>CM062807.1:1207339482-1208539482 GCA_031772625.1 Pinus tabuliformis | reverse complement strand
AGCACTTCCCATCAGTTCTCCACCTGAAAACACTCAAAAACAGGCTATTTTTGGATCATGTCAGCTGCTCCACTGAGCATCTGCGCTGGAATGCAACTGCTCCTCCTTGTACCTGCGCT
Organism: Pinus tabuliformis; assembly: GCA_031772625.1. NCBI lineage: Eukaryota > Viridiplantae > Streptophyta > Pinopsida > Pinales > Pinaceae > Pinus > Pinus tabuliformis. The sequence goes on along the minus strand of CM062807.1, from coordinate 1,208,539,363 downwards.
GAAAGTCAAATCTAATGAAGGCTACCTGCGCTGGGCGAGATTGGCCAAGTGGCACAGTCATTCTGCAAGGTGTCAATTGCCCAGGAAGCTTCCAAACTGACACTTGGTTCAAGGGATTCGCCCTGTGATGAGTAAGAGGTACTTGATCTCCATGTGTAAGCAAGGATCTCCAAGTGGACTCAAGAACTGAAGTTTAACTAAAGTGGGAGAGGACACTACTCAGCTTTATGCCAGCCTCAAGCTGACTCATCCTTTCTCCATATCTCCTATATATAGAGCTCTTCCATGAGGTCTAAGGAGGCTGGAATTTTGTGCAAGCAAGGAAGTGCTGTTGGTTTACAGTTAGAGCTATTGGGTGATTGCTTTTATAGAGGTGAAGAGGAGATTTATTGCTGCTGGGGAGGTGCTGCTGGATTGGAGCCATTGATGGTTGTAACCTTCTCAGAACCCTTTTACTTCTATCAATAAAGCTTTGAATGTTCTCCTATATACTTGTATTGCATTGATGTATTGTATTTACTTGTATATCTGATTCACTCTAATCCATGCATCAGTTATGAGTACATGTTTCTTGTAGTTTTCCTTCTCTTGTTTGTGCAGGATCTTTGTGTAGCTGGACCGGCAAAGAGAGCAAGGAGCTGGGAACAAGAGACAAAGAGAGAGGACAGGATCGACAAAAGCGAAAGACACCGGTTGGTCAATCTTTTCTTCCTTCTCTGTACTTTCATAAAGGAAAATATCAAAGCTTTACTTTCAGTTGTTGCTAAGGACTGTCACCCTTAGAGTAGGGATAGGGTCATCTGAGTCGGATACTTTTCCCCACAACAAACTGGCGACTCCGCTGGGGAGCCTAGTATCTTGTTGGTGTTTGTAGTATCTTTGCTATTCATTTCCTGAACCAAAGAGTACCAAATCGAAAAGCTTTTGACTATATCAAAAGCGAAGTAGAGGGGCTGCTACTCTTGCTCATTTACTGAGCAGATTCATGATTTGAAGAGCTGATCTACAAAAGACTCTTGTACTCTTTGTGATAGCTTTTCATCCTCTTGATCATCCCTTAGCTTGTACTTGACCTATAGCTTTTTATTTCAGCAAAAACAGTGAATTTTTGAGCTTTTTATGACCCGGAAATCCTTGTAAACGCAACTCTCGTGTCTCAGTGCAGGTTGTCCACAGGCAGTCTGCATTCCAGCGCAGGTACTCCCTTCGGGAACTGCGCTGAGAGTCAATTTGACAGACCAGAGCCTGCGCTGATCCAGTTAGGCTATGTCCTCCTGAGGTTTCCCACTGTGTCTGAGCCCTGTTTTCACTGTTATTTTGCTGCTGATTGCTTGTCATTGTACTTGCTGTAAACCAACTTTCCTTGACATTATTCCGCCTCAGTTGTGTGATGAAACTGTGATTGTTCTTTCAGTATTTCTTGCTTCAGTTACAGTTTCCCATTGTGAAAAGCGAACCAGTATAGCTGTGGCCTCTTAGATCCTGAACTGTAAAAGTGTCTTTGTGATCTTAAGAGCTAGTTTTATTACTGTTCATGGCTGTTTGAGTTTGTTTGCTTTTCATTTTATGGTTTGAATCTATACATTTCCAGTGTCTAAACAAGTCGATCTTAAGGTGTCTTTTGATTTTGGACAAGCTTGTTTATTTTCGCTAGAAATTAGATTCAAAGTTATACAACAGTTTCCTTTCTGTCTTACATCAACATTAAGGATAACGAAAAGAAATACATGCATTGTGCATTTTGCATTTGACTGTGTGCTTGACGATTTAGGAAAATTTGCATTTTAGTGTGTGTTCTATGATCTGTGTGAAAAGTTGTGTCTTTCTTTTCCCTCAGTAGATTAAGGTTTTCAAAGTTGAAAGATTGAAAAGTTTTGCTTCTCATCTTAGATTGCATTTAGGAAGTTGTATAGATACATCTCGTGGTGATCCTTAAAGGCAAACTGCTAAGCAAGATCAACATTAAAATAAACCCAATTTACATAACAACGCTTTGTAACATAACGCAAACATCTAGAGGTCTAGGTAGAGACGTGTTCCGGCGTCGTTAAACATAGTGACTGTCGATCTCTACGAAGGTGGGTGATTCCTCCTGAGAGTCGGTGGCACTAATACGGACTTGTGCTCCCGCGTACCGTCGCGTATATTGGGAGACCCCTATAGGCATTTATCCTTTATCCTTAGGAAGCCGTGTCGGCCGCCCTACTAATCGCGATGCAGTGAACACAGCGTTCACGAAGATCGACCACCCGTACCGTAAAACGTATTCTGTGGTTTCGCGAAAGGTTTGGCACACCCTCTGCCTAGATCTCCAGAGCAGTTTCTTTTGGCCCTTTTCAAACTCTATAACTGAAAAGGTCCAACCGAGCATTTGTCACTTCGGGCTCGTTAATACATCGAAGGCGACTAGAGTCATCTTTAGCTTTTTCTCGACTCTTAAAACATGAAAAAGCAAGTTTGTGTCTAAAAGCGTCGTTAATAAAATTTATTTTAAGCGGAACATAATCACCTGTTATTCCCACGTTGATCTTTCAGTCGAAAAGTATGGAGCCCACCAACCAAGGAGGCAACCTTGGCGGAAGTCCAAATCCCTTCTCCTCTTGGGGAGATGTTGGTGCGCCTCATATGGCGACATTGTCACTTCCAGGATTGACAATTGGCCTACCTATATGGCTCTTTTCAACTAATGTAGTCCAGATCGCCACTAATCCTGAGCATTCGAATCAACAGTCAGAACAGTCTAGAACTACCCACCAGCCTTCCACTTCTTACAATACTTCCTCTGATCCTTCATCTTCGCAAGGTAGAGTTGGCAAAAGTCAGCCTCCCAAGGAGAAGAAGGAAAAGAAGAAGAGAGAAAAGAAGCAGAAGGGGCCTATGGCGAAGGCGACTGGGGGCAAGCAAAAGACAGCTGACAAAAACCCACACACTGCACCGACCGGGCCTAAATCGCCATGTGTCATTTGCAAAGGGACCCACTTCCATCGTGATTGTCCTTGTATTCCCCGGATACTAAGGGACTGGTCCCCGAGGTTGCACAATCCGGTAGCATCAACCTCTGATAGTCATGTTGATTGCAGTCCGTCAACTAGTGAGAGTGAAGGACGAAAAGGGAGACCAAGATCACCCTGTATGTTGTGTGAAGGCGATCACGCCATTCACCGATGTCCATTCTTAGATGAGGCGAAGAGAGTTTTGGAAGATCGTCCGGTATCACCGTTACGACTTCCTCCTGGATACCAAAAACTCGTGCCTAATCCCTCGATAGTTGAAAATCCAGCTGGCCCGCTCAAGTGGTCAGCTGAAGCGTCAGTCACTGAAAATGAACCTACTGAATCCAGACCGGACGAAATTCCAAAGGTCGATACGGCAGTTGACCCGGTTCTACCTTCAGAAGTTTCATCTTCAAATGACACCGTCGCCGAAGAGTCATCTTCATGCGACACCCTCACTGAAGAGAATAAGGATGACACCATCCAGGTTCTTTTCATCAGCACCGACTCTGATGAGCGTCAGGGCAATGCGCCCATTCCTTTATCGCAGGAAGGAACATCATCAGGGTCATATCCGGCCGTATATTCGGTCCCACCACCAAGCAACCTGGTTGTATCCTTTGATTGGAATCAACTAGGCAGACCCCGGTTACCAGCCAGTGTACCATTCAGAATCATTGTCCAGATCTATAGAATGATCATGGCTGGTACTATCATTGATGAAGGGGCGTCTGTGAGTATCCTTTCCTCTGTTGCTTGGAAAGCACTGGGTTCCCCGACGCTTTTACCTGAGTTAAGAAATCTCTCAGGTTTTGATAAAGGAACCAGTCGACCATTAGGAATCCTCCCCAATGTGCCTGTTAAATTGAAAGGGAAGACCGTCAATTTGAACGTGATGGTTGTCCAAGGACCCTTGGATTATAACCTACTCCTTGGACGTGACTATATTTATTGCATGGGAGCGATAGTCTCCTCACTCTTTAGAGTAATGTGTTTTCCACACGAAGGAAGGATGGTCAAGCTCGTAGACCAACTTTCATTTCCGGGATCTCGCATCGCAAATAGTCAAATACCATTCCTAAATGGTCTGTTCACTCAAGATTCGCCTCCACCCCCAGTCCTCCTTCCCGATGAGTGCGAGTGATTCGGAAAGAAAGACTGGAACCCAGGGGGCATGCACCCTGGTCTGCTTCGGGCAGAAGAAACCCCGGGTATAAGGTAGAATTTCCGCAGAAGAATAGACTAGTCCGTACCCCGTCCGGCGGTGGAAGAGGGGTTGTTCTAGAATAATATTCTTTTGTCAAAGTTATGTGAGTGAGATAATCAGCTTCTCGCTCCCCTTGTCTAAATAATCAGGATACCGAGGAAGGGGACCATTTGCGGTAGCAAGTAGTAACCATCTTTGAAGACAAGCCTCACCCATTAAAACATATGTTTTGAAGGATAAGTAGGGGCAGCCTCCAAAGAAAGAGATTCTATTGCTGCAACAGGTGGTCGCCATTTTTAGTAACCTGATAATAGACATCGCCGAAGAAAGAGATTGATTTGCGGCAGCAAATAGAACCCTCTTCGGATAATAAGAAAGAGGCAAGCCTCCCTCAATAATACCAATGTTTTGTCTTTGAGTAGTGTTCTTCTCTTGTCACAAATAGTTGTTCGTTAAAAGTTGGGCCGACGGGAAGCCTGAGTACCGCATAAGACCCCCTAAAATAACGAGAAGACTAGTATCGTTAACATTAGATTGGCAAGATGACAAGTAGCTGTGAACACCCAAAGAAAAGCAGAAGTAGAGGAGAGGAGGGGCAGCCTCGAAATTCTGTCCTACGCCTGGGGGCATGCAAACTTTTGGAATGTAAGCAAGGGACGACTATTTATTTTTTTAAATTTTTAGGTCCTCCCTTTAAACCTGTAGGTCTAACCCTTTAAACTCGTAGGATTAGCCGTTTCCGACTTGCCAAAATTGGAGCATAGCTTCGTGAGATAAAGCTCCTTAAAAAATAGCTATCTCACAGGAGGCGTTCTTATTATGACTGGTATATCGAGCAGTTTTAGCACATAGTTCATGCTCGTTAAAAAATAAACGCAAGATCCGAGCAGTTTTAGCATAGTTCATGCTCGTTAAAAAATAAACATAAGTTTATGAGCAGGATTTCCTTTAGAGTTCAAGCTCATTCAGAAAAAATGAACCGGTAAATACCCTTTTGAGATCGTAAATTCATCAGCCATAAAAGCCTTGGTCGTGTTTGTGCACCGTCACCTCCACTGTTCATTTGGCCGATCATTCACCTCCATTTGTGTGTTTACCTCTTTTGAGAAACAACTGCGAAGAGTGATTTCACCTAGCCATCCTTGTGACACTGCCGTGATTGGAAAATTCCAACCTGTACCTGGAATTAGTTGCTATCCCTGTTTATCACTCGTTCCTCAAAAGACGAGTCTTCTTTGAGCTCTTTTCACTGACTCGTAAAATATGAAAAGTTTGCCGAGTTTTGGCCTTCCAGCTCGTTAAAAGGACCGGAAGAGCTATCCCTCATTTAGACTTTAATCTTTTTGGACCTGAGGGATTATTACACAAAAAGATCGAGCGCTTGTCTTGTTCGGCTCGTTAAAAGTACCGAACACCCATCCCTTCTGTATTGTTTTATACTTTTTCGGACTTAAGGGATTAGATGACGAAAAAGGAATTATGGAGTTAACTTTCTGTACCTTTTCAGACTCTCTAAAAATGAAAAGGACCGAGTTATCCTTGTCGTTAGACTCGTTAAATTCATTAAATAGCGACAAAATTGTCTTTAGACGAGAACGAGTTTCCCTATCACTAAGCTCGTTAAATCATAGCGATGGGCTTGCCCGAAGGGCAGGTTATAGAACAAGCATATGTTATCCTCCTCAAGCTTGACAAAAATAAAGAGGTACTGGTCAGAAATGACTGGGGAAAAATTGGGAGAACATCAAAGTTTAATGGTAGCAAGTCACTCTTGAACATGACACTTTTCCTCCGTACCACATCGGGTTGGGTTGTTTCATTCACCGGTCTCATCACCATGGTCCTCGCCAAACCATCCACATTGGGGGTAATGCTACTGATCCATCGCATCAGTGTCGTTATATGTTCAAGAGGGGTCATTCTGAAAGTGTCAACCGTGTCCCATCCACTGCCATACATTATCCTTCATCCATTCATGATCGCCACCCTGAATCATATATCACAGTTTGTTTTCACCTCCACTAAAATCATTAGCTCCGTTCCGTGTCATTGATGTGGGATTCATTAAGGCCCTCCTTTGACGGATCGCTTCTTGTCGACTTCAGCTCATTATCCAAGAAGTTGATCTAGGAACAACCCCATCAGTACTTTGAAGCTTGCATGCCTCAATGGCAAGTTTCTCACTTCCGGCGACAGGTATACATCAATGACCTTCGACCAGAAGATTTTGTGTGGCGTTCGACGCCAAGTCCTTTATTCACGCCACGTGAATTGTACTGTAGTACCTTGAGGGTCATTATCATTATCGGTGATTCCTCTCGCGCTTGTTAACGGTTTTCATCATTGACCGGTAATCAAGCGATGTCTTTCCATGTTCGACTTCAGCGAAATTCTCACATGGATCGACTTGTACTTAGAGTGAAGATCGAATGAGTTTGAAGACCCCGGATCTAGTTTCATCCATCCGGGCCGCGATACATATTCAGGAAATATAAAAGCATTTGTCATGTACATCATTGCAGCAGATGATCATCCTATTCAAAGGATGATAATTTCAGCAGAGAATTATCAGTCTACTATCAGACGATCGTCTGTTCTATGTACCAAAATGTATTTATAAAAGCTGAGCATGGGAATGCCCGCCTCAGCTAGATCATGAAAACATAATGAAAAATAATGTATTGTATTGTATTGTATTACAGGGCGCCTCCTCAGCACTGGAATGAACTTCGGACCCTCTAGATAAAGCATTTCACCCGATAAACGACCTCATACTTTAGGGGGCAACTGTTATAGACATTTTTGTGCCTCGCAGTATGGAACATGAAATGTCAATAATTACAGGGATCCTCAGTCCCTAAACATGTTGTTCTTACCCCTAGAAGAACAAGGTCAGCAAACCACAGCACTTCCCATCAGTTCTCCACCTGAAAACACTCAAAAACAGGCTATTTTTGGATCATGTCAGCTGCTCCACTGAGCATCTGCGCTGGAATGCAACTGCTCCTCCTTGTACCTGCGCTGAAAGTCAAATCTAATGAAGGCTACCTGCGCTGGGCGAGATTGGCCAAGTGGCACAGTCATTCTGCAAGGTGTCAATTGCCCAGGAAGCTTCCAAACTGACACTTGGTTCAAGGGATTCGCCCTGTGATGAGTAAGAGGTACTTGATCTCCATGTGTAAGCAAGGATCTCCAAGTGGACTCAAGAACTGAAGTTTAACTAAAGTGGGAGAGGACACTACTCAGCTTTATGCCAGCCTCAAGCTGACTCATCCTTTCTCCATATCTCCTATATATAGAGCTCTTCTATGAGGTCTAAGGAGGCTGGAATTTTGTGCAAGCAAGGAAGTGCTGTTGGTTTACAGTTAGAGCTATTGGGTGATTGCTTTTATAGAGGTGAAGAGGAGATTTCTTACTGCTGGGGAGGTGCTGCTGGATTGGAGCCATTGATGGTTGTAACCTTCTCAGAACCCTTTTACTTCTATCAATAAAGCTTTGAATGTTCTCCTATATACTTGTATTGCATTGATGTATTGTATTTACTTGTATATCTGATTCACTCTAATCCATGCATCAGTTATGAGTACATGTTTCTTGTAGTTTTCCTTCTCTTGTTTGTGCAGGATCTTTGTGTAGCTGGACCGGCAAAGAGAGCAAGGAGCTGGGAACAAGAGACAAAGAGAGAGGACAGGATCGACAAAAGCGAAAGACACCGGTTGGTCAATCTTTTCTTCCTTCTCTGTACTTTCATAAAGGAAAATATCAAAGCTTTACTTTCAGTTGTTGCTAAGGACTGTCACCCTTAGAGTAGGGATAGGGTCATTCGAGTCGGATACTTTTCCCCACAACAAGGGGCAGGGATTTGGGTACATAATATGCAAAATGATCATGCTCAAGGACATGCATATAGACTGAATTTTAGATGTACAAATAACATGGCTGAATATGAGGCCCTTTTACTAGGTCTCAAATTGATTAGAAGTCTTGGGGCAGCTAGGATTTCAATTTTGGGAGACTCTAATTTGATTTTTCAACAGATGAAAGGAAACTTTGTCACGAACGATCTCAGGCTAAGAGCTTATAGAGTGGCAGCAATTGAAATACTCAATACCTTTCTAGAATCACAGCTCACCAAAATCTCAAGAAACCACAATTTACATGCTCACAGTTTGGCAACATTTGCCAGCACTTGTACGCTGCCATTTGAGCCTAACCACCACTTCACTGCTGAAATTAAACACAGACCTGTTGTACCAGACAATGTTAAGAATTGGTAGGTGTTTGAAAATGACACTCAAATCAGTAATTTTTTGACTTTGAAAGAGGAATTTTCAAGCAAAAACATAGATACAAGCACCATTTGTGAAGAACAACAAATAGACAAAATAGAAACTAATATATTAGCTGAAATAGCAAATCAAATTTTGCATCCAACAATCTTTACTAGCAAAAATTTACAAGAGCTGAAGCAAATGGACCTTGATGAAATTGCTGAGGGAGAGTCGGAAGTAATTGAGTTAAAGCATAATTTTTTGCCCACAGGCTTGACTCCTTTGGAGGATATTTTTGATTCAAATGATATTCCAAGAAAGCCAAAAATGTAGCCTTTAAACACAGAAATTGAGGACTGTAATATAGGCACTGAACAGAAGCCTAAAATGATAAAATTATCCAAAGCCTTGCCTCCCGACCAAAAACTAAAATACATTGAACTGTTTAAAGAATTTCAAGATGTTTTTGCATGGAGTTATGAAGACCTCAAATCCTATGATACTTCTGTGATCCAGCATACAATACCTTTAAAAGAAAATCAAAAACCTTTTAAACAAAAACTTAGAAGGGTTAATCCTGTACTCCTTCCTCTCATCGAAAAGGAAGTCAAAAGAATGTACGAAGCTGGAATAATTGCACCCATTAGATTTTCAGAATGGATCTCAAATCTAGTGCCCACTAGGAAGAAAACGAGAGAGATAAGACTGTGTGTAGACTTGAGAAATCTGAATAAAGTTTCTCTCAAAGACCACTACCCCTTACCCAAGATGGATCACATTTTACAAAGGGTAGTGGGAGCTTCTAGAATTTCACTGTTAGATGGATTCTCAGGCTTTAATCAGATCCTAGTTCACCCTAATGATCAAGATAAAACTACCTTTACAACGCCTTGGGGAACTTTCAAGTATGTGAAAATGCCTTTTGGTCCTAAGAATGCAGGGGCAACATTTCAACGAGCAATGGACATAGCCTTTGCAAAAGACATACATGATTTTCTGGTCATATATCTTGATGACCTCACTGCTTTTTCTAAATCAGATCAAGAACATTTAGAACATTTAAGACAGGTGTTCTTAATTTGTAGGAAATATGGCATATCATTGAACCCAAAGAAATCATTGTTTGGCCTAGAATAAGGCAAACTCCTAGGTCGCATAATCTCAAAAGGTGGCATTAGAATTGACCTGGACATAATACAAGCTATCCTACAAGTTCCTCACCCAAGGAATATCAAAGAACTGCAAGCCTTCCTAGGAAAAATCATTTTTTTAAGAATATTCATACCTAACTTGGCCGAACTAATAAGATTGCTCAATAACATGCTGAAGAAAGATTCCAAAGTAAAGTGGACAATTGAAGCTAAACAAGCCTTTGAGCAAATCAAAATAGATTTAACTAAAACACCGATCCTCACAAGCCCGAAATTTGATAGAGACTTCATAATCTTTTCCTTTGCATCTCAACATACTATTCTATTACAAAAAGATGATCAAGGATGTGAGAAGCCCATTGCTTTTTTCAGCAAATCACTTAGAGATGCACCTTTAAAATATCAAATCATGGAAAAACAAGCTTATGCCCTTGTAAAGGCCATCAAGGATTTCAGAGTTTATATCTTATACTCTCATGTAATAGCTTATGTCCCAAATTCCGTGGTCAAAGACATTCTAACTCAAGAGGGACTTGAAGGCAAGAGAGGCAAAATGATAGCTAACATTTTGGATATGATATTGAAATTAAACCAACAAAGCTAATAAAAGGACAATGATTAGCTAAATTGATGACTTAAACCAACTTTCAAGCCCTTGACATCAATGAATTAGATAATGAACAGGAGATGGCGACTCCACAGATCAATCAAGCCTTTTTACAATCACCTCAGTATGCTGATATAGCCTATGTATTGTTAAATCTGCAGGCTCCTCCAGGGTTATCCAAAACTAAAAAGAGATTCTTGAAAATGAAAGCTTCAAAGTTTTGTATTATAGACAATGTTTTATTTTGGAAAAATCATGAAGGCATTTTGTTGAATTGCTTAACAAAGGATGAAACTGACAAAGTGCTTAAAGAATTTCATGCAGGCGACTGTGGTGAACATTTGTATTGGAAGTCAACTGCTGATAAAATCTTAAGAGCTGGTTTTTATTGGCCCTCCCTGTTTGCTGATGTAAACAAATTTGTAGTTTCTTGCCATAAATGTCAAATCTTTGAAGGCAAGAGAAATCTTTTACCTTTACCCCTAAAACCCATTTCCACTGAGAGACCATTTCAACAATGGGGTTTAGATTTCATTGGGGAAATTCACCCTCCCTCTTCTGGCCAGCATAAGTGGATTCTAACTGCCACAGATTGTTTTACCAAGTGGATAGAAGCCATTCATTGTAGACAAGGCAATGACTCAATCATCATGCAATTCCTAGAAACCAATATTCTATCTAGATTTGGCTATCCAGAGAAGATTATAACTGACAACGCTGCTGCATTTAAATACAAAAGAATGATCAATTTTTTCCACAAATACCACAGTACCTTAGGCCATTCCACGACCTATTACCCTCAAGGTGATGGTCTAGCTAAATCATCCAATTAAAGCTTGATCAATATCATAAAGAAAGTATTGGAGGAAAACAAGAAGAATTGGCACAAAAATCCTGTTAATGCACTTTGGACAGACAGGTTAACTACAAAAAGATCTATTGGAACAAGCACCTATGAGTTGGTTTATGGCATGGAGGCTGTGTTCCCTTCATCCTTGGGAATCCCTGTGATAAAATTGTTGCAAGTAATACAGGCAGAACCCAATGATATTCAAAGGAGAATCAATCAAACAATTTATTTACAGTAGACTAGAGAGGAAGTGTATCAAAGATCTCAGATTCTACAAGAGAAACTGAAGAAGATTTTTGACAAGAGGACAAAGGTAGAGGATTTTTTCATAGGAGACAAAGTGCTGAAATGGGATTCAAGGAGGGAAGACAAAGAAAAACATGGGAAGTTTGACTTCCTATGGAAAGGACCCTTTGTTATTCAGGCTGTACATGGAAACAACACCTATTTTTTGAGAAGCCTAGATGATACAGAAGCAGAAGATGGACCAGTCAATGGTCGGATTCTCAAGCATTATTTTTCTCCACTTTGTTGATATATCAGGATTGTAATTTGTACATAATAGTGTTTATTTTCTGCATTTTATTACATCAAACAAGACAGGGAATAAGATGCAGCAAGCTTTGAGAAAAAGGCAAGGAATTGTGCCACTTTTTGTAGTACCTTTTCAATTTATCAGAAGACTTGAAGAAAAAGACTTGGGAGTTAAAAATCTGATGGAAAACACTCAGACAAACTATCAGAGACAGAGCTGTAATTGTTCAAACCAGCTTATGGGAAAGGTATATATGTTACAGAGATACAGTTTGTTTATTTATAGCAAAGGGAAATTTCAGGATGCAGCCAGAGTTGAACATAAGGCCATCTGACCTTCTATACTTGGATTTTCACCTAGAAAAGCCATCCCCAAGTGGAGCCACTATTAGGTTCCTATACCAATAGGTGTCATATTTCATGATTGACTGTTAAAATTCCAAATATGTTCATCCTTTCCATGCTGCAAAGGTTCCATATTTAAAAAAAAAAAAAAACAAAATTTAAGAAATGAAAAGAGGGTATGCCCTAAAAGAAAAATCAAAGGGCAAAAAAGAATGAATTGGTTAAAAAAACAAAGAAAATGAACCCCAAAGAAAAGACCAGGAAAGTGTGCTGGTGAAAATGCCACTACTATCCTACTTTTTGCAAAGTCCAAAATATGCGATCAGAGACTTTTGTCACACTTGATGGATGGCCCAACAGATCAATCTTGGCCTCTCCATGTTTAAATTTATTGTTTTAGAACTAGAGAATAGGTTATGTTCAAACAGTTTAAGCTTGGCAGATCAATAGTTAGGTAGAGAAGCAAGGGTGCTCAACAGTGAAATCTGAACCCTTGGAATAAATAAGGGCAGACTTAGATAGGAGGAAAGCTAAAAGAAAACAAGAGAGAAGGGGTCTGCTAGTTCAAAAGCACCCAACCAAAAGGAAGAAAAAATGTTAGGTGTATTAAGCTGGGTAGGCAGTTTGGTGTTGCTGAAGAAACTTTGTGATCAATTTTGTCCTTTGAAAATGATCTATCTCATGGATGGCATAAGTGATATAGCAAGGTGGCTGTAAAGCAGTTGAAGCATCACTAATTCCCCCTCTCATTTCTCCAAGAACATTTACTAATTTCCCCTCCAAGACATTGAGATCTGCCCAGTGGTCCTAATTCACTTCATCTTATGAGAAAGACTAAGTAAAACTTTGTGTTTACTTAGGCAAAGGAAGCCACATTTCTTGTGTAAAAATACATTTGATCCATTCTACTAAGTTTTCCAAATCCATAACTTGGAGACCTTTCACTCCCCTAAGCCTAAGTATCACCTGTTACTTAGTGCTTTTTGTCCATAAATACTTCTCATTTTAACCTATTAACACTATTATATAGCTCCTACATAATATTCCCCCTCCCATATTATGTAAAAATACATAAAAACCACGAAATTCTTAAATATCCTGCTCCGGGATTATATATAGCCATATGTTAATATTTATAGGGGGTCCAAGGTTTATCTGAAACCTTGTGGATAACCCTTCCCCGCGCGCGCATATAACACTTGGTTTTATTTAACATCCGGTTGAATAAATAGCCATACCCGCCCAAACCTAGAGTCTAAATATATTTCAAACCCCACAAAACATTACAAAACGATAAATATTATCGCGTGGGTCCCATACACTAGCCATCCACCTGTTTTGTTTGTTGCAGGCCATTGGATCATACCACGTAGATCCAACGACCCATACGAATATCGTGACCCCTCCGATGATAGAACGTTAGCCTCCGTGAAAATGGCGGTTTCGTCATTGTACAAAAAACACGTGTCGCCACCTCGTTTTATCACGTCTGCTCCACCCAAAACCACCGTTGTCCAAAAAGCGGTGCGATAATACCATATACCACCACCGCTTCTCACCGCTGACGTCGTCACCGGCGTCAGCACCCACGTCGGCTGCCACCTCATCACTGTATCATCCGTTGTGTCTACCACGTCACTGCCAAGTCAGCTTCCGTACCCCCGCTACGTGACAAAGATTACGTCATGCTGACGTCACTTGACCAAGCACGCCAAAAACCCGCCAAAATCAAATTTTTGTTAAAAATGCTTAAAATATCATTTTTCGGTCATTTTTCTTTATTTCTTCTGCGCAACCTCTGCATGGTTTTTTATGTTCAAAACGGCATTTCCACTACACAGTCTAATTGACTCCACAGCGCGGCCCCTCAGCTTGGTCTGCCACCTGAATTTTGCACAGGGCGTCCATAAAATAGGTATTTACCCAAAATTCTTCTCCCAAACCATGTTTTTCTATGCTTTCTCTCTAAAAATTTCCCGGAGCACCCAAATTCGAATTGAAATCACGTTGCTGCCTTCAAACCTCTACATCATAGCCACTGTTTTACCCATTTTTTCCAAAGAAATCCCGTGAACTCTATTCCCCTCTGCAAATTCGCCCATTAAGCTGAATTTAAGCTTGTTTTCGCCTGCAATTTCCGCAGAAAGGACCCAAAACTACTATTTTACTTGCTGCTGCTGCATAAAACCCACAATTCAAATTCAAAAATCACCAAATACTGTATAATGGAGGCTCCAGTGGCCCTGAATGTTGCCCCCTTGAATGCACCACACAAAGAATTGGAATGGTTGCCCCTTGCTGACAGGGATTTCCAAATTAAGGATATGATTGGTGACAAGCCTCACCTTCAAGCTTTTTGTGAAATTAGGAATAGCTACCGAAGCAATACTGATGTCTTTGGAATTTGGGAGTCCAACATGCCCATCTACTACCTCCCCTCAGTAAATGTGCTTCCTGATCTCATCCATTTATGCTGTGCCAATTATGACCCCACTCAAAGAGCAGTTATGGCTCCATCTGGGACTGTCCTCTTCTATATTACTCCTCAATCCATAAATGAGATGCTGCACTTTAAGCCAACTCAGCCTCTGGCTCCTCTCACCATGGAATTCTTGCTTGACCAAAGTGCCAAACTGCCCAGTTCAGAGATAACCAGAATAGCTCAATTATTCATGAGACCAGATAGCCAGCCTAGGCATCCACCTCCTTTTAATCAAGTCTGGTTCAATGAAGCTGGAATATTCATTACTGACATGATTTCCTATATCTTGGGATTCAAAACCAGTGAGCATATTGATGAGACTGTCTTAGTTTTGATGTCCATATTTACTCCAAGACAGCCCCCCGCTGTCTAATATGATTATGCCACCTTCATAGCTAATAAAATCCATGAGAAATTCATGAGCATGGACAAAGAAAGAGTGTTAAAATACACATCATACATATATCATTTGCTACTGTAAAATCAACCTGATAGTTTTCAAGTTCCTCTTAGAAAGTTGGATCTCAAAGGAGAAAGGAGGTCTGTGATATTCAGGACCTCAGTATTCCATGAAGTCCATAACTCCCCTTATACATATTGTGATTTCATTGACCTATTCATATATCCAGCCACTTCTTTATTGATTACAACTCCTCCTACTAGGCTCTCTGCTGAAATGCAGAAAATTTTGCATCTCTTAAAAGACTACAGTATAGGTGACTGATATTTTTACCAGAATCACATAGAGATCATGATTTATGGCTGTGAATTATGCCCCTACAAGATGCCAAAGTATGTACCTATGAGACTGTTCGCCCTGGACTACTTCAGGCAATTTATTAGTTCAGATTTGACTCATTTCTATGGTGCTAGGAAAAAGGCATAGCTCAAGATAAGAAATCAATTGGGCCCTTTTATCTTTAATAAAAGGGAAGCCTGGGAGGAGGTCGATAAGATTTTAAGGGAGAAACTTATGCTGAAACAAAGCTTTTATTGGGAACCATATGACCCTAAACATTTCATAAGTTATAGAAAAGTGAAAAACAAGCTTACAACATATGTTCACCACCAAATCCCTGAAATTCAACAATATGCTAACGAACAAGAATGGGTAGAAGGCACATTAATTGAAGAGATTACTGAAGAAGAAAAATTGGAAAAGGCCATGAAATAGCTTGAAAAAATGCTTGACCTGGACTCTTTTGGACATGTATCCTTCAAGCTGCCTCAACACACAGGAGGTGATACATCTTTTGCCTGGACTTCTCAACAGGCCACACAAAAAGCCAGCACAGGGTCAGCAAAGGACAAGGAGGTAATAGGTTCAGAGCAAGATATAATGACAGACCAGCCAGCTACATCAAAGGAACAAGGCCAAGGGCAGGTTCCCCCAGCACAAACAAAGGCCCCAGAAATCCATATACTACAAACTCTTCTAAATGAGGAGAGAGGCAAGAAAAGGGACAGGCAAGAAGACACACTGATCAGCGGTCCTAAAGAGCAACCAGGTGAGAAAAGGCAAAGATTGAACCCCCTATCAGAGGAGGAATTATTTCAGGAGATCACAGACAGTCCAAGGGAAGAAAGAGCAGTCAGCCAGGATACATCTCCAGTCACAAAAAAATCAGCCAATTCAGACAGACAGCAGATTGGAAGACAACATAGTGTAGAATTGTCTTCTGCCAAGCAGCAAAGTAAGCAAGGCTCAGACATTAAGAAAACATTCACTGAAATAAAAGCAAAGAATTAGCCAATAAGGATTCAACTTTACAATCACTTGCTGAAGATGGCACCCACAAATCAACAAAGGTTAATGTCAACGTATGACATCCAAGAAGGAAAGATGATCCTGAGTCACTTCAAGCCCAAAATGCTACAACCACAGTCAGCTATTGATTACATCAGGACCAATCTAGAAGTATTAGCCAAGGATATCCAACCAATGGACCAAATTGAATTACATAAGAAAACCGGGGAAATGGTATACTCCACATTGGCAAATAAGGCATTGCTGGCCCACAAATTACAGAATTCTTTAAATAATACTTCTGCCCAATTGGAATTGGAAAAGGCTTCCTCTTTGGCTAAGGATAACAGAATTAAATCCTTAGAGGAGATTATCATAGAGCTGGGACATGATCCCAAGGATCCCAAAGGCATCCAAGCATTAATAAGAAAGAAAGAAGAAGACATTGTAGCCCTCAGGAAGCAGCTCAAGCTGCCCATTACCATGCATCCCAAAACTATAGAGATTTTTGAACAAAAATCACAGGAAGATGCAATGGAACTGCTGATGAAAATGAATGAGAGATTGGCAGAAATAGAGAAAGCATTGGAGGAAGCACTACAAGGAGAACAGGGAGAGTTGGCCTCTCAGCCATCACAAAAAGCTCCAATAGTTACAATTTCTCCTTCTACAATCACAACAGCAGTCCCTCCCACTGTCCCGACATCAACAACACCAAGCACTTCAACAACAACAACAACAGGCAACAACACTACCATGACTACTGAAGAACTGATAAAGGCCATGGAGGATCTAAGACTCCAGGTTTCAAAGTTAAAAGGTGCCAAAGAGCAATTGGCAAAATTGGAAGTAAATTATGATAAATCAAAGATGACTGTAGCAGAAAAAACAAGGGAGGTGAAAGCATTGGAAAACAAAGTAAAGGCATTAGAAAAGGACCTCTTATTAGACAAACCTCTGGCAGAAATTGGGAGCATTTTGTGGGCCAACATTTGCCAATCCATCACTGAGATGTGGAAATCAATACAGATAATTCATGAGCAGATTGATTTGGTGGCAGTAGCTCAAGAATAAATTCAAAAGGCCAGGGATTCATTGGGAAACATGCCCAAATAGGCCAATAGGCTAATACATTTCTTGAACACCCACACCAAAGAAGATCTTGTAAAACTAGATATTAGGGACAGGACAAGCACTATTTTAATAATTAAAAGGGTTCTGACCATGAGGAATTTCATACAAAATCTAGAAAGGAAGTGCCAAGAAATGCAAATGGAAATAAATGCTTTCAAACAGAAGTTATAACTTTGGAGGAAAAGGGTCTGCCCAGTTTGTTAACTGATGACTACAGACTAATGTCACATGCAGCCTATGTACACAGATTAAATACATATGTGGATGGCCAAGCTACACCATCATCAAGTTCTACAGGAGAGAAGGCACTCCCATCTGGACAGAGCCTATATGACAATTTGGAGAATTTGTTTTTTATTGAACATGAAGTGAGGCATCTTTTCACAGTCCAGCCCACTTTTTTCAGGTACACAGATGGAGATGAAACTCAATTAAAATGCGTAGGCAGCAATTACCAGATGACGAATGGTGGCAGAGTATGCTGGAAATTCTGTAGACGGATTTAAAAGTTTTGTTTATTTCTTAGAACATAACAGATGCCATAAAGTGAAGAAAAGAGCAAGTAAAAATCACGCTGGGAAATAGCTCCAGTGTAGAAGTATTTTACACGCCACAAACGGAGCCATGATGCAACAGGGAAGGAATTCGAACCCTGGTCAATGCCTTGAACCTCGAACAGGGTTCGGGTAGGTAGTCGAGGCCTGCACCACGCACAGCTGCCGTCGCGGAAGCTTCCCCTTCAGCTCCTTGCAACTGGCAGATGGAGGTTAAACCGCGTTTTGGTTTATCCTAGGGTCGGTAAAGGTAATTTTATCACTGTCAACTGTCAGCTGTTTACAGTTTCCGTTTCTTTCGGTCTGTCGGTGGTCTCTCGCCTTCGTAAGTATCAACCATGGTTAAGCCCTCCGAGTTTTTAGCACTGGACCCAGACGTTGAGGACATACTTTCCATGTGGGGCAAGGAAATTAATTCTCAGAATGTGGACTATTATTTTGGATCTGTAGATATCTCCAGTCTGGCGTCTGCTTCTCAGTCGGAGATCCCTCAGGTCTTCATCCAAGACAAGGTGCCGGACAGAGAGATCCCGCTTGAAGGTCTTGCGACCGGCCCTTTGCAACAAGCGAAAGAGACAGATTTGAGAGGGGTGCACGCGGCATCTAAACCCTCGGAGCCAAAGGGTCTTCCTCTGAAACCACGGTTTACAAACCCTAAGGGGCTCGAAGAAATATACCAGTTAGGGTTTCCAGCGGATATTGAGCATTCTAGACTTCCAGGTACTCCAGGTTCGATCACGAGGGTTTCCCTCTCTCGAGATTCACAAGGTCTACCCGAGATTCAGCCAAGCAACCAAGGCACTTCCTTAGCTGACGGGCCGGCAGAAAATGAAGGTTTGGGGGCAGATACTTTATTCGCTGGGAATGTCAACTTGGATCTTTCAGGACAGATCCCGACCCTGTGGGAACCAGATACCCTTTTGGGCTCAGCACAGATAACATCAAATAATATCGAGGATTGTGAAGGAAGAAGACCGGTGGTGGAAAGCTCAAGGCCAAGAGGAGCGACAAGGAAACAGAAAAGACCCATTGGAACACAGGTAATAGCGGAGAATCTGGTTCTAGGGATGGAGGTATCGATGAAAGAAGCTCTAGCGGTGGCTGATTGCACCTTGGTAGGCAGAGTCAGAGGTAAGCCATATTCTTCTGCTTTTCTTCAAGAATGGGGCGAAAGAAGTTTCACACCAGAAAGATCCGTAAATTTCGAAGCACAGGTATTAGCAAAAGGATGGTTCAAATACAAATTTGATGACAGAGAAACGGCGGATTGGGTTCTGCAACGCTTATGGCATATTGATAACATCCCCGTTCTTTTCAAAAAATGGTCTCCTTTGTTTGATGCTATTAAGGAACGCACAGATACATTTCCTGTCTGGGTGCGTGCTCCGGGTCTACCCTCCCTTCTATGGACTGAGGAAGTTTTCAGAACAATCGGTAACCGGCTGGGGGAATACATGACAGCGGACATGTCTTTCTTAACAACAAACAATTTGGCAACTGCGCGCATTCTTGTAATGCTCAAACCAAGTGGGGGTTTGGCACAAAAGGTAAACCTTCAATTTGACGAATATGTCTATGAACAGATTTTAGACTATGAATACCTTCCCTTTAGATGCCATTGGTGCCATGAGCACGGTCATTTAGCAAAAGACTGCCCCCATAAGAGAAGAAGGAGACATTTTCGTAGGACTCCTGCTCACAGAGCAAATGCACAATCCGATGATCAGACTAGGATGGAGCAGGACATGCCGGAGCCACAAGAACAAATGAATATGGAGGCAGAGGAGAACGAGAAAGAACCTTCGAATGCAAGCGCACAGCCTACAGACTTGGATGCAGAAATTGGCACAGACCAGGCCGCTGTGGAAGGGGCCGTCGAGGTATCAGCCAAAGATCCGGAAGCAGTGAAAGGCTCTGTCGAGGAAACACTTCTAATTCAATCCGACGATCCGGAGAAGGGTAAGTGCTCAGGGACTCCCTCCTCTTCTATTTCTCCTGAGCCTTCAAATGTAAATTATAATATTGCTTCTTTGTCTTATCATGAGCAAGAAAAAAATATAGTTGAAAATATGGGAGACCCTATATCAGAGCCGAATGTGGAAACCTTAACTGAAACATTACCCCTCCTGGATATAAACTGTGAAGACAATTGGCCTCCTCTCCCTCTTCCTGTGACTCGGACCCCTTGTCCATACAATCTGAGATCTCAGGGTGGGAACCAAGTGATTCAGGGGTCTTTAGGTGGGCTGGGTTTGATTCCTACTCAGACAAAATCCAAAAACAAACGAGGTCGGAAATCTGATCTTTTCAAGGCAAAACTTAAAGCAAAGTTGGATGTTGCAGATGGCAAACAATTCTCCATCCAGGGGGTTCTTAGAGCAGCCCATCCCCCTGAAGGAGTTATCAAATGATCTTAACATCCTGGAATTGCAGAGGTTTGGCCAGCAAACCCAAAAAACTGGCCCTGAAAGAATGGATTTTCAACTCAAAAGCAGATGTTATCCTTCTGCAAGAAACCCTTGGGAAGGCCACTGAGATTGAACCTATGCTTAAGGCTCTTCTTCCAGGGTGGACTTTCAGTGCTATGGATGCCTTTGGACACTCGGGGGGATTAGCAATTGGGTACAAAGATGGGAGAGTTAAAGTTCTCAGTAACTGGGGGATGAAGAACGTTATGGGAATGGAGATATTATCCCCTGATTTCCATTTCCCTATCACCATAATAAATATCTATGGGCCTTGCCAAGGCAGGGAATTTTTTTGGGATTCCTTGATGACAACATCAGTTTTGAAAGCTCCAGTGATGATTCTGGGTGGGGACCTAAATTTCTCTTTAGGTCGTGCTGAAGCTTGGGGACCTTCGGCGAGAGAAGATCCTCTTACAGATTTTTTCCATAACCTCATCTCAGAGAATAACTTTGTTGATCCTCTCCCGATTAAGCTAAAGCCTACTTGGCGGAATCGTAGAGTTGGTGCAGACAGGATTGCTAAGAGGCTAGATCGTTTCCTGCTTTCAGATACGCTTTCTGCTAAAGTTCCCCTAATCAGACAGTGGGTTGATGAACTTGGGAATTCAGACCACTTCCCTATCTTTCTAGATCTATCTTCTCCTCCACACAAGCCCCCCGCCCCTTACAAATTTAATCCTGCTTGGCTACAAGATCCTTCTTTCAGTGATTTGTTTAAAAAAACTTGGATCCACCCAGATCACAATGCAGGAGAGGAGAAAAGCTATTTGTTCATGGAAAATTTAAAAAGATTGAAATCTGCAACAATCTCTTGGGCAAGGGATAGGAAATTGAAACAAAATGAGGAGCTAAACTGTATAAGGGAAGACTTGAAGAAATTGGAGAGTTTGGATTCAGATGGATACTCATCTCAAGAATCCAAGGATAGAATTCTTCTTTTGGAGAAGCAGCAAACCAGAATACTTCTGGAAAGGGAAGAAGAATGGAGAATAAAGAGTAGGGCAGTTTGGCTTAAGTCTGGGGATGAAAACACCAAATTCTTTCATAATTTTGCAAAAGGAAGAAAATCAATAAATACAATTTGGAGCCTTAAAAATGAAGAAGGAAGAGAAGTCAAGTCCTTTTCTGATCTTTCTGGACTAGGGAAACGACATTTTCATAATTTATATTCTGAACAGAGAGAAGCTACTATTGCAGAAGTCCTCAAAACTGTGCAATGTTTCCCCAGATTCATTGAGGAAGAAGAATCTGAAGATCTTTCAACTTCGGTCACTAAGGCGGAGACTGAAGCAGCCATGAAGCTTTTAGGCAAAGACAAAAGTCCTGGCCCTGATGGCTGGACTATTGAATTGTTTCTTCATTTCTTTGACCTAATTGGAGACGAGATAACTGAAGTTGTCGAGGAGTCTAGATTGAAAGGAGATATTTATAGACCATTTAATTCAACATTTATTGCACTCATTCCTAAGAAGAATGAGCCAGAAAGCTTTGAAGATTTTAGACCAATTTCTTTGTGCAATTGTATTTATAAGATTATTTCAAAGGTTATTGCCCTCAGATTAGCTCCAATTCTGTCAAGGAACATATCTATGGAACAATTTGGGTTCCTGGATGGCAGACAAATCCATGAAGCTATAGGGGTTGCTCAGGAGGCAATCCATAGTGTCAAATTAAAGAAAACGAAAGGAGCTGTTCTCAAAATTGACCTCTCCAAAGCATTTGATAGGATAAACTGGCTCTACCTTCGAATGCTTCTTACTCATGTGGGATTCAACTACCCATTTGTTAGTTGGATCATGGGATGCATAACAAATGTCAGCTTTGCAGTTCTGGTCAATGGAGCTGCCTCTTCCTTTTTCTCTAGCCAGAGGGGCCTCAGACAAGGGTGTCCTTTATCACCACTTCTGTTTCTCCTTGTGGCCGAAGGACTAAGCAGGCTGATTCATAAAGCCAGAAGTGAGGACAAGGTAAAAGGTATAGAGGTAGCTATAAATCTCTTCATCACCCATCTTCTTTTCGTTGATGATATATTGATCTTTACAAATGGAAATTACAGCGAATTAAAGGAGATAAAATGTATCTTTGATCTCTTTCTAAAAGCTACTGGAATGCAGATAAATTCTGTGAAATCACAAGTTTGTTTGGCAGATGTGGACAGAAGGGAAAGGTGTCTCATAGCTGATCTCTTTCCTTATCCTAGCCAATCTTTGGATGTTCCTTTCAAATATTTGGGGTTTTGGCTAAAACCTGCAGCATACAGAAAAGCAGATTGGAACTGGATTATAGCAAAAATTGAAGCTAGAATATCACACTGGAGCTATAGATGGCTTTCCAGAGCTGGTAGGCTAACTCTCATCAAATCGGTCTTGCTAGCCATCCCGGTTTACTGGGCTGCACTAACTTGGATTCCTAAAGGTGTAATGGAAAAAATCAGAAGAATTTGTTGCAGATTTCTTTGGGCAGGTTCTAAGGAGTTCTCAGGTTTACCGTGGGTGGCTTGGGACAAAGTGGCCAGATCAAAAGAGTGGGGAGGTTGGGGGATCAAAAGACTTCCTGAGTTCAGCACTTCGTTAGCAGCAAAGTCTGGCTGGAGGCTTATAACCATAGAAAATCTATGGACAAGGGTGATTAAAAGGAAGTATATCGATCCAACGCCCTTGGAAGATTGGATCCGGAGTCAGAACAAGAAGGCAAAAAACTCTTCTGTAATTTGGAAGGCCACAGTGGATGCTTTCTCAGTGATTGAGCAAGGTTTAGCTTGGAAAGTGGGAGATGGCAGACAAATCAGGATCGGCAGAGACCCATGGATCGGGTGCAATGAAGCTTTCGCCTTATCGCCAGGGCTCCTTCGACATCTTGAGTCCATAGATATCACCTCCTTAAATCAGGTGGCAAGAGTTGGGCAGTCCTCCATTTGGGGCCAGGTTTGGAAGGATGATGAAGAATTAGGGCTAAATCTTAGATGGAAGAATGAATGGACAGGTTTCATAAAAGAATTAAAACGTTCCAATGTTAGGATAAGGGAGGAACCTGATAGGTTAATGTGGGCTCACAGCAAATCGGGGGGATATACACCAAAGGAGGGATACTCTTATCACTTGGGAAAGAAAGGATGGGAAGCTCCGGACTGGTGGTCCAAAGCTTTATGGAAACTCAAAAGCCCCGCAAAATCTAAGCTCTTCCTTTGGTGTATTCTAAAAAAGAAGGCTCCAACATGGGAAATCCTTCAATCCAGGTTTCTAGTTGGCCCAGGGCGTTGCCCCCTGTGTAAGTCTAATGAGGAAACTTTAAATCATCTTTTTACCACATGTCCTTTCTCTCGGAAGATTTGGGAGGAGGTCACTGGGTTTCTCAAGGTCTTTGCACATTGGGGAAACGAGCCGCTGGCCGAATCCTGGAGGAAATGGTGGCATACATACTCAGATGGGAATATGAGGAACCTGCCGATTATCTTCTGCTGGGGTGTGTGGCTCGCGAGAAATAAGAGTCTGTTTCAAGACCAAATTACACCGCCCTCTGTCATTGCCTCTAATATAGCAGCCATCTATCATGCTCTGCCTCCCCCTGAAGCAAAGAAAACCAGAACGATTCAAAACAATCTCATAATACAGGAGGATATCCCATGTGGCTTCTTTGACGGAGCCTCTCAAAATAATCGGGCCGGCGCAGGCATGAGCATGCACATCAATTCAGAACACATTCTAAAAGCCTCAGTTGGGCTGGGCCCAGGAACAAACAATTTTGCAGAACTCTCCTCTTTGCGCTTACTTCTTTGCTGGCTTCAACACAAAAACATCAACTCAATACAGTTATTTGGGGACTCTCTAAATGTTATAAATTGGATCAATGGTTTAGCTGCTTGCCAAAATCAAATTTTAATGACAATTGTTGAAGAGATTTTATACTTGAAGACTCTCTTTAACAGGTTTTCATTATGTCATATCTACAGGGAAAGGAACGAAGAAGCCGATCAGTTATCTAAGGCAGGTTTACTACAGGATCCGGACAGCTGGGCGATAGAGGAGATTTACCAGGGGCAGTCAGTCAGATCAGACCTGCCTCCTTATGATCAGTAGCATATACAACAGTTTATTTGATTCGCCCTTTTTTGTCGGCTCTTTATCAGTTTTCTCTTTTTACTGTTTATATTTTTTGTATATATGTCTCCTCAGCAGCTCCCGTTTTTTCGGCTGTTCGATCTCGGTTTTCAGACTTCCAAATTTTGTTTCTCACACAGTGCAGGTGGACACTTTTTTCTGACTGTAATGGAGTTGTTTTCCAATATGGAGACTCCAGTTAACTTTTGATCTTTTGTTATTAAATGGTTTTACATCCTCCTCTTGGGAGGAAGACTCTCTCAGGCTTCAACAGTAAAAAAGCTCCCCGCGGGTTGAGCTGTGACTGCTTCTTTAAGCCCTGCGCGGCTTAAGAACTACTGGATCAAAACTTTTATTATACTAATAAAATGTTGCTTTTTTCCCCGGAGAAAAATCACGCTGGGAAGTCAATCAAAGCACCCAGGAAAGCGACACTAGCAGCGTTGAATTGCACCAAAATATCCATTGGCCGACTTACTGGGCAAACAATCTATGCATCTCACCAGAAAAACGACCAACACAACATCTTCTTACTTCTGCATTCATTTCTCTCTGTTCCCAAGAGAATTTACTCCTTCTGTAGAGTATGTGAAAGAAGTTATTGCAAGATATTATCTCTTTGAGATATTTTGGAAACATTTTTGTACAAATACCTCCCCAATCTAAGTATTAGGGGTTGGTGAATATCATTCTGGAACTGCGCTATAAATTTGAGAACTCTTCTGAATAAAGATTGTTGGAATGCTTTGCTGATGAACTCTCTGGTTATTGAATTGATGGCAGAAGCCCATGTTGCAGAATTATTGAATTATCTCATGGATCAATAAGTCCTTTCTAACTCATGTTTTACTGTTTCTATGTTTTATATATCATTTACATATCATGCCCTAAATGGCAGGAAGAAAGAATAACCCAGAATTTACTTAACTGTACTCTGTGTTCAATTCCTGTCATTTTTTATGTTTTCTTCAGGACTAGTATAGGCAGGAATTCTTAACTGCTCCTGTTTCCCTTGTTCTTACACTCTGAATATAATTAAGGAATTCTTAACTGCTCCTTGGTAATATTTACCCACTTTCACTCTATTAGCATGATGAAATATTCTTAATTTCCTTTCATCCCCTGACCCCATTTCACCTGATTCCAGCTTGAAAATTGTTCCATGATTAATTATCTTGCTCTGTAGTTCCTCCTTTTGCCAAAGAAACCATACCCAGAAATTTATTTTCATTGACTCCATTAACCCAATGCTCTGAACTTCTCATACTTTGCACCCCTGTTCTATTGAAAATTCACCATCCAAAAAATCAAACAAATACTTGTACTTCATAACTAGCCTAACATACAGCTAAACAAAGCTAAATCAAATAGAGAGAGCCCTCTCTGGCTGCAGATTGGCTAGAATCTGCATCTAAAAGATTGGTTAGTGGTTACCTCGGCCGTATTCCCCTTTCTCACAGCTTTTGGGGAAAAACTTGAGTGATAACACAATCAAAAGAGTCATGTATAAATAATCCACACAACCTGGACTTGTGTAATCTGAGCCCAAGGTCTTGAATCCTGACCTGTCCATCGTATAATTTCTAATATGCGAATAAATGTGTTGAAGTCAAGCATACTAGAAAATAACTTGATTACCAGCCAATGATGTGAACTGTTAACAAGTGCGAGAGAGACCACCGGTATTTTCAATGGTTCTCAAGGTACTGTGAGTACAATCCATAAAATGTGAAGAATGATCTGGAGTCAAACACTTGTGGAATCATTCGATCGAAGAACAATTATGTAAGCCTGTCGTTGAATGCAAAGAACTTGCCTGCAAGGTACCCTAAAGGAGTCTCTAGATCAGCTTCCTGGATAATGAGTTGATGTCAACAGGAAGCGATCCGTCGCAGGAGCGCCATAATATTTCCCACACCAACTACACGAGACAAAGGAACAAGATGAAGATGGATGAAACTGAGAATCAGAGGAGGATGTAAGGGTGGAAACTGTAGAAGGATTAAGCTCTTGAACATATCGGCGACGTGACTCCGAAATGTGGTAGCACTTTGGTACCAAGGGATCGAAGGTCATGCAGAGATAGCAAGGATCGAATGGAATGAGGAAAAATGAAGAACCCAAACCCTAGAAGGCCAACAACGAAGTGATGATATCCCAAACTTGGCGAGAAGCAAAAAAGTGTCGATGTTCAAGAGCGACAAGCTGCCGTAGGTAATCAATAGAATATTTCCAAATTCCCCCCCACCATTGTTGGCGAGTACCCCAATTATTTTTGAAACACAAGCTTGAAGGGGATAGCATATGCTTGGAATATAAGTTTGTCCTTCGAACAAATCCAACCCAGTGAAATTTTAATGAGCCCTAGGGAGGAGAAGCTCGAGTCTCATCATGGCGACGAGTCCAATGTTTTCAGGGTTTAACGAGTCCGACATAGGTAAAACTCGGAGTCTTTTTCACATTTAGAGAGTTTGAAAAAAACATGGAAAATAAAACTCCAGATGGGCCCTTTTCGTATGTTTGTCCCTCAAATCTGAAAAGGTAGAAAATAATATTCAAGGGAACTTATTGACCATGATAGATCAACGTATACCTTTTTCGTAAGTAATAAATCCCAGTTTGTAAAAGGGGTAAACTTATACTGGATAGATGACGCTTCACAACCTTTAACGAGTTCAAAGCGACGAGAGCTCGGCAATCTTTTCATTTTTAAAGGGTCGAAAAACAGCTTGAAAGTGGACCCTCCATTTTATTTCCTTTACGATTCAAAAGGGTAAAATACTCGACAATCTTTTCAGATTTTACAAGTCAAAAAAGAGCTTAAAGGTGACTCGTCCTAGAGGAATGAGTGGTATAAATGGTAGCAACTGGTTCCAGCAATGGTGGAACTGCTGAAAACATGTAATGGTGAAGAGGTTGGCTAATAAAACCACTCATCACTGCGGTCCCTCAGGAAAGGACAAACAACCAAGTGAAAGCATACAATTGGCCAAAGAGATGGTGGCGATGGAATGAAAAAACCAAGGCTCATCTAACAGAAAAACGACAATCACGAGATGTAAATCGGGTATGGGTTCATTTTTACACAAGCTTGAACCATGGAGAACTCTGTTTGGATTCGGTTTCATGTTTACACAAGCTTGAAATGAAAAACTATGCTTGCTATAAGTTCGCATGCCCCAAACATAATGACTAAAATCGAGGTACATGCCCCCCAAGCTTCATTGCATTCAACTAGGTGGATGGAATGAAGGTTCACTGTCAAGATCTTGGAAAGACTCGACTCAGATTTTACGAGATCTTAATGAAAGACTTTATTTGGAAAAGGGAGTTGTTTCATTTTTTAATGAGATTGACACAGTAAAAGAACAATCCTCAAGACATTTGTTTCATTTTTTAACGAGGTTGACACAAGATCATGAACTTTCCTTAAGACCCTTGTTTCATTTTTTAAGGAGCTTGACACAAGACAAAAATTATGCTCATCACCCCTTGTTTCATTTTTTTAACGAGGTCGACAGAAGAAAAGAACTATCCTCAACATTCCTTGTTTCATTTTCTAATGAGGTCGACACAAGAAAAGAACTATCCTGAAGTCGCATTGTTTCATTTTTAATGAGGTTGACACAAGAAAAGAACTATCCTCGGAGAAACTATTCATGGACCATATGAAAAAGGGCTCCCAAGAGGTCTTCACTAGATGGAAGGACCACGCTCTAAGAGGAATACAAGTCATTGGGTACCAATGACAGATCAGGTCCCAATGCCTCCAGTACATGATGTACGAGATCATCTGTGTGAGCATCAATGGAGGCAGAACTGGTAGCCACATAATTGACCTGTGGCGGGGAGGGTACTGTTGGCAAAGAAGAGCCGATAGGGAATGATGGTTGCAAAGGAGGTACCTGGTGACCAAAGAATGATAATTTTTCTATAGTCACAATTCTTCCATCATGTGGAAAACAAACCACATGGAAAAGCGAAGAAACAAGAGCTCCCATGACATAAATATAGTCGCGACCAAGGAGAAGATTGAAATCCAACGCACCTTGGATGACCATCACGTCTATATAGATGGTTTTACCTCCCAAAGTAATAGGGAACTTTGGAAGGATCCCTAAGGGTTGACTGGTTCCTCCGTCGAAAGCTAACAGATTCTGGGTGACAGGCACAAGTTGTTGGGAGCCTAAAGCTTGCCAAGTAGTAGAAGACATGAGGCTAGTAGACACACATTCATCCAAGAGAGTGCCAGGTACTTCCATATTATAGGCGTGTACCGTGATCTAGAAAGGCACATAAGATGGGAGGCAGAAAGCAGTCAAGTGACTCCAATCGAAGGAAATGACATAAATACTTGGTGGGGGTATCCTATGATTTCCCCCACGCTCTGCAGGAATCAAAGAAGGACTCTCTTGATCAGCCGGGAAAGGAGGGTCACTTTTTGATTTAGAAGAATCTGATGAGACGAGAATAACATGAGCAGTATGATCATTATTCTCTTCTAGAACAACATGAACAACTGGTGGTGAAACCAAGTCGATACTCTTTTCGACCGATGGTTGGTCAGGAACAGACACTAGAGGGTCAAGTTCAGGAAGAGCAGGGTCGATAAGAGATGAATCTAAGTCAATCTATGCACTAACCAGAGGAGGTCAGAAAAAAACCTCTGATAACCAACAGGGACTTGGGGGGAAGAAGCCATAAGGTTTTCTAAAACTGCGGAAGCTTTATCCATGAGAGGACAAAGGTGAAGAAGATGTTCACCTTTACATAACCTACATGGGAATTTAATCTTCCATTTCTTCTTACCACTGCTAGCTGAAGGTGTAACATCAACATGATCTTTAGAGGTTGATAAGGATGGTTGAAACATATCTCAAGACCATACTTCTAAGATCCTGGGAATACTAGGACAATCTCGAAGGAAATGGTCACCCTTACACAACTTACAAGGAAATTTGACCTTCCGTGGAGGACCAGAAGGTTTTTCCACCCAAGGTGTACTAAGAGCAATAGTCACATAGTTGGCCTCTTGCTTATTTAACTTCTTCTTCTTCATCTTCCTCTTCTTCTTATTATCCTCCTGATTACTGGATTTGGAACTTTCACAAGGCGAAGTAGAAGAAAAGGGTGGAGAAATAGGGGAAGAAGGCGAAGGGTCAACCCTAGAATCATCGTGACATGATCCAAATGAAGGAGATGGTGGAGCAGGAGTCGGGATGCTCGGGACCACTGAGATTGAAAACAACCAAACAGGTAAGCCAATGGTCAACCCAGGCAAGGACAACATTGCCATATAAGGAGCACTAGCATTTCCAAAAGAAGGAAAGGGACCAGGATTCCCATCTGGGGGGAGACCTTGACTGGTAGACTTTGGAAATGTTGCCATTGGAATTGACTTTGAAAGAAACACTAACTGTAACCAGTGATATTTCGTGGGTAGTTACTTTTACAACATTGAAACAAAACTTGGCCTTTTCATATTTTAAGAGTCGAGAAAAGGACGAAAGGTGACTCTATCGATTTCGAAGTTTAATGAGCCTGAAAGGACAAGTGCTTAGATGATCCTTTTACTTTTAAAGAGTTGAAAAGGAACAAAATTGACTGCTCTAGAAGCAATAGGTTTACTGGACAAATTGTAAAACTGCAATATACACCTTGGTGATAAATGAAAGAGAAATGACCAAGGACTTTCCGTACGACAGTCAATCTTCTCGAATGCTGCGTTTGGTGCGTTACGATTTGTAAGGCGGTAGACTCAGCTTCCTATGGATAATAGGATGATAACCTAGTGGGGTCTCTCAATATATACTCGACGGTACGGGGAGCACAAATCCATACTAGTACCTATTGAATCACAAAAGGAGGAATCACCCAACCTTAGTGAAAATAGTAGCAACTAGGTTTAACAACGTTGGAACACGTCTCTAGCCTAGACCTCTAGATATGTGAGCGTTAGGTTCCAATGCGTTTTTAAGTTCATTCAATATATTTTAACAGTTAATCTTGAATTAATTCTTGATTTCAAGGCCATACTGGATGTATCTTTAACACTCCTAGAATGAAACTAGATGAGAAAAAACCATTCCTTTCGATGAATGACTACCTAAATGAGGGTAAGAATTTAATTTCCAAGCGAACGAAGACAATAACAAGAAAATGCAAGAACATCAGTGCAAGCAAGTAATCCAATCAATAGGAAACACAATGCATCGATTTCCAGTTATCTCACAACTACTATGACAAAAAATGAAAGATTTAAATTTCGCTTTTCAATTCCTAATCATAAAGAATCTACTAATGCAAACATGCTTTCATTTTCATATACTATATGAGTGCAATTATTTTATATTTTTGGAATAAGTAACAAACAAGCTACTGCACAAACCGACTGATCAAAAGTCAAATGTAATATATGCTTCAATAGTGAACAAAAATCGAATCAACACAACAACCGAGTTTGATGACCAATCACTACGGATCAACCAGGAAGATGGGCAAGTAGCAAGAGAACAACTTCAAACAAGTCAACAAGACTGTTGTGGATGTAGTTCAGAAACTTGAAAGGACAAGCAACCCAAAACCAATGAATTCTTGATGGAACCCTAAAATACCTAGGTCACACAGTCCAAAAAGTCAAATTTCATACAAATGGAACCGAGAATGACATGCCTCAGTAAACACAATCAAAACAAGCTTAACAAGGTGAAAGAAACAAAAAAGGATAAGCTACACTGGTCTATTTAGGAGGCAGGGCTATAAAAATTAACATTACAGAAATCGTCAGAGGTGTAACACTGACAACTTGAGACTATCGCAAGAGTACACCTATTTTCAGAGACGTCATCGCAAGAGTACACCTGTTTTCAGAGATGGTCCGATTTCAGGAATCGTCATAGCTGTATGACGAGATATCTGCAACGTACAGCAAGGGTAAAGAGAACATGAGCGATTTGTCGCAGCTGTTAGGAATTAAACATCGACGATCTTAATAAGGAGGGAAAACAAGGCAAAAATAGCTGAAAGACACCAAGCTTATCATTCAGATAGTGAGGTGGACTACTAGATCGATTCAAGTGATCCAAATCACTGGTTCAGTCCCAAAACAAAGAGACACTATGTAATTCAATCAAACACAACAAGAGAAAAATCAAGAGACAACACACAAATTAGTCCCCAGCGGAGTCACCAACTTGTGATGTAGGAAAGTTCCCTCTGTGGATAGAGACAACCCCTCTAGCCCTAGAGTGGGTCTAGTCATAGCAAGACAAAGAAAATAGCTAATCCCTTAAATAGTTATCATTGAAGAGGCCTACCTTATACCAGTGTTTGATGAAGTTTTCGTCATGTCGCTTCAACTATCACTTTCTTCTCCTTAATGAATGATTCACCTGAGACAACATATGAAAATGACAAAACACATAATAGAGCACAACAATGAACTAGTATCCACTTATAGGGTAAAGGAACCATAATATATCAACATACATTTCATACATGATATAAGAGATAACCATTGATTATATTAATATAAACAACAATAAATCTTACAACCACGCCTTGACGTCGCAAGCTTCCTTGAAGGGTTCAATCAGTATGTCTCCATAAGCATTCACTCTCAAAAGTCTCCCAGAAGGACTGACGACTCTCTCTCTCACCCAAAAGCACAAGTGTGAAACTAAGGCAATCACAACAAGGCTTCCTTCTTATAAAACCATTTCACACTATCAATCCACAACATGAAATGCTATTCTCATATCTCACAAGCTATTGCTAGGCTACCAACAATCCAAACTGTAAGCTATCAATCCAACAAACCAAGAACTAGCTAATTTGCTAACTATCAAGAACTTGCTAAGAACTCTGAACCGGCTAATCATAGCTATGGAGGATGTTTTTATAAGAGGATGA
Organism: Pinus tabuliformis; assembly: GCA_031772625.1. Taxonomy (NCBI): domain Eukaryota; kingdom Viridiplantae; phylum Streptophyta; class Pinopsida; order Pinales; family Pinaceae; genus Pinus; species Pinus tabuliformis. The sequence continues at coordinate 1,208,507,012 of CM062807.1, read as the reverse complement.
GCCTCAATAAATGATGGGAGAGGAAGCTTATCTTCATGGGAGGTTACTCAAAGGGCGGAACCACCATCTTAAATGAGGAAAGGAAAACTTCTTTGACCCAACAACGAGCTCTAGAACCACCCAGAAGCATTCTGTTTGAGCTAATTCGCCATATCTGGGTCATCTCAGGTCAAACACTGAGACTCAGAGACCATCGCAGGTCAAACACTGAGACTCAAAGATGACGTCATGAGGTGTTAGTTCATTCTGGGCTATCTTCACAGGTAGGACATTGATGACCTGAGACGATTTTGAAACATGGGTAAAAAGGGGCCAACTTCAGTATTAATGAGCTTAGGCAATCTTCTTGAGTAATATGGAAGATTTGGACACATATTTTGGTATATGACAAAGAGAATATGTCACTCAGAGACCGAATTTATCCATGTTGGAAATACTAACGGGGGGGGGGTGGTGAATCATTATTTATTTTTCAACTATTGTTTTACTAGTTAAAACATTTATATTTAGAACACAAGGTGAGAAAGAAAAATAAATTCTTTTATTAATATAATCTTTGCAATAAAATAGATAAAATATATATATAATTCCAATCTATTTCCAAGTACCAACTGGGACTTTTGTGAGGTTCCAACCTCCAGAGCACCAACTTTATTTTTGTCAAGGCACCAACCTTGGACTTAGGAGCACCAACTCCCAAGACATCAATCCTTTGAGTTCTGAGGCACCAACCTCAAAGACACACCAATTCTTCGAGTTTCTGAGGCACCAATCCCAAGGACACCAATCCTTACAACTTCTGAGGCACCAAGCCCAAGGGATCCGACCCAATCTTGTCAAGGCATGTTTGATAGTAATGTTATGCTCTAAGAATTATTCTTTACTGAGTTCTATCAGTTTACAGCTTCACTGTAGTCTCCATGCTACAACATCAATGGAAACCAGTCTTCTTATGAAGGAGTCCTTAGAAATCTCCATACTGTCCACACAAAGTCTGCAATAGCCATCATGATCTCTGATAATGTCTCCACACAGCTTTAGTGAGTCTACTATTAGCTGCACTAAGATCTGCACAAGAACCAACTTTTTTTTCAAGCATCTATTCTTACTGTCACATTAAATACTTTAGAATCACTGCTTCTCTGCTAACTACTTCTACCTTCAAATAATGTCAGATAAACCTCTACTTATTACATCCCAAATTTTTTCTACAGACTGCATTATGTACTTGATTAATTCATGACCAGTTTGAGTCTTTCACAGGGTAACATGATCAACAAAGATGCTTTCCCTTCGAATGCCTCCTATCCTGTTGGTCCTTCAACCCTTTTTTGTTTTGTTGGACCCTCTGGCTGCCTCTTTTTCTTCCAGCCTTTTTTTTAATCAACCTTCAACTTTCCTTGTTCTCTGTTTTTGTATGTTCCTGATGCCTCTGACTGTCGGTTTCCTCTTTCCGCTGGCTCTTTGGCTTCCTCCTCGGTCGTTGTAGTTTCCTCTGCCTATTCGAATTAAACAATGCTTCACAAACACGTTAATTTAGAAGAGAAGGCCGAATTACACAGGAAATGATACTTATTAAACAAAATCAGAGAGATACCTTTTTTTCTTTAATAACATTCATACACAGGGCTTTACTTTTACGAAGAGACTGTACCAATTAGGATGCGCCACATGCCACATCACCGTCACAATTGTAATCGCCATTGTTCAGGCCCACTAAACTATCGGAACCGTTATTTATGCATTTTGGCCTTCAAAACCCCGGGCAATACAATTATTTGAAATACACAGGAATATATGGAAAAACCCGACCAAAATGCTTAAGGCTGGACTTCAAATTCATTACACCCGCATCTATAACTGCATCGGGTCCACTCCTCCACAACATTATAGAAATCGGCAATCGCGGCTTCCATAAGTCTTTTATAAGTCGAGCTCATTACATCGCTGATGGCCAATGGCCCTGCTAGACGTGATGTAGTATTAAGCTATGTTACAATAGGACCATTGGGTCTGCAACATATATAACAATCATCACTTCCAATGCAGCAAGGCCTTAATGTTATAGACATTTCTGTGCCTTACAGCATGAAGCATGAAATGTCAATAATCTAAGGGATCCAAAGTCCCTAAACATGTTGTTCCTGCCCCTAGAGGAACATGGTCAACAAACCACAGCACTAAATATCAGTTCTCCACTTGAAAACCCTCAAAAACAAGCTAATTCTGGATCATTTCAACTGCTCCATTGAGCATCTGTGCTGAATGTCAACTGCTCCATTGTGTACCTGTGCTGAATGTCAACTGCAAAGAAGGCTACCTGCGCTGGGCGAGTTTGGCCAAGTGGCACAGTCATTCCTCAAGGTGTCAATGCCCAGGAAGCTTCCAAAATGACACTTGGATCAGGGAATTCGCCTTGTGATGAGTAAGAGGGTCTAGATCTCCAAGTGGAAGCAAGAACCTCCAAGTGGACTCAAGAACTGAAGAATAACTGAAGTGGGAGAGGACACTAGTCAGCTCCATGCCAAGCTCAAGCTGACTCATCCTTTCTCCAAAACTCCTATATATAGAGCTCTCTCATGAGGTCTAGGGAGGCTGGAATTTTGTGAAAGTAAGGAAGTGCTGTTGGTTTGAGTATAGAATTATTGGGTGATTTGCTTGAAGGAGGTGAAGAGGAGATTTCTTTCTGCTGGGAGGTGATGCTGGATTGGGCCTTTTATGGTTGTATCACTTCCTGAACTTTACTTCTTCCATTAATAAAGCATTTGAGGTTCTTCTATATGCATGTGTCTCAATGGTGTATTGTTATACTTGTGTATTTGATTTATTCTAATCCTTGAATCAATTATGAATGTATGCTTCTTGTAGTTTCCCTCTCTTGCCATTTCGCAGGATCTTGGTGTAGCTGGGCCAGTGAAAGAGCAAGGAGCTGGGAGCAAGCAGTAAAGAGAGAAGATTGGATCAATCATTAGTGGAAGACAACGGTTAGTGGATCTCTTTCTCCCCTCTCTTACATATCATAAAGAAGTAATCTCGAATAGCTTTGCTTTGATTGTTTCTGAGGTACTATCACCCTTAGAGTGGGATAGGGTCATTCCGTATTGGATACTTTTCCCAACAACAAATTGGCGACTCCGCTGGGGATCGTATCTTGTTGGTTGTTTTTGTTTTTGCTATTCATTTCATAAACACAGGGAGTACCGAATCAAACTGCATTTGGATCTTTCAAATGCAAAGTAGAGGGCAGCTACTCTAGCTCAGTTTCTGGGCAAGTTTATGATTTGAAGAGCTGATCCACAAGGACTCTGAACAGCTCTTAGTGATAGCTTTTCATCCTCCTTTTCATCCCTTAGTGTGTACTTGACTGATAGCTTTTGATTTGGCCAAAAACTGTGAATTTTTGAGCAATCTGTGACCCGGAAACCAAGAGAAACGAAAGTTTCGTTCTTCAGTGCAGGCTTTGTGAAGGCTGTCTGCATTTCAGCACAGTTCCCGAAGGGGCTACCTGCGCTGAATTTCAAACTGACAGTGTACTACCTGCGCTGAACCAGTCTTGCCTTGTGCTACTGGGGTTTCTTGCTGTTTCTTGCCCTGTTTTCACCCTTGTTTTTGCTGCCTGTTACCAGTCAATGTACCTATCTGAAACCAACTTTCCTTGCCACTATTCCGCCTCGGTTGTATAAAGAAACTGTACTTGTTCTTTGTGTATTTCTTATATCATTTGTAGTTTCCCATAACGAAAGTGAACTAGTCTTGCTGTGGCCTCTTAGATCTAGACCTGTGATAAAGTGTCGTTTTGATCTGAAGAGTTAGTTTGTTTGCTGTTCATAGCTGATTGAGCTTTTGCTTTCGTCATATGGTTTGAATTTATATATTTCTAGTGTCGAAACAAGTAAATCTTAAGGTGTCTTTTGATTTTGGACAAACTTGTTTGCTTTCACTTGAAATTGAATTCAAAGTTATACAACAACTTTCTTTTTTGTATCGCATCAAACATTAAGAAAGAGAAAAGAAATACCTGCATTGTGCATGTGCATTTTGACAGTTTTCATGTTGATTTAGGGAAAAGTGCATTAGTGTGTGCTCTATGATCTGTGTGAAAAGATGTTGTCTTTCTTTTCCCTCAGTAGTTAAGATTTTCAAAGTTGAAAGATTGAAAAGCTTGCTTATCATCTTAGACTGCATTTAGGAGTGTTACTATACATCTCGTGGTGATCCATAAAGGCAAACTGCTAAACAAGATCAACCTTAAAATAAATTGAATTTACATAACAACGCTTTGAAAAATAACGCAAACACATAGAGGTCTAAGCTAGAGACGTGTTCCAGCGTCGTTAAACGTGATATCTTAGTGTTGAGTGGTTGGGTGATTCCTCCACGGTGAAGCGATAAGTATTAATACGGACTTGTGCTCCCACGTACCATCGCGTATATATTGGGAGACCCCTATAGGAATAAAGCCTTTATCCAATAGGAAACCGTGTCGGCCGCCCTACTGATCGCAATGCAGTGAACACAGCATTCACGAAGATCGACCACCCGTACCGTAAAACGTATTCTGTGGTTTTGCGAAAAGTTTGGCACACCCTCTGCCTAGAACTCCAGAGCAGTTTCTTTTGGCCTTTTTCAAACTCTATAACTGAAAAAGTCCATCCGAGCATTTGTCACTTCGGGCTCGTTAAAACATCGAAGGAGACTAGAGTCATCTTTAGCTTTTTCTCGACTCTTTAAAAGTGAAAAAGCAAGTTGTGTCTAAGCGTCGTTAAATTTATTTTAAACGGGATAATCATCACCATTCCCTCGTTGATCTTCGAAGTTAGTCTTTTGGCATCGTAATTTCTTCTATAATCGCTAAGAAATCTTTTGGATAGACTAGATATGTCTGAACAACCGTCAACATCTAGGACTATGTCGTCCGACACAGCGGCAGCAGAGCCTCCTGCTGCTACTCCAACGATGTTCGCTGGTATACCATCTGTCCCGGCAAATTGTCAACAACAAGCCGGAGTCCAGACGACGACATGGTTAGTTCCTATTTCTTCATCCGGATTATCATCTGGTATTTCTTATGTTGAAACTCAACAAATTGATCCAATGTGTCCTCAAAGGCCAATTTACCCTTTAAGTACTGGATTTCCACCATATGGAGGGCAGTATGCTCTTTCATTGTTCCCTCCCAGAGAACAACCATATGAGAGTTTACAACAATGTTCAGGTCAAACTGGAATTACATCCAGCGGTTGGGTACCAATACTTCCTCAACAACTAGGGGTTGTATATTCAATGCAATCAGTACACCCTGTGTCGAATATTCCCACCATACCTGCTATAGTGAATGTGTCGCAAGTACAAGCTCCACCTGTTGTATGTCAACCCCAAGTTTCTCAGGTTATAATACAACAACCTCTTGTTTCAACGACTCAATCACAATCTCAGGGTAGTGCCTCCTTATCTGGAGCGACTCAGGCTCAAACAAGTACTGTGACTCCTCACCCTGGTCAATCATCCAGTATTGGTCAACAGCAAATGGTCCAACAACCAGAGCTGGTTCAATCTCAACAACCGCCATTCCAGCAATCATATCAAGGACCTGAGCAACAAGTCTTTGTAAGTAATGGGCAACCATACTATAATGGTTATGCCCATCAACCTTGTCAAAGTTGCCAGCATTATGCTGGTTTGCAAAGACCCATTGCTCAGGCGATACCATCTTATCCTGGATATGCTTCGCCTAACCTGAACCAACAGTTGCCCTTTGTAGCAACTCTAGAATTACCAGACCTAAACCGGCTGACGAATGATCCAATTGCTTATGCCCCTTGGTGGCCAGCGATTCCGCATAAACTTCCGTCAGATATTCCTAAATTTAATGGAAATCCGGGTGAAGACCCATCGAATCATGTGATGACATTCCATCTGTGGTGTTCATCGAACACCCTGAATGATGATTCGATAAGGCTTCGCCTCTTTCAGAGGACGTTAACGGGTCCAGCGGCAAAATGGTACATCGAATTGCCTAGAGCTTCGTTCGACAACTTCAGTACCTTAGCCACAACCTTTTTAACCCATTTTCAATTACCAATAAGGTATGAAACAGGAACGGAACTCCTTACCAACTTCAAACAGACGACTGCCACCCACATATCTGATCATATACATGAGTGGCGACGTCGTCGTAGGATGGTAAAAACGTACGTTCCCGATCAGCTATTAGCTGAATGGTTTATCAAGTCATTACTTCCTGCCATCACGGAAGATGTGGCAAAGGGGGGAGTCGTAACGGAAGAGCAGGTTATCGCTCGTGCGCAATATCTGGACTTGGTCTATACTCAGTCTGGCACGCTCTACGACAAAATACCTGACGCCCCTAGACCGGAATTCTCAATTCCTCCTCCTCCTAAATCAAACAATGACTCTCACGCCGGCGATGGCGTGATTAGAAAACACAAAATTTCTAGTCAAAATGCAAATGAAGAACTTCTTGCCTCAAAAGTAAATGCCATGTCGACCGACAAAGGCAAACAACTGAAGCAACCAGGGGGCAAGAAGAAAAAGAAAGGGAGAAAAAGGAAACCCCCAGCAGGGTGTCATATATGCGATGAGGATCATTGGACGAAAGATTGTCCACATATAGCTGAAGTTAAGAAACTCTTTAAGAGTTCAAAAACCCCAGCAGTATTGACTGATCCGTTTCCTAATCCAGGTCAAAATCTGGTTGCTAATCAAAATGCTTCCCGATCCCAAGTGCTTATGTTGTCTGTATCGAAACAAAAAAATGATGCTTTGACAAGGAATAAAGATTACAGGAATCCAAAGCTGTCGAACAACAAGGCTAATGAACAACCTAGTAGCTCGACAACAACTTTGACCAAAGTTGTGTCACCCATCATTCCTAAGCCAATGATAAAGTCGCAAAAGGGAGCAGTACACAAATCGACATTTAATCCTTGTGCGAAAATAGCACAGATAGAGGACCTGGCCCAATCGCCGTCCGCTATGTCGACACTTGAGGTACCGCAAAATTGCTCCTCCCAAGAGCAAGCTTTATTATCAGCAATAGGGGGGATTGGCGCAATGGATTCCAATCTTGTGGCCTTTGATCATAAAGGATATGACCCTCAATTACCAGCTCAACTAGCTTTCCTTATTCAAGTGAAAGCCCTCAACAAAACTGTTCACCAAACGATTATTGATGAGGGGGCATCTACATGTCTTATGTCGATGAGTTGCTGGAAAGATTTAGGCTCACCACCCTTGTCGAAATCGTCAACGACGTTAAAAGCATTTGATGGACGATCATACACTCCATACGGGATTTTAAGTAACTTGCAAGTTGAACTAGGGGGCAAAATAGTAGGAATTGATGTTGAAGTAATTGATGGAAACCTCGATTACAACATCCTACTAGGAAGGCCATGGATCTATACCATGGCCGCGGTTGTGTCGACCTACTTCAGGAAGATTGCATTTCCCTTCCAAGGTGGAATTACAATCATCGACCAACGAAATTTTCTCCCCAACAGTTCACAAGTTATGGGAAGCGTCCAAATGATCCATGGAAGCAATCATTCGCTCCAAAATATCGGAGTAGGTCTCCTAAAAGACCCTGCTTTAATGGGTACTTTTGCCCTACCGCCTCCGAGTGATCTGGTGGAAATGGCCACAGTGGAATATGAAACCTTCCATTTCTAATGGATCTAAAACGTCGAGGACAGTTCCTATCTCATGTCAACCTCGTTAAAAAATGAAATAAAGAGTCGAGGATAGTTCCTATCTGGGTCAACCTCATTAAAAAATGAAACGACCCCCTGAAATCTAGGGGGCATGCGCCTCGTTTGCATTATTATGCTGGGGGCATGCAAACAATCGAGCAGTTTTAGCATAAAGTTCATGCTCGTTAAAAAATAAACGCAAGATCCGAGCAGTTTTAGCACATAGTTCATGCTCGTTAAAAAATAAACATAAGATTGAGCAGTGTTTTGGCGCTTTCAAGCTCGTTAAAAAATGAACCTATCCCGGTAAATAACCACTGTGATCGTAAATTTGTCAGCCATAAAAGCCTTGGTCGTGTTTGCACCTGCCACCTCCACTTTCATTTGGCCGATCGTTCACCTCCATATGATTGTTTACCCATTTTGAGGAACAGCTGCGAAGAGTGATTTCACCTAGCCATCCTTGTGACACTGCCGTGATTGGAAAATTCCAACCTATACCTGGAATCTGCTGCTATCCCTGTTTATCACTCGTTCCTCAAAAGACGAGTCTTCTTTGAGCTCTTTTCATCTGACTCGTAAAATATGAAAAGTTTGCCGAGTTTTGGCCTTCCAGCTCGTTAAAAGGACCGGAAGAGCTATCCCTCCCGTAGATTTTAATCTTTTTGGACCTGAGGGATTATTGCACAAAAAGGTCGAGCGCTTGTTTTATTCGGCTCGTTAAAGTTATCGAAAATTCATCCCTTCTGTATTGTTTTATACTTTTTCGGACTTAAGGGATTAGATGACGAAAAAGGAATTTTGGAGTTGACTTTCTGTACCTTTTCAGACTCTCTAAAAATGAAAAGGACCGAGTTTTCCTTGTCGTTAGACTCGTTAAAATGATTAAATAGCGACAAACTTGTCTTTAGACGAGAACGAGTTTCCCTATCGCTAGGCTCATTAAAACATAGCGATGGGCTTGCCCGAAGGGCAGGTTATAGAACAAGCATATGTTATCCTCCTCAAGCTTGACAAAAATAAAGAGGTACTGGTCAGAAATGACTGGGGAAAAATTGGGAGAACCTCAAAGCTTTAATGGTAGCAAGTCGCTCTTGAACATGACACTTTTCCTCTGTATCACATCAGGTTGGGTTGTTTCATTCACCGGTCTCATCACCATGGTCCTCGCCAAACCATCCACATTTGGGGTACTACCGATCCATCGCATCAGTGTCGTTATATGTTCAAGAGATGTTGTTCAGAAAGAGTCAACCGTGTCCCATCCACTGCCATACATTATCCTTCATCCACCCATGATCGCCACCCTGAATCATATTTCACAGATTGTTTTCACCTCCACTAAAATCATTAGCTCCGTTCCGTGTCACTGATGTGGGATTCATTAAGGCCCTCATTTGACGGATCGCTTCTTGTCGACTTCAGCTCATTATCCAAGAAGTTGATCTAGGAACACCCCCCTCAGTACTTTGAAGCTTGCATGCCTCAATGGCAAGTTTCTCACTTCCGGCGACAGGTATACATCAATGACCTTCGACCAGAAGATTTTGCGTGGTGTTCGACGCCAAGTCCTTTATTCACACCACGTGAATTGTACTGCAGTACCTTGAGGGTCATTATCATTATCGGTGGCTCCTCTCGCGCTTGTTAACGGTTTACATTATTGACCGGTAATCAAGCGATGTCTTTCCATGTTCGACTTCAGCGCAATTCTCACATGGATCGACTTGTACTTAGAGTGAAGATCGAACGAGTTTGAAGACCCCGGATCTAGTTTCATCCATCCGGGCTGCGATATATATTCAGGAAAAATAAAGACATTTGATATGTACATCATTGCAGCAGATGATCATCCTACTCAAAGGATGATAATTTCAGCAGAGAATTATCAGTCTATCATCAGACGATCGTCTGTTATATGTACCAAAATGAATTTATAAAGCTGAGCATGGGGATGCCCGCCTCAGCTAGATCATGAAAGCAGAATGAAAAATAATGTATTGTATTGTATTTTATTACAGGTCACCTCTCAGCGATTGAATGAACTTCGGATCCTCCTGATAAAGCATTTCACCCGATAAACGACCTCATACTTTAGGGGGCAACTGTTATAGACATTTTTGTGCCTTACAGCATGAAGCATGAAATGTCAATAATCTAAGGGATCCAAAGTCCCTAAACATGTTGTTCCTGCCCCTAGAGGAACATGGTCAGCAAACCACAGCACTAAATATCAGTTCTCCACCTGAAAACACTCAAAAACAAGCTAATTCTGGATCATGTCAACTGCTCCACTGCGCATCTACGCTGAATGTCAACTGCTCCACTGTGTACCTGCGCTGAATGTCAACTGCAAAGAAGGCTACCTGCGCTGGGCGAGTTTGGCCAAGTGGCACAGTCATTCCTCAAGGTGTCAATGCCCAGGAAGCTTCCAAAATGACACTTGGATCAGGGAATTCGCCTTGTGATGAGTAAGAGGGTCTAGATCTCCAAGTGGAAGCAAGAACCTCCAAGTGGACTCAAGAACTGAAGAATAACTGAAGTGGGAGAGGACACTAGTCAGCTCCATGCCAAGCTCAAGCTGACTCATCCTTTCTCCAAAACTCCTATATATAGAGCTCTCTCATGAGGTCTAGGGAGGCTGGAATCTTGTGAAAGTAAGGAAGTGCTGCTGGTTTGAGTATAGAATTATTGGGTGATTTGCTTGAAGGAGGTGAAGAGGAGATTTCTTTCTGCTGGGAAGTGATGCTGGATTGGGCCTTTATGGTTGTATCACTTCCTGAACTTTACTTCTTCCATTAATAAAGCATTTGAGGTTCTTCTATATGCATGTGTCTCAATGGTGTATTGTTATACTTGTGTATTTGATTTATTCTAATCCTTGAATCAATTATGAATGTATGCTTCTTGTAGTTTCCCTCTCTTGCCATTTTGCAGGATCTTGGTGTAGCTGGGCCAGTGAAAGAGCAAGGAGCTGGGAGCAAGCAGTAAAGAGAGAAGATTGGATCAATCATTAGCGGAAGACAACGGTTAGTGGATCTCTTTCTCCCCTCTCTTACATCTCATAAAGAAGTAATCTCGAATAGCTTTGCTTTGATTGTTGCTGAGGTACTATCACCCTTAGAGTGGGATAGGGTCATTCCGTATTGGATACTTTTCCCAACAACACTTAAGCACTTGCGATATGGCGGATGCGACATAGCATTAAGTCATATTGCAGTGTTACAGCGGGTCCGCATACTTTATCGCAATCGACGCGCTTTCAGGGGTGACAACCCTTTGTACATTGTGATATGCGAGTTCCGATAGGCAGATGTAATATAACAATAGAGCATTTCATAATGTTCCAGTGGGTCTACAACATATCGCAATTATATATATATCTATATATATATATATATATATATATATATATATATATATATATATATATATATATATATATATATATATATATATATATCTATATATATATATATATATATATATATATATATATATATATATATATATATATATATATATATATATATATATTGCAATTCGCATGTTTTAATGTGGCAAGGCATAGAGCCAGAATATATTAAATACACTTAAAGCGTGCATCGGAACACTGAGCAGACTTCACCTGTTCATGCCCCTAGACATATATATCATCAGGTCTGCACATGTATATCGGTGTCGGGGGTTTCAGGTAGTGGCACATAGTAGAACTCCCCGATATGATTTCTCCAATATATATGTATATTCCACCTCCGATAGTGTATATTGCACATATATATATTATATACTTCTCCACCTCTTTTAACTATTCCTCTCTTCTTTATTGCTACGCTCCTTTAACTATTCTGCTATATATGTAAACTCAGCCTCCGATAGTGTATATTGCACAATTATATATTATATACTGCTCTGCCTCTTTTAACTCTTCCGCTCTTCTTTATGCTCCTCTAATAGTTCTTCTTTGGCATATATATGACATATATATGGCTCCTCCGATATTTCTGATAGCACTATTTATGCTCCTCCGATATGTTAACTCATCTTTTGATGACTTCTTCCTCTCAGTTCTTCTTGGGCATGTATTACACACGATGCTCCTCTGATGTGGCTCCTATGATATTTTGCAATACTCTTAAGCATAAGTGATAGCTTTGATATGCCTCCTTTGTTAACTCCTCCGTTAACAGACTCTTACTCATGGCTTGGCTTTCCTAATGACCTTTCTCTTGTTTCTTCATGGATCTGCTTCCCCTTCATGGGTCATATAGTATCTAGAATATTGTCATATTAACATCAATGACAACTTAGGTCAACAATCCAGTATTAGGGGATGTGGGGTTGGTGAAAAAATACTGTGTAACAGTGGGGTATGCATAAAGACAACTTCGATGGATGGCGCGAATATAGAAGAATGATGAAGGTGCGGTTTGGTTGCCCAAAGGTACGATTGATAGAGAAATGCGATGGGAGGAGTGATCCGCACGATCACTTAGCCAAATGGATTGATACTTATGGACTAGAACCACAACCGGAGTGGGTACATCTGTTCTATCACACTTGGTTGTAATACCTATGAATTGGTACTTGGAGATAGAGCTCTACCATGGCACGAATGAATGAAATATTTTGAGACAGGGATGCTTGATGACATTCAACTTTGAAGATTTATTTGAGTGCATCGATGAAGTGCTGCAGGAGGTCAAGGAAGTGATCTTCAGAATACCACAGGATCCCCTGGATTTAATTAAACCGGATTGGACCACCCAGCTGCACCACATGTTGGAGTGCTACAATGTGACCGCTGAAGAGGAAGATGAGGATCCGAGGAACATTAACATCCTAGAAACAGAAGGTCACCATCAAGTTGAGGGGCCACAGATAGAAAATCTAGATATCACGACGCTGCTGAAAATGAGACAAGTGAACATTGGGACAGAAGCAGAGATGAAGTTTGTGAAGATAGGGGATTATCAAGATGTTGCTATAGATAAGGTCGCTGAGTTGCTCCGCGAATATCAGGACTTGTTCCCTACAAAGTTTTCAGACTTGAAAGGGATAATAGGCGATTTAGGAGTAATGAGGATAACATTGAAACTAGACGTGAAGCTTGTGAAGCAGAGGCCATATCGCCTCAATCCTAAGTATAAAGAAAGGGTCCGCTTAGAATTAGAAAAAATGTTAGCGGTAGGAATCATTGAACTAGTGGAGGAGTCCGATTGGGTAAGTCCTATGGTAGTTCAGGAAAAGAAGCAGAAGGATGAAATAAGGACATGCGTAGATCTCAGGAAGTTGAATGACACTTGTTTGCATGATCCTTTTCTGACTCCGTTCACCGATGAAGTGTTGGATAATTTAGGAGGACAAGAAGCATATTCATTCATTGATGGGTTCTTGGGGTACCATCAGATCAAGATCATGTCGGAGGATAGAAGTAAGATGACCTTCACAACCGAGTGGGGATGCTTTCAGTATACTGTAATGCCTTTTGGACTGAAGAACGCGCCAACGATCTTTTCACGTGTAGTCATCACGAAGTTCAAGTAATTCATTCACAAGTTTCTGGAGGTATATTTCGATGATTGGATGGTGTTTGGGCTGGTGAAGTGCCATGTAGCTAGCCTATGCTTGATGTTAGATACATGCCAGAGGTATCAGATCACGCTCATTTTGAAGAAATTTTTGTTCTGCGTTCCTTTCAGAATCTTGCTTGGCCATGTGGTATGAAAATAAGGATTAATGGTGGACCCAACTAAGATAGCAGTTATAATTAATTTAGAGGCGCCAAGAAGTGTGAAACAGCTGCGTACAATGCTAGGGCATATGAGATACTATAGAAATTTCATCAAGAGTTATGCCCAGATTATCGTGCCGATGGAGAAGCTGCTAAAGAAGGATGTTACATTTTGTTGGAATGAAGAATGTCAACAGAGTTTGGATGTGTTAAAGGAACATATGGTCACCATGCCGATCTTAGTCTTCCCGGATTGGAAGAAGGAATTTCATGTGCATGTGGATGTGTCATGTATTGTACTCGGAGCAGTACTGACATAGGCCAGTGAAGGAGAATTATATCACCCTATAACATTTGCAAGTAGGAAGTTATCTAAGGCTGAGAAGAATTATTCAACGACAGAGCATGAAGATTTGGCTTGGTGTACGCACTTTAGAAGTTTAGACACTACTTGCTAGGCAGACACTTTAAGATGTATACAAACCATTCTGCATTAAAGTGTTGAGTCAACAAGCCTGTGTTGGGGGGGGGGGGGAATATGCAGATGGCTACTATTGTTTTCGGAATATGATTTCGCAGTAATTGTGCAGCCAAGGCACTTGAATGCAGGACTGGATCATCTATCGCGCATTGAAACAGGTGAGGAGCCCACTAATTTAGAGGAAGGACTATCTGACACGCAACTCTTTGTGATGCGCGTAGCAGATAATAATTTTGTAGACATCATACACTTTCTAACTACCGAAACGGCTCCAAAAGGGTAAATCGCCAACAAAAGAGGGAATTGGTGGTGCGCACAATAGATTTTTCTCTTATTGCAGGCCACTTGTATAATATGGGTGCAAATGAGATATTGTGACGTTATTTGCCTTAGTTCGAATGAAGCAACATTGTTGGGAACACGTTCCCCTCAGAGTCAGTTTTTGGGCTAAAAGCCTATGTTTTGGGGCAGAAAGCCCAAATTTTGTATAAAGAATGTAAAGTATCCACATTTTGTGGTCGGGAAGTGCAAATATGTCAAGAGTCATTAAGGGTTGTCTGCCCTTGTTTTGTAAAGAATCATGTCGGCTGTAAAGATCCACCCATGGTCCGTGGACCATGGATTGTATAAAAAGAAGCTAAGTAAGTTCTAAAGGGGAGTAGTAGAAAAGAAGTAGAGTTCTAAGTGCTTTGGGTCATAGGAGAGCTAAGAGCAAGAATCTTAGCATAGGTAGAGGTTCTACAACTGAGTGCGCAGAGGCCTAGGGTAGAAGTCCGCAGTTGAGTGAGAAGAACCCTGCAGCTGTGTGCGCAGGGCGGATAGAGTTTGTATTGGGAACTTGAATCATCAATAAAGAGAAGTATTCTAAAATTGTTGTGTATTTTGTCTCTGATTATTGCATCCTATTATGTTATGTTATGTTCCATGTTTACCTTATAATGCTAATTTGATGCGCGAATGTATTTGTTTCTATCTGTTATTTGAACGCAAGTAAGAATATATGTTTACACATAGGTAACCTTAATTGCATGGTAAAATTGGATAACACTTAAGGTAATTCTGGAACTAGTAACCGTACATAGTTAAAGAGGTGCGTAAGTGCCTGGATCGTTGGTTAAGGCTGCACAAAGGTTAGTTGTATACCTTCGCGAAGGGTCTGAAGGTCGAAAAAGAAGTAACATCGATAAGCCCTAAGGTCTTATCGATTTGTGTGAAGACAGGGGTTAGGGTATAAGATCGACATCATGACCATATCAAGGTGTGGAAACATGGTTCCTGCATCCCCCCATACTGCTTCGGGTGAGACTTCGGTCTGCGCTCTGCGGGCTGTTGCGAAAAGGGCCAGTAGTGTAAGGATTTGGTTGGCTGACCAATGTTGAACTTGGGTTAGTGCCCATCAAGCCAACAAATGGTTCTGTTGCTGGGGTATCTATGACCCCACAGTTAAAGTGGAAAAAAAACTCTTGGTAGGGAAGGTCATGCGGAAGTGTCACACAAATGAAGTTCTGGCACCAGTCATAGATTTGGTAGGCCAATACATGGAGGGAGTTCAATTTAATTGGGTGTGCTACCTCTGTGGTGAGTTCCTTGCAAACTGCCACGAGGCACAGGATATCAACAAGCCATTCCACTATGGATGGCTCTTGCTGTCCATAGTGCTGGTAGCATGGGAGCTACCCGAAGACAGTCAGTTTCCTCCGGTTGCGTTGGACGTACCAGAGGAAGCAAAGTACGTTTTCCTGTGGGTGACTAAGGATCCCCAACAGGGAAAGGACAACAAGATATTTTAGATATTTATGGAGATGAACGTGCATATGGCCATCAACCACAAGCCACAGTTGCTGTCCACCAATTTTGATAGATTGCAGGAGTAAGTGGAATTCAAGGCCAACTTCCACCACGTCTCAATTCAGGCATGGAAGGACCCTGAGTAGAAGTGGCACAATTTACCCTACTTGGAAAAAGATGATGTGATTAACATGGCCCTTGATTTTTGGTCGTCAGAGTGGCGCACTACCATGAATTCGATGGTAAGATCTAGCAATACTACCGCGCAGTGGAAGAAGGAAGAAGCCAAGCTGAAGGTGGAATAGCTAGCCGCGAAAAGGAGAAAGGAGGACGATGACAGGGCAAAGGTGGAGCGCGTTGTTGCGCAGAAGTTAGGTGGGAAGGCAAGAGAAGAGGAGCATGACTCTAACGGAGTTCAGAAGTCGCCTTCACCAGAAACCGAGGAAGAAGAGGACGACCAGACAAAACAGGGAGGAGTGGATCCGAAGACGACTCTGTTCTGTATCATGCACACCAAAGGACTAGAAAAGGTAGGGCCGTGGAAGAAGTCCAAGGCTAGCAAAACGTCTCTGGATTGGATCACCCTAACAGAGGGGGATTTGAATGATATAGGGGATGCAATGCAGGATGCCACTGCAGAACTGCTGCAACAGTTCGAGCAATAGCAGCAACAAACATTGGGGGTTATTCAAACAGGTCTGTGTGAGCTACAGATCCATGCATCATAGATTCAGACCAGTGAGACGTCCACTAGTTTAGCCCTTGGCACCTCAGAAGCCGTAGGGATGCTGCACACAACAGACGCCAGAGCCATAGTGCTACCAGATGGAGCATTGACGATTGAGACTGAAGCTGACAGGCCCACTATCAGTTCCCTCAAGAGAGTGGGACTTAACTTGGCAGCGCTTCCTAGCGAGGCGCTTCACCTTCTGCAGGATGGTGTGATTGTGGAAATTCAGGCCTGCGAACAACGCGCTTTGCAGGTGATCAGTGAGAAAAAGGTCAACAATGCTCAGATGACTATGCAGAGAGACTCCCATGTTAACCTTGTGATAGACTTGACATACAAGAATCAATGCATAATCAAGGTTGTGGATGAGGCGTGCAGAACTGTCCCAGAGCTGGTCATTCCCGAGGTTGAGCTAGTAGATGTGCAGGTTTGGAAACTCACTGCAGGAGTGTGCGACACTCTCACAGAGTTGGCAAAGGTTCAGGTGGAACTAAACCTCAAAATTGTAGAATTGGAGTTGAAGACCCAGCCTTCGACTCCACCGGAAGTCAGGGAGCAGCACGCGACTTCCGTGACAGATGCGATAGTAGTAGTAGCGAGTGCAATGATGGACTCGACGACTCTTTTTGAGAAGTAACTCGAGGTACTCACCAACCTGCAAGAAGACCCCAATGTGCAGACGCTAGAGATAGAAGTGCGGTAACTACAATAGTGCTACAATGAGGTTAAAGCGACAACGCGCACTGTCACCATCATGCAGAGACTCATGAAGCTATAAGAGGCCAAGGAATTGAAAGAACAGGTCGATACAACTCAACAAAAGGAAGCAATGCTGAAGGCTTTCTTGAAGCCTTGGTTGGACGAGGCCTAGTTGATCACGACCTCCATTGAAGGCATGCTAGCTAGTTTGCGGGAGACTCAGTAAAAGCTCTAGGCTAATACCACAGGGCCAACGACCGACCAAATACGTGGAATTCAAGGCTGACTTCCATCACATCTCAATACGGGCACGGAAGGACCTGCGAAGAAGTGGCACGACTTGCCCTACTTGCAACAGATGATGTGACTCACGCGGTCCTTGAATTCTGGCCGGTAGAGTGGCGCACTACCACAGATTCAACGATGGGATTTAGCAAGACTGCCGCGTAGCAGAAGAAGGAAGAAGCCAAGTTGAAGGTGGAACAGCTAGCCATGAAAAGGAGAAAGGAGGCTGATGATAGGGCGAAGGTGGAGTGCGCTACCGCACAACAGTCTGGTGGGCAGGCATGAGAAGAGGAGTGTAGCTCTGATGGAGGTCAGAATTCACCTTCACCAGAAACAGAGGAAGAAGAGGATGAACATACGAAACAGGGAGGAGTGGATCCGGAAATGACTCCGTTCTGTATCAAGCGCACTAGAGGACCAGAAAGGGTAGGGTCATAGAAGAAGTCCAAGGCTAGCATGATGTATCTAGATCCAATCACCCTAACAGAGTGGGATCTGAATCATATAGGGGATGCAGTGTAGGATGCCACCACAGAACTGCTGCAACAGTTCAAGAAACAACAATAGTAGATGTTTGGGGCTATTCAAACGAGTCTACATGAGCTACAGATCCATGCATCATAGATTCAGACCAGTGCGACGTCCACCAGTTTGGCCCCTGGCACCTAAGAAGCCACAGGGCTGCTGTGCACAAGGGACCCCCAAGCCATAGTGTTGCCAGGTGGAGCATTAACGATAGATATTGAAGCTAACAGGCCTGCTGTCAGTGCCCTCAAGGGAGTGGGACTTAACTTGGTAGCGCTTCCTAGTGAGGTGCTTCAGCTTCTCTAGGATGGTGTGATTACAGAACTTCGGGCCCGCGAATAACCCACTTTGCAGGTGATCAACGCGAAAATGGTCAAAAACGCAAATATGACTGTGCAAAGAGACTCCGTTGTTAACCTTGTGATAGATCTGACAGACAAGAATCAACGCATAATCAAGGTTATGGATGAGGCATGCAGAACTGCCCCGGAGCTGGCCATTCCCAAGACTGAGCTAGTAGATGTGTGGGTTCAGAAACTCGCTGCGGGAGTGCACAAAACATGCATAGAGTTGGAAAAGGTTCAATTGGAGCTGAACCTCAAAATTGCAGAATTGCAGTTGAAGACCCAACCTTCGACTCCACTGGAAGTTAGGGAGTAGTGCGCAACTTCCATGAAGATATAATAACAGCAATAGCGAGTGCAGCGATGGATTGCATGATGCTTTTTGAGTAGTCGCTCAATGTACTCACCAGCCTGCAAGAAGACCCCAATGTGCAGAGGATGGAGATAGAAGCAAGGGAACTACAAAAACCCTATGAAGAGGTTAAAGCAACAACGCGCACTGTCACCATGATGCAGATACTCGTGAAGCTACAAGAGGCCAAGGCATTGAAAGAACAGGTTGATACAACTCAACACAAAAAAGTAGTGTAGAAGGCTCGCTTGAAGCCTTGGTTATATGAGGCCTAGTTGATCATGAGCTCCATTGAAGCCATGCTGGCTAGTATGCAGGAGACTCAGCAGAAAGTCCAGGCTGATACCGTAGGGCCAACGATTGACCGAGTAGTTTTTTCGAGGAGATGAAGCAGGCGACTGCATAGTGCACCGCCAAGGTAGCAGTCGTTAAGGCCGAGCTGGGAGGTCTTCACGACAAGATATCCACGTCAACAAAGTGACTTGAGGGTGAGTCACCATGTTTGTGTTGGGGGCCTATTGGGAACGGGTTCCCCTAAGAGTCAGTTTTGGGGCTAAAAGCTTATGTTTTGGGGCAGAAAGCCCAAATATTTTATAAAGAATGTAAAGTCTCCGCATTTTGTGGTCATGGAACGTGAAGATGTCAAGAGTCATTTAGGGTTGTTCGCCCTTGTTTTGTAAAGAATCATGTCGGCTGTAAAGATCCACCCATGGTCCGCGAGCCATGGATTGTATAAAAAGAAGCTAAGTAAGTTCTAAGGGGAAGTAGTAGAAAAGAAGTAGAGTTTTAAGTGGTTTGGGTCATAGGAGAGCTAAGAGTGTGAATCTTAGCATAGGTAGAGGATCTGTAGTTGAGTGCACAGAGGCCTAGGGTAGAAGTCTA
Source organism: Pinus tabuliformis (assembly GCA_031772625.1). Lineage (NCBI taxonomy): Eukaryota > Viridiplantae > Streptophyta > Pinopsida > Pinales > Pinaceae > Pinus > Pinus tabuliformis. The sequence continues at coordinate 1,208,487,480 of CM062807.1, read as the reverse complement.
CAGCTGACTGTGTGGTACCCTACAGCTGTGTGCGCAAGGTGGATAGAGTATGTACTGGGAACTTGAATCATCAATAAAGAGAAGTATTATGAAATTGTTGTGTATCTTGTCTCTAATTATTGCATCTGATTATGTTATGTTAAGTTTCGGATTTACCTTATAATGCTAATTTGATGCACGAATGTATCTATTTCTATCTATTATTTGAACGAAAGTAAGAATATATGTTTATAAAAAGATAACCTTAATTGCATGGTAGAATTGGTGAACACTTAAGGTAATTCAGGAACTAGTAACCGTACGTAGTTACAAAGGTGCATAAGTACCTAGATTGCTGGTTAAGGCTGCACGAAGGTCAATCGTATACCTTCACGAAGGGTTTGAAGGTTAGAAAAGAAGGAACATCAATAAGCCCTAAGGGGCTTATTGATGTATGCGAAGATAGGGGTTAGGGTATAAGATCGACATCACAACCATATCAGGGTGCGGAAACCTAGTTCCTACATCCCCCCATACTGCTTCGGGTGAGGCTTCGGTCTGCGCTCCATGGGATGATGCCGAAAGGGCCAGTAGTGTAGGGATTTGCTTGGCTGACTAATGCTAAACCTGGGTCAAGGCCCATCAAGCTAATAAGAATCCTAGCCAAAGCTCATGGAGGAGCTGCGGGAGGACATTATGTAGGAAAAGAAACAACGCAAAATATTTTATGCACTGGGTTGTGGTGGCTGACACTACATAAGGATTCCAAATCTCATTATAAGGCATGCGATGCATGTCATAGGATGGGAAGACCATCGTAGAGGGATGAGCTGCCTCTGAATCCGCAAGTGTTGCTGCAGCCATTTGAGAAATGGGCAATTGATTTTATAGGCTTGATTCAGCCTCCAGGAAAGAAGAGGGGTGCCTGGTATATCATTACTGCGACGAAGTATTTGACTAGATGGGTAGAGGAGTAGCTTGTGAAGGACTATATAGGGGAAAAAACAACAAAGTTCCTCTTTGAATATGCATTGAATAGGTTTAGTTCCTCGAATATTTTAATGAGAGATCGTGGTAAACATTTCCTTAATGAAACGATCAATGCGCTGACGGAGGAATTCCAAGTTTATCATCAAAAGAGCACGTCCTATCACCTGCAAGCTAATGAGATGGTTGAAGCTTTTAATAAGATATTGGAAAACGCGTTGATAAAATTTTGAAATGCACATAGGAATGATTGGGAGGTGCGCTTACCTGCAGTGCTATGGGCTTACAGAACTACTTGTAAGAAGTTGGCTGGACAGACACGCTTCAGGTTGGTCTATGGTATAGAAATTATGATGCCAATGGAGTATATTGTACCTAGTCTACACATAGTGGTGTTCACAGGAATGGCGGACCGTGGAGCCCTAGAAGAAAGGCTTGCGTAGTTGACAGAGCTTGAAGAAGATAGAATTTTGGTTGGATTCCATGACCAAGTTCAGAAGGAGCGTGAAAAGGCATGGCACGATCGACACATTAAACTGTGCACCTTCAAGGTAAACGATTTGCTTTTACTATATGACAACAAGTTTGATAAATTTCCAGGAAAATTTCAGATGCATTGGCTGGGGCCATATCTCATCAAAGAGATTACCAATGGTGGAGCAGTTCAACTGGTGAAATTGGATGATGATCCATTTCCCGGAAAGGTAAATGACAGCCAATTGAAGCCATACACTAGGGATTCAGCCAAATGAATAATGATGGAAACATAGTCTCAGCACTCCAGGTAGCTAAAAGAAGGCACAAGACTATAAACTATACTGCCTAGGTTGTAGAGATGCACAACTGGGGGATTGCACGGGATGGAAGAATTTCACAGCATGTTAAGTCCCTATACTACTAGTGTAACCCCTTATTGTTATTAGTACAACCCCCTTATTATATTTTTTTGCCCATGTAGTCCCCATATTGTTATTATTATGCCCCATAGAATCCTACTATTGTTATTATTGTGCCCTTACATTATTATTGTTATGTCGGCTCTTATTATATTATGACCCCTTAGCCTCCTATATATAGAAAGAAGGTCTTGTCATTTGTATCATCCAAGAATTTTTCATTTGTGTCATGTAAAGGAGGTTTCCCCTTGAAGAGGCTTATTTTGAAGGTGTTTATCTATAGTTTCTATCTTTTTGTGAGTTGGTTTCATAACATTTGGTATCAGAGCTTTGGATTCTAGGGTTTTGCTGCTCCAAACATGCCATCGTAGAATTTTTGCTATAACATTTTTGCTACGAAGTTTCCATAGCTAAAACAAAAACCCATTTGAGAAGAAATTGGTCTAAATCTTGGGTTCGAATTTCATATCTTGTCTCGCTATAGTTTCAGAGATATGATATGAGGAAGTTAGGGTTTTTGCAAGCTCCACAATTTCATCTCAAACAAGTCGTCGTGGAATTTTTGCTATAATATTTTTCTATGAAGGTTCAGACTCTGAAATTAAAACCCATTTGAAATGAATTCTTGGTGAATCTTGGGTCCAAATTTTAGATCTCTTATCGCTATATTTTCATAGATATAATCTGAGTAAGTTAGGGTTTTTGCAGACTCCCGAAAAACATTCTAGACTGGTGACCTTGGGGAAATAGTCATAACTTTCTCTCTAACATTATATTGAAATTTCATGATAAGTTACAAAAATATGACGGACTGTAGTTTTCTTTCTGTAGTTTTCAGATCCTAAGGTTGAAACAGTGACACAGGGAACTTCGTACAAGTGCACTCTAGTAAACTAGTCCATAATCAGGTCATCGTGGGAGATTTGACATAAATCTTCCTTGCAGAATCCAATCTTAATCATACTTGCGGGGTTAGAAAGAGAACACAGAGGGCCACTGCAGGATGTAATTTAAAAACTTGGAGATCTGAAATTACAGAGTTACATTCATTTCAGTATCGATCTCATACAATCAAGAAAAGGTGATATGAGGAAGTTTGATGGCAAGGATCCAGTAAATTGGATACTACAGATGGAGCAATATTTTGATCTACATCATGTGAAACTATTACATAAGGTATGTATTGCATCTTCATATTTATAACCAGATCAATTTTTATGGTATAAAGGACTTTTTTCCCGTAAACCACTTGTTACGTGGTCAATTTTCACGGAGGAAATGATAAGACATTATGAGGATACAAAGAGAAACACCTTCTTTAGCCAATTGATAAATGTCAAACAAAAGTGTTCAATGGCAGAGCACATTGAGGACTTTCAAAAATTGAATATAAGGGAAAATGATATTTTAGAGAAGCAGAGGATTGATGTCTCCATAGGGACTTTAAAGGATAACATTCAACATGAGGTTCATGTTTGGGACCCTGATTCATTGGAGAAGGCATTTAGGTTGCCAAGAAAAGTGGAAAGAAAAATTATGGCAACAAGGAAGTCTACCCCTCACAACTATAAAGATGGATGTATTGTTTCTCCTAGCCTTCCACAAACTACAAGATTGACACCACAACAATTGGAAGAAAAAATAGCAAAAGGGCTTTGTTACAATTGTGATAACAAATACATTAAAGGTCGTAAGTGTGTTGAGAAGAAATTAATTTACATAGATTGTGAAGAGGAGGAAGAAAATGATCAAGAAACATCAAAAGAAGATGATATACACCAGGAATGAACCCCAGAGAAAGAAGAAATGAATCCGACCATATCTTGTAAAGCATTGGAAAGAATCACCACTCCTCAAACTCTCAAGATAGAAGGACGTATCAAGAAGAAAAAGGTTCAAGAAGTGAAAGATCACACCAATAAAGAAGGAATGAATCTGACCATATCTTGTAATGCATTGGCAAGAATTACCACTCAAACTATCAAGATAGAAGGACATATCAATAAGGAAAATGTTCAAGAAGTGAAACATCACATCGAGCATCAAGAAATGAATCTGACCATATCTTGTAATGCATTAAAAGAAATTACCACTCCTCAAACTCCCAAGATAGAAGGAAATAGCAAGAAGAAAAAGATTCAAGCAGTGAAAGATCACATTGAGAATCAACAAGAAGTTCTCCAACTTTTAAAGGATAACGCCACTTTGGTGTAGAATTGAATGAAACAATAGGCAGATCAACATCACAGTGAAAGAAATTTTGATGTAGGCGATTGGGTATTTTTACGGCTACATCTCAAGTAAGCTATTTATGAGAAGGAAACGTTGGAAATACTACATGCACTTAAGAAATGGTGACCTTACCTAATGGGAAGACACTTCAAGGTAAAAAAGGTTCATGATAGTCTTAAATACCTTTTAGAAAAAGTATTATCTTTAGAAGAATAGAAAAAATGGGTAACAAATATGTTGGGTTATGACTTTGAAATCATCTACAAAAAAGGGAAGAAAAATGTTGTTACAGATGCACTCTCAAGAAAGGATGAGGTTGTGGAAACATTGTTTTATGCTATTTATATTATCCAACCAGATTAGATAAACGAAGCAAGGGATGAATTGAAGAAGGATGAAGAAGTGTGGCCACTCATTCAAAAGTTGCAGAAGATCCTAGTTCAAACAGTATTGCCAAAACTTGACGAGGAAGGAAAAATCATATTGGATCCTATGTTGTGTATGGAGCATGATTGTTCAAAGGTATTTGTTTCAGCCGGATGTATACCCCAGGAAGTCTTGTACACCCCTCCACGCGGGGGGGGGGGGGGGTGTGCGGGGGGGGACTTGTCCCCCCCGCGGGGGTCCGGGGGGGCTGATCCCCCCTGGCTGGGGGGTCCGGGGGCCAGTGGTACCCCGGCGGGGGCTTGGGGGTAGCACCCCCGAAGCTAAAAACAAATTGTAAAATTACCTTGTAAAAGTATAGTAATTTCTAGTCAATCTGGACCGTTCATTAGGCGGATGATCTGACGGTAGAACTTATGTTTAGTTTAGGGTTTTTTGCCCTAGAAGGCAACCCCTCTCTTTGTATGAGGGTATTGTATTTGAGGCTGTGAAATAGATGTGTATTCTGTGAGCGAGAAACAGAGAGGTGAGACTGTGAGAGAAAACAGAGGATATTACAGTGGATTTGCTGTAGGTTGCGTCTCTTCATTTTGCTGGATAATAGAAAGGAAAGACTGGCTGTTCAGGGTGGACGTATCCCAAACTGGGTGAACCACGTATATCTGTGTCTCTCTTTTTTTGTGCGTTTTCTATGTTTATATTTCTGCAATATTTTATGTGTTCCATTGCTCCGTAATATAAAATTTTCTAACAACCTAGAGTAGTTACAGAAACAAGAACCTGATAGCTATGAAATTGATCAATTTCAGAGTATCTCATCAAGTGGAAGAACTTACCCATTGAAGATTCCACATGGGAGGAAAAGAATTTTATACAGAAGTATCAAGAACTACTCAAGCATTGAGGACAACACTTTTTGAAGGAGAGGGGCACGTAAGGTCCCTATACTACTAGTGTAACCCCTTATTGTTATTAGTATAACCCCCTTATTATATTTTTGTGCCATGTGGTCCCCATATTGTTATTATTGTGCCCCATAGAAGCCCACTATTGTTACTATTTTTCCGTTACATTATTATTGTTATGTCGGCTCTAATTATATTATGACCCCTTAGACTCCTATATATAGAAAGGAGGTGTTGTCATTTGTATCATTGAAGAATTGTTCATTTGTGTAATGTAAAGGAGGTTCCCCCTCGAAGAGGCTTATTTTGAAGGCGTTTATCTATATTTTCTATCTTTTTGTGAGTTGGTTTCATAACACAGCATCAACAGAAGCACGACGAGAGTTGCGCTATAGAAGGAGAGAACGCACAGGGTAGCCAGAAAGTGACTGTTACTATCACTGTTCATGATTTGAAAGTGAGAAAATGGCTAAGAGGAGCCGGAGGGGGGGGGGGCAGCATTTAAGGCTAAAATTAAGAGTGAGATATTTGAAAATTTGCAGCCAATCTAGCATTTATGAGCGGATTTTGGGGGGAATGGTCGGATTTAAATTCGAATTTACCTATAAATTACAGATGGCCACTCAACAAAAAACACTTTGCATTTGGAGAGTTGATGTGTTGTGTTATCAGTTGTGCATGAATCCTGCGGTTTTTTAGGATTTGGTCACGAGTTCAGTGTTTGACAAGTTACCTAAGGAAACCCAAGAGCTCCTTACTAGCCTCATGACTGCACTTATGGAAATTGCAAGTACTGGAGGATCTATGGCCTTTGAGGGAGCTTCCCTTGAGGTCGTAAGTATGGAGGTGCTTGCAACAATGCCAAAATCACTGAGGTTGCCTAGGCCAAAGCTTACGCCGGCAGGAGAGGCTTCCAAGATGAAGAAGGATAAATAGAAGGTGACACAACCGGTGCATGAGTCGCCAAGGAAGAATCAAAGAAAAGAGAAGCCCACCACACAAGAGAAAGGTAAGGTGGTAAACCTAGAGGCTGACGAGGGTGCAGAGGAAACTGATATGGGTGTGAAGGACATTAATATTGAGGGAGTATACCCTATCTCAAAGCTTCCAGAATACATCCCTCCGTTCCAGGGCAAGATATAGGTCCCAAATGACCCTCATGAAGGAAAGTTTCTCTATTAACACACCGCTGCTTCCAGAAAACATAAAATTTGAAGGCCCGTGTTTGGCGTGCGTCCCACATATGAAATTAGAGGATTGGGACTTGGGGGACACTGAGTGGTTTCCCCCACCTAGCTATTGATAATTTCGTGTAGAGAGTATTCTACAAGGACTCAGGTGTCACTGCTCTAGAGCTAGTAAAGTGGATTTGTGGGGTGGAAAAGGCAGGATTGTTGAATCTGCTAAGGGTGCCGCATTACCACCGTGCTCCCAAAAGTTTGAAAGTTATCAAACAGTTTCTATGCCTGGTGCATGACAGGTGCCAGTGGTTGGGAGAGCTAATCCCTATAACTGACATGCCGATCCATAGGATCACCCTACTACCCCATTCAGGGCTGAATTTGGTCAAGGAATTTGGTGGAAAGATGGGCAAGCGCAACCTCGCCAAAAGAATGAAGGAAGAGTTTAAGCTTGTCAAGAAGTCACACAGATATTCAGTTTCAAGTATTACAGACCCTACGGTGAAAGCGGCCACCCAGATATTAGCTGGGAAGGTAACGAGGAAGTGTCACACAGATGAGGTGCCGACACTAGTTGTTTCATTAGCGGCCCAATGCGCGGAGGGTGTACAATTCAATTGTGAACGCTACCTATGTAGCGAGCTCCTCGTGAATTGTAGGGAGGCATAGGACCACAACAAAACATTCCACTACTCATGATTGTTATTGTTGATTGTGTTGGTTGTGTGGGAATTGCCAGAGGATAGCCAATTTCCTCCAACTGCAAAAGATCTTCCAGAAGTACGAACTTTTCTTTGTTATGGGCCACGAAGGACACTTGGTGGGTCCGAGAGAGTAAAATATTTTAGGTGCTGTGGAGTCAAGCATCCACGCAGCCATCAATTGCAAGCCACGACTGTCACCAACTGTTTTCGAGTAGTTGTCAGGATACGTGGAGTTCATAAGGGACTTCCATTGTATCTCCATCTAGGCAGTCAAGGACCCAGAACAAAAGTGGTATGATCTACCATTCCACATGATAGATGATGCCGTAGTAGCGGTCCTCGATCGTTGGCCAGCCAAGTGGTGCACATCATTGGATTTAGCCCCCAGGTGTAGTAATTTTACGGGAAAGCAGAAGAAGGAAGAGGCCCAGTCGAAAATCAGCAGTTTGTTGAAAAGAGAAAGAAGGAGGTTGAGGAGAAGGCATGTGCAGAAGCGGGGCACATTGCCAAGAAATGGGAGGGAGAATGTGACTCTCACAGAAGTAAAAAATCCCCTTCACCACAGATAGAATCAAATGGTAGGTCCCTATACTACTAGTGTAACCCATTATTATTATTAGTACAACCCCCTTATTATATTGTTGTACCCATGTATTCCCCATATTGTTATTATTGTGCTCCATAGAAGCCCACTATTGTTATTATATTGCCCTTACATTATTATTGTTATGTCGGCTCTGATTATATTATGACCCCTTAGGCTCCTATTTAAAGAAAGGAGGTCTTGTCATTTGTATCATCCAAGAATTGTTCATTTGTGTAATGTAAAGGAGGTTGAACCCTCAAAGAGGCTGAATTCTAAGGCGCTTATCTTTCTTTTCTATCTTTTTGTGAGCTGGTTTCATGACATTTGGCATCAGAGCTTTGGATTCTAGGGTTTCACTACAGGTCATCATGGAATTTTAGCTATAACTTTTTCACTACGAAGTTTCAGAAGCTAAAAAAAAAAAACCATTTGAGAAGAAATCGTTCTGAACCTCGGGTCCAAATTTCAGATCTTGTCTCGCTATATTTTCATAGCTATGATCTAAGGAATTTAGGGTTTTTGCAAGCTTCATAATTACATTTCAAACAGTTCATCATGGAATTTTCACTATAACATTTTCTCTACGCAGTTTTAGAAGCTAAAAACAAAACCCATTTGAGAAGAAATTTTTCTAAACCTCGGTTCCAAATTTTAGATATTGTTTCACTATATTTTTGGAGATATGAGGAAATTAGGCTTTTTGAAGACTCCCGAATTACATGCCAAACAATTGAGATTGCGAAAAATGTCATAACTTTCTCTACGAGAATCAGATTGAAATTTCGTAAGGCGTTACAAAAGAGGACAGAATGTAGTTTTTTGTGTATCAGTTTCAGGTCCTAAGGTTGAAACAATGACACATGGAACGTCATACAAGTTTGCTCTAATGAACCAATCTATAATCAGGTCATCGTGGGAGATTTGACATAACTCTTCCTGGCAGAGTCCAATCTTGATCAGAATTGCGGGGTTAAAAACATGACTCGAAGGGCTACTGTAGGATGCAATTTCAGAACTTGGAGATCTGAAAGTACAGAGTTACAGTCGTTTCAAGATCGAACTCCTAAAATCAAGAAAAGGTGATATGAGGAAGTTTCATGGAAAGGATCAATTAAATTGGATACTACAGATGGAGCAATATTTTGATCTACATGAGGTGCAGCTGTTACAAAAGGTATGTATTGCATCTTCATATTTAGAACCAGATCAATTTTTATGGTATAAAGGTATTTGTTCTTGTAAACCACTTGTTGTGTGGTCAATTTTCACAGAGGAAATGATAGCACATTATGAGGATACAAAGAGAAAAACCATCTTTAGCCAATTGATAAATCTCAAACAAAAGTGTTCAATGGCAGAGCGCATTAAGGACTTTCAAAAATTGAATATAAGGGAAAATGATATTCCAAAGAATCAAAGGATTGATGTCTCCATAGGGACTTTAAAGTATAACATTCAACATGAGGATCATCTTTGAGAACCTGATTCATTGGAGAGGGCATTCAGGTTGACAAGAAAAGTGGAAAGCAAAATTATGGAAACAAGGAAGTCTACCCGTCACAACTATAAATATGGAACTGTTATTTCTCCTAGCTTTCCACAACCTACAAGGTTGTCACCACAAAAATTGGTAGAAAAAAGAGCAAAAGGGCTTTGTTACAATTGTGATAAAAAATACATTAAAGTTCATAAGTATGCTGAGAAGAAATTATTTTACATTTATTGTGAAGAGGAGGAAGAAAAGGATCAAGAAACATCAAAAGAAGAGCATATACACTAGGAACCAACCCCAGAGAAAGAAGAAATGAATCTGACTATGTCTTGTAAAGCATTGGCAAGAATTACCACTCCTCAAACTCTCAAGATAGAAGGACATATCAAGAAGAAAAATGTTCAAGAAGTGAAAGATCACATCAAGAAAGAAGAAATGAATCCGACCATATCTTGTAATGAATTGGCCGGAATTATCACTCCTCAAACTATCAAGATAGAAGGACATATCAAGGAGAAAAATGTTCAAGAAGTGAAAGATCACATCGAGCATCAAGAAATGAACCCAACCACATCTTGTAATGCATTGGAAGAAATTACCACTCCTCAAACTCTCAAGATAGAAGGACATATCAAGAAGAAAACGATTCAAGCAGTGAAATATCACATTGAGCATAAACAACAAGTTCTCCAACTTCTAAAGGATAACAACACTTTGGTGCAGGATCGAATGAAACAACAGGCAGATCAACATTGCAATGAAAGAAGTTTTGATGTAGGTGACTGGGTATTTTTACAGCAACATCTCAAGCAATCTATTTATGAAAAGGAAATTTTGGAAATACTACATGCACTTGAGAAATGGCGACCTTACCTAATGGCAAGACACTTCAAGGTAAAAATGGATCATGATAGTCTTAAATAATTTTTAGAACAAATATTATATTTAGAAGAATAGAAAAAATGGGTCACAAATATGTTGGGTTATGACTTTGAAATCATCTACAAAAAAGGGAAGCAAAATGTTGTTACATATGCACTCTCAAGAAAGGATGAGGATTTGGAAGCATTGTTTTGTGCTATTTCTATTATCCAATCAGATTGGATAAACAAAGCAAGGGATGAATGGAAGAAGGATGAAGAAGTGTGTCCACTCATTCAAAAGTTGCAGAAGATACCAGTTCAAACAATATTGCCAGAACTTGACGAGGAAGGAAAAATCATATTGGAGCATGGAGCAGTCATAGAAAAAAGAACCCGTAATTTACGAAATTGATCAATTTCAGAGTATCTCATCAAGTGGAAGAACTTACCCGCTAAAGATTCCACATGGGAGGAAAAGAATTTTATATAGAAGCGTTAAGAACTACTCAAGCGTTGAGGAAAACACTTTTTAAAGGAGAGGGGCATGGTAGGTCCCTAAACTACTAGTGTAATCCCTTATTGTTATTACTACAACCCCCTTATTATATTGGTGTGCCCATGTAGTCCCCATATTGTTATTATTATGCCCCAAAGAAGCCCACTATTGTTATTATTGTGCCCTTACATTATTATTTTTATGTCGACTCTAATTATATTATGACCCCTTAGACTCCTATATAGAGAAAGGAGGTCTTGTCATTTGTATCATCCAAGAATTGTTCATTTGTGTAATGTAAAGTAGGTTGCCCCCTTGAAGAGGCTGAATTCTAAGGTGTTTATCTTTCTTTTCTATCTTTTTGTGAGTTGGTTTCATAACATCAGAGTAGGGTGGTGTAGATATGGAAAGCACTCCCTTCCAGGTGAAGTAGAATTGGGAGTAGGAGAAGCAAGAGCCCTGCAAAAAGACCAAGGCCACTAACTCATCCCTATACCTGATCACCTTCATAGAGGGCAACTTAGATGACATTAGGCATAAGGTAGGGGATGCAAAAACGAAATTGCTACAACATTTTGAGCAGTAGCAGAAGAAAGCTTTGGTTGCCATCTAAACGGTTCTGTGCGAACTACGAACCCAAACTATTCAACTGCAGGCAGGGGTATGGCAGAGCAGTGCGACATTGACTAGTTTGGCGTCGGGAATGACTGAAGCCACATAGATGGTTCTCTATTTGGATCCTTGGGCCATCGCGCTGCCTAATGGAGCCATAAGCATAGAGACATATGTTGAAAAGGCTGCTTTAAGGAACATTGGTCTCAACTTGGCCGAGCTACCAAGTGAATTCCTTCATATGGTGCAAGTAGGTGTGGTCGCAGAACTTAGGGCCTGAGAGTAGTGCAGACTGAGTGTGATCAGAAAATAGAAGGTTAATAACGAACATATGTTCATTGAGAAAATAACAGTGATAGACACCTGGAAGAAGTTCCATGTGAAGAATGAGAGAACAACAACAGTAGTCGCAGAAGCCTGCAAAACCATTACGGAATTGCACATCCCAGAAGAGGTGCCATTGGAGGCCAAGATTCGGAAGTTGGCTGTGGGTGTGTGTGATACTCGGACTGAGATTGCCGAGGTTCAGTTTGAACTAAACCTCAAGATTACAGAGCTCGAGTTGAGGGCACAACCTTCAACTCTACCTAAGGTCATAAAACATTGCGAGGCAGTTTTCAAGAATACAGTCACTGTAGTAGATGCCGCGGTGGCAGTATGTACTGCTATCTTCAAGAAATCGATGGAGGTCCTCACGAGTCTATAGGAAGATCCCAACCTGCAAAGGTTGAATACTGAGGCAAGGGAATTACAGCAAAAGTATGACGAAGCCAGATTTTCCAAGCTGCAGGAGGCAAAGAAACAGAAAGAATAGGTGGAAGTAGCTCAACGGAAAGAGGGAGTCCTTAGGGCCACATTGGGGCCTTGGTTGGATGAGGCCTATGTTCTCTCTACCACCATTAGGGAGAATTTGGCTAGCCTGCAGAACACAGAGTAGAAGATCCACGCGGATAGCGCAGGACCAACAACAGAGTAGTTGGTAGAACAGGTCAAGTAGGAAGCTACATAGTGCACAACCGAAGTTTCCGTGGTGCAAGTAAAGTTGGGAGGTCTTCGTAGTAAGATCTATGCACCAGCAGAGTGACTCGAGGATGAGTAACCATATTTGTGTTTGGGGCCTGCTGGGACAAGGTCCCCTAAGGTCAATTTTGGGGTTAAAAGCCAAAGTTTTGGGGAAGAAAGCCCAAGTTTTTGTATGTAAAGTGTAAAGTCTCCACATTTTATGGTCGCAAAGCATGTAGATGTAAAGTCTCATAAAGGGTTTCCACCCTTCTTGTATGTAAGTTGTGTCGACTTTAGAATATCTATCCATGGTTCGCAGACTATGGGATTGTATAAAAAGGAGAGTCTTAGAAGAGTCTAAGGCAGAAGAAGTAGTAGTAATGATGATGAATGTAATGGGTCATTAGCGAGAAGAGTGAAGAGTTTTAGAGTAGAAGAGAGGCTCTACAACTATGTGCGCAAAGGCCTAGGGTAGAACTCTGTGACTGAGTGCGCAAGGTAGTTAGAGTATGTAAGAAGATTTGAAGTACTAATAAAGAAGATTACTATGGAAATATCTGTGTTTGATCTATTTACTTATGTTATGAATAAATGCGGTTATGTTATGCTGAATAATGGGTTTATGATTTAATGCTATATTGATGCGTGAATCTATATGTTTTACATTGTTACCTGTACGCAAGTTAATAATATCTGTTTACGCGAGGAACATATTAATTCATATTGAAGTTATTAGATACTTAAGCCAATCTGGGTAAGTATGGAAGCAAGATTAATTGCAAAAGCATGTAAGTGGTTGATTTACCTCGTTGGGGTACGCGAATGATAGTTGTAGACCTTTGTGAAGGTCTTGAGGCTGATTAAGAGAAGTATATCAACAAGCCCTAAAAGGCTTATAGATCTGTACGAGGGAAAGATTAAGGCATAAAACGACATCACTACCATCTCTGGGTGTGGAAACTTGGTTCCAGCATCCCCCCATACTGGTTCGGGTGAGACTTCAGTCCACGCTCCACGGATCTATGCCAAAAGGGCCAGTAGTGTAGGGATGTTTTTGGCTAAATTGATACTGAACCTCGGTCCGGCCCCCCTAAGCCAACACCGCTTATTGAAGCTTTATAACACATATCATGGTGATATGTACATACATATAAATATGTACATATACCAAAACATCACACCAAACATATAGTAAAACAATTTGCTCAACCAACGAATAGAGAAGGATACACAGCTCGCATCTGATATGTCATCTCCCATGTAGCTTCACCAGGCCCAAAGTGCTTCCAAGACACTTTAACTTGCTCGATTGCTCGGTTCTAGAAAATAAGAATATTTTTCTACAATATACAATGAGGTTCTAGATATTATTCTCCATATGGATCCACCTGCAATACAAACCAGTCAATCACATGACGAACAAATTTAACATACTTCTTAAGCAATGAAATATGGAAAACATCATGGAATTTCAATATCAGAGGCGGTGCAAGTCAATAGGCTACTGGTCCAATCCTTTCAAGAATATTGAAAGGTCCATAAAAATGAGGTGCCAACTTGGCACATGATCCAATCCTCAAGGAACTCTTCTTGGGATTGATGCGCAAATACACTTGTTCCCCAACCTAAAACTCCTTAAACATCTTGTTCCAATCTGCATAACTTTTCTTCCCATCCCATGCTGCTTTCAAATGCTTCTTGATTACCTTCATTTCATGTTCCATCTCTTCCAACATGTTTGTCCCTATCAATACCCTATCCACTGGATCACTCCAACTGATGGGAGTATTACAACTTTGCCCATATAGTGCCTCAAATGGACTCATCCGTAGTGAATCTTGATGCCCATTGTTATAAGCAAACTCAACCAATGGAAGGTACTCCCCCCATCTCCTTCACTGATGAATCACATACATCCTCAACATGTCCTCTAATATCCTTTTAACCCTCTCTATATGTCCATCTGTCTACGGATGATAAACTATGGTGAAGGCCAAATATGTCCCCAAACATGTAAACAACTCCTTCCAAAACTTGGAAATAAACTTAGCATCCATGTTTGTCACTATATTTCTTGGAACACCATTTAACCTTACCACATATTTAATGAGGACCTGTGCTACATCATTAGTTGAATAAGTGGACTTCACTAGAATGAAGTGTGCTACTTTTATCAACCTTTCAACCACAAGCATGATGGAATCATGTTGTCTAGATGTTGTCAGAAAAACTATGATGAAATCCATGGAAATAGCCTTCCACTTCCACTCTGGGATTCGAATCGTCTATAGTAGTCCACTTGAATGCTTAAACTCTACCTTGCCACGTACTTCTTTAGATTCGGTCAATGATAAAACTTCTTCACTTATGTCAATGTCTTATGGTATCCTGGATGACCTAAATACGGTTTTGCATGAACTCTCGTGAGATAGTATTCTTGAGCTCATTGTTGTCTGAAACATATATCATGTCCCTAAATCTTACAAATCCATCTGTTGTAAGATGATAACCCACATCTTGGCCACTTGTACCCTGTTGTAACCTATGCATAATCTCCATGTAACTGCCATGCTGTTGTCCTACCTATAAGATATGATCCTGTAAATTTGTTCCAGAAGAGCTCATAGCTGCTATGTGATTCACCTATACTCTCTTGCTAGGAGAATCTACAACCATTTTCTCCTTACCCTTGATGTACCTAATATCAAAGTCAAACTCACTAAGTGTGGCCAACCATCTAGCTTGTGTGGAATTCAAGTTCAATTGGTCAAACAGATACCTCAATCCACTGTAATCACTCATCAATACAAACCTCCTACCAAGAAGATCGTGTCTCCACATCTTCAATGCATGGATAATTGTTTCCAACTCAAGATCATGTGCAAGATAATTCTTCTAATGTTCATGTAGTTTTCATGATTCATAGCGTAATACCTACCCTTCCTGCATAAGGACTCCACCAAGTCCTCTCTTGCAATAATTTGTACATACCACAAACTCTTTATCCGAATTTGCAATCTTTGACACTAAAGAATTTATCAACAACTACTTCAATTTCTCAAAACTTGTTGCACATTCCTCTATCCATGAAAATGTCTTACATTGCCTTTGCAGTGACGCAATAGGATGTGCAATGTGAGATAAGTTCCCGGTGAACCTCCTATAATAACCTGCTAGCCACATAAATTATCTTACCTCATCCACATTTCTAGGAGCTTCCCACTCCATGATAGTCCTTAACTTCTTTGGATCCACTGCTATACCTTTCTTGGAAACAACATGTCCCAAGTAATGTACCTCTATTTGAAAGAAACTACATTTGCTAATCTTGGCATACAAACGATGCTCTCTCAATAATCTCAACATTGCTACTAAGTTCTCAACATGCTCTTCCTCATTTTTAGAATATATCAAGATGTCATCAATGAATACAATAAAAAACCCATCCAGATAAGGATGAAATACACTATTCATTAAGAACATAAAAGTAGCTCGAGCATTAGTCAAACCAAATGGAACTAAAACAAACTCATAATGCCCATACTTGGTCCGGAAAGCAGTCTTGTAGATGTCCTCTTCTTTAATGTGTACCTAATGATATATTGATCTCATATCAATCTTCAATAATGCTGGTGCTCCCTTCAACTGATCAAAAAAATCATTGATCCTCGGAAACATATATCTATTCTTGATGGTCACTTTGTTCAACTACATGTAATCATTGCATAACCCGAGAGTACCATATTTCTTCTTCACAAACAACACTGGTGCACCCCAAGGTGATACACTTCCCCTAATATATCCCTTGTCAAGCATTTCCTTCAATTGAAAATGCAGTTCTACTAACTCTGGTGTGCTCATCCTATATGGTGCCTTCCATGTTGGTGCTGCCCCTGGTACCAACTCAATGGAAAAATCCACTTCTCCATGATGCGACAACTCTAAAATATATGTTGGAAACACATCCTAAAACTTTTAGGTAGAGGAGGAATGACCTGTTGTAGAGTTTTATGAACCCAACGTTTCAGACTACCAAGTGAGTCCATCATCAGGGGAGAATGCGTCAATAGATATTCTTAAAATCATAATGATGTATCCAAGAGCTAAAATTAGGGTATATATATAAGTTATTAAACAAAAGAAATAAGAAAATAGGTTGGCTCTTATCTTTTTATTTAATTAATTAATTAAATTATTTATTATAATTATTATTATATAATTATTATTATTTTTAATTAATTAATTAATTTATTCAAGGGGATAACTTAATCAAATAATTTTATTATCTATAGAATTAATTATTATGTTTACTAATTCTATTTTAAATAATTGGTTCAATTGATTCATTAATTTGTTTAAATAATAAATTAATTTGTTTGATTAATCAAATTAATTAATTTAATTATGTATTCATTATTAATATGTTTATTCATTTATTTACATTATTAATTTATTAATTTCATTAATTAATTCATTAATTAATAAGTTTACAGGGATAGATTAATTACTTATTTTTCTATTTCTTGAATTAGTTATTAGGTTTAATAAATTTATGAAAAATTAATTTTTATTTTTTTTGTTTTATTTTATTTTTTTATTGATTAATTACTATGTTTTACTAATTAACTAATTTTTGATAGTTAATTAAACAAATAGATTAGTTAACAAATTTATTATTTATTATTATTATTATATATATATATATATATATATATTAATAAGTTTATTAATTTAATTTAATGTACTTATTTTTTTGTTTAATTATTTAT
Organism: Pinus tabuliformis; assembly: GCA_031772625.1. Lineage (NCBI taxonomy): Eukaryota > Viridiplantae > Streptophyta > Pinopsida > Pinales > Pinaceae > Pinus > Pinus tabuliformis. The sequence continues at coordinate 1,208,470,392 of CM062807.1, read as the reverse complement.
TTATTTGATTAATTTGTTTTATTTGCTTAATTTATTTATTTTTATTTATTTTATATTTTATTTATTTATTTATTTTTTGGTTTTAGTGAGTTATTTATCTATAATTTCTAGAGTTTATTTATTATTATTATTATTATTATTTTTTATATGAAGAATTGAGTAATTACACCTATATGCATTCTATTAGTTTTGTTTTTTTTTGTTTTTTGTTTTTTGTTTTTTGTTGTTTTTTTTTTTATGATATCAAATGATTATGTGTGAAGAAATCTATTACTAAATTATGTTTATGATTGTTAATTAAATGTATTGTTTAAGGAGGATATTACATGATTGATGATTTTATTATTTGCTTATTTTTACCTTTTTAAAGTTTTTTAAGGGAATATAGTTAATTATTGGCTTTTAAGGTTTCAATTAACGGTTTCCAGGTGTTGCTTAGTTTTAATCCATCATCTCGGTTTAGGTTATTCTTCCTTTTTTCTATTTCAATGGCTTCCTTGATTTTCCTTTTGAGATAGTGGTCTTCTTTTCTAACCAGTTTGACGTCTTCTATGCAGATGTAATCAGAGGAAGAGTGAACATGTTCAGCTAAGGCTGATTTAGAGGTCCTTTCTCTTCTTAGGTCAGCAGTGTGTTCTTTAATTCTAATATTAAGAGACCTACCCGTTTCGCCTATGTATTCTTTACCGCATGAGCAAGGAATCACATAAACACCTTTTTGATGTTTAGGGTTTATGGGATCCTTGACAGAGTTGAATAATTGTCTGATAGTATTAGCAGGGGTGAATGCTACATTTATGTTATGTTTATTAAGAATTTTAGAGATTTTATCAATGGTGCCTTTTATGTATGGAAGGGAGACTTGAGGAGTGGATAAATTTTGATTTTTAATATCTTTGTTAATCTTGTTTAGGGATAGGTGCATAGCTTTCTTGATGGTATTTCTATTGTAGCCATTTAGTTCAAACACCTTGTGAAGATGGTTAAGCTCATCATTTAGATGGTCTGCATCAGATATTCTGGCCGCCCTAGTAGTTCAGGTCCTAATGATGAAAATCTTCTGTTTAGGGTGGTGATGGGAATTTGCATGAAGATATCTTTCTGTATGGGTTTTCTTTCTGTAGACTTGGAAACCAAGAGACCCATCTCTTTTAGTTATAAGGATATCGAGAAAGGGAAGTTGGTTGTTGTTTTCAATTTCAATAGTGAATTTTATATGGTCAGAGAGGCTATTTAAGTGATTGAGGAATAGGTCAAGTTTTTCTTTTCCATGACTCCACTTGGCAAATATGTCGTCAACAAACCTTTTCCATTCTTCAGGGGTGTAAGGAAATGACCTAAGAGCTTTCTGTTCAAAGTGCTCCATAAAGATGTTGGCAATTATGGGGGATAGAGGAGAGCCCATATCCACACCATGAGTTTGTTCATAAATTTTACCTTTGAAGCTGAAGTAAGAGGATTTCAAGCATAGTTCCAGAAGATCCACAGTTTCTTTATCAGTGATGTTTCTCATGATCTCAATGGCTTCATCAATAGGAATCATGGTATAAAGGGATACAATATCAAAGCTAACCATAAGGTCTTCATCTTTCATTTCTATGTTATTAATCCATTGAACAAATGAATAAGAGTCTTTAATATAAGAAGGGGTATTGCCAGATAGGGGTCTGAGTTTTTTGGCTAAGTGCTTTACCAAAAGGTAAGTAGGGGAACCTATGGTATTAACTATAGGTCTGAGAGGAATGTTAGGTTTATGGACTTTAGGAGCTTCATAAATTCTAGGAATAATGGAACTATTAGGAATGATTTTCTTTTTTGTGACATCATCCAACGATGATTCTTTGATTTTCTTAGTTACTTCACGCATGATTTTATCACTGGGATCTTTATTAATAATTTTATAGTATCCACTATTATTTAAATGTTCTTCCATTTTATTGTCATACTCTATTCTATTCATGATTACAGTAGCATTGCCCTTATCAGCTTTTAGGATGACTATGCTTTTATTTTTTCTGAGGTTGTTTAGAGCTATTTTTTCTTCTCTGGAAATGTTAGATGTAGGCGGTTTAGAGGTTCTCAGAATTTTTGCAATATCTTGTTTGACTTCTTCACTTTTTGCTATATCTAGGTTTTTAATAGCTACTTCAATATTACTGATGACTTCCTCTATAGGAATTTTATTCGGGATTATGGCAAAATTTAGACCTTTTTTCAAAATGGATTCAGTTGCATAATCAAGACTAATGTCTGATAAATTAATGACCTGGGCTTTGTCTGAATTTAAACTGGTAGATGGCCTGATGGTTTTATCTACATTATTGCTCATATCTACACTATTCTCATCAGTTGATTTATACCTTTGTATTTTCTTAACCTTTATAGCTGGGTTGTCAGCATATGGAATAAGTGGATTTTGCTGCTTTTTTTGAGCTGTTATGGTGAAGGTGTCACTTTCATTTGCCACCATATCTTCATTTATACCCACGCTGCTCCATTTTTTATTTATACCTGTGCTGTTTATAACATTTGAATCTAAACAGGCTTGCGTTTCAAGATGAGGTACAGATTGTAAGCCGGATTGCATTATGGAGGTATCCTCTCCGTCTATCAAGTTTTCTCCCGTATCTTCACTTACACACCCACTATTCTTAACTACGCTGTTTGTTATACACATACTGTTCTCATTAATTGTGCTATTTAATTCAGAAATGGTGAGAAGAGGAACGTTGTTAGTGGATGAGGAGTTTGGTAGGATGTCATTAAGCGGATTCTGCTGCATTTGTTGAGCTTGAATTATGGTGTGGCCATCAAGATTTCGGATCCTTGAACTGGAATAAGCGTGGTGTTTATAAGAGCACTGGTTATGCTCTTCACAACCATTACGTAAATTGTTTAGCTTCTTTAATTTCTGTCTGGTGTCTTTAATTAGCCATTTATCCGATTTTATAAATGTAACAGCATCCAAAGAATGCCATAGATCCTGTCTGAGATATGAGGAAAGGTATAGATGAGAGAAAAAAAGTTTCTGAGAAGTTTTAACTAATTTTGACCTAACCCATTTGATTTCATTTCTAACCAGGGTTTCACTTAATTTTCTGAAGCTTGATAGATTTCTGCCAAACTGGAGAGGATGTTTGCATATAGAAAATTTAGGAATGAGATTGTTATCTCTACAATTTTTAAGAAAATTTAGATTGGAAATGAGTTTAGCTCTGGATAATCTTAATTTCTCGAATTCTGATGCGCTGTCCATCATATCCCTTCCATGGTAGGATTTGATGTTTTTAAATAATGAATCCATACAGGTGAGGATAGTTTTAGGTAGAGGAGGAATGACTTGTTGTAAAGTTTTATGAACCCAACGTTTCAGACTACCAAGTGAGTCCATCATCAGGGGAGAATGCGTCAATAGATATTCTTAAAATCATAATGATGTATCCAAGAGCTAAAATTAGGGTATATATATATAAGTTATTAAACAAAAGAAATAAGAAAATAGGTTGGCTCTTATCTTTTTATTTATTTATTTAATTAAATTATTTATTATTATTATTATTATTATTATTATTATATAATTATTATTATTTTTAATTAATTAATTAATTTATTCAAGGGGATAACTTAATCGAATAATTTTATTATCTATAGAATTAATTATTATGTTTATTAATTCTATTTTAAATAATTGGTTCAATTGATTCATTAATTTGTTTAAATAATAAATTAATTTGTTTGATTAATCAAATTAATTAATTTAATTATGTATTCATTATTAATATGTTTATTCATTTATTTACATTAATTATTTATTTTTATATTTCTTGAATTAATTATTAGGTTTAATAAATCTGTTGCAAGATCAGTTACTTGCTCAGTACCTCTGCATCCTCGACATCCTTACCTTTATTACTAGAAATATGCACTGCAAATAACACACACCCTTTTCTATGACAACGCTTTTCCTGCATAGTTGCCACCATTCTAACTGATGTCGCCTTCTTCTTACCCTGTAAGATCCTTTGTTCTCTATTGTTATCCAAACACTCAATGGCCTTGTCATAACAATCCACTTTGGTCCTATGAAGATACAACTAGTCCATACCCAAAAGCATACTATATGATCCCAATGATAATACATTCAAATGTGTTGAGGTAGGCATACCATTCAACTCAAATTCACAAGATCTTACCAAGTGATACACTCTATTATTTGTACCTATAGCCAACTGCACTAACCAAGATTCTCCATGCACTTATTTGTTCAAACTACGCTTATCCACTAGGTTAGGACTAACATAACCATAATTGATGTAGCCTTAGCCACACATATCCACAGTATGCATATAAATGCATGTCATATTCATGTCCCAGGAATTTCAATTTCATACTTAGGAAAAACTCTCTTAAATCAAGGTTTATTGCTCTTTCAAATAAACTCCATGCGTAAACATTTCATTCAATTATCCATAGTCTAAACCTTTATAAACCTTCGACCAGAACCTTATAAAATTCTTCCATAACCTTTGGTGAATTATTTTTTTCCGTGCATATCAATAATACCCTTTTAACTTCGATTTTAGTTTAAACCCAACATTAACCATAATATATTTATTTCACTTTACTTCTATTATAACTCATTGAAATTATACATAAACCATTTAACCCTTCATTGATTTACCATTTTGCCAATTCACATGACTTTGTACATTTACTGATGCCCAACCTGCACTTCAAATATCCATTGTTAATTCTCTTGTCTCAATCCAACGGTGATCGTGTCATATCGCACTCTAACTAGCACACTAGATAAAATTCTAGAAGCACGCGAGAAAAGTTGTTTTGCTTCCACATTGGCATGCTACGTGGTGCCTCCACGTTTTATTGCACGCTCTCAAGAATTTCTGCTTACCACTTTATTTCCATGCGATATACCTCTTAACCCATTTCCCACTGGAACTCAAAGAAGTTAAACTTCATTTGAATAACTCATTGGGTCCACCCGACGTGCTAACCTGTGTGCACATTCGAGTGTGATTACCATCGGATTATCACCAGAGCGAACAATCATGATGAACCGACGAGTAAAATTTGTTTAATAGATGCATCAAGTTCGTTAGCCATGATAACTCGCATGTTAGTTTGAACCCGACCACCGTAGGATCTCCTCCAATCGATGATCACAGATACATGAATGATATTTCATTACATAGTTTCAGATCTATATAATATTTGGCATCATATGTTCATGTAATGATTCATTAACATGAATCTCCAGCTTATAACAATTCGGAAATTCAACACCACTCGCACCCCTGCACACTATCCTCTTTCTCTGAGCTTCGATTTAATTATTCAATCATAACAAAAATAATTCCGACTGCTACTCTGTGTAAATTTTCTCAAGTTCACCTGCACATCTGTATTCTATAGAAATATTCCACAATTTACACACCGTTTGTAGTTCAATCACTTAGTGTACACTATCTAATTCAGAATCGAATCTCTGTATATATATATATATATATATCTATATATATATATATATATATATATATATATATATATATATATATATATATATATATATATATATATATATATATATAAACAAATATTTACAGAAGGTTTCTTTTCTCAAGCTTGATTTCTAATCAGTGGCCTCTTCACCTACTCTCTGGCCCATAGGCTCACAATTCAAACCTTTACTATCTATCTAAATTCTGAATCTTCCCATCCTTGATGCTTATAATTTTCATACAAAGGGTTATGTGAACCAATTCTGGTTCAGATCCTTAATAATTTCAACTAAACCCTAAGAATCCTCTCAATCCTAGAAATCATGAATTAATTCCTAATTTAAGATCTACAATTAATTTCCAAATCTATCAATTCCTATGAACTCTCAACTATCCTGATTCTCTCATGTTCCCCTTCATTCAATAACATTTACAATACGCCTCTCAATACTTAATTAGATCCTATTCCCATAAAATCACTCAAAAACATTTGAATTACATTAATTTGACGCATAGGAAACCAACATCCTTAAAAACCACAAGACCCCTAAATTTTACTAAATGTAAATTTTTTTGGAACCATGACACTCCTACATCAATAATTAGATCCAGGTTCAATCAAAATGGAAATAAATTTATCACAAATCTTACTATCCATATCGATAACATTTGACTGGTGATCCTGCTACTTGTTATCCAACGTTGAATAGATACAAGGAATAATTTTCCTGACATCCCAAACTGTTTGCGCTTCCTGTGTGTTAGGGTCCTATAACTTTATAGGACCAATTGATGATTATCTATTGAGTTTCTCCTAGGAGATGTTGTAAATAATGATTTCATTCTACAAATTATTTCAAAAGTACAAAAAAAAAGAAAAATGAAAAAAAGAAAAAATAGGAGAGAAAAGAAAAAATAAAATAGGGGATATAAAAAAAGTGATATATATGTGAAAAGACAAAAGAAATGAACAAAAAAATAGAAAAATAAAAAAAGGTGGGCCCCTATAGCGATCTGATCAAATGTCGCTTTCAAAATTCCAAAAAATGTTAAATTATAAGCTTTTAAACCTTGATTTTTATCGTTTATTTTCTTTTTATGTGTTATGCTATGTAATAAAACGAAAATAATTTTTTTGTCGTATATAAAAAAGATCATGCTGAAATCAAAGGTCATGAGAATGCTCGCCCAGATCTACGGCGGGGGAGTATTTTCACCCCCCCCCCACTCTCCTGACAATTAACATGCAGGGGGGTGCGAAAACATGTTTTTGCCAAAACCCCCTCGGCCAATGTAGTAGCGCCTAGGGCATTTTGTGGGGTCCCCTCCTGATACCTCTTACTAACTTCACCCCCTTGAAATACCACCTTTGTCTCACACCAACAGTTCATCCCTCCACCACTCATCTCCTGCCATGTGTCTCCCCCTTCACCACTCATCTCTTGCCACATACCCGTTACCCCTCACCACTCCATGGCTACCACCTGTTTGGCCACGTCACTCCCCTCCACGTCATATACGCATTGAATGTTAAAAAATTATCGTAAAATACCAAATGAAAATTATGTCATTAATTCCTGGGGTCTATCCGTTTTTCAATTAAATCCCTCTCGCTCCACAGACATTAATGTTTCCATTATACAACCAATTCGACCTGTTATAAAAATACCTTGAGGCATGCATTTTCCCTTTCGACATGACATTGATCCTACATACAAAGAAAAAATTGTTACCAATTGCCAGCCTTCTACAACAACCTTCCTTGCGCATAGTCGATAATTTTTCATGGATAACCCTCTTCTTTGGCCCTTTCCCTATCAAAATTTTCTCCAGTATTGTTCTTCCGATACCCTTCTTTATTTTCATGATGTAAAAACATAAAGGAAATGGAAAGGCTACATAGTAAAATCCCCTCATTCCCCAAGTCCCAAACTTTGACAAATCGCTCCTAATAAACACCTACTATAATATTGCCGAGACAGAGTTTGAAATTAACCTATATAAGCTCCACAACTGGGCAAAGAAAAAGTTCATGGACAAAAGTGAGTGTTTGGGAATCCTTTCTCCCTGAATTTGTCTTCCCCCAAACTCACTTTTTCCCTAATTTTTCTGTATGGTGCCATCTCCAATACATGTGAAGTCAAAGGGTTGTAATTTCCCATAAAAATGAAGCCCTTTGCTCCATTTCTCCTGAAAGTATCTGCAAGGCCATTTAAATTGAATATCAGGCCTCCCATCATCCCTTTTCTGCTGATGTTTTAATGGAATTGTATAAAAATTTGACATTCCCTCAGAGATCCAAAATTTTTGAGTGTTTTCTTCTAGAAAATGTTAAATTACCCCAAACCAATTCCCCATATCCAGTCTCATTTTTTCTTGAAAGGTCCAAGTAGGTGATTTCTATGGCAACCCAACTGCTCGGGTACGATAATGATCGGTGGGTAGATGAGATAGTGTTAGGATTTTATCTATTTTTGCAATTTGTAAACAACCATCAATCCTTTTTAATTATAACCAGTTTATTGCCAACTCAATCCATGACTAGTTTTTCAATTTCAAAACATAAGGGGTCTTTAAGTATCAGCTAATGCTAGTTTACATTATTCTATATTATCAATCAGATAGGTTTCATTTCTCTTTATAGAAGATAGATAACAAAGGAAACCCTTGGTCAGTGATTCATTAGACTTCTCTAGTTAGAAATAACTCAGAGGAGTATTCTTATACATATTTTGTTGAATGATTTTTACATAACTCAGTATGTTTACTTAGTAGTGATCTGATCCCAAGGATCTCACCAGAGATAAATAAAATTTTACACTTTTCAGATAAATCCAAAGTTGGAGATTGGTATTTATACCGGAACTACACTGAGATTATAGTTTATGGGTCATAATTACCTCCTTACAGGTTGCCAGTGTTTGTACTAGTCATGATATTTGCATTAAAGTACACTAGGCAAATGCTAAACAATGATGAGTCGCATTTTGTCTCCTAGCAGAAGAGAGCACAATTCAAGTTGAAGGCTCATATAGGGCCCTATACTGTCAACACTAGAGCTGCAACAAAGGAAGTGGATGCTATTTTAAGTCAGATGAAATTCAGGCTTAATTTCTCTTGGTTTTATGATCCACTAGGCATCATTTCTAAGCTCAGATTGGAATAGGAGAGTACCTCCCATGTGTTGAGTCAATTTAATCATTGTTAATTTGATTGAATCACAACCATTAATTGTCAACCCTAGGTAGGTCTATTTGTTTCAAAGGAGTATGCACTATCTGTGCCGATACACTTCAACCAATAGTAAAAATAAAAGACAAAAACAAATGTCACTAAATTTAATTGCAGAAAGTAACATTCATGCAGAAATAAAAAAAATTAAAAATTCTACAGAAATGAAACCACACCTCAGGTTACCAAGGAAAAGGTGTGCCACTATTGCCTTATTGGGGCCTGACCCAGGTTCAGAAGTGTTTTAGCCAAGAAAATCCCACACTACCGACCCTTTCGGCATCAATCCGTAGGGCGCACACTGAAGTCTCACCCAAGGTAGTATGGGAGGGTACTAGAACTAGGTTTCCACACCCTAGGGATGTCTTGATGAGGTCTAGAGGAGTCGCGAACCAATCTGCACACTCGCGCTACTCTGCACAGCTGTTTGGCCTTCACGTAGCTCGGTGATGAGGCACTTCTTAGATTCTTATTATTATTGTGGTTATTATAGATCTGATCTACTTCTTAAGGTTTGTAATCAAACATTCAATAGTTATAACCAGCGCGCGCAACCATAAATCTTAACGACATGCATAAAACCATAACATAAGAATAAACATATAGATCTGTGACCAGATGCACAATAATTCAGAAACACTTATCTTTATTGATCTTATGTTCAGTACAATCCAATTCCACCCTGTGCACTCAGCTACAAGGGTCCTCGCACACAACTACGAACTCTACCAAGCCTCTGTGCACATAGCTGCAGAGCCTATTCTAACTACTACTAACCACAACTCCAACTTACAGACTCAGAGCAATCTAGCTTTTACAAACCCATACACTTTAGATCTTAATCCAATCTATCCTATACCCTTAGAGCCTCACTTTGTTTATACATTCCCATGGTCCATGGACCATGGGCATGCCGACTTGCTTTCTATTATTTTACATTATTTTTGGGTGGACAACCCATTAGATTGACCTATTACAATTCGCACTCCGCGCACTTCGCGGAAATTTTACAATATCGGTATGCAAAATTGTGGGCTTTAAGCCCCAAAATCATTATGCGGGGGATCCACTACCCAATAGCCCCCCAACACAATCATCGTGACTCGTCTTGAGTCACTCGTCGGTGCAGTGAGACATGTTGCCAGGGCATCGTGGTCCACCATCCCTGCAAGTGACGCACTACGTTCTGTTGCTCCATCCTTGCTTCTTGCAAAACTCCTTCAAGCTCCTGCTCCATTTCCTCTACTAACTTGCTCAACCGATGATGCTCATTCTGCTCTACTCGATTAACACAAAGCGACCCCTCATAGGATTTTAGCTCTAGCTGAGGTGCCAAAGGCGGGAATTCTTTGTGCCAAAGCAGCAAGTTTCCAATCTCTGGTCCAATATATGCACTGTCTGGTGCAGCTTGTGTTGCATTTTTGCAAGAGAGATGTTGCTATCCGCGAGATCCCAATCTTCATGGTGTGTCAGAGACAAACTGTTAACTACAATTCCATCATTTGTCTCAAGATTCACCATCTTTCCCTTATCTTTCATGGATCGCCTGCCAGCCCGTGGTTTAGGCAGCGGCATCTGGACCAGTCCTGCTACTTGTCTGAGAATTTCTGCTACATCTTCTACTGTCAGTGCTGAGCTTGGTGTGACGTCCGTGGTCGTCGACATCACACTATCCAGAAGGTCCTACATTTCTTTTGGCAATATTAAAACCCCCGAGCTTATTCCTTGAGCGTCAAAGTTCAATGGTTCCATACCGATTGGAAGGCACAATAGCTTACTTGTCCATATACGACAGATTGTTCGGTGGATGCCCCAATATGATTTATAGGCTTGTTGAAATTCAAATTCAGCCATTCCCTCCTTTTCTGGTGCATTAATGTTAGATCTACGGTAGATCGTTCCAGATCTGGCTCATACTTCATATCTTAATTTCCCGCCACCTACTTCTTTTCACTGTAACTCAGACATATTGTCATGAACAATGATAGCAACGGTAACTTCCATGTTTATCCACGCAGCAGCGCAGCCCTTTTTGTGCAACTACGACCCTTGTGACATACCGATCCTGTGCGCACGCCTCTTATCACGTAGCTCCTTAATAGACCTTTTTACTATCCCACGCTCTCTTTCAACTGTTAGGAGCGGTGAGACTATGCTTCAGTCGATTAGTCAAGTAGCCGGCCCACCCATGTAGAGCTTCAGGTGACTGCCATTTACTCTTCCTGGGAAGGGCTCTCCATTAAGCTTGCTGCACTGGACCGCGCCTCCATCTGTGACTTTTTTGACTACATATGGTCCCAACCAATGCATTCAGAGCTTTCCAGGGAATTTCTCAAACTTGTTGCCATACAACAATACTAGATCATTTTCTTTGAATGTGCACAACTTGACATAGTGATCATGCCAAGCATTTTCTTGCTACTTCTGTACCTGCTGATGGAATCCCACCAGAAATCGTTCCTCCTCAAGTTCTTCTAGTTGCTTGAGCCTCTCTTCCAAGGCCCTGTGGTGTGCCATGCCTATCATCATTGCTATTCACAAATTATGTACAATGTATTCCATTGGCATGACGACTTCCGTGCCGTAGACTAACCAGAAAGGTGTCTGACCCGTCAACTTCTTGCATGTGGTTCGGTATGCCCATAGCACAACATGTATGTACAAATCCCAATAATTTCGTTGCACATTACATACTTTGGTCAACGCTATCTCCAAAATCTTGTTGAAAGCTTCGACGGTCCCATTCGCTTGCGGATGGTATGGTGTACTTTGCTAATGATATATTTGGAACTGCTCAGTGAGTGCACTGATAGTTTCATTTAGGAAGTGCATTTTGTGGTCGCTCATTAGAATTTTCAGGCATCCAAACCATGTCAACACATGATTGAACAAAAATCTCGCAGCTGTAGCAGCCGTGAAGTCCTTAACTAGTTGTTTTTCCGCCCATCGAGTCAAGTAATCTGTCCTCATGATGATATAGTGCGCACCCGTCTTTCCTTGGGGTGTGATAGGCCCTACAAATTAAATCGCCCACTTTTCAAATGGTTGCAGTGTCATTTGTGGATTGAGCAGCATTTCATCCCTCCACGATGGTTTCCCAGTCTGTTGACATACATCACAGGCCCGATAGTATGCTTTCGAGTCTTGATGTCAGGTTGGCCACCATAGTCCAGCGCGAAGAATCCTCTATGCTATTGCATGTCTCGCATAATGTCCTCCTGCAGCCCCCCCATGTGCTTTTGCAAGGATCTGTCCTCGCTCAAATTCAAGTAAATATCTTCGTAATATTTCATTGTTTCCAATTTTGTAGAGGTGGCCCGCGATAACAGTAAAATCCACTGCGTGTATCACCAATTATTTCCTCTGTTGAACTGAATATCCCTGCGGCGTAGTCCTTGTGGTTAAGAAGTGGATTATATCCTTGAAGTAGCCATCTGAGACATGCACTGCATAGAGTTATGTATCGGGTAGTCCTTCCTCCAAATTTTTGTGCTCCTCACCATTCTTAATTCACGATAGGTGATCTGGACCTGCGTTTAGGCGTCCCGGCTTCACGATAACCTCGAAGTCATATTCTTGAAACAGTAACAACCATCTACAAATGCACCCCCCCAACACAGGATTATTCACTAAGTATTTCAATGCAGAATGATTAGTATACATCTTAAAGTGCCCCCCCAGTAGATAGTGGCAGTATTTCTGGAGTGGATATACCATCGTTAATCCTTCGCGCTCAGTAGTAGAATAGTTCTTTTCCACCTTGGACAACCATCGACTTACGAATGCAATTGGGTGATCAATGCCTTCTGTGCCTTTGTGCGTGAGTACGACACCCAGCGCGATACACGACGCATCGACATGTACATGAAATTCGATGTCCCATTTTGGAAAAACCAAAATGGGAGCGGACGCCATTTTTCTTTGAGAATCTCCAAAATTTTCTTACACTCATCATTCCAACAATATTTAGTGTATTTTTTCAACAACAGTTCCATTGGTGCCCTAATTTTTGCATAGCCCTTAATAAACTTGTGATAGTAGCCAGTGTGTCCCAACGTGGTGCAGAGTTGTTTGACACTTCGCGGTGCTTGAAGATTGAGTATGACAACAATCTTCACAGGGTCCACCATCAGGCCTTGTCTACAAACCCCATGGCAGAGCAAGTTTCCGAAGGGGACAAGGAAAGTGCACTTCTTAAGATTCAGCGCAATCTGGTGTCATCAAAAAGTATCCAACATCAACCGTAAGCTTGTGATATGTTTCTTGACTAGCCCAAATACAGTCCAATCGTCAAAATAAACTTCCAAAAACTTATGGATGAATTCCTTGAACACGGCCACTACTACATGTCAAAATATCGCTGGGGCGTTCTTTAACCCAAAGGGAATAATAGTGTACTGAAAACATCCCCATTCGGTCGCGAAGGTGGTCTTGCTTCTATCTTTCGGCGCAATCTTGATCTGATGGTACCCTGAGAACCAATCCGTGAATGAGTACGCTTCCTTTCCACCAACATTCTCCAGAACTTCATCGGTAAATGGGGTCAGGAATGGGTCATTAACACAGGCATCATTTAGTTTTTGGAGGTCCACACAGATTCAAATTTTCCTTTTTTGTTTTTTCTCCTACACTATCATAGAACTAACCTAGTCAAACTCTTCCAGAAGTTCAATAATGCCTACTGCAAGCATTTTGTCTAATTCTTCACGGACCTTTTCCTTATACTTCAGATTCAAATGGTAAGCATGCTGTTTAACTGGCTTCGCATCTAGTTTCAGAGTTATCTTCATCATCCCTAGGTCGTTGAGGATCCCTTTTAACTCAGTTATTTTTGTCTGGAATAAGTCTTGATATTCGAAAGTAACTCGACGACCTTATTCACCATGGCATCATCCCAATAGTCCCTAAACATTGCATACTTTGGCTCCACATATGTACCAATGTTCACTTGTTTTGTTTTTAGTGGCACAGTGATGTCAGGGTCTTCGATAGATGGTCCGCGAAATTCACGACTTCCCTCCGTTTCTAGAATATTGATGTTTCGGGGGTCATCATCATCATCTTCCACTTGCACATTGTAACATTCTTGGGCATGGCTTAAATGATGTGACCATACTGGTTGCACTATTTCTTCTGGTTCCTATTTTTCACAACTTGCAATGCATCATCAATGGTATCCATCCATTGGTCCTCAAACAAGAACATTAATAAAAATTCTTCACGCAAGATATCCCATTCGCCAGTACTATGTCGGAGTTCTCTCTCAGTATACCAATTTCTTGGGATGACATCCAGGGTATGATAAAATAGGTGTACCCATTCCAGCTGGGGTTCTTTTCCATAGGCTTTGTTCCATTTTGTGAGGTGCATGCATGGGTCACCACGTCCATCATATTTCTTGGTTATTCATAGTTCCAGCTTCCCAAACCTGAGTTGCATCATCCTTCTGCAGCCGCGCTAGTTTTCAAAGGTTCCTTCATGTGTTCCCCACCAACATGCAGGTGTCATGCGCAGCACCCACTTTAATGCATCGAACCTCTAGTGCTCTGGTGTTGCACTCTCAAACTTGTTCAGGAATTCGTCCATCACTGTCAACCCATCATATGTCGGTAGATCTCGATCCTGAGCTATTACACAACACAGTGATTTAGTCATCATATTACAGTTTAGCGTTGTTACTTGGCTCAACCGATTATGCCAGCATTCGTCTTCTTCATCTGAATCCGACAGGTAGGAACCTACGTGCACCCACGAGACCCATCTATCTACAATCGGGTTTAGCCAATCCTGGTCTCATGCAGTTATCTTGTAGATACATTCTAGCTCGTCGTCACTTCCATCGTCTCGCACAAGTTCTGTGTAGCATGCTCCTTCAGCTGGATCCACCAAAACTACTACACGTAGGGACGTTTTCTCGAAAATCGTTTTTCAATTTTTTAGGTTGATGACTCCATTCATATCCGTGGCCTATTCTATCCCTAACAATGTAGGGTAAGGGTTACTTTCATCTACAATCTCTATTACTTCGAAGTCCATCTGCATGATCGCACCTTCGATATCCACTGTCACCTCTTTCAATCTTCCCATGGGCAAGATTTTTTGTTGGTTTGCCATTCGTAATTGAATAGGAGACCACTGTAATGCAGGCCTACCCATGTGGTCCTAGGTCTATTTCGGTAACACGTTTGCGTCTGAACCCAAGTCTAAGACTACTTGATCCATTTCATACTCACCAATTTGCGCCATCAACCGTATTTCCCTTCTGGTGTGCAGGGAATGCTTTCCCAATTTGTGGACTACGCGCGGTTCACCTGATCCTGTGCATCTAGTAATCAACTCTTCTAATCCCTTAACCACCTTATTGTCTTATAGCAGCTTTATGCATGTCTCTAAAAAGGTAGTTACCATAAAGGGATCCATTTCCGGCTCCGGTTGATCCTTACTACCTGAAGTAGAGACCTCCGCGAAGCTCTTCTTAGCTTCCATAAATGTCTCCTTTGTGTGTTCCAAGTCGAACTCAGGTTGCTTTGTAGGGGCCTTACGAACCCATGTATCTTCCTTAGGTTTTTTCCCCTTATCTTCCCCTATGGTTGTGCCACTTCTAAGCATCATGTTCACGTTGGGGTCTTCCTCACGTGGTTCGGACCTCATCATTTGGATATTCTGCGTCAGCGTAGGCTGTGCTACCCTTTTCTCGCGTATCTGTGCTATCAGCATGGGACAATCTATCATTTCATGATCGAATTGCTCACAGTATGAACACAATATTCTAGTTGGGTTGGTACAGTCGTGAGCGTAGTGCCTTGGTCCTCCATAGTTATAACAGATTAGCTGTCTGTGGCCCCTTCCTGGCCCCATTCCTCCTTGTCCTTGACCTCACCCTTGAAATCCAACATGTACCATCCCTACAATGAGATAAAGGCCTTGCATCTCCATCTACATCTTGTAGGTAGGTGTTCGGTCCATTAACAGTTCGTAACTTTGATTGTTTTGCTCATCGTGGCCCACCGATCTACAAAAATTGCAAAATAGCTGTTGGGGGCTCTGTGTAACCTTCTGCAATAGATGACAATTATCCGTCGTGTGCTTTCCTCCTATCTAATAGATTGTACACCAGAGCACGAGTGCCACACTTAGCCCGACCTGCGCCTCTAGTCTCAATGGCATTGGTCCCTCCCTGCCAAATAGTTCGTGAATACCGGACAATGATCCTTATCATGGCCCTGAACTTTAGATTTTATGAACCACACTTCTTCTTGCACTTCTGGCTGGGGCATCCTATCCTGTTTCAAACTCTGCATCTCCAAGCATAGGTTTTGTAGTTTCATGTGGATCTGTTGGACTCCCAACCCAGGATCTTGTATCAAAGTTTCATGCAACCTCATCGCTATTTCCAATCCTTCTTCTTGGGTTGAAATCGTATACTGTGATAGTGCCGTCCTTAGATGTGGCATCAAAGATGCCACAAACCACGCGTGGTGCTATGCATCTATCAATGTCATGTTAGCCTCGCGGATCGTGCTCTTCAGTCTCTGATCCAGATCCCAGGGGGTTTCGCCTGGAAGCATCACGATATTCTTGAATCCGACGATCACCGGCTAAATTCTTTGTTTAATGCAATCTGGATTTCTGTTATCCCAGCATTCAGATGATCATTCGAGTGCTTGATATACCAAGTCAGCACGCAATCTTGAAGCGCAATTACCAAGGTGGCCTTTTTAATGTTATCATCCGTAACTCTGTGCGCTTCCCACACTGCTCTTACTACGAACCAAAACTGATCTGGATCTTCGCTTCGTACTCCTCTGAATATAGCCAACTTGATCGTGCTCGCCATGTTAAACCTCTGTTTTGGTGGAGGTGGTGTGGGTGAAGATGGGGATAATGGAGGTGACGCGAGTGGTGGTGTTAGTGGAGATGATAGATGTGGAATGTGTTGCCTTATCAAATTGACTGCACTCCTTAGAGAAGCCCAAGTGCGCTCTTCCTCACCCTCTCGCGGAGGCGAAATTAAAGGACTGTTTCCTAACCCCTCGATACCCTTGTATGCCCTTCCGCTCCACGTTGTTCCACTCATCAATGGATTCACATCACTGTTTTTCACACAATAGCATCTTAATCCAGGTATTCAACAATTTGACATCGTTTTCCCTTGAGAAAACGTCTTTCTGCTTTGCTGTAGCTGATAGTCATTTCTATCGCAAATTCAATGATAAACCCTCCTATTATCCGATCCAGCCAGTGATCTACAACTCACATGATCTTATCTTCAGATGCCTCTAGTTTGCGCACCAACTCTAGAGTCCACACTAACGGTTGATCGAGTTTGCACCTTCACTGACTGTCAGCTAGCCTCCCAATCCACTCATACAGTTCTAACAAGAAAGATGTGAAGAATATCTCGTGAATTTCCATATATACATAGTGATCAAACTACCTCTTCTCAAATATCTATGGTGTCTTTTTCCTGTACCACGAACTCGTGAAGCTTCCGACCCAACCAATCTTTGATCCGAATTGGATCCATGAAGAAAAATGAGAGAACCATGACTGTATCAAAGCAGGAAAAAATTTCAAATTCAAAGAGCGTGGAGTAATTAGAGAAACCTCTGAACAATGGTAGTTGGCAGCTAGCGTGGAACGACGAGGACCTCGGTCAAATCGCGCTGACCGAGGCCCATGAACACTGTACAGGAGGTGAAACTAGCCCCTTGGAAGCCCGGATCAAAAAAAGGAGGAAGTTTCTAATGCGCCACTAATCGCGCATTGCTGGGAAAAACCCCTCAATAAGGAGAGGCCCCGAGCACTTGGTCGCATGGGAGCCAGGAAAACCGTGGGGAAAAGGTTAAAGGCTAAAGACAGGACACGTGCTCCAAAACCGGCGGTATTTATCGGGGGCACCCTTGGGTGGTAATTAGATTTGGTGAAAAACGAGCGATTCCACTCAGCGCTCGATGTGTGGTAGGCGGAGGAGAGAGAAAACTACCTCTCATCGTGCGCTAATGATCGAGCAAGTCAACCGCGCGAAATGAGCGAATGGCGTCGGATCTGGGGGCTCCAGATCTAACGGCTGAGAACACGCCTGATGGAGAAACTGGAATTGATAGGGGATTAAGCCGCGATATGTAAGAATTTGAGGTCCGATTTGATGTGGAGGTGGCAGACGAGTCATTTCCCAATGTAACCGAAGAATCGAACCGATGAGGAAAAAGCTGGCGCAGTTCGTTGGAAGACAAGTGGCCACTCGCTGTGAGCCGATGACCATGACGCAGAGACAGGGGATTCCAAGCGAACAACAGCAGGTGATCTGACGAAGGCAGAAAGGAAATTGAACAGTCGTGAGGCCGATCAGCTTTAAAGCCATGAACAGACAGAACATAACATATATATAGAGAAAAAGAAGGAAACAAATACAGAAAAAGAAAAAGTGAAGAAGACAGTAAAGTAAGAAGCAGAAAGACAGAGAGCCGAGCTGACCTGCAAAATAAGGCAGCATCGAGAAATCCCTGAGAGGATGTATCGGGAACTGAGCACCACATTGGGCTCCTCCCCTTAAGACGAGAGAGGTCAAAGAGCTGGCAAGGAAAAGAGTCTGTGCACTCTAGTGGCTTGGGGAATCCAAGAACCACCCTGCCAAGCAATTCTGTTTCAGGACACTCAGATTGAGCTCCTCATTGTAATTCTTAGCTTTAAAGACACAATAAAAGAAGGCCACTACTGAGAGCTGGACTAGAGATGTAGCCCTGGAGGATAAGGTGAAATCCTTATTAATTTGTTGTGTTCTTGTATTTGCTTGCTATGTTTCTCTGTTGTTTTCCATTTTCCAGTTTTTGTGTATTTTGAAATCTGATTGATCTGTTGCCTAAAAGAACATGGACACACACCATCACATGAGTCTATAACACCTTCAATTAATAATTCTTAACTGAGATCACTTATAGGGTGATTTTCAGATCAAGTGGTATCAGAGCTTTAGGTTGTAAGGTTAGACAAGCTTGTGTTGGTTTAGATGCTGAATGCTCACTAGATCAAAGCTCAAATTAGGAGAAGGAGAGTTGGTCGAAACTAATCCTAAAATTGGGAGAGTATATCCTTGGAAGACAATGTCGGAGGAAGGTTCTGTGGGGCCAGACCCTCAATTCATAGAAAGTTTCCTAGCTATAAAGTCCATGGTAGAAGAAATGTATAGGGACTTTAGAAAACATAAGGATGAAGACTCATCAAGCTCTAAACAAGACAAAGAAGAAGATGAGTCTCACTTCCATGACCACTCCAAAGGAAAAGGGAAAGAGGAAAGCTTCCTCACCCCTCTTAATATCCCTGTGCATAACAAGAAGGCATCTTTAATCAAGCTATATGTTAAATTTGATTTCCCTATATATGATGGAGAGTTAAACGCAGAGAAGTTGGACAATTGGATTAGACAAATTGATGTTTATTGCAGAGTACAGAACATCGACTCAGACAAGAGCAAGATTCAGCTGGCAAGCCTACGCCTAGGAGGCACTACCTTGGTTTGGTGGGAAGGCAAAACCCAAGCTGACATGAAAAGACATGGTAAGACCATCTCTGTCTGGAGTGAATTTGTTTCTTCAATAAAAAAGCAGTTCTATCCATTGGCCTACATGCAACAAGCCATGATGATTTGGAAAACTCTTCGGCAGTTGAAAGGGAAAAGTGTGCAAGGGTACACTCAAGAATTTAGAAAGACAACATTGATTCTAGGAATCTCATTAGACTCACCAGAGACTCTGTTGAAGTACATTGGTGGTTTACACAGCTACATGAGGCATACCATCCTCATGTTTAATCCCACTAGTATAGATGAGGTATCTGTACAAGCTACTCATCTAGAAGCTAGAGGAAAGAATGGAAATCCAGAAGTTGAGGGACCATCCCAACCCACTGTAAGCAAGAGCAAGGAGAAAAGAAAGTAGAAGTGGAAATCAAGGAAGGCTAATACTGTACAGAAAAGCAAAGCTTCATGCACTCACTATAAAAAGGATGCGCATGATGATGATCATTGTTGGATTCTGCATCTGGAGCTGAGGCCTAAGAAGTTCGATGGCAAGAAGAAGAAGACCGATGTACCTATTTAGAAAGATTTGGGGTCAGACTTAGGAGATGAAACAACCATTGCAGCCATAGGTATAAAAGGTTGTCTGCTTTAGAGAATCCTGAAATCAAGAAGCAGGTGCAGGAGTTGCTTGAGAAGGGGTTCATCAGGCCTAACACATCACCATATGGGTCACCAATCATTTTAGTGAGAAAGAAAGATGGCTCGTGGAGAATGTGCATTGACTATCGAGCACTGAATAAAATAACAATAAAAAATTGTTATCCCCTTCCTCGCATAGATGATCTTTCATATCAATTGAAGGAAGATGTTTATTTCACCAAGCTAGACTTGCATATTAGATACCATTAGGTCAGAGTTGCAGAACAAGATGCATGGAAGACTGCTTTCAAAACAAAGCAGGGATTGTATGAGTGGTTGGTTATGCCTTTTGGTTTAACTAATGCTCCTGCTACTTTCATGAGATTAATGAATGATGTACTCGGACCTTTTCTTGATGATTTTGTTATTGTGTATCTGGATGACATTCTGATTTTAGTAAAATGTGGGAAGAACACTTAAAGCATGTTAAGTAGACACTAGATGTTTTGAAAAGAGAAAAAATTTATGTTAAATTCTCAAAATGTGAATTTGGAAAAACATTTCTGAATTATTTGGGTCATATAGGAGGGGGTGGTGAATTGAAGATAGATCCCTCTAAGGTGGTAGTCATTGTAAACTGGCCTAAACCCAAATCTGCTACAGAAGTTAGAAGCTTCTTAGGAGCAGCACAGTATTGGAGGAAGTTCATTTCTAAATTTCCCTCAATTGCAGCTCTGTTACATGCTTTAACAGGATTGAACAAGGTGTTTCAGTGGGGAGGAAAACATTAGAAAGCCTTTGACACCTTGAAAGAAAAGATTAGTACAACACCTGTACTAGAACTACCTGATTTGCAAAGACCATTTGAGATCCAAATAGATGCTAGTGACTATGCCATGGGAGCAGTGTTGACACAACATGGTAAACCCATATGTTATCATTCTGAGACTTTTAATCTTGCAATAGTTATCTATCCTACATATGATAAAGAATTGTATGCATTAGTTCAGAGTGTGAAAAAGTGGAAACATTACTTAATGGGAAAAGATATAGTAATACATACTAATCATCAACCATTTCAATATCTACACTCCCAAAATAAGTTGCAACAATCAAGACATTACAGATGGATGGGTTTTCTACAACGGTTTCATTTAGTCATCAGATATAAAAAGGGCATACATAACAAAGTTGCAGACATGTTATCTAGACCCATTATAAATGCATCTACTATACTTAAGCATAATTCTGTGCTACACGAAAGCTATATTGAATAATATGCTCAAGATATAGACTTTAAAGATGTATATGCAACTGTGGGTCAAGGCAAAAGAGTAGAAGAATTGGATTGTCATGTGAAGGACCGACACTTATACCATTGTGGGAAACTCTGCATTCCACAAACTCAGAGAATAAAGATAATTAGGGAAGCACACACTTCTTTGATATCAGGTCACTTTGGGGTAAGTAAAATAGTTGCACAGCTGCAAAGATTTTGTTATTGGCCAAAAATGAACGAGATAGTTTCTAGATATGTAAGAGGGTGTACTATGTGTGCTAAAACCAAGCCCAACAACATAAAACTAGGCTTGTACACTCCATTACCAGTACCTTCTCACCCTTATGAAAGTGTTTCCATGGATTTCGTTGGGGGACTGCCTAAATCTAGAAAAGGTCATGATTATCTATATGTTGTTGTGGATAGGTTCAGTAAAATGTGTATTTTGATACCTTGTAATAAAAAAATTACAGTTGAACAAACTACAAAACTATTCTTTGAACATGTATGGGTTCATTTTGGATTACCGACTTCTATTGTATCTTATCGAGGCACCCGATTTGTGGGGAAGTTTTGGTCAAGTCTGTGGGAACTGATGGACACCAAACTAAAGAAAAACACAACTTTTCATCCACAAACTGATGGCCAAACAAAATTAGTTAACCGTACAGTGATCCAATTACTCAGAGGATATTGCAGCAAACATCCTAAGGTTTGGGATGAACATTTGTGTTATGTGTAGCATGCTTACAACAGAGCCAAACATTCTTCTACATAGAGATCTCCTTTTGAGACCTGTTTTGATTTTCACGCCAAGGTCTCCTTTGGATTTTCTTTGGTAAAGATACCACAGTTGAGGGAGACAGTGATGTGCACAAGGCAACTAGGTTCATTGAACAAATCCAGAAGATCCACCAGGCAGTACAGGAACAGCTGGAAAAGAGCCAAGCCAAATACAAGGCTAGGCATGACAAGCATCGGATGGAGCATAGTTTCCAATTTGGTGACCAAGTCTGGCTGTATATCAACAAGGATAGGATGCAAGGTGAAGGTAAGAAGCTAAAGTCTATCAGGTATGGACCCTTCAAGATACTTGAGAAGATTGGTGAAAATGCTTTTTGCCTTGATCTACCAGCTTACATGCACATCTACTTAGTCGTAAATGCAGATTGCTTGAGATTGTTTGAACCTTCAATGATTGAGGATCCTGAAGAGCAGAGTCAATTGCCTTATATTGATGACCTACTACCTGAATATCTTAACGAATTACAGGAAGACACAGTGCTGGACAGGAAGGTGAGGACGACGTGCAGGGGAGATGTTGAGTACCTCAGGATTGGGCTCAAGGGTTCAAAGCCGAGTAGTGCAAAGTGCATTTAGATTGGACAAGTGAGGCAACAGTACCCTCACTTAGTTGATGCTTGAAAACCAACTTTTGGCGGTTCAAAAGCTTTTCAATGGGAAGGTCGTGATCCCAATTAGATCCATGAAGAAAAATTAGAGAACCATGACTGTATCAAATCAAGAAAAAACTTCGAATTCAAAGAGCATGGAGTGATCAGAAAAACCTCTAAATAGTGGCAGTTGGTAGCCAGCATGGAATGATGAGGACCTCGATCAAAGCACACTGATCAAGGCCCATGGAGACTACGCAGGAGGCGAAACTAGCTCGTGGGAAGCCCGAATTGGGAAAAGGAGGTAGTTTCTAATGTGCAATTAGCGCGCGCTTAGCGCTAATCACGCATCGCTGGGAAAACCCCCTCGAGAAGGAGAGGCCCAGAGCGCTCGGTCTACTGGGAGCCTAGAAAACCATGGGGAAAAGGTTAAAGGCTAAAGGTGGGACCCGTGCTCCAAAGCCGACAGTATTTATTAGGGGCACCCTTGGGCGGTAAGCAGATTTGGCGAAAAAGGACCGATTCCACTCAGTTCTCGATGCGTGGCAGGCGAAGGAGAGAGAAAACCGTAGCTCATTGCGTGCTAATGGTCGAGTAAGTCAACCGTACGAAATGAATGAATGGTGTTGGATCTGGGGGCTCCAGATCTAACGGCTGAGAACACGCCCGACGGAGAAACCGGAATTGATAGGGGATTAAGCCGCAATATGTAAGAATTTGAGGTTTGATTTGACGCGGAGGTGGTGAACGAGTCATTTCCTGACATAACTGAAGAATCAAACTGATGAGGAAAAAGCTGGTGCAGTTCATTGGAAGACAAGTGGCCACTCGCTGTGAGCTGATGACCATGATGTAGAGACAGGGTATTCCAAGCGAACAACAGCAGGTGATCCGACAGAGGTAGAAAGGAAATTGAATAGTCATGATGCAGATCGGCTTTAAAGCCATGAACAGACATAACGGAACATATACAGAGAAAAAGAAGGAAAAAAAGATAGAGAAAGCAAAAGTGAGGAAGATAGTAAAGCAATAAGCAAAAAGACAGAGAGTCGAGCTGACCTGCAGCATAAGGCAACATCAAGTAATCCTTGAGAGGATCTGTCGGGAACTGAGCACCACATTGGGCTCCTCCCCTTAAGACCAGAGAAGTGAAAGAGCTGGCAAGGAAAAGAGTTTGTGCACTCTAGCGGCTTGGGGAATCCAAGAACCACCCTGTGAGGCAATTTTGTTTGAGGAGACTTAGATTGAGCTCCTCATTGTAATTCTTTACTTTGAAGACACAATAAAAGAAGGCCACCATTGAGAGCTGGACCAGAGATGTAGCCTTGGAGGATAGGGTGAAATCCTTATTAATTTGCTGTGTTCTTGTATTTGCTTACTGTGTTTCTCTGTTGTTGTCCATTTTCCAGTGTCTCTGTATTTTTCAATCTAATCGATTCGTTGCCTAAAATAATACGGGCACACACTAGCACATGAGTCTATAATACCTTCAATTAATAATTCTTAACTGAGATCATTCATAGGGTGATTTTCAATTCAATCTTCAATCTCTTTCTTCATAGGGTTCCAACATTCCGACATCAGACATCCCTTAGGCAGATATTGGTCCCGGCAACTGAACCATTTGTTGGATTATTGGGGCCTAACCCAGGTTCGGAAGTGTTTTAGCCAAGAAAATCCTACACTACTGGCCCTTTTGGCATCAATCTACAGGGCGCGGACTGAAGTCTCACCCGAGGTAGTATGGGAGGGTGTTGGAACCAGGTTTCCACAACCTAGGGATGTCTTGATGAGGTCTGGAGGAGTTGCGAACCAATCTTCACACTTGCACTACTTTGCACAGCTATTTAGCCTTCGCGTAGCTTGGCGATGAGGCACTTCTTATATTCCTATTATTATTCTGGTTATTATAGATCTGATCTACTTCTGAAGGTTTGTAATCAGACATTCAAGCGTGCAACCATAAATCTTAACAACATGCATAAAACCATAACATAAGAATAAACATATAGATATGCGACCAGATGCACAATAATTCAGAAACACTTATCTTTATTGATCTTCTGTTCAGTACAATCCAATTCCACCCTGTGCACTCAGTTTTAGGGGTCTGCGCACACAGCTGCGGACTCTACCAGGCCTATGCGCACAACTGTAGAGCCTATTCTAACTACTACTAACCACGACTCTGACTTACAGACTCAGAGCAATCTGGCTTTTACACACCCATACACTTCAGATCTTAGTCTAAGCTACCCTCTACCTTTAGAGCCTCGCTCTATTTATACATTCCCATGGTCCGCAGACCATGGGCAGGCTGACTCGCTTTCTAATATTTTACATTATTTTTAGGTAGACACCCCATTGAATTGACCTATTACAATTCGCACTCTGCACACTTCGCGGAACTTTTACAATATCGGTACCCAAAACTGTGGGCTTTAAGCTGCAAAACCGTTACGCGGGGGATCTGCTAGCCAACAGCCACACACCATACCACTAACTACGCTGGATTACTGAATATCATGCTTAAATCACTCTGTGTGACAACATATCATAAATATGGAAACATAAATAAACCCATTCTACAAATTACACGACAAGAAAAATAACTTCACACTTACTGAAAGGAACAATAATTAATCTACCACTATGCTACTTCTGCTGTTTCAATCCCTTCTAAAGAGGAGGGCCCTTCCTCCCTAGCAGGGTGCAGGGATGAAATGCGAATTAGTTAAAGTCCCAACACCACGTCTGTAAAAACATCAACAATGATATTATTTGTATTAAAATGGTTATTAATTACACAAGAAAAATGATGATACTATCCTTGTTTACATGGAACTAAGTCCCCTTTATAAGATTTACATGCCCAAAAGTAAGAAACATATTAGTCATGAAAATCTCACGATTCTCATGTTGATCAATATCAAGAGAGAATATAAATTGTTGCAACATGTTCTAAATACAAGACCTATTACTGTTACATCATTTCTCAAAATCTGAACTTCCTTGATTCCTTACCCGCCCATAGATAACACAATCTTTACAACAGTTGTCTTGTGGAATAGTACCCATGGCCCTGGATATTTGCGATGCAGTCAACATCCTACGGTGTAACAACAATTCGAGGTGTAACAATAATGCTTGAGGTGTAACAACAATGGTCTAAAACAACAAGTACTCAAAACCCCTTTGTGAATTATCACACTGCTGTTCATCCTTTAGCCATGGACTTTGGAGGATCACTTGAAAGAAACAGAGACAAAGAACGTTTTCAATATTTTCCTCAGTTAGCCATGAAAAATATATCACCTTATTCATATTTAAAAAAATGGCATATGTCATAACAAAAATGGATTCTTATAACTGGGAAAAATGTAATTATGATATGAAGTCCACAGATTTAGAGGTGAAATGGTCAAGGATGGTGGGGAAAAGTGTCTAAAATATGCACAAAACATGCACCCAACATCACCCCCAAGCTGAAGAAATTGCATGTCCTCATGCAAAATAATTTAGAGCCTGCTGCTATACCTCCTATGCAGTTTTGTCATATCATAGGTGTAGAAATTCCCACTGTAGATCAACATATTATGCAATATACTAAAGCAAAATACAAGATCTACTTCTACAAAAAACTTGCAGAAGTTTAATGATTATGAGAAAGATCAAATAGAACACATATAACAAAGAATGAGAAATCAATCACACATGAACACAGAAGAATACTCTAGGGAAAGCCTCAGCTGAAAATCCCGATTATCATACAAGTGGAAATATGTCTGGATTACACAAAGATTTAACTAACAAGCTATCCAACTCTCAGTACAATCCCTCTGCTACTCATAGACAATCAAAGGCTTCTCACAAACCTTCTCCTCTACCCTCCAAGCCTCCTATTTCCTTGCGTGGTTTCTCCAGGGGTCCAACGCTACCACCTGTGTGAATTCACCTCTCATATTGCTCACTAAACTCAGAAGTAATTGCGCAATTGCTATGGAGTAAAATGCACAGGATGAAAACTACCCTCGAAAGTCTTCCCAGGTTTTTCGACAGATCGTAAGGTTAACTACAAAAGGTGCCTGTTAGACACATGTTCATCTATCTAACATATATTGACAGGATATGGAGAAAGCATCACCTTAGGTTCTTTCTAGATTCTCTTGGGATCTCCATGCGGTAAGAAGAACTCCTCCTGACTGGCTCCAAGATGATTCCTGCACAAAAGAACGATGCAAACCAATCATAGCATATACTTCTAACAATTAACGAAAGAATCTGTAACAAACATGTATAAATGTGTAACATATCTACTCAACACAACAAGCATCAGAATGAACAAACAAATGCACAATATCACCGACACTTCGAGTATGGAACACAACCGCAGTCCTATATTCATAACAGAAGAGTGATTACAACAACCCTGTTGTATCAGCCTTCCTTATCACTTATTCCTCTCTCTCTCTCCTTCTTTTAGCTAGCTCCTTCAAGAATATGACAATATTACAATAGCACCATGTACTATGCTTCCAAATGCTCTGACCCTTTTGCAGTGGCCCTCTCGTTGCTTATATAGCAATCGATTTAGGGCTTCCCAACTCCTCCTGTAGTTCATTTGGGTAAAAACCATGAACCTGCCTTGTTTACCAGCTTTTTCCCATTTGCCTCTGTTTCCAGAATAGAATTTCTCCAAATATCTTGATTTTTGGAGATTCCCTACTTTTCTTGCAAAAATTTAGGGAAATAATATCTAGATATTTTATGGTAGATTTGTTGGCATAACCACTTGAGCATTACTAAAGTTCACTGATGCTCCCCCTGTTCTAACAACGAGAGTTAGCAGGTTGAATAATGCTCCTTTATGCTTGTAAACAAGCTTTATAAAGTAGGTTGTCAGTGTATAGAGAGCGTTAGTATGGATTCTAGGCCTGCAACTGTGGTCATTCTTTCAGTCATCTTGTCTTTCTCCTCTGAGTTGATTAGGAGGTCAAATTGTCCTATAATAGATGCCCCCTAAAGTATGAGATCAGAGGCAAAGACGATGGCCGAAATAATTTATGAAAATACTGTACTTTCCCGTCAAAACCTTTGTAAAGAGAGAGAGAAGTTTCAGGCGATAACGAAAACCTGATACAACAAAAGTACATATATATGAACTGCTAAAATCGTGTCCTAAGTCGGGCATTCCCATGCTCAGTAGTTATGTCAGAGTAACTTTCTCCTCAGCGATATAACAATGTTGGCCGCCAATATGGCACAGGGCGGATCCAGTGTCATAATAGATTATCCTGAAATGGTTGTCTTCAAAGAACAATATCACAGCTTGGGAGAGGAAACAAAGCTGAATGATGCAAGCCTCTACCCAAGGTCTTGATTCCTGCTTCACCGAACAGCATAGATCGGTACATGTGATAAAATGAGTTGACATCGAACATGCATGAAATCATCTGATTACCAGCCAATAATGGAGACTATTAACAGATGCGAGGAAGGCCACCGATAATGGTGATGGTCTCCAAGATGCAAAGTGCAAACTAGCAAGTGTGAAAGATTTTTTGTTGTCGAACACTCGTAGAGTCGCTTAACCAGGAGCCAATGATGAAAACCCGTGATCAAGCACAAGGTAACCTACCACTAATGTCTGCAAGCACCAAGGAACTGAATGTGTTTCTGTGTTACCTTCCTAGATAGAGTGTTGAAGTCGATAGGAAGGAACCTATCGAAAGGTAGGAAATGACGTGTCCTACATCAGTCAACACGAAACTGGACAAGGATGATTTTGTTTTCTGAAGAATATTTTGAGTTTTTGGGTCTAAACAACGGAGGGCATGATGAAAGGATATGTAGGGTCAGTTGATCGAGGAAACAAGTAGGGACCCTTGAACAATAGAAGGCATGACAACTGTTTTAACCAGACAACACTAGACTCATGAACACTATAGAGTGTTTAAGATACGAAGATGCAATGGGATCAGGGTATATAGGCTAAAAACTCATAGGTTGGTAGGGTTCATATTGAGAGGCTATCAAAATGACGTTTTATTTGAGGGAGTGTGATGTTCAAGGGAAATTATGCTGCCAAACCACGCTTCAGGATATGGTTGTATTTCCACTTTCCCCATCTGATTTTTAATGAGTCCAGACGGGTAACTTCATCAATCTTTTCATGTTTAGAGAGTCTGAAAAGGATCACAAAAAGAATGACTCTTTTCCCTATATGATTTAGTTTAATGAGTCTAGATAGGCAAACTCGTCTATTTTTTCATTTTTGAAGAGTATGAAAAGTATCGTAAAAAGAATGACTCTACATCTTGTCTGTGTATTTAAAGAGTCCAGACTAGACAACTCGGTGATCTTTTCATCTTTAGAGAGTCTGAAAAGATCATGAACAGAGACTCCATGGTGGTCCCTTTGTCATATTTGTTAAACAGGTGCGACAAAAGGTTAATAGTATACGCATATCGGTTACTTTTCTGTATTTAATCTACTGGACCCAGAAAAAGAGAAACCTTTTTCCAATAGATGTCGACCTCATTTTGTTACGAGTACAAGGCAGTGGACTAAACTCGTGTTTTTGTCGTGACACTTTAACGAGATCAGTAACAAAAACTCAGGATTTTTCATTTTTTAACGAGCTTGAAAACAGTACCTGAAAGAATGCTCGGGTCATATTTAGCATGTTTAACGAGCAGCAAGACACAACTCGAGATTTTTTCAGTTTAAAGAGCGAGAAAAAAGTGCCTAAAAAGGATGCTCCATTGGTCTTTTTCAGTTTATGAGCTGGAACAAGATCAAAAAAGAGGTGCTCAAAGCATTATTTGCATATATTTAACCAGTGCAAATGATGAAAAACTCGGGGAATTTTATATTGTTTAAAGAGAGATAAAATATCCCTAAAAGCGCTTTACAGGTTGTGGCATATATGTTTAATGAGCTCTACTACAAAAACTCAGAGGTGTTTATATTTTTTAAATAGAGATAAAATGTCTCCAAAAGTGCTCTATTTATCATTGCATAGATTTAATGAGCGCAAGGACAAGAGCTAGGGGATGTTTATATTTTTTAAAGAGAAATAAAATATCCCTAATAGTGCTCTATTTATGAAGTATATGCTTGGTGCCATACTAGGCATAATACTTCTTTAAGTAGAGCCCATTCCTAGGCTCCTTGAGCGGGACTCCTTCCCAATCTTGTAATTCGTATGCCCCTTTTGAGAGGACTTTCGTAACAATGTAGGGACCTAGCCATAATGGTTGGAGTGTGCCTTCCCCCAAGAGATCATGTTTTTTATCATAGACTAACACGAGGTTGCCCTCTTGGTAAGAATGAAGCTTAACTTTTTTGTCGTATTGGAATTTGACCCGGCACTTATGAGCTTCGAGTGCCAGTTCGACATCTCGACGGGTTTTGTCCAACTAAGCAAGGTATAGTAAGCATTCTTCTTCGACAGTAGTGCCAGGTAGGAGTTCAACAGCTAGCTTCAGGGAAGGGATCTGACACTCAATGGGTAGAACAGCCTCTAGGTCGTACACCAGTTGAAAGGGTGTAAAGCCCATGGCCGTCTTTACTGAAGTTCGGTATGCCCATAATGCCGAATATAACATTCGGTGCCAATTGGTTTTATGGTTTCCTACCAACCTTCGGATCATGGTTTTCAAGACACCATTTACGGCTTCTACTTGACCATTAGCTTGGGGGTAGTAGGAAGAAGATTGATCCTGACGGAATCCAAGTAGTGACGTTAAATCAAACATCATATGGTTCTGGAAGTGAGATCCATGGTCTGTAACGATTGTACTGGGTACACCAAAATGACAGATAACCTGATTAAACAGGAATAGCACCGCAGTTTCTCCATTGGCACTGTAGGTAGGAAGGGCTTCGGCCCATTTCGTAAAATAGTCCATAGCTACTATGATATAGTTGTGTCCAACAGAGGAAATGAGATTACAAGTGACGAAGTTGATCCCCCATTTAGCAAATGGGCCAACGGAAACTATTGGGTGCAATAGGGTCGGAGGGGCGCACATTTTCTTTGTAAATATTTGACAAGGATGGCATTGTTGTACGACCTTGACACAATATTTGAACAAGGTTGGCCAGTCATAGCCTGCACATAGGATTTTTTGTGCAGTAGATATGCCAGAAATATGACCGCCAGATGCCCCAGCATGGCAGTCATTCAAAATGTTCTTTGCCTCTTTGTGAGTGATGCACCTTCAAAGAACTGTATCTGCACCATGATGGTATAATGTATCGTTAAGAACTAGATATTGTCTTGCTTGGTGACAGATGCGACGACGGTCACCTAACGTGAGTTTGGGGCGGAACCATTGTGCTTGGAGGTGGACAAGAATGTCTCCATACCAAGGATCAATGGTGTCGATAAGATAGCTTCATCCGGTAAAGGATCGTGGGCTATCTCATTCGGGTCAATGATGGGAAGGTCCGACAAAAGCTTGGTGAAGACTAATGAGCTCTTTTCCTTGGCTCCTGTGAAAACCAAATCAAATTGTTGGAGGATGACAATCCATTTTGAATATTTACCTCTAATTACTTGACAAGACAAAATATGTCTCATGGAATTCTCCAAGGCTATAACTGT
This sequence comes from Pinus tabuliformis, assembly GCA_031772625.1. Taxonomy (NCBI): domain Eukaryota; kingdom Viridiplantae; phylum Streptophyta; class Pinopsida; order Pinales; family Pinaceae; genus Pinus; species Pinus tabuliformis. Next base: position 1,208,439,200 of record CM062807.1, on the reverse strand, counting down.
AGTCTATCGTGACATGATATAGTGTCAGAACTGATTGACAGCAAAGACGACTGCTAGTGATAGCTTCTCCATTCCTTAATGCTTATTGGGTGGTGGGCTTATGGTCGAGCCTGCTTGCGCATCAATGACCGGCTTACAATGCTCGGCTATCGACTCGGCTATCAAAAATGACCTTCTGTCAATGACCACCTCCTGGCACAGTCAATATGACGGTCAACCTGCACAGAAACAGGGGAGTCTATAAGAAACGAGGGATTTTGCTACATGTGAATATCTGAGCTGAGTTCCAGCTATGCCTATGGACAAATAGTAAATCACATGTTCACTCCGGTCATTGTGTATTTGAACCAAGACCATTCCAAGGGAGGATGGCGAGGCTACCAGGTAAAGACGAAAGCCGCGACTATAGTCGGAAGCGTTAAGGAGAGGAGCGGATATAAGTGCCTTTTTCAAGTCCTCAAATGATCATTGATCTTGCTCGTCCCATATATACGGCACTTCTTTCTTGAGTAGGTGCATGAAGCCTTTCGTCAATTCGGCATAATTGATAATGAATCATCATAGAAAGTTTGCTTTCCCTTACTAACGTTGGAGCTGAAGGATGGATTGTGGTTCTAGAAATTGAACAATTGATTTTACCTTATCGGGATCAACCCTAATCCCGTACTTGGAGACAGTGAATCCAAGTAAGCCTCTAGATTCGATGAAGAAAATGCATTTATGCAGATTTAGGCGGATGTTGTAAAATCGGCACCTTAGAAATATTGCTCTTAAATGATTAAGGTGTTGCGTTCGTAACCTGGAATGGGCTGGGAGGTCATCCAAGTAAGCTTGAACAATATGCCTAATATCGTGAAATGCGTAATCCATGGCTCTTTGAAAATTTTCTCCTGCATTCTTTAAACTGAATGGGAGTTTTCTACATGGAAAGACAACCCAAGGGCATAAGAAGGCAGTTTTATGCTAGTCATTAGGTTTTATAGCAATCTGGTTATATCTTGAAAATCCATCCATAAATGGAAATGATTGAAAGCCTACACAATCATCGATGATTTGGTCGATGAATAATGTCAGATAATTATCCTTTGGATACGTGACGTTCAAATCTCGGTAATCGACACAGAAACAGATGGTTCCCTATTTTTTTATCTACAGAAACCAGATTGGAAACCCATTCTGTTAAAGGAACGGGATAAACGAAACCAGCGTGTAACAATTTTTCAACTTCGGTTTTTATTGCTGCCGTTTTGTGGGGATGGACCGGTCGAAGTCTTTGATGGACAGGTTTTACATTGTCATAAAGCTTGATCTCATGCTCAACGATAGAAGGATCTATGTCGAGCATTTCCACATAAGACCAAGCAAATACATCGCGAAATTCCTTAAATAGGCAGGTAAAGCTTGCAATTTCCTCAGGATTGCAATCAGCTCCAGCCTGGATGTTTTCCACGATGCCTGTCTTAACAGAAATATCAATGAGCAATGTCTTTGAAATGTTGCCCATGTTTCCTTCTGCATCCAAAGTTTTGATGGTGGTGCAGGGAGAGGAAACGATTTCTAGTATGTCAGGAGACAGGATTTGTAGAGGCACCGTGTTCGAATCAGAGATCGACACACGATGATGCCAATCCTCCCAAGGTCAATCTTCTAAACTCATGACTTCTTGGGTAGCTTTGTTCGTAGGTAGGACTTGATTGAGGAGGTCAAAAGAAGGTGCGGTTATGGAAGGGGCGGTGGTACCATCAGCCGTAACCAACATGATGGGAGGCTTAGATGCAGATTGAATGGCTTGGTAAGCCAACTCAGCTGGTGAAAACGGCATCTGGTCTCCGAAGGTGTCAAGGTCTGAAGGAGCTAGCAAGATCCATGGATCGATATTTTCATGAGGAATAGATGAAATCATGTTGACCGATTGTGGAACCTGGGGCAGCTGCAGAGGAAAACAACCCATCAAGGAGGGAGCCTTCAACAGACTGGTACCTAAACTGACATTGTGGCCAGTTCCACCTCCTACTAGGGATACAGAACCAATTGGTAATGGGGAATAACCAGGGGTACAGAAAGACAACTAATCTACTGTAATGACCTTTCCATCCAATGGAAATTGGATGATACGAAAGACAGTGGATACGACAACCATCATAGCATAAGTCCAACTGCGACCCAACAACAGATTATAGTTGAGGTCTTTGTTCACGACTTCTATGTCCACCATTACTATTTCCCCAGCAAAGGTGATGGGAAAATTGGTTAAGTATCCTTTTGGGACAAAGGTGTGGCTGTTGAAATCTTTAAGGGAGTTTGACGGCAGGGAGAGGGTTGGAGAACCCAAGGCGAGCCAACATGAAGCTGACATGACGCAGGTTGAAGCACCTTCGTCAATGACAGTTCAGTGTACAGCTTTACCTTTCGAAGTGATATGCACCTAAAATGAAAACTGGTGGGAAAGGGGAGGTTTACACTTGTCCATGTCGAAAATGGCAAGCATGGAATCTGCAGGGTCAATATCCACGATAGTCGAAACCAAAGCTTTCCCTTGGCTGGGACAAGTTTGTAATACTTTGAGTGCCAACATTGCGGACGGCACTTGCGCCAAATCCTCTACAATGTTGTAGTGTTGGGCGGCATGTGCAGATGTGTTGTGCATTGTGCATTGAAGTGCCCCCTTGGGGGGTCAAATTACAAATTCCTCAACCGGCCTTTCGATTTGCAAATCGTTGGGCGGTGATGGGTTTTGACCTGCGGATGATTCTGCTGCCGGAGCAATAGGAGCTTCATATGATTTGGCTCTTGTGGTTAGTTATACCATTTCAAATGTGTAAATGGTAGAACTTCCTTCACCAGCTGAAGGTTGTTTCGAATTGTCACTGCCCCCTGATGTGGGCAGTGGTTGGTTGGCAACGAGATGTTGCTGCTGTTGATTAGGAAAAGGATTTCTAAGGACCGCAGGTGTCTTACCAGAATCTTTCTTGGTAAGGTAATCCATGCATTCTTGAAGACGCGGACAACGCCACGTTATGTGATCTTCAAGACAGAGTTTGCACGAATAGTTGGTACCTTTATCCTTTTCCGTATCAGTAGGCACAACAGCCTTTTGTTTTGGGTTGGGCTACTTAGATGACTGCTCCTCAGAAGGAGCGGTCTTGTTCTGTTTATTCTTGTTCTTGCTACTGGATTTCTGTGTAGACTGCACAGAGTTAATCACAGTGGCAGGAAGAGTAGTTGTTTTGGTAGAGGGGTCCACTACCAACTTGGCAACGGACCCACTTAGTTGTTTTATAGTGCCCGTGGAGGTTGCGCCAATGATTCCATCAGCATGCACTCCAGGGTGTTGAGTGGTGGGAGGATTGGGGTTACCGGGAGCATAGGGGATAATGTCATAGAGAGTGTCAAACTTTGAATAGATTAAATCCGATTTCTAGGCACGACGTATCGATTTGTCCTCTGTGACCGCACCACCTAGAGTGACATCTCTAGTGATTTGCAGGAGCAATTACTTACAGAACTAGTCTGTTAAGAGAAAGTCAGGGATGGGAGTTTGACTAACCTTCGCCTACGTCTCCATTCATGGATATGATCGAAGATGTGGGTGGCAGTATCTTGACAAAACGAAGTAAGGAGCTTCGTCCCTGTCTCATAACAGATAGGTAACTGAAAGTGCTTTAGGAACTCCATCGCTAAAGCGTCAAAGGTATTCACTGACGCACATGGTAACTCAATATACCACTTTGCAGCATTGCTAGTGAGGGTGCGGGGAAAAATACGCAACTGAACACTGTCATCCACCATGGAGTTAGAAACACACCATAGATGGTAGATGGTGACGTGAGTGCCTGGATCCTCCCCTTGTTTTCCGTCGAACTTAGGAATATCCGCCGGTATTTTATGCGGGATCGGCGGCCATCGTAGGTTATGGTAGATGGGGTCATTAGTCAACTTGTATAAGTTAGGGATATCCAATGTTGCCAGAAAGAGAAAATTGTTGGGCGTCCCCAACTCGAAACATTGTGATGACAGATGAGCTAAGGAGTTCTGCGCTCCTCCCATCATTTGGTTCCCCATGGTGTACATGGGCTACATGGTGTATCAGTTGCTTTGCGGTACAGTGTTGTAAAGTGGATTACCATGAGGATTTTGGTACTAGGGTATGAAGTTGTCCCCAGTATAAGCAGTGCCCCCTTGACTCATCTGAGTTTATGAGTAGGGTGCCCCCATGGATTTGGTGGGGATTCCTTGTGGATTCCCAACCGACACTGAACTAACCATATGGCTTTGATTTACAGAGGGAAAACTCATGTCAATCAGCGACTGTACATGCATGCCTGAGAACGACAGGGGGACTGTGAGATTCCCCGCCATCATGTGCATATTGGGAACCACCCCAGATATCTAAATCTGGGGGTTAGAACCATACATTGGCAGTCGACCTTGGTGTTGGTAAACTGGAACCGCACCCATAGTGCCACATTGAGTGTTATACATAGCACTATATGTTGGCACTAGTCGAAGGTATGCTTTGGCGCACCATAGGAGTGGAACCTAGCATCTGCTGGGTTCTGTTGAGAGAGGGTGTTATGTGATTTGCAGTACCAGGGACAAATGGGATTGTGGGGTTCCACATTGTCGGTTTTGTGATGACCGTTGATTGGAGAAGTGGTAGAAGACTCGCAGTGTCTCTATAATTCCACAACCCTTGAAGTGTCGACTAAATAGATGGGAGAGTTCCTTCTGCTGAAGAGTGAAGTACAAGTACCACAGGAGCAATGACAAGATCTAACAGATTTGTAAGCGGAGTGTTAAAATGAGGAAGAAATCCTTCCATGAATAAATCCTCCGACAAACTAGAATCGTCGGTCATCCAGAACGATCCCGTGTGTGATTCAGGAGACTAATTCCTCAAAGATGACGAATCTGAGTCAGTGGATCTCGACGGATCCTCCACAGTGAGTCGAGGAAGTCCCAACAACCGTCTGGATTGATGATGAGGGCCGGATGTAGCCACAATGACTGGTAAATTTTATCAAATAAATTTTAAGGTGATATTCTTTAAGTCTCAAAAACGATAGCACTCAGGTACCTAAAAAGAAAAATTACACTAAATATGACAATTAGCAAACAAAGTGAAATTACCTTGTCTGATAAACACTGATTATTGGAGATGGAACCCAATCTCTCAATGAGTAACAAAGAAGGATGGCCAAAAGTATGGTTACGGTTACGGTTACTTTTTAGCTTCACCCGAACCTCAGATTGAGGGGCCAAGTACTCTCGTGAAGACGAGCACCCTCCCAAAAAATGAAGACAAAGTAGATCTATCCGTTTGAGGTACCAGGACAGCCTATCATAGTCACCTTAGGTAAGTACCTAGAAGTATTGGCCACTAGAGATACCTCAAATCATAGACATTACCAAGGGGGACATAGTCGTAGACAGCACGCTGTGTGGGCAGGATACTTGAGTCGCCGACTCAGTTTCTAAATCCCTGAAGGGACCCCCATTACACAGAATTCCTAAAGGAGTTGTAAAATAAGGTGGGCTACCTTCGATTACAATCTGATGTTGTCTTGTATTTAGCTCCGTTGTGAGTGGAGTGGTCCCGATAATATGAGTGCAGAAGGATTTTTCACTCTTTAATGACACTAGTTTGATTTTCAACCTTGGGTAGTTGACTCACTCTCTTATCCCAAGGTCCTAATCTATCTAATGTTGGTTTGCTCTAAAAAAGAGCATCTGATTGATTTTAGTGTAAATTTTAGTGTACTTGCTTATTTGTCTTTGGAGGGGGTGTTGACATATGAATATGATGAGACTCTCTACTCAATAAACCATGCAAAACAATGCTTTGAAAAAAGAAATCAATTTCTTATGCAAACAAGTATTATTCTACACGTGTATTATTTCACATATTCATGTATTCATCAGTGCATCTAAAGTCATTCAACACTTTGCATAACCGAAAGTTCCTTTTCTCAATATTCCCTAACAACTATTGAACCAAAACAAAGTAGCCTGCAACTAATTTGACAAAAGGAGATGTACAGTTTATTAGCTATTCTTTCAACAAAAATTTCTTTTATGAGAGAAAAACTAAAGCATTTTCTTAAAAGACAAATTTTAAGACATCAAATTTGTTAGCATGATACTATTGCAGATCTTAATTTAGCCCTTTGGACAAGTTTGCCCCCCTTTTGGTCCACAAAATCTCTTGAAAAACCAGGAAATGGGAGATTAACGCTTTTTCTATGTGTAAACAGAGCTTTAGTTTGGCCACTAATGCACCCTATGCACAATCAAAGAGATTTATAAAGCTTTGTGTAGACCAGAAACCTACGTTAGTGAGGGAAAGAGCTCAAAAAGTGGGCTTTTGGGATCAGTTTTTGAAGAGAAAGAAACTTTGCAGGATGAAACAAGTTAGATGGTGGATCAGATAAGGATATGAAGAAGCGGGAAGCTCATAGAAGAGAGAAGAGATCTGAGAGGAGTTCGAATAACCAGAACTATTATCTACTATATAGTCCCCAACGGAGTCACCAATTCTTCATACGGGGTAAAATGTACAGGATGAAAACTACCCTCGAAAGTCTTCTTGGGACTTCCGACAGACTGTAAGGTTATCTGCAAAAGGTACCTGTTACACATTTGTTCATCTATCTGACATATATTGACAGGATATGGAGAAAGAATCACCTTTGGTTCTTTCTAGATTTACTTGGGGATCTCCGTGCGGTAAGAAGAACTCCTTCTGACCAGCTCCAAGACGATTCTTGCACAAAAGAACGAAGTAAACCAATCACAGCATATACTTCTGATAACTAAAGAAAGAATCAGTAACAAACATGTATAAATGTGTAACTTCTATACTCAACACAACAAGCATTAGAATGAACAAATAAATGCACAATATCACCGACACTTCGAGTAGGGAACACAACCGCAGTCAGCAGGGTGACGTCAGCAGTACGGCAGGGTGATGATGTGGCAGTACGGTGGCAGTGACGTGGCAGTGACGTGGCACAGGACATGGTCGCAGGAGGCCGACGCAGGTTGATGACATGGCGCTGACGTCATTCGGTGGAGGCGGTATCCGGTTTTCTCCCGCACCGCTTTTCCGCATAGGTGGTATTGGGGGAGGGGCCTCCAAACACACCGAGAGGCTGACACATGGCGGGGGTGCGGAAGGGAAACCGTCCATCCCCCAAACGTTAACCTCCAATGGATCGGTATATGAAAACACCCGCCCACCATTGATCTGGGGTGCTAGCCATCGGACGGCTGGCGGGGTAGGCGAGGTAGCGAGAAGTTAGGGACAGGACCTACCCATTTTATTTAAACAAAAATGCGCGACGGGGGTTGAAAACCTTAGGTTAATGCGGAGTTTGGGGGTTTTATGTGCGCGAAAGGTAGGATAGTGAGGTTTTAAGGGTAAAGGGGTGGATATAGGTTATTGGCCTACCCAGAGGTTTACACCAATCCCAGAGTTATGACACGGATGGGTTCATAATAGTCCCAAGTGGACTATTATTTCCCAGAACTGTATGTACATAGCTATAGTGCTATAGGGTGGGATATGTAATATTTTTTGGGATTTTATATAGTTTTTTGTATAAAAGGGAATAAGGAAATGATCTAGGGAGCTAGATAGTAGAGTTAGGAGTTAATATGATTTTGTGAGGTGAAGTGTAGGGGAGAGGCTAAGTTTGTGAGCTGAAACTTAGACTTAGGAAGTGAATGGACTGTGGAGACATGATTTTTACACAAGAAATGTGGCTTCTTTTCACTGAAGAGAGTTAAAGCTTGACTTGTTTTTTTACAAAGATGAAGTGATAACAGGACTGGTTGGGCAGATCCCAAGGTCCTCAAGGGGATGTTAGTGAGTGATTTGGAGATTTAGAAGAAAGGGGAATTAGACATGCCTTGCTTGAGCTCCTCCAAATGGAAATTGCCTTATACTTGAGATCTGAATAGTTATAACATTAAAAAACATGAAATGGATCACATAGCTTGATTCTGCAACCACAAAATTGCTTACCCAGCCTACTTACCTAGCATTTTTTCTTCTTTTTGCATGGGTGCACTTGGACTTGCAGACCCTGATTATCCTTTTTTCTTTTGACTGCCCTCCTATCTAAACGTACCCTTATATCATCCAGGGGCTCAGATTAAGCTGTTGAGCACCCTTGTTTCTCTACCTATCTACAAATCTGCCAAGATTCAGTTGTTTGGACAGATATTCATTCTCTATATTCTACAACAAGAAATTGAAACCTAAGGAAGCCAAGATTAAGCTGTTTGGACTTCCCTTAACTGAAAAACTCATCAAAATGGATTAACTTATCAAAATTTGGAATACAGTAGTGGCATTTAGACTGGCACACTTTCATGGCCTCTTCTTTGGCCTCTTTCTAGAAATATGGAACCCTGCAGCATGAAAAGATGACATATTTGGCACTTTCAACTGTCAATCATGAAATATGAACACCTATTGCGATAGGAGGCTAACATGATTGAACTGACATGCATGAGCTTTTTATGAGAGAATATTCAGTTATCTGAAGTGCAGCAGTTACATGCATGCATGCATTAACTAACTGAATTCACAATTAATTCCACAAACTTTTGGAACTAATCTAACTAGACTTAACTCAGTTAACCAAGCTAACTAATTACAACTCAAAGTACAACTCATCCTGATCTCCTTTAATCAAGGGATAACTTCCTCAATCAATCGAGAAACTATTGAATGTCTTCACATAGAATTCATGTTTGATTTCCTACAACTAATTAACTCAAGATGAATTAATTAATTATTTTACAAACAACTGCTAAGATCAAATTCGAATTTTACTTCTGAATTTTAGTTCAGGGACTAACTAAAATTGGAATCTATCCTGAAATACTATTTATAGCAATTCTATTTTTAGCATTTCTATTTTATCATTCCTTGTTTCTATCTCCAACATTGGTACCTGAAATTCTATTTAATGCAATGTCATTTATAGTATTTCTATTTTTAGCATTTGTTGTTGCTATTTTAAACACTCCCTCTCAACACGAATGGCATTCAATTCAAACCTGATCCTGAACCTTTGGAATGTTCTGCATGCAACACTTCTCCCTAGTGTTGTTGCTCCAGCAACTCTAGAAACAAAAAAATAACCAACCTGAATCAGAATGATGCCTCTATCATCAAAGTCTCTAACTGCTATTGTCTCTATCGACTGAAAATTCTGCACCTCTGTTCTCTTCAGTATTTGACTGCTCTAGCCTCTGTCACTTTGATCTCTGACTGCATCAATCGCAGTGATTCCTACTGCTGCATCCATGTTTTTGCTAGTCCTATCGCCCAACATGGATCAGAACTGTACCTCCTCTCATCATGTTGCATTATGCTTCCCAATGCTGCACTGCAACTCAGTTACTGAGAAGTAAGTAACTGATCTCCCAATTGACCTTCCTATTGGGCTAGAAACACCCTCTGATGCTGGAGCTCCCTCTGTCGCTCCATCCGCATCTGTCTCTACCTGCTCAGCTAGTCTTGATACTCCTCGTTGGGGCTCCAGTAGAAAGGTATAATTAAGGAGGTTGGGTACCTCAATGATCCTACCCCTATTCCAACCTTCTTGGGACTGTCACTCCACATCGCCCTACCTCCAACCTAGAGGTATGGATGCATGTGATCCCTCTGCCCACTTGGCTCGAAATTTCCTCCTACTGAAGGTCTCTACATGAGTGGATGCCTCCACTTGATCTCCTCTCCGCTTCTCCAGTTGTGGCTGCTCCAAAACCTCTTGAAGCTGCTTCACTAATTGTGGCCCCTTCACTATTGTCTGAGACTTCTTCTGGTGCTGCATGTTGAGAGGTAATGTACTCTTCCTCTCAAACACCAAGTCTCCAACAGTTGCCTTGCTATTCAAGGCTTTGTATGCATCTTGAACCTCAAGAGCATACAGGTTCTTGACTCATGAACTAATCTGCTTCACCTGTCTCATGGTGATGTGTCTAAGGAAATCCTTTCCCTTACTAAAGACTACATCATAGCCTTTGTCTTCCAGCATTGTGATCGATACCAAGTTTTTCCTCAATCCTGGCACATATTTCACATCTGTCAAGGTAATGCGAGCTCCATGCTCCCTCTGAAAAATAACTATGCCTACTCCTGAGACACTATACTTTTCATCATTACCCATCTCTATGAGTATCTATAGATATTTCTCCTCCAAGGTACTGAACAAACTCTTATCACCGGTCATGTGGAATGAAGCTCCACTATCCAAAAACCAACCACATCCCACCATGGATGAAACCATGCATTCGATGAGGGTGAAATCTAACTCAAACTGTGAGGCCAGTGCCTCACCTTCTGATCCTTCCTTGGATCCCTTCTTGGATTTCTTCAGTGGATAATTTGTAGCAAAATGGCCCACCTCATGACAATGAAAGCATCGCACTTTCAATTTGTCAAACTTCTTCCTACCATAGGAAGAACTTGATTTGGGATGAGAATCCTTCTCCTTCCCTTTCTTTTCCTTACTCGCAAAGGCGCAATTTTCTTCATCCTCCTTGGATGAAGAACCATCTATGGTGCTTCTCCTTATCTCCTCCCGCATTAGATTCGACCAAAGTCATTCCCAATCTGCCAGTTTCTCTCTTCCATTTACCGAGTATCGGTAGCTATGCCAGCTCTTAGGAAGATCAAGGAGAGAAAGACTCACCATGTCATCATTGGTTTTTGTGATCCCTACACTTCCAAGATCATCCCTGCAGGTGGTGAGCTTGTTCAGATATGTAGAGATTGTGTCGCCCTTTTCATACTTGATTTTTCGAAGCTTGTCTTTCAGCACCAACTTCCTCTAATCATTGCTATTCTAATATAGATATTTCAATGTTTTCCACATTGAAAATGGTGTCTCCTTCCCTTGGAGACTCGAGACTATGTGGTCTCGAATTCCCTCCAGAAGGATTCTCCTCGCTCTAGCCACACATTTCTTCCATTCCATCAATTCTTGGGCATTAGTTGTTGCTGGCTTGGGGACTTCTTGATCAATGAAGTCCCTTATACTGTTGTCCTCTAATATCGCTTCCATGTGATCCTTCCAGTTTATATAATTCGAGCTGCCATCAAGGGCATACTTGACTCTTAAATCATTGAATGCCATTGGTGAAATTTGAGATGTGATAAGAATTCAAATTCTATAATCAGGCACTTCAAACTTGGAACTTCTCCCTTCTTTGTATATTGTTCTTCACTTTGATCACCTTTTCTCTGATACCATGTAGAAATTCCCACTGGAGATCAACAAATTATGCAATATACTAAAGCAAAATACAAGATCTACTTCTACAAAAAACTTGCGGAAGCTTAATCGATTATGAGAAAGATCAAATAGAACACATATAATAGAGAATGAGAAATCAATCACACATAAACACAGAAGAATAATCTGGGGAAAGCCTATGCTAAAAATCTCGATCTCTGTATTATCATACAAGTGGAAATATGCTTGAATTACACAAAACTTTAGCTCAGAAGCTATCCAGCTCTCAGTACAATCCCTCTGTTTCTCATAGACAGTCAAAGGCTTCTCACAAACCTTCTCCTCTACCCTCCAAGCCTCCTATTTCCTTGTGCAGTTTCTCCTAGGATCCAATGCTGCCACTTGTGTGAATTCACCTCTCACACTGCTCACTAAACTTAGAAGTAACTGCACAATCCTGAAGGAGATAATTCCTTTTGCATGGATGAGTTTCCTATATAGGAAAAATCCTCCAACTGATAGTACAATGTCCCTTCCTCTGATCTCAACTGGGTCTCTGACTGAACTGACATGCATGAGTTATCTATGAGAGAATAATCAGTTATCGGAAGTGCAGCAGTTACATGCATGCATGCATTAACTAACTGAGCTCATAATTAATTCCACAAACTGTTGGAACTAATATAACTGGACTTAACTCAGTTAACTAAGCTAACTAATTACAACTCAAAGTACAACTCATCCTGATCTCCTTTAATCAAGGGATAACTTCCTCAATCAATGGAGAAACTATTGCTTGTCTTCGCATAGACTTCATGTTTGATTTCCTACTACTAATTAACTCAAGATGAATTAATTAATTATTTTACAAACAACTGACATGATCAAATTCGAATTTTACTTCTCCATTTTAGTTCAGGGACTAACTAAAATTGGAATCTATCCCGAAATGCTATTTATATCAATGCTATTTTTACCATTTCTATTTTATCATTCCTTGTTGCTATCTCCAACACTGGTACCTGAAATGCTATTTATATCATTTCTATTTTTAGCATTTCTTGCTGCTATTTTCAACAATAGGCATTGGTGGTGTCCTCCTCAACAAATGTGTAGCCTTGAGTGAACATCAGTTGACGTGTCCAAGATTCCTCCTCATAATCAGACAAGTTAAACTGAGGCTAGTACTCCTCCAATGGCAATCAAGTGAAAGGATACTTAAACTTGAGTCCTATCCAAAAGGCACTCAATAGATCCACAATATAGGCATAATGTGGGACCCGTGCAATAGCAATCATGAAATTTTGAAAACCAAATGGGTCGCTCTCCTATAGTCCTGCACTACTAACCTCTACGCGTTTATGGCACCCTACTAGTGCACAACTCTTCATTTGCCCAAAAAGGTTGAGACATAGCTTCACAATTATTCTTCTATAGATAGCTTCTTGTTCCCTGACATCCAAAATACTCAAAAATTTCCTAAAAAGTCATCTTAATTCTGCGGCCATACCTAGTTTAGCCTGGATCATTAATCTTGCCTTCTTTTCATTTGCATCCCCTGACTTCATATCCATGTGCCATTCTATCTGATTTTTCATAAAAGAAATAAAGGCATGGAACTATAGATCACCTATGTAAGAAAGAACACATGAAAACATGTGCGTACTAACATGCTCACAAATTATATTATGAAGGAAAAGCTCGTAAAGAAAGATTTGATCATGGAAATCACAGGTGTTATAGACATTTTTGGGCCCTACAACCCCAAGCATGAAATGTCCATAAACCAAGGGCTCCTAAGTCCCTAAAAGTGTTGTTCTAACCCCTAAAGGAAGAAGGTCAACAGATTATAGCTTCTCCCAGAAGTTCTCCATGAAAAACTGCTCAGAATTGGTCAAAACAGGATCATTTCAGCTATTCCACTAGCTAGGTGTGTTGCATCTCACCTAAATACACTGTGTGGGTGCGTTGCATTTCAAAAATCCCTTCTGTGGGGTGCGATGGGCGAGAAATGACAAATGGCAGTGTCATTCCGCGAGGTGGAGAGGCAATGGAAGCTTCCAAAATCTTCTCCTGTGACACTTGCCTCACTGAATTCAACCAATGATGAGTAAGAGACCATCAATCTCCAAGTGGAAGCAAGAAATATCAGAGGGAAGACACTAATCAAATCATGAGCTGACTCATCTCCATTACAGATATCTATATATGGATCCCTCATCCCAGAGATCCAGAGGCTGGAATTTTGCATATTGTAAGGAATTGTTGTTGGTTTCTTGAGACAAACATCAGATTGTTGGGTGATCTAAGCTTTGTTTGAGGTGAAGAGGGGCTTCTTTGCTGGGAGGTTGATGCTGGGTCAGAATAACTGGTTGTAACTCCTCTTGGCTCTTTTCTTGTTTATCAATAAAAGTTATTCGAGTTTTCCTCCATGCTTTTGTGTCATTGATACTTGCTACATTTGTATGGTCAATTTACATCTGATCCTAGATTGTTTATGATTATAGATCCATGTCTTTGTATAGTGCTATGCTTCTGTGATCTTACAGGTACTTTTTGAAGCTGGGTGTGCAAGGGAGCAGGTAGCTGAGGACTATCAAAGAAGAGAGGGATCAAATCGGGAGATTAGCGTAAGACAGAGGTTGGTCTTTCTGTTCCTCTCTATCTTATTCATAAAGGAAAAATAAAAGTAACTTTTCTCTATTTGTTTCTAAGGTAGCTGTCACACCTTAGTGGGATAGAGCAGTTCTATATAGACACTTTTCCCTGTAACAAAATGGCGACTCCACTGGGGAGCTAATTAGTTTGTTTGTTTATCATTCTTTGTTGTCTGTTTCATAAACTTACAAGTAGCATTCGAACTGCATTTTCCATAACAAATGCAAAGTAGATAATTGCTACTTCAATCCATCTACTAGATCTGTTTATGATTTAAACAACTGATTCACAAACTATCTAATTGCCCTTGTGATAGCTCTTAGATCCTCCTTAGATCTACCCCTGATTGTTGCATTACTGATTACTTTTTTCTCGGCCAAAACCCAAGAACTGAACTGCAAACTGTGACCCGGAACCCGAACAGAGTCTCATTTCTAGCCCAGTGCAGGTACTGTTCAGAGATTCTGAATTTCAGCGCACTTCCCGAGTGGACAAGCTACGCTGCATTTCAGATTCTCTGTGTTACAGGTGCGCTGATCAGACTAGCTCTGTGCAGTTGTGGCTTCTGTGATTCATTCTTTCCAGTTCTATTCCTGAATTTTACTGCTTGTGATCAGTATATGTCTGTTTGAAACCCCTTTTCCTTGCTGTTATTCTGCCTCCTTTGTACAAAAGAACTATAGATGTTTTTGTGTGTTTTTTGAGTCATTTACAGTTTCCTTTGCAAAAGTAGCGTAATCGTATTGTCGTCCTTTGATTTGAAACTGTCGCAAGTGTCAATTTCAATCGTAGGAAAGAGTTTAATTGCTATTGACGGTCGATTATCCTGTTACTATTGCTTTCGGTCTGAATTTGTAATTTTCTAGTGTCGAGAACAAGTATTCATTTCAAAATCATAAAGTGCTGTGATCGTCTCCATTTTTTGATTTCGAAAAGAAACTTGTTGATATTTGTCGCTTGAAAAGAAATTCAGATTTGTGCATCAACTTTCTTTTTAGCATTCATATACTAAGAAAGTCGAAAACAAATACATGCATGTGCATTTGCATATAGACAGTCTGATTGGCTTGATTTAGGAAAGTGCATTTAGAGTGTGCTCTTTGCTCTTTGTGAAAAGATTCTGTCTTTCTTTTCCCTAGTAGCTAGGATTTTCATTGCACAAAGGAGATAAAAAGTTTGTTTATCATCTTAGATTCCATTTTAGGAATTACATCTACATCTCATGGTGAACCTGAAAGGAAAACCTCATAAACAAGATCAACTTAAAATAAATTCAATGAATCTAACAACGCTTTGGAACTTAACGCACAACATTTAGAAGTCTAGGCTAGAGACGTATTCCGGCGTCGTAAAGCTTGGTAACTGTTGTTCTCACTGATGGTTGGGTGATTCCTTCACTTTGAGACGATAAGTGCCAGTACGGACTTGTGCTCCCACGTACCGTCGAGTATATTTTGGGAGACCCCAATAGGCTTAATCCTTTATCCATAGGAAGTCGTGTCTGCCACCCTATCGATCGCAATGCACTGAACACAGCATTCGGGAAGATTGATTGCCGTATCATAAAAAGTATTCTGCAGTTTTGTGATTGGTTTGGTAATCCGTCTACCTAGATTTCCAAAGCAGTCCCTTTCATTCCTTTTCAGACTCCTTAACGGAAAAGGTCCATCTGAGCACTTGTCACTTCAGGCTCATTAAAAATCGAAGGAGACTAGAGTCATCTTTTGTTTTTTCTCGACTCTTAAAAATTGAAAAAACAAGTTATGTCAAAGTGTCTAAAATTTATTTTAAACGGAATATTCATTACCCTTTCCTACATTGATCTTGGGTTGAGAATATGGAATCCACCAACCAAGGAATTCCCCTTGGAGGAAATCCTAGTCCCTTCTCCTCTTGGGGAGATGTTGGTGCACCCCATATGGCCACATTTGCGCTTCCAGGACTGACAATTGGTTTGCCTGTATGGCTCTTCTCAACCTCTGTCGTTCAGAACACCATAATTCCTGAACAATCGAATCAGCAACTAGGCGAGTCCAGAGTTACCCACCAACCTTCCACTTCCTCTAATTCTTCCTCTCCTCCTTCCTCTTCGCTTGATGGGGCTGGTAAAGCCAAAAGTCAAGTACCTAAGGAGAAGAAGGAAAAGAAGAAGAAAGAGAAGAAGAAGAAGGAGCCAAAAGCGAATGGGGGTAAACAAGTGTCGTCTAGCGAAAATCCACACACTGCACCGACCAGGCCAAAATCGCCATGTGTCATTTGCAAAGGAGACCACTATCATAGAGATTGTCATTGCATCCCTCGGATCTTAAGGGACTGGTCTCCTCGTTTGCACAACCCGGTGTCGTCAACCTCTGATGGTCATGTTGAAAACACACCGTCAACTAGTGAAAGTGAAGCCCCAGGACAGAAAGGAAAATATAGAATTCCTTGTAAACTGTGTGAAGGTGATCATGCCGTCCACCGTTGTCCCTTCTTAGACGAAGCTAAAAGAGTTTTGGATGATCGTCCGGTTTCACCGTTACGACTTCCTCCTGGATATAAAAAACTCTTGCCGAGTCCGTCACTAGTTGAAAATCCAACTGGCCCGCTCAGGTGGTCGGCCGAAGCATCTATCATTGAAGATAAACCATCTGAATCCATACCAGACAAAATTCAAAAGGTCGAGGCGGCAGTTGACCCGGTCTTGCCTTCAGAGGTTCCATCTTCAGATGATACAATCACTGAAGAGAATAAGGATGACACCGTCCAAATTCTTTTCATAAGCACAGACCCCAACGAACATGGGGGCAATTTACCTGTTCCTTTACCGCAGGAAGGAATTTCATCAGAGTCATACCCAACCATCTATTCGATCCCACCTCCAAGCAACCTAGTTGTCTCCTTCGACTAGAATCAACTAGGCAGACCCCGTTTACCAGCTAGTATACCATTCCGAATCATTGTTCAAATATATAGAATGGTTATGGCTGGTACCATCATAGATGAGGGGGCTTCTGTGAGTATCCTTTCCTCAACTACTTGGAAAGCGCTTGGTTCGCCATCGCTTTTGCCTGAGATGAGAAATATAACAGGTTTTGATAAAGGAACCAGTCGACCGTTAGGGATCCTTCCCAATGTGCCCATAACATTGAGAGGGAAAACCGTTCACATGCACGTAATGGTAGTTCAAGGACCCCTGGATTACAATCTACTCCTTGGACGAGACTATATTTATTGCATGAGAGCCATTGTCTCATCACTCTTTAGAGTGATGTGTTTTCCACACGAAGGAAGAGTGGTCAAGCTCGTAGACCAGCTTTCATTTCCCGGATCACGCATAGCAAATAGTCATATACCATTCCTGAATGGTCTTTTCACGCAATAAATGTCTCAATCTCCACTCCGTCCACCCGATGAGCGCGAGTGACTCAGGGGGACATGACTGAAACCCAGGGGGCATGCACCCTGGTCTGCTTCAGCAGGAAAACTTCGGGTATAGGGTAGGTTTCCGCGAGAGAATATGACTAGTCTGTACTCCCATCCGTGATTGGAAGAGGGGGTTATTCTAGAACAAGATTCTCTTGTCAAAGTTATGTGAGTGGAGTAGCCTCCTTCACTCACCTTTTTTTATCTCGGTAGACATCGCCGAAGAAATGTTTTGTTTACGCCGTAAATAGAACAATCTTTGGTAACCTGTAAGAGGAAGGCCTCTCTCGGAAAAACAAATGTTTTAACGGACTAAAGAAGGGGTAACCTTGAAACTCTATTTTATACCTGGGGGCATGCAAGCCTTTTGGCGTGCAAGTGAAGAGCGGCTATTTATTTTTTAAATTTGTAGGTCCTCTAACCCTTTAAACTCGTAGGATTGGTCATTTCCTAACTTGCATAAAGAAAGGATGTGGGGCAAAACTCTAAAAGTTGCCATTTTTATATGAGACATTCTTATCACATGACTGGATTGATCGAGCAGTTTTAGCACATAGTTCAAGCTCGTTAAAAAATAAACATAAGACATGAGCAAATGTTTCCCCCCGTGTTTAAGCTCATTAAAAAATGAACTATTCCTTGGTAAATAACCATCGTGAATGTAGTACTTCAGCCATTAAAGCCTTGGTCGTGTTTGCACCATCACCTCCACTTTTTCATTGGTCGATCATTCACCTCCATTTCATTGTTTACCCATTTTGAGGAACAGCTGCCAAGAGTGATCTCACTAGCCATCCTTGTGACACTGCCGTGATTGGAAATTCCAAACCTTACCTGGAATCAGTTGCTACCCATTTTATCACTCGTTCCTCAAAAGACGAGTCTCCTTTAAGCTCTTTTCAATTGACTCGTAAAATATGAAAAGATTGCCGAGCCATTGGCCTCTCCATCTTGTTAAAGGGACAGGAAGTGCTATCCCTCCTCTAGATTTTAATCTTTTTGGACCTGAGGGATTATTACACAAAAAGATCGAGCGCTTGTTTTGTTCGGCTCATTAAAAGTATCGAAAATTCATCCATTCTGTATTGTTTTATACTTTTTCGGACTTAAGGGATTAGATGAAGAAAAAGGAATTTTGGAGTTACCTTTACGTTCCTTTTCAGAATCTCTAAAATTGAAAAGGACTGAGTTATCTTTGTCCTTAAGCTCGTTAAAATTTTAATAGCAACAAACTTGTCTATAGACGAGAGCGAGTTTCACTATCGCTAGGCTCGTTAAAACATAGCAATGGGTTTGCCCGAAGGGAAAATTATAGAACAAGCATATGTTATCCTCCTCAAGCTTGACAAAAATAAAGAGGTACTGGTCAGAAATGACTGGGGAAAATTGGGAAGAAAACTTGAAGAAACTTTGTTGGTAGCAAGTCGCTCTTGAACATGACACTTCCACTCCGTGTCTGAGTCGGGTTGGGTTTTTTGATTCACCAGCCACATCACCATGGTCACATCATACCATCCACATTTGGGGTTAATGCTACCAATCCATCACATCAGTGTCGCCGATATGTTCAAGAGAAGTCATTCAGAGAATTCACTTGTGTCTCACCCACTACCATACATTTATGCTCCATTCTTTCATGACCGCTACCCTGAACCTTTCGTTTTCACCTCCATTAAAATCATTTGCTCTGTTCCGTGTCATTAAGGCCCTCCTGTGACGGATCACTTCTTGTCGACATCAACTCATTATCTAAGAAGTTGATCTAGGAACACCCCATTCAGTACTTTGAAGCTTGCATGCCTCAATGGTAAGTTTCTCACTTCTGGCGACAGGTTTACATCAATGGCCTTCGACCGAAAGATTTTGCGTGGTGTTCGATGCCAAGTCCTTTATTCACACCACGTGAATTGTACTGCAGTACCTTGAGGGTCATTATCATTATCGGTTATTCCTCTCGCGCTTGTTAACAGTTTACATCATTGGTTGGTAATCAAGCGATGTCTTTCCATGTTTGACTTCAGAACATTTCTCACATGGATCGACTTGTACTCCGAGTGAAGATTGAATGAGATTGAAGACCCCGTATCTAGTTTCTTCCATCCGGGCTGCGATATATATATTCAGGGAAAATAAAAACATCAAATGTACATCATTGCTGCACAGATAATCATCCAATCAAAAGGATGATGGCTCTATCAGAATCATCAGTCTACACTTAGACGATTGTCTGTCCTATGTACATGAAAATGAATTTATAAAGCTGAGCATTGGAATGCCCGCCTCAGCTAGATCATGAAAATATTATGAAGATAATGTATTACATTGTATCTTATTACAGGTGTCCTCCCAGCATTGAAAGAACTTCAGATCCTCATAATAAAGCATTTCACCCGACATCAAAAGATTAACGACCTCATGCTTTGGGGGCAACTGTTATAGACATTTTTGGGCCCTACAACCCCAAGCATGAAATGTCCATAAACCAAGGTCTCCTAAGTCCCTAAAAGTGCTGTTATAACCCCTAAAGGAAGAAGGTCAACAGATTACAGCTTCTCCCAGAAGTTCTCCATGAAAAACTGCTCAGAATTGGTCAAAACAGGATCATTTCAGCTGCTCCACTGGCTAGGTACGTTGCATCTCACCTAAATACACTGTGTGGGTGCATTGCATTTCAAAAATCCCTTATGTGGGGTGCGATGGGTGAGAAATGACAAATGGCAGTGTCATTCCGCGAGGTGGAGAGGCAATGGAAGCTTCCAAAATCTTCTCCTGTGACACTTGCCTAACTGAATTCGACCAATGATGAGTAAGAGACAATCAATCTCCAAGTGGAAGCAAGAACTATCAGAGGGAAAACACTAATCAAATCATGAGCTGACTCATCTCCATTACAGATATCTATATATGGATCCCTCATCCCAGAGATCCAGAGGCTGGAATTTTGCATATTGTAAGGAATTGTTGTTGGTTTCTTGAGACAAACATCAGATTGTTGGGTGATCTAAGCTTTGTTTGAGGTGAAGAGGGGCTTCTTTGCTGGGAGGTTGATGCTGGGTCAGAACAACTGGTTGTAACTCCTCTTGGCTCTTTTCTTGTTTATCAATAAAAGCGATTCGAGTTTTCCTCCATGCTTTTGTGTCATTGATGCTTGCTACATTTGTATGGTCAATTTACATCTGATCCTAGATTGTTTATGATTATAGATCCATGTCTTTGTATAGTGCTATGCTTCTGTGATCTTACAGGTACTTTGTGAAGCTGGGCGTGCAAGGGAGCAGGTAGCTGAGGACTATCAAAGAAGAGAGGGATCAAATCGGGAGATTAACGCAAGATAGAGGTTGGTCTTTCTGTTCCTCTCTATCTATAACTCATAAAGGAAAAACGAAAGTAGATTTTCTCTGTTTTTTTCTAAGGCAGCTATCACACCTTAGTGGGATAGAGCAGTTCTATATAGACACTTTTCCCTGTAACAACAGGCACGAAAAACTTCCAAAAAGGTTCAGGTAGAATTACCCGAATACGGTCTGTCTTCATAGACCACCTTCAAATGAAACAAAAAAAATCGTTCCCATAGAAAAACTAGGTAGGATGGAGAGGATCTTCTACACCCTAACAGATTTAAGGTGAGTTCATGCAACTTGTGTTTATCATTCGTTAAATCCTGAACCTGCTACTGCAACAACTACAATTGCTCTTCTTTCTTATTCATAGCTGCCCCTTTCCCCATCTTTCCCATTTTTTTGCCAATTCCTTCTCGGCCCATTTCTCCTTGAGAGATTTTACTACTTTCTAGTGTACCACCAGCGAGATCACTCCTTCCTGCAACAAGAGTGCCTGTTGTTTACACTTCCGCAACTCTAATATCAATATAATTTTCTCCAAACACCATCCTTCTTCAAGACCCTGTGTTCCTTCACATGAAATATCACTTGGGGGTGTAACAACATCACGAGGATTGAGCTACTTCATTTCGGTTACTGGTTTTTGTGTAACAACAACGTCATTAACAGGTTACTATGTAGCAGCCTATCCTTTTCATCCCTAGGTAGGTTTTGCCTCTACTACTGGTTCTTGTGTAACAACAATATCATCAGCAGGTTGTTGTGTATCAGCTCCTGGGTCGCTACTCGTGGGATGCTCCATTTCAGCTACCAGTTCTTGTGTATCAACAACGTCGTCAAAGGGTTCTTGTGTAACAAATTCCCAGGGTTTGGTCTGAGTTTCCATCGAGATGGTGCTCACAACAAAGGCTTTGTATTGGGTTTCTTCTAGATTTATGGTGCATGTCGCACACATAGGACCTCGTGTAGAATCCACCCTCATTTTGTCCACTACTTCTGCTAGGGTATCCAGGCCTGGGACCCTTGCTTCTACTCTACTTCCTTCTAATTGTTGCCTTAATTTTTATTTTTTTCTTCTAAATTTTTTATTTTAAGCATAAAAAATTGAGTCTCTTCCTTACCTGCCAGAGGGTCTTCTTCCAGATGGGGTTGTTCCCCTTCTTTATGGTTCCTCGTGTCCTTGCTTAGTTCTTTGTTGGATGGATGTGAATGTTCTGACCGTGAGTTGACTTTTACCCTTTTCTTTGGGATCTTGCTGCCCATCGGCTTATCAAATGATATTTTATTGATCCTACCCTCCAAAGATTGGCCTCGTTCTCTAGTCTCCTCTGCTTCCTTTGGGAAGTCAAGGGTTTCTGTTTGCCTCCTGCAGGAGGTCCTTGTCTTTCTACTCATAAATTCTTCCCAGCTTCTACCTTGTCATTCCAATGCATCTAGTATGATCAATTTAATAAGACTATGATTGATGACACACATTTCTGGGTGTGCAATAGTTTTTATAGCCGCGGACATGTGCCTGATGTTTTCTACCAAGAAATATGGAAGGTTAACGAGCTGCCTATGCCGCGGGTGGTTTAGAAGCGAAAAATAGTAGTTGAACATGATCGTTGCCCTTCCTTTGTAGGTAATGTACTTGATAATGTACAGGGAAACATCTCCCCATGGCTGAGGGAGTGATAATTTGTCAATTCCCCTATTCGTCTTCTCCAATTGTTCCTCTCCTTGAAGGAATTCTACCTTAAGAGAGGCGTCATTGCTTTTTCTGCAGAACCACCATTTCCCCACAGTTTGTAATGATGTCACATATGCAATCATTTCTTCTGTCACTTCTAGATTTAACCACCGAACTTTCATCTGGTTTTTATTTAGGTTCCGAGTGAATTCCATGGCCACTGACTCCTCTGATCGCTTGAACCGTTCGAAAAATTCGAACCAGCCTACTTCCTTGAAGACCTGGCATGCCCTAGGGAAATTCTCCAATGCTTCAGTCGAGTTGGGGTTTGGTCAGACTGGTACTGCTCCCATCTCTATCCCAACACTTTGTACTCTGCTCTTTCTCTGAGAATTTTGGAATGAAGGTGCAATGCTTCGTTGAGGTTGATGTTAGGGCAGTGAAATAGGAAATAAAATGAGGATTTCGGGCTAGGGTGGATTGTACTTCACATGGTATGGTTTCATTATTAGTCTGGATCATGGAGATCTAGCATTAAATGCATTTTAATTCTTTGCATGATCTAAATAAAGGGATAATGATGGCAAAGTTTTAATAATGATTACCACATTTAAATTCAAGATCATAGATTATGAAATGATTTGTCCTCTCCCCTGAGTTTAATGTGACGTCCGTCCTCGGTCATATAAAGAGATGCCATATTAATTGCCATGAATGTTAAATAGAGGGAAAAAGTGATATACCTTTGTATGGTGTACCTGACATGATGTGGCAAGAAAGGATTGGTAACGAGGATCAATGATATAATTAATTCCAATGATCATGTGCTAGTGGTATGAATTGCTCCTGCGACATAACATTGATGAATAATCTCTCTTTTTTTTTATTTTGCAGTTGACGATTTCACTGATGGGACTGCTTATAGGTTGAAAATTGTTACACATGTAGCAACAGACCCAATTTCCATGCTATTTCCATAACTGTTTCTTATTTACTTGATTCTTTAAAATACTTGCAAAAAGAATTTATAGATATAACAAACATATTCTAATAGAACTTGTAACAACATAAAAATAGAATATGCATGAGTTACATAATGTTGTTACAAAGGAAAAAGAAATGTGAAACAACTACCACATAGTGGTTTTCAACTATCACAATCGGTCTTTCTGCGCCCCAAAAGAGGTTTTCACAGTCAAATTTTTATTTATATGTTTTTATTGCTCTTTTTTTATTACTGCTAGGTGTAACAACTACCAACAGAAGCTGGTTTTTGGTTGTTACACTTATTATAGAATTAAGAAATTGGCAGCATAGGTGAATTGTCCCTTGCCTTCGTAATTTGAAGGTCAGAATCTGTGACAATGTTGATGAATGATTCCTTTGAAGCAGGTTTGTGATATAGCCGAAGACAGTGCCCATTAGCAAACAATGGTGTCCTAGCACTGTCAATGGTTACTAAATTTACAGTCCCATTGTCGAAGACTGTGTCAACTTCATAAGGACCTAGCCACCTAGTGTAGAGCTTCCCTTTAAAATCCTTAAATCTTGAATCATATAGTAGATCCCAATCTCCTTTTTGAAATTTCTTCTTTTTAATGAATTTATCATGCCACTTAGCTCTTTGTTGTTGGACAATGTTTGTTTGTTGAATGGAAGCTAACCGTTTCTCATCTAGTTCATTAAGCTGATTCAACCATTGTTTTTGTGTTGTTTCCAGATCCAAATTTACTTGTAGCATTGTTCTTAATGTCTTAATTTCAAATTCTATAGGAAACAAAGGATTTTTACCATACACTAATTCATATGGTGAGAACCTTGTGGTATTCCTCCATGTAGTCTGGTATGCCCACAACACCTCTGGAATTTTATCAGTCTAAGTTCTTTGATGGCTAGCTATGATATTGGTAAGAATGCCCTTAATAACCTTGTTGGTGCTTTCTACTTGGCCATTTTCTTTTGGATGATAAGGAGAAGTGATTCTATGATAAATTTGTATTTTTCAACTAGGTTTTGAATGAAATGAGATGTAAATTGGGGTACTCCATCTGTCACTATATCTCTGGGTACTCCAAAGCAGACAGAAATAACATCAAACAAGAAGTCTGAAACAACATGCTCTGTAGCTCTCGTTAATGCTTTTGCTTCAATGCATTTTGTGACATAGTCTGTGCAGACGAGAATGTAGGATTTCTTCTGAGATGATGAGTTAATTGGTACTACAAAATCTAGGGCCCATTTCTCAAATGGTTCTAAGACTATTTGAGGTTTCAACAACATCTAGTCTAATTGGAGTGGTTGACCCATTCTCTGGTAGTTGTCACATCCCTTTCATGAATTTATTAGCATCCTGGAATATTGTGGGCAAATAGTATCCTGTTGAGAGCACCGTGTAGCCTGTTCTCTTATCTGTAAGGTGTCCTCCACAAGGTTCCTCATGACAAGCTCGAAGGATATCAAAAATTTCATCCTCCCTTACACAATGTCTGATCTGATGGTCTGGCCCAATGTGATAGAGATTTCCTTCTATCCATGACTATCTAGCACTTTGTTGGACAATCCTTTCTATTTCCCTGTAGGATAGCTGTTGGGGGAATTTTCGTGTAGCAAGACAGTTAGCTATGTATGCATACCATGGTGAGTGAACTGAAATAGCAAAAATATATTCATCTGGAAATGAATCTTCAATAGGCATGCTTTCACTACCATCATTCGGCCTAGAAATAAAATCATCCACCACATTATCTTTCACAGGTTTATCCAGGATAGTTATATCAAATTCCTATAACAACAATAACCACCGTGTAATCCTACCATTAGTGACTAGTTTTTTCATTTAAAAAAAAACGGAAGAGTGGCCAGTGTGTACAAACACTTGATATCCTTTGATGTAGTGCAATAATTTATTGATGGCATGCACTACTGCAAGGAATTCCTTCTCAGTCACTGTGTAATTGAGTTCGGATGGAATCAAATTTTTTCTTATATAATAAATGGCATATGGTTTCCTATCATCTAACTAGCCCAAAACAACTCCCATAGTAGTATCAAATGCGTTGATAGCTATATGGAACGACATATTCCAGTTCGGACCCCGTAAAACATGATCTTCTGATACAGAGTATTTTAATTTCACAAAGTCCTACTCACATTTTCCTATCCATACAAACTCTGCATCTTTCATAAGTAAAGAAAATAAAGGAGATGCAATCTTTGAATTTTTTTCTATAAATCTCCTATAGTACCCTGCATGACCCAAGAAAATATGTACCTCTTTTTGTGTATTAGGTATTTGGATTTTCAAGATTACCTCTATCTTAGCAGAGGCCACTTTAATCCTGTCAGCTGAAATAAGATGTCCCAGCATGATCTCGTCATTCATCATCATGTGACATTTCTCTGTACTCAAAGCAACATAAGTTTGTTCACATTATTCTAATACTTTTTCCAAATTAACTAATGTTGTTTTGAAGGCGTCCCCATAGGGTGTAAAGTCATCCATGAAAATTTCTAGATAGCCATTCAAAAGATCCAAGAAAATTCCCAGTATCACCCTTTGGAAAGCTACTGGTGCGTTACAGAGTCCAAAACGAAGAACCCTGTATGCGAAATTTCCCCAAGGGAAGGTAAAGGTCATTTTATCTTGGTCTTCTGGGGCAATCTGTATTTGGTTGTACCCACTAAACACGTCTAAGAATGAGAAACAATTGTTTCCGGATAGGGTATCAAGGACCTGGTACATAAATGGCAAGGGGAAATGGTCCTTTTGAGTGGCTTTGTTAAGTTCTCTATAATCCACAGAGACCCTCCACTCGTCATTCTTTTGGGGACAATGGAAAGCGTAGATGCCCACTGACTATCAGAAATGGGATAAATGAAGTTGGCATTCAGGAGTTTATGCAATTATTCTTTTACTACGTCCTTTAATGTAGGGTTCATGCATCGCTACGATTGTCTCACTAGATTGCAACCATCCTTCAAATAGATGTGGCGAGTGCATAGTTTGGGATGAATACCCTTCATATCTGTATAATCCCATGCAAACACCTTTTTGTACTTCTGTAATAGTTGTAACAACAATTTGTTCTGCTCAGCAGTCAAGTTTGGATCGATATTAAGAAATGTGCCTGGTTCTATTTCAATAGGTCTGTTGTTAATACTTTGAGCGATATTCATCTGTTCAAGGCTCAAATATTCTAAAAAAACTTCCTCACATGAGTCTTCAACGGAAGTAACAAAGTGTGAATTACTAATAAAACCACTTATCATATCATCTTTCATTTCATTCTTAAAGTACTATGCCTTCTCGAGGGTGAGAAGTGGTTGTGAGTGATCTTACTCGAGTTCAAATTCATCCCGCAAGGGGTTTCTCGAATCCATATCTGGTTTTTCTGGGGGGATAGAGGATAATATTCTTGGTGGCCTGGTCATAAAAAATAATCATAGACTTAGACCTGCATCCTATGAATGCATCTGTAGTGGCTAGCCACGACCTTCCTAAGATTAAAGGATGCCCCCCTAGGTTTGATTTAGTTTGTAAAATAAGGAAGTCAGCAAGATATCACCAAGAATCTACTGTAATTAGTACGTCTTCTAACATCCCCTCAGGTTTGACACGAGACCTATTTGATAATTACAACACCATAGGTGTGTGTCTTAGTCCATGTAACCCTAAGGTGATGAAGATCTCTTTCATCATTACATTAATGTCCGCCCTTAAATCAATTAATGTATTCATAATGGGCTTTTCATCGATGTAAACAATGACCATAGGATTCCCTGGATCATTGTATTTGGTTAAAAGGGGCTGATTAATCATCAACTCAGACAACTTTCCCATCACATGAATAGTTGCAGGGTCCTTAGGCTTCCTTCCAGGTTTTCTAACACACAAGTCCCTTACTATTTTTGCATAATCAGGCACATCTATGATAGCCCATAGTAGAGGAATATGTATGTGTAAGTTTCTAAATTCCCTAAGGAAATTTGATTCCATGTGTGAAGTCATACTAGTTTCTGCTCGCCTTCGAGGATATGGAGGGTCTTTAGTTGTTATAGTCAAATCGACTGTTACAGGTGAATCAATTTTACTCGAACTGGTTGTTATAGGCGCAACAGTCCTTTCCAAATTAGTTGTTACAAGTGTGAAAACAACTTCAAAATATGTAGGACTCCCCCTGTGTGACTCATATTCTTCTTCGATTATCATAGGAGAGAGATTTGGTTTAACCACTTTCCCTGACCGAAGATGGATTTCATTATACCCGACAGGATTGATACAATAAGTCTGAAAGGTAGTCGAGGGTTCAATGTTCTGGGCTGCCTTATTGTTCGGGTTAAGGTTAGGTTTCATAGATAATTGGGGTCATAGAGAAGGTGTAGCAACAGGTGTTTGAAGAGGTGATAGTTGTAACTATTGTTGTACTGGTATTACAGGGGGGACTGGACCTAGGGAATTTCCTCTCCAATTCTGAGTCCAAGGATATAGTTGTGATGGAGGGCATTGGAAAGGTGATGAGGGAGACCACTGATTCCAAGGCCAAGGATATTATACCGGAGGAGGGGAAGAGTACTTCCATGGAAATTGTTGAACATTATATGTATTATTCCATGTATTAAAAGAAGAGA
Organism: Pinus tabuliformis; assembly: GCA_031772625.1. Lineage (NCBI taxonomy): Eukaryota > Viridiplantae > Streptophyta > Pinopsida > Pinales > Pinaceae > Pinus > Pinus tabuliformis. The sequence goes on along the minus strand of CM062807.1, from coordinate 1,208,411,241 downwards.
AGTCTTGAGGCATACCTGGGGGGCATGGTTTCCATGGTTTCTTGGATCCAATGAATTAGGAAGATTGAACCTCCTCGCTTGATTCCTTAAGCACAACTTTCAATCTGGGAAGCTTCAGGAAATGACCTGTGGAATGCTCTAGATCACAGATGTTGCATAGACTGATGTTTTTTACCCTACATTCCTATAGGGAATGCTTTTATTTGCATATCAGGAAGAACACTGGTAAAGCTGCATCAACATTGTCTTGTGATTTATTCACTTACGCCGTCATTATTTGAGCACACATGGTACTGAGATGATTGGTTTTAAGATTATTGAACAAATTTTCGGTTTCCTCCCTAGTCACACCATCATTTGAATATTTCTGTATACGAGCAAAGGCATCTCGTACCATGCTTCTCCCCAGCGATGGTCCTCCAAAGAATCTCAAACAAATATTTATTAACTTGGAAAATGGTTCTTGAGATATGTCCTCCTTCCCTAGTATATTCAGGGTATCAATGCAGTTATCTCTCATTCCCCTTATGAATATGGTCTTCAAGGTTTCTTGATCTAAGAAACTGTGTTTAGATCTCTGCAAATTGTAGTGGAATCACTCCACATAGTCCTCCAATATTTCTCCCTCCTTTTATGTCATCCTAAATATTTCTTCCCTCAAATCCCTGGTTCTGCAATAATCCTTATACTTAGATAGGAATGTCTCTTTCATGTCACTCCACGTCCGAATGGTACCAAAGCCTAATCCCATGAACCATCTCAATGCTGCTCCTTTTAGAGTAGCAGGGAATAATTTCAGCTTTTGAGCATAAGAAATATAATCATAGCTCATACAAAAGACATCAAATTCAAACAAGAAGGTGTCAGGGCCTTCTACATTCATTCCTTGAAAATATGGGAGAGATGACATAGAAATGTTTTTCATGGGAGCCTCGCCTCTAATATCACCTATTGGAAACTCAAAGGTGTTAATGGTGGCATCTGTTTTAGTGTTTCCATTATTGTTTCCCCCCATTGTTGATCCTCTTGATCTTTGTTGTGACGAGTCTTCCTCAGACCATTTTATTGTCTACCTTGTGGGTGAAGATTTGTTAATTGATAGCTCAGGCTCCTTCAAGGCTAGTTGTTTCACTGCGCTGCCTGAATTAGGATATTGATAAGTCAATGAATGATTTTTCGTCTCAGGCTCCTGATGTTCCCCACCAGTTTCCCCTTGAACCTCATCCCTAAGGTCCTGATCACTAGCCTTCCATTGCTGCTCCTGATTTGGATACTTAGTTTTGGGAGTGGTTACGCTAGTTTAAGGATGATACGGTCTGAAGACAGAGGAACTTGATGCTTCTGTTCTTATTATGGGAGTAACAAATTTTTATGGCCCTATTTTCCTTGCGTCCCTATGAGAAATTGATTGTTATTTTTCTGCTTTTGAGATCAGCTCATGAATAAATGTTTTCCTCCCCAAATCTGCGCTCTTCTTATTTCTTTTATGACCCGTTTTTCCTGTAATTTATTAGAGTGGTTGTACTTTGGGATTTCTATTATTCATACATTTTACACATGGACCCTATGCATATTTATTCATGCCTTAAGTGTCTCAGCTTATACAGTGGTGAGCCCACTCAAGTATATTAGAGCTATGCTCAGGTTCTTACCTCTCGTCTTACCGCTCAATACCTGTAAAGCTAAGAACACATATAAAGAATCAAGGAATTCAAACAACCTTAGTTTCCTAGTGACCATAGTGGTGAGCCCGCGCAATAATATTAAGTGATGCGTAGGTTGTTACTTCTCCTCTTACCACCCAACACCTGTACACTAGAAACACTATGTTAACAAATCACACTTGGCTGATTGCATTGTCAACTGCCTTCCCCGGCAATGGTGAAAAAATGTTGAGTCGATTTAATCACTGTTAATTTTACTGAATCACAAGCATTAATTGTCAGCCCAGGGTAGATCTATTTGTTTCAAAGGAGAATGCACTGTTTGTGCCGATACACTTCAGCTAAGAGTAAAAATAAAAGACAGAAACAAATGTTGCTGAATTTAATTGCAGAAAGTAACACTCATGCATAAATAAAAAATGTTCTATAGAAATGAAACCACATGTCGTTTTAGCAAGGAAAAGGTGTGCCACACACCATATTGCTAACTAAGTCGACTAACTGAATATCATGCTGCAATCAATCTTTGTGACAACATATAAGAAATCTGGAAACATAAATAAACCCATTCTGCAAATTACACGATGACAAAAATAACTTCACACTCACTGAAAGGAACAATGATTAATCTACCACTATGAAACTACTACTGCTACAGTCCCTGCTGAAGACGAGGGCCCTTCCTCCCTAGCAGGGCATAGGGATGAATGCGAATTATTTAAAGTCTCAACATCACGGCTGTAAAAACATTAGCAATGCTATTCTTTGTATTAAAATGGTTACGAATTACAGAAGAAAATGATCATAATGTCCCCATTTACGTGGAACTGAGTCCCATTTATAAGATTTACATGCCAAAAAATAAGAAACATATCAGTCATGAGAATCTCAAGACTCTCATGCTAATCAATATCGAGAGAAAATAGAAATCATTACAACAGGTTCTAAATACAAGGCCTAAAGTTGTTACATCATTTCTCAAAATCACAACTACCTTGATTCCTTAGCCACCCATAGATAGCACAATCTTTATGACAACTGCCATGTGGAATAGTACCCACATTCCTAGACAGTTGCAATGTAGTCAACATCTCGCGGTGTAAAAACAATGCTTGAGGTGTAAAAATAATGGTGTGAAACAACAAGTACTCAAAACCCCTTTGTGAATAATCACACCATTGTTCATCCTTTGGCCGTGGACTTTGGAGCATCACTTGAAAGAAACAGAGCCAGAGAAATTTTTCCATATTTGCCTCGTGTTATTACCAAAAAACAAGGATTTACATTTTTCTTAGTCATGGTCATAGATAAGTGTCAAGTCACCCTATGTTTCAATGGGCGGGTGGTAGGTTAGGAGTCTCAAAGGTTTAATTTTTCATGTCCAAATAAAGTCTAACATCCTTTTTCTATGTTTCATGAGTCCTACATTCTTGTTAGAAACTCATAGCTTAAGGCCAATTTCAATTTTTTTTGAATTAGTCCCGAAACCACGTTTTCGTAGCGCAAACAGTGTGAATTGTCTATTTTGCGCTACGAAACCGCTGCTCTTTTCGTAGTTCTTTTCCCTGCGCGCTACAAAAGCGTGGATTCGTAAAAACAGTCTTGTCAAACATCAATCCGTTAATATTCCGTTTAAATTTTCATTATTAGGTGTCAGCTAGGAGTCAGTCCTTAAGCATGCCACCCCTCTAGACTCATCATTTCAAATTTAGGGCTCATTATGAAATATAATTTCAAAATTCAAAAGGGCTAGCTAGTCTCATCATTTTAGTTTGCATGCAAACCCTTGAAACATAATTGTTTTCGAACAATAAACTTTGGTAATTGTTCACCAAGGCTCATCCATAATTCAGGTGAGGCTGACCACCATTGGCAAGCGAGGTTGATCAACAGAGTTTCAAGTGAGGCTGATCAAAAGAGTTTCAAAAGAAGCCGATTTTGTCACAGGAATTTAGAAGGAAAGATGACATAGGAGAAGAACCGTCACAGGTCTAGTCATTGCTTGAGAACAATGCCTGAAAGCACTGAGGTCTTAATCAAAGACAAAGCAATTGTAGAAACCTTCAAGAAAGCAGGATGCTGGAAGTTTTGTAAGAAATTGCAGGGAGAGCATACTCAGGTGACAAAGGAGTTTGCACTCTATTTCAATGGCTTAAGCACAAAGGTCGGAATGCTTAACTTGCAAATTTCTCCAAAGGTCATAGCGTTGGTGACAGAAATTCCTAGAGGGTAAGAGACATGGTTCGAAAACTTCAGATTCGATATGGAACCATGTAAGGTGTTCCTAAAGCCATAGTTTTCAGAAACTCACTTAACCAAGGCAATACCCAAAGAATACATCAAGAACAGCTATACCAACTTGCTCTTCAACATCCAACGTTATTTCACCTGTAAAGGTAGATATCAAAAGCTTTATTCATATCATTTTAAACTCCTGTTACATTTTACTAGTATGATTTCTCTAGATTTTCCTTACTTCTTATTTTGAAGTATAGCTAAGATGGCAGATAAAATACAGTTGAAATCCCAAGGATGTGAAACTTCCCTATTTCATCATCGTCTAATTAAATTGATAGTTCTACATGAGCTCAAAAGGGTCAACAAAGATTGGTCTTTGTTTTTGTTTGTATGTGAATTTGGAGAAGAAAAGAAAGGTGAAGACACTAGCCCTAGGGTTAAAGGAACTCCATCAGAAGAAACCAACAAGTCTGTAATGTCTAGGGCAAAAAGGTATGTTAAGTTGAAGCCTAGGAAGCAGGTGAAAGAGCAAGAAAGCAAAACCCCAGCAGTCATTCTTGAAACTCCTAAATCTACCAAGGAAAAAATATATGAGGTTAAAGGAAAGACACAAGAGTAGTCAACCAGCAAACCAATTCAAAAGAGATTGACTAGAAGTCAAATTGCAAAGGAGAAAGGCAAAACAGTGATCTCGGGAGAAGTATCTTAAAGGCTATTGACATTATAGAATCCCCTTTGGTGTAGGCAGATGTGACAAAATTTGATCAAAGGAAGTCGAAGAAAGTGAAACCCTCCAAGAAACTGGAATTTGAGGATGATGTTACAACATTTGTTTTTAAACCTAGAAAGCCCTTAACCAGGAAATCTAAGAAGATGAAGGAGTCCAATGTTGAATTGGAGAGAACAGAAGAAGCCTTTTTTGTTCAAGAGGAGTTGATAGACTTACCATCTCCAAGACCTAAAGGAGACAAAAGTACAGTTCCTACCACTCAAACAGAAAAACCCAGTTATGAGGTTATGAAAGAAAGATTAAAGGTTGCCAACAATGAAATTGCTAGACTAAGAGTGAGAGCAAGAGAGCATGCTGCTAAAAGGACAAATTTCAAAAGGATGAAAGCTCTCTGGGAAGATGAAAAGGTGTCCAAACCAGAAATAATAAGCAGTGAAACTCAATACTTCACCTGGAATGTTCCTGCAATCAAAGAGACCAGATTTGTAAGGAAGATTAATGCTCAACTGAGAGCTACAAACAGGGGATTGAAGAGGAAAATTGAATATCTAGAAATACAACTAACCAAATATGGAAAAGGGTCTACAACAATAATGAAACATTGTGTTGAAAATGGACAGTGAAGGAGATATATCAAAAATAGTTTTGGCACATAAAAGGAGTTTTGGCATATAAAAGGAAGAACCGCTGTGAAAAAGAAAATATATAAGGGTAAGCGATTTTGGTTTCTGGTTGATCATATCAGTCTTCATGGAATTTTGAAAAACTCCCAAACTACAGATTTTTGAAGGTCGTGTTGAAAAAGAGCATACACAGCAGTTTTGTAGCGCACTACGAAATTGCTGAAGATGATCATTTAGCACTTATGGATGATTTCCGAAGGTAAGGTTTGATTGGTTCCAAATTTTGAAGTTTCTGGTAGACATGGGATCATGTATGAAGTCTCAGATGGTAGTGGTGTGGAAGGAAAAGTCCCAGGAATTATTTCATAAATGATATAAAAGTTGTGCTACAAACACAGAGTATTTTCGTAGCACAATCATGTTTTGTCTTTCCTCCAGATTTTCGAGTTTCCTTTTTCTTTGCACAGGTGGAAAATGAAAGGTTAATGGTTTATTAGTGCATGCTACATGTATACCAGCAAAATTACTCGAAGATAAGCAGAAGGGGTTAAGGTCATTAAAAGGAGGAACTATGTCTCCTAGTTTTCAGGACAGTTAGGTCATGACTCAATAGGTTTTGGCAACAGCACTATGGACATCATCAAGCTCGAAGACATGGGTTGGCAGCTAATTAAATAATGTATTGAAGATCCAGATAAGGTTGTTGAAAGCATGTCTTAGGAGTTTTACTCCTATTTGTATTAGGACTCTTAAAGACAGCTAGCTGTCAAGTTGTAATTAAGTAGTTTGTTTTCTGAATAGATAGGTGTCTAAGTTAGGAATTCGAATTCCTCTAAAGGTGGATCATAGTATCCAAGGATGTAAAACTCTATATAAAAATTCAGAATCGAATTCCTTAGGGTTGGGAATTTCTTTAGTAAAGGAAAGATTGTGTTATTGTAAGAAACTGTGGTTTTCAAACTTAATACAGAGATCAGTTTGACTACTCAAGATTCATAAGAAGTTTATGTGTTTGATGTTCTCATGGCTTTGTTCAATTACTTATTTTTATTGGTATGAGCTTGCAATACTTAGAATTCATTGGAAAATGCTTTAACTTCCTTCACATGCTTGTAAACTGTGTTGATTCACTGTGTTACTGTTTTATTTATAAACCTAAACTCTAAGTGCCTTGACTTCCATGTTTTGTTGATCATGTTGTTTTGTTGAAGACTATTTTAACTCCATAGCCCAATAGATATTTTCTAATCATAGTTTCAACCAGTCAACCTGTTATACTTTTGTTTATTTTGTTCCTAGAGTTAGCCATCTAATCATTAATCAAAAACCCTAAACCTAGTGACAGAGCCCTCTCAGGTTGAGGAGGCTAAGCCTCAACCAAAATATTGGTTTGAAAGAGTTACTTAGAGTCTACTTGATCAGCAGCCTATAAGGGTCAGATTTTGTGATAACATTTTGGTGCGTCTGCTGGGAGATTGAAGATTACTCATTCCCGAAATCAAGAAGCTGAACTTATAAAGGTAGTAGGAGCTCAGAAAGTTTCTTGAGGTTGTAGTCTACCTTGGTGACTCCATATACTTTCAAAGACTTAAATGTTGCTTCGAGAAGGATATACACATGGAGCAATCCTAATCCCAATCCACCTACCATTGGAGTCAAATATTTTCAGAAATATCAGGTACTCCATATTATTGAAAATCGTTTCTCTCTAAATTCTCAAGAAGTCCTAAAGACAAAAAATTTGATGATAAAATTCATGAAGTGTTGTTTAGATCGGAAAATGAAGAGGAAATCATTGGTATTATCTTAGACCTGCAAAGAGAGTAATTGACACCTCAGCCCTAGTATCACAAGAAGGCAAAGAAGAGTTTTGGGAAGTTGTTACCTCTGAGCTATTGTTAGAAAAGGAAGCTTTAGATAAATTGAAAGAACTTGACCCTTTTGAAGTCCTACTGAAATCTAAAGCTGGTTTACCTCTTCCAACTTGGAGTTCATTTGTTAGTGGTTTATAGAAGCCAAGTAGTCCTCCTCATATCATTTCTTCATCATTTGTCGTTCCTAGTGGCCTATAGAAACCAAGTAGTCCTCCTCACATCAGCTCTTCATCTTCTATTCCTGTTATTCCTATAACTACTGTTCCTCCTTTAATCATGGTTGCGCCTGCTAGGTATGCTCCACTTGTGCTCCCTGTTGTTTTGCATGACTTGCCTAGTAAATATGTTGCTATGATCCCTACCTAAGGTAGTGATGAAGAAATTACAGCAGAGGAAAATGTGGAAAGATTTAATGATTTCATTGACAGAGAAGAAGTCGATGATGAGGATGTGAAATTAATACTTTTTGCACAAAGCTTCATTGGTGAAGTTAGAAAATGGTTTAAAGCTCTTGCACCAGGAAGCATTCAAAATTGGATAGAATTTGAAGATAATTTTCAAAGGAAATGGGGAAACAAAACTAATCCAATTCAAACACTTACTGAATATAACAACCTTAGAAGAGCATCCGATGAAACTGTTCAAAATTTTTCAAAAAGATTCAATAAAGTGTTTAACTCAATTCCAGCTCATTTGAAACTTCCAGAAGCCCTAGCACAAATGAGATATGCTGAAGCATTTGATTATGACTTTTCCCTCTTATTGAGAGAAAGAGAATCTCCTACACTTGCTGAAATGTAGAATGATGCAGTAAAAGTAGAGGTAAACATGATAGCTGCCAAAAAGTCAAAAATGGGAAAAACTAAATTGAAAGAAGAAGAGAAACCTTCCTCTTCAACTCCTGAAGATAAATTAGACTCAATGATGAAAACCATGGAGAATTTGATGGATAGGTTAGCTCTTGGAAATACTTCTACTCCTCCTGTACAACATGAACCTCAATTTAGAAACCCTCAATTTAGGAGACCTCAAAACCAACAAAGACCAAGAGAAAATAGAAATCAGCAACCTGACCCTCCAGTGAGACCTCCTTTTCAGCAGAATTTGGTTGATGAAGAAGATGATCCTGAAATTCCTGAAGAATCTATCCATTGTCTTGATGAAGAGATGTCAGGAATTTTCTTGACTAAGGAAGAACATGATGAGTTAGATTTGACCAATCAAAAGGAAGAGCCTTCAGATTATCTCAAAGCGTATCAGCATGCTATCTTTGAAATGCAAAAACAATACAACCTTAGAAACAGAAATGTGCCAATTATTGCAAACAAAGCACAACCTAAGAAAGATGCTTAAAAGGTTTCTAAAGCCAAAAATGCTACCCCAAAGGTTGTTGAAGATAAGAAATATTCTCCACTTGGTAAAAAAGATACACAACTACCTCCTCATGTCAAAGAAGCTGAAAAATATGTTTCTGTTTTGAACCTTGAGAATGAAATTTCAAATATTAAAATATCAGTCCATTTTAGTGAGATTCTCAAGGTAAATCAATATAGAAGCAAAATTGTTGAGATGTTGAATTCACAACTAGGAGCTGTTGATATTTTGAATGTCCAAGAAGATAATCCTACTATATATTTGGGGTCCAAGGTTAGAAGATGATCAAAATGAAGAGTTTTCTCCTTTCTATGTGTGCATTAGTATTCATGATATGACTTTACATAATGCTTTGTTAGATTCAAGGGCTTCTCATAAATCTCATGCCGAAAGTAATTATGGAAAGGTTAGGGTTACAGGTAACAAGACCATATAAGGATTTGTTTTCTTTTGACTCAAAAAGAGTCCAATGTATTGGTTTAATCAAAGGTGTTGTTGTTGGTCTAGCACAAATCCCAGCAAAGACAATTGTTATGGACATTGTTGTGGCTGATATTCCACCAAAGTTTGTGATGTTTCTATCAAGATCATGGGCAACAAAAATTAAAGGCACAATGCAGATGGACCTTACTTATGCCACCATTCATGTTTTTGGTGAACAAAGGAGATTGTATCGGGAGACTATAATGGCTTATATGGTAAGCAGCAAAGATAAACCTCAGAATTTTCCTATTTATTCATTTAATACTGAACTTGGATCAGCCATTCTTTTTAATGAGTCATTTGATAGTGGTCTGGAAGAAATGAAAGCAGAAAATCAGCACTCAGAAAATCAACAAGAAAATGACAAAGAGATGGAGAGATGGTGGTCATCGTACTTTGATGGATCAATAGGAAAAGAAGGGGTAGGAGCAGGAATTTGGATTACAAGTCCAAGTGATGAGAGTAAGTTTTATTCTTACAAACTAAATTTTGACTACACAAATAACATGGCTAAATATGAGTCTTTGATTTTGGGTTTAGAGGTTTTGATAAGAATGAAGGCTCAGAATATTTTTGTTTTTGGAGATTCTGAATTGGTTATTAGACAAGTTGATGGTGCTTATCAAACAAAGGATGTAAGAATGAGAGCATACAAAAATCTAGTTTTAGACATGTTGAAGAAGTTTCAAGCCTATTCTTTCACTGTCAAAACTAGAGACCAAAATTCCATTGCTGATTCTCTTGATGTTTCGGCAGGCCTTTTTGTCATTCCTATTCATTCTTATGAGAAATATGAGATTGAAGTTCATCATAGGCTAGTTATACCAGAAAATATCACCCATTGGCAAGTTTTTGAAGATGATCAACAGGTAAAGAATTTTATTGAGCTGAAAGAAGAATTTGAAAGTACACAAGTAGATCAACAAAACATGCTTGTTGAGTCTAAAGAAAATTTTGAAGTCCTACAATTAAAGGATAATTCAATACCAAAGGGTCTTATTCCTCTTGAGAATATTTTTGATCAGAATGATGTGTTCAAATTGCCAAAGATACAAGTTGATGAAGAGGAAGTAGAAAGCTGTAATCTAGGTACATCAGTTTTGCCTAAAATGATCAAAATTTCAAAGTTTCTTTCAGTTGATATGAAATTCAAATATATTGAGATGATGAAGAGGTTTGTTGATTTTTTCTCTTGGATTTATGCTGACTTAAAACAGTATGATCCTTCCAACATTCAACATACCATTCCTATTAAAGAAAATGAGAAAACATTCAAACAGAAGTTGAGAATAATTAATCCCCTTATCATGCCATTGATTGAAAAGGAGATTAAGAAGCTTTTTGATGCTAAAATCATTGTCCCAATCAAATTCTCAAATTGGCTTGCAAATTTGGTTCCAGTCAGAAAGAAGAGTAGAGAAATCAAAATTTGTATTGATTTCAATAATTTGAATAAGGCTTCATTAAAGGACAACTATCCTCTTCCCAAGATGGATTAAATTCTGCAAAATATTGTTGGTTCACAAAGAATGTCTATGCTTGATGGCTTCTCAGGTTACAATCAGATTCTTGTGCATCGGGATGATCAGGAGAAAATAGCCTTCACAACACCATGGGGCACATTCATGTACGCCAAGATGCCTTTTGGTCTCATGAATGCGGGAGCTACTTTTCAAAGAGCAATGGACATTGCTTTTTCTGAAGAAAAGGATAATATGTTGGTTGTTTATCTTAATGACATAACAGTCTTTTCAAAGAAAGAAGAAGATCACTAAAGCACCTAGAAAAAAAATTTCTCAAATGTAGAAGGTTTGGTATCTCTCTTAATCCTACTAAAAGCATCTTTGCTTTAACTACATGCAAATTACTTGGTCATATTATTTTTGAAGATGGAATTAGGATTGATCCTAACAGAGTTAACGCCATTCAAAAGGTAGATTTGCCAAGAAGTAGGAAAGAAATTCAATCATTTCTTGGGAAAGTGAATTTTGTTAGGCGCTTCATTCCTAACTTTGTTGAGATTGTCAAAGATATAACAAGGATGTTAATGAAAGGATTTGATATTAAATGGACAACTGAGGCAAAGAAGTCTTTTGAGAAAATTAAAAAGGAACTCACACAAGCATCAGTACTCGTCAGTCCAGATTTTTCAAAAGAATTTATGGTTTTTACATTTTCTTCCAAAAACACAATTGCTGGAGTTTTGCTTCAAAAGGAAAAGCAAGGTACTGAACAACCTATCTCTTTCTTTAGTAGAACATTAGCTAATGCTGAGCTGAAGTATAATATTCTAGAAAAACAGGCTTATGCTTTGGTAAAAGCTATTAAAGACTTCAGAATTTACATTCTGCATTCTCACATTGTGGCATATGTTCCAAGTACTGTGGTGAAAGACATTCTAACTTAGGCAGATCCTGATGGAAAAAGGGGAAAATGGATCACAAAATTGTTGGAATATGATATAGACATCAAACCAACCAAATTGGTGAAGGGACAAGGATTGGCAAAGTTAATGACTCAGTCAAACTTGGATTGTCTTGACATAAATATGAATGCAGAAATATCAGAAATTTTTGATGATGAGGAAGAATTGGTCCAAATTGATGAGAAATATCTTGTTTCAGATTGGTACAAAGATGTGGTATTTGTTTTACAACATCACAAAGCTCCCGCCGATCTAACAAAATCCAAAGCAAGGATTGTTAAGCTAAAATCTTTGAGATATTTTATATTTGACATAAATATGTTTTGGAAAGATACAAGAGGCATTTTGCTGAATTGTTTACTTGAAGAAGAGGCTGAAAAGGTCGTTGAACAATTCCATAAAGGTGATTGCAGAAGACACCATTATTGGAAGGCTACAACAAATAAGATTCTGAGAGCGGGATATTTTTGGCCAACAATGTTTAAAGACATTTACAAAAGAGTCGCTGCATGTCATGAATGCCAAATTTTTGAAGGAAGAAGAAAGCTTGTACCTCTACCTTTGGTTCCTATCTATGTGGAAGCACCCTTTGAGCAGTGGGGTTTATATTTTATTGGAGAAATACATCCATCATCATTAAGACAACATCGCTGGATTCTCACAACAATAGACTACTTCACAAAATGGATAGAGACGATTCCAACAAGGCAAACTAATGATTCTGTAATTATTTATTTTCTAGGGAATAATATATTGTCTCGATTTGGCTACCCCATGAATATTATAACAGATAATTCTCAAGCTTTCAAGTCTAAGAAAATGATTAATTTTGTCATCAATATCACATCACTCTTGGACACTCTATAGCATACTATCTGCAAGGAAATGGTCTTGCTGAATCATCAAATAAGAGTATTGTAAGAATCATCAAGAAGGTATTGCAGGAGAACAAGAAAGCTTAGCACTTAAAGCTGAAGTACACCTTATGGGTTGACAGGATATGTACAAAGAGGTCAATTGGGACTTCACCGTATGAATTAGTTTATGGTGCTGAAGCTGTTTTTCCAACATCATTGAGGGTACCGATCATGAAACTAATTCAAGGACTTGAAGAAGAACCAAATTCCATTCAGAGGAGGATAAACCAACTAATAGCTTTGCAGGAGAAGAGGAATGAAGTCTATGACAACCATCAGCATGCTCAAAATAGAATTAAAAGTACATTTGACAGTAATATTAAAGAAGAGAGTTTCCAAATACAAGACAAAGTGCTGAAATGGGAGGCAAAAATTGAGGAAAAGGGAAAGCATGGTAAGTTTGAGAATTTATGGAAGGGTCTTCTTAAGATTGTTGGTTTTCATGGGAACAACACTTATATCTTTTAGGAAATTGATGGAGGATCATATGTTGGAGGGTCTGTCAATGGCAGGTTCCTAAAGCATTATACTTGCTGAAGTTTTATCAGCCACACATGACATTGTATATATTCCATTTTTTTGTTAGTTTTTATTGCTAATAATGACAAGATGAAACAGAGAGCTCAAGCCCGATTTGAAGGCCCAACAGTTTGAAGAAGATGCTTGTCAAGTCAAAAGGCAAAAATGAATAGCACTAGACCTACGAGTTCTTAGTGTGCCATAGGGGTACACTATCCCAAGTAGAGCCACTATTATCACCAAAAGAAGGGTTTACATTTTTCTTAGTCATGGTCATAGATAAGTGTCAAGTCACCCTATGTTTCAATGGGTAGGTGGTAGGTTAGGAGTCTCAAAGGTTTAATTTTTCATGTCCAAATAAAGTCTAACATCCTTTTTCTATGTTTCATGAGTCCTACATTCTTGTTAGAAACTCATAGCTTAAGGCCAATTTCAAAATTTTTCGAATTAGCCCCGAAACCACGTTTTCGTAGCGTAAACAGTGTGAATTGTCTATTTTGCACTACGAAAACGCTGCTCTTTTCGTAGTTATTTTCCCTGCGCGCTACAAAAGCGCGAATTCGTAAAAACAGTCTTGTCAAACATCAATCCGTTAATATTCCGTTTAAATTTTCATTATTAGGTGTCAGTTAGGATTCAGTCCTTAAGCATGCCACCACTCCAAACTCATCATTTCGAATTTAGGGCTCATTATGAAAGATAATTTCAAAATTCAAAAGGGTTGGATAGTCTCATCGTTTTAGTTTGCATGCAAACCCTTGAAACATAATTGTTTTCGAGCAATAAACTTTCGTAACTGTTCACTAAGGTTTTCCTCATCCATAATTCAGGTGAGGCTAACCACCATTAGGAAGCGAGGATGATCAACAAAGTTTCAAATGAAGACGGTTTTGTCACAAGAATTTAGAAGGAAAGATGACAGAGGAGAAGAAATGTCACAGGTCTGGTCATTGCTTGAGAACAGAGCCTGAAAGCACTAAGGTCTTAATCAGAGACAAAGCATTTGTAGAAACCTTCAAGAAAGCAAGATGCTGGAAGTTTTGTAAGAAATTGCAGGGAGGGCATACTCAAGTGACAAACGAGTTTTCACTCCATTTCAATGGCTTAAGCACAAAGGTCGAAATGCTTAACTTAAAAATTTCTCCAGAGGTCATAGCGTTGGTGAAAGAAATTCATAGAGGGGAAGAGACATGGTTCAAAAACTTCAGATTCGATATGGAACCATGTAAGGTGTTCTTAAAGCCAAAGCTTTCAGAAACTGACTTAACCAAGGAAGTACCCAAAGTCTACATCAAGAACAACTATACCAACTTGATCTTCAACATCCAACGTTATTTCACCTGTGAAGGCAGATATAAAAAGGTTTATTCATATAATTTTAAACTCCTGTTACAATTTACTAGTATGATTTCTCTAGATTTGCCTTACTTCTTATTTCGAAGTATTGTTGAGATGGCAGATAAAATACGGTTGAAATCCCAAGGATGTGAAACTTCCCTATTTCATCATGGTCTAATTAAATTGATAGTTCTACATGAGCTCAAAAGGGTCAACAAATATTGGTCTTCATTTTTGTTTGTATGTGACTTTGGAGTAGAAAAACAAGGTGAAGACACTAGCCCTAGGGTTAAAGGAACTCCATCGGCAGAAACTAGCAAGTCTGTAATGTCCAGGGAAAAAAGGTATGTTAAGTTGAAACCTAGGAAGCAGATGAAAGAGCAAGCAATCAAAACTCGAGTAGTCATTCTTGAAACTCCTAAATCTACCAAGGAAAAAATATATGAGGTTAAAGGAAAGACACAAGAGCAGTCAGCCAGCAAACCATTTCAAAAGAGATTGACTAGAAGTCAAAGAGAAAAGGAGAAAGGAAAAACAATGATCTCGGGATAAGGTTCAAGATTGAAAGGTGCTTTAAATGATATCTTAAAGGCCATTGACATTACAGAATCCCCTTTGGTGTAGGAAGATGTTAAAAAATTTGATCAAAGGAAGTCGAAGAAAGTGAAACCCTCCAAGAAACTGGAATTTGAGGATGATGTTACAACATTTTTTTTTAAACCTAGATAGCCATTAACTAAGCAATCCAAGAAGATGCAGGAATCCAATGTTGAATTGGAGAGAACAGAAGAAGCCTTTTCTATTCAAGCGGAGTTGATAGACTTACCATATCCAAGACCTGAAGGAGACAAAATCACAGTTCCTACCACTCAAACAAAAAAAGCCAGTTATGAGGTTATGGAAGAAAGGTTAAATGTTGCTAACAATGAAATTGCTAGACTAAGAGTGAGAGAAAGAGAGCATGCTGCTGAAAGGACAAATTTCAAAAGGATGAAAGCTCTCTGGGAAGCTAAAAAGGTGTCCAAACTAGAAATAATAAGCAGTGAAACTCAATACTTCACCTGCATTGTTCCTGCAATCAAAGAGGCCAGATTTGTAAGGAAGATTAATGCTTAGATAAGAGCTACAAATAGGGGATTGAAGAGGAAAATTGAAGATCTAGAAATACAACTAACCAAATCTAGAAAAGGGTCTACAACAATAATGAAACAGGGTGTTGAAAAGAGGCAGTGAAGGAGATATATCAAAAATAGTTTTGGCACATAAAAAGAGTTTTGGCATATAAAAGGAAGAACAACTGTGAAAAAGAACATCTATAAGGGTAAGTGATTTTGATTTCTGGTTGATCATATTAGTCTTCATGGAATTTTGAAAAACTCCCAAACTACAAATTTTTGAAGGCCGTGTTGAAAAAGAGAATACACAGCAGTTTCGTAACGCGCTACGAAACTACTAAAGATGATCATTTAGCACTTATGGATGCTTTCCGGAGATAAGGTTTGATTAGTTCCAAATTTCGAAGGTGTGGAAGGAAAAGTCCCAGTAAGTATTTCAAAAATGATATAAAGGTTGTGCTACGAAAACAGAGTATTTTCGTAGCACAATCTGTTTTGTCTTTCCTCCAGATTTTCGAGTTTCCTTTATCTTTACACAGGTTGAAAATGAAAGGTTAATGGGTTATTAGTGCATGCTACATCTATACCAGCAAAATTACTCGAAGATAAGCAGAAGGGATTAAGGGCCTTAAAAGGAGGAACTCTGTCTCCTAGTTTTCAGGACAGTCAGGTCATGACTCAGTAGGTTTTGGCAACAACACTATGGACATCATCAAGCTTTAAAACATGGGTTGGCAGCTAATTAAAGAATGTATTGAAGATCCAGATAAGGTTGTTCAAAGCATGTCTTAGGATTTTTACTCCTATTTGTATTAGGACTCTTAAAGACAGCTAGCTGTCAAGTTGTCATTTAGTAGTTTGTTTTTTGAATAGATAGGTTTCTAAGTTAGGAATTCGAATTCCTCTAAAGGTGGATCATAGTATCCAAGGATGTAAAAATCTATATAAAGCTTGAGAATCAAATTCCTCAAGGTTGGAAATTTCATTAGTAAAGGAAAGATTGTGTTATTGTAAGAAACTATGGTTTTCAAACTTAATACAGAGATCAGTTTGACTACTCAAGATTCACAAGTAGTTTGTATGTTTGATGTTCTTATGGCTTTGTTAAATTACTTATTTGCAGTGGTATGTGCTTGTGATACTTAGAATTCATTGGAAAATGCTCTAACTTCCTTCACATGCTTGTAAACTGGGTTGATTCACTGTGTTATTGTTTTATTTATAAACCTAAACTCTAGGTGCCTTGACTTCCATGTTTTGTTGATCAAGTTGTTTTGTTGAAGACTATTTTGACTCCATATCCCAATAGATATTTTCTTATCATAGTTTCAACCAGTTATACCTTTGTTCATTTTGTTCCTAAAGTTATCCATCTAATCATTAATCAAAAACCCTAAACCTAGTGAGAGAGCCCTCTCAGGTTGAGAAGGCTAAGCCTCAACCAAAAGATTGGTTTGAAAGAGTTACTCAGAGTCTACTTGATCAGTAGCCTATCAGGATCAAATTTTGTGATAACACCTCGGTTAGCCATCAAAAAGATATCACCTCATCCATTTTTAACAAAAATGGAAAAATAACATGTCATAACAAAAATGGATTCTTATAACCGGGAAAAAAGGTAATTATGATATAAAGTCCACAGGATTAGAGGTGAAATGGTCAAGGATGGGGGGAAAAAGGTGTCTAAAATATGCACAAAACTTGCACCCAACACTATGCACACACACTAAGGCCTAAAATTGAACATTATGATAATTAGAAGGAATGGAAAGAGGGCACATTATAGGAAGCTGAAGAACAACTGGTTAGTTAGTCATCTATGCAAACAAATCTTCCCAAGGAAAAAGGCGGCAAAAGGGAAGGGGAAGCCATGTCCCCTACTGATTATGACAATCAAGATACAGAGTTTATTATTTTTAAAAGGAAGAAGAAGGGCCCAACCACTACTCAAAATTCAGATTCTCATATAAATCTTCTGTTTAAGCCTTAAGTAATTACTATTCAAGATTAAACTCCAGAGGAAAGGGACATAGAAAAAACAACCACAATGATTTTTTCAGGAACTCTTATCAGTTTTCTACTCGAATAGAAGAAACTGTATAGTCACCTACTGCAGAAACAACAGTCCAATCTCCAGTATCATCCAGTTCCCAAATTTCAACTCAGCATAGTTTATTTGAAAGATACAGGGAGATTAACTTGAAGAATAAATATTGGAAGGCTTCCGCCTACTCTGAATTTTGGAAGTAAACAACTAAAACTCAACATATATTACCCTTTACATCCAATTCAGAGAAAGGAAAAATCCAAATGTCCTTTGTGGAACCTTTAGTACTAGTCCCCAAGAGTGGTGAAGACTACAAAGGCTCCATTTTTTAAATTGATAACAAAAAAATACATGAAATTGATCAAATCTATTTACACAAGCAGACATGAGAGTTCATTTTCTCAACACTTATCAGTTCAGACATGGCTGCTTCCAAATTACAGTTATCTTTAAACAACATGAATTCTAAGTTAAAGATTGAGAAGATGTCATCATTTTCTAAGGAAAACAAGATCAAATCTCTAGAAGATTTTATCATAAAGCTAAAACATGACCCTAAGGATATCAAAGCAGCAAAAGAGCTCATAAAAATCAAGGAGGTAGATATTCAAGAATTGAGGAAGCAACAAAAGCTACCCTCTATAGAAGATCATCAAGTTAAAGATGTTGCTAATATAGAAATGGAGAAAGAAACTTTATTTACTATAGTGGTTGATCAGAATGCACAAATACAAAAGATGGAGTAGGGCATGGAAGCACTGTTGAAATAAAAAGAATAGTGGGAAGCAGTAGGAGCATCTACATCGGGCATAGGTAAAGCAGCAAAAAATTTAGCAAATACCATAGCTTTAGGGTCTACAAAAGAGCTTACCAGAGCTATGGATGAATTATCATTAGTTTAGGCCGAGAAAGAGAAATTTTCAGCAACACTAACTCAGATGGAGGAGAATAAAATTAAAACTGACAATGCCTGTTTGTTAGAAATGTAGAAAAAATAAAAGCTCATCCAATAGTTGTAGAAATATGAAGACAAGTTCTTTATCATTTAGATGTTGGCAAAGGCGAAGAACAACATTTCGAAGAATACAAATTCCAACATAACAAATATGTGTCCTTTAATTCAGATTACTTTTGAGCAGGAAGAACTTGTGCAAAGAGTAAAAAATGCAATACATAACACAAAGGCAGATTTGGAGCATAGACCGGAAGAGGCACAAAAGATCATGAAGTTGTTAAATTCTAAGACCAAGGAGGAACTAGAAGACCTGAACATTCCAAACAGGAAAAATATAGTCATGGAGGTTAAGAGGGTATTAAAAAAATAATTTCATGATACAACTAGAGAATAAATGCAAATACCTTGAGTTGCAGGTCAAGAGGTTCAATAGAAAATTCAAACTGTTGTAAGTAAAGGGTTTACCTACTCTGAGACATTCTAATGGAAAATTGATCCCATTAGAGAACTACCAAGAACAACTATGTAATATAGGTGTTGATGCTTCCAAATTTGTAAAGGACAAAGGAATTATTAGTGGAGAAGCATTCATTCAAGGAATACAATTTGATTTGAATAATCAACATGAAATCCACCACCTTTTTCTCAATAAGCCAACTCTTGACACTTACATCGAGGTGGATGAAAGGTTCATAAATATGGTTAACTTTTCTATCCCAAGTGAAGAAAGGTGGGACCAGTTGCTAGAATTGATCGAGTGAAGTGTAACTGAAGTACACAATTTTCAGCATCAGAGGAACAATATTTGCAATGAAATAGATACAGTCATCACCAGATTCCTACATAGCCTCAACAACGCAACAAATTTCAGCAGATTTTCCATATTTTCCTTCTTATATATATAAAGTATCTGTGTCTTTAACATATATTATTTTTAAATATATTTTATTTTGAAATCCAATCTAAGATGTAATAGTTTTCTATAAATATTTAGAAATAAGACTTAGAAAAGGTTGGAACTTGTATGAAGAAAGTAGACATTTTGATGTAAGTTGTGCATGTAATGAAGTGATCAATTTCATCAATACAAAAATTTTGTTCCAGGATTCCTATGTCAGGGAATTGGTGATTTCTCCTCTCATGTGAAATTATTATTTTATTGAGTTTGTCATATGTTTTTCTATCACTATTATTTAAAGCATATTAAGGGATGAATTTGTTTAAATACACTTTTCTCTAGATTATAAATAATATTTATGTTTTCATGTTGATATTAAGTATTGAATTCATCCTATCTTGCTCTATATTAAATTGAAAATAATATTTTCATCCCATTCACTCCACAAATTCTCTAGATATCCAAAAGCCTACCTATATTTCCTTGTTACAGTTGCTCTGCCATTTTTGTATTTTATCACCCCAAGACTCATTGACGCCATGCCCAATGGACTTTCCATTCATTTTTCAGTCAAGTCTTTGAAAAACAAAACTCAGAACTCAATAACTAGCCTAATATAATTTATGTAATTTTATGTTCATTATATGTAATAAGTTACTATTCCTAAAGTTGTCAACTCAAAGAACTATGTGCCAACTTCATCCAAGCCAATTAAAATTTGAAGAGTGCCAAAACTTCATGCATCATCAACCTGCAAAAAAGAAAATCAGAGAGTAAAGGGAAATTAGCAAGCATTTCAAAAAGGAGAAATGAAACATTAGAAAGTGGGTTTTAAAGCTAAAAGATCAAATTCATTTGAGTATAAAGGCCTTCCTAGCATCTAACTCAACTCCATTTTCTTCTTATCATTTCTTGAGAACACCCCAAGAGGCCATTTTTCACAATTCTGGGTGAAAATTAGCAAAACAAAGCAAGCGATGCGTGTTCTCTTCTGGCACTGTACATTCTCCACACACATTGCGCACTTGCCTGGCACTGCTCACTTCCCACGGGTGCTGCGTGTTCCCTTCAGGTGGTGCATGCTTTCCAGAGGTGTTATGCAATTGCCACAGCAGCTGCGTGTTTGTCCAGGAGAACTAAAATCACCTCCTCAGCTCTACCAAAGTTGGATTCAACCTCCCACAAGTAAGTAACCGCTGAATATTACATGTTTTTTCCTCCTAAAATCATTCTCAAGGTGTTTTGAAGGTCTGTTGAAGTCTTGGTGTTATTTTCACATCTAAACCATAGTATCTCCCTAAAGACTACCCTTGCACTCTCAATTCCTAAATTTTAACTCCCCTACACCTTCATTCCCTTTCCCTAAACCCTTTTATCCCAAATACTCTCTAAACCTTTGTACCTAAACCCTAAGTCCTAGGTGTTACAACTACCTAGGCACCCAAAACCCCTACATTGCAAACAATTTCCCCATCCCAAAAATCTATCATATTAATACCTCATATCCTCCATTACATATATCCCTTCACCCATCTCCTTCATATTTCCTTTCCCATTCCCCATTCCCAAAAAACCACATTCCAACTACCTTATACCTCCTTAGGGTTTGATATTACAACGCTATGGCAAAAGAGGAATATAAACCATACAGTGAGGAAGAAGAAATAGAGGAAGAAGAAACAGGGGTCAAGAAAACACACAAAGGAGGTAGGACACTCAGATTTGAGCCAACAGATCTCAGGGAACTCTTGGCATCGCCTATGGCTATGACATCCTTAAAATATCTAGGATGTTATGATTTCTGTGAGCAAGTTCAGGCAGTCCAGCACCTTCCTATGTTGAATAGGCTCTTCATATTTAAACTCCAAGACAACCAAGTCACTTTAGTAGGTGTCACTTTTAGTTTATCTACTGCCATTATATCCGTTGCCACTAGAATCCCAAATGTTGGGGAGAAATGGTTTAAAGAAGGTGAGTTGGAGAGACATTATTATGAGCCTTTCATAAAACCAAGGCATAGAAATGAAATAAAGGGCTATTTTACTTTTTCTCACCTACTAGACAGATATGCTCCCATGATGAAAATTATCATGAAATACTTTTCATGTGAAGGTAGATTTTCTAGGCTTTACTCCTACATGGGGACTTCATTGGGGGAGCAATATCATACCATGTGGGTTCATATTGGGGGATATATATTGACGAAAAAATGACATAATATATTGGGGGATATATAGGGGTAAAGGGTTTTTATATTAGAAAATATAAAACTTGGAGCTCAAAGTTAATGAAAAAATATAAAGGGGTATAAAAAATGTAAGTACCAAATAGATTCTGAATCATTTTCATGCTCATAGGAACTAAGCTCTTAAACAGCTACCAACCTACTCATTTTTTTCAAATTCCTCTATGACTAAAATATGGATAATAGCCAATTTTTGGTGTATCTACCAAATCTAGCACACAATTCTTAATAGTCGCCGAACTGTCCAAGCCTTCTCCCCTAATCTATAGAGGTCCTCCAAATATGGCATAATTTAGAAGCTTATCCCATGATGCCAAATATTTTTTGACCTACTCATTACATTTAATCTATGCCCGCAGTGTATTTTTCATAGTTATTATCCCGAAGGCCCTCAGTAGCTTAGCACACAAAAACATTGCAAAAACCAAGGCAGGGGCGCACATTTCATTATTTGAAAAATGTTGGCATTATTTTTATCTCCCATCTCCATTACCCCGGCCATATCTCCCAACATGCCTTTATTTTCCTCTAGCGTAAGCTTTATGAGCATATATGTTCTATGGGATCACCCACTTCATGTGTTAGCGAATCAAAACCCCTCCCGAATGGTGTGTACTCCATGAATTCTTCCATTGTGTCTCAACATTGTTATCCCGTCCATATCTCCCAGGGCGCCTTTGTATTCCTCTAAGGTAAGCCTTATGGGATTACATGTTTTATGGGTCTACCTAGCACCTTTTTCAATGGCCCTGTTCTCTGAAGCAATTGCCACTACATCAACAACCCTACGTGGTGCCTCCTAAGTGGTGACACGTGTCACCTAGATTTGGCCCACTAGGGTACCTAAAAACGTTGAATCCACCTTCCACGTGTCCTTTGTACAGTACTTCCACATCATCTTTTCTTACATCATGTTGACATCATCTCAAGCCATAAAATTTTTCTATGTGCCTTTCAGAGAGGTCATAGAAAAAGGGGTCTAAGCCTTGGTTTTGCATCAAATTTCTTTGTTAAAGTTTTAAGGGTCCCAACCCATTTAACTATTGCAGTGCTCTACCACACTATCTTAGCTACCTCTCTATTGGGCCAATATTGTCGCTCTACCACATCTATTGGATTGTGCCTCATCTCAAGCCTTCACTCTTGCGCACTCCTTTGGAACCATCTAGGGTAAACTCACGTCAGAATGAGCTATACAATGGGCTCCATCGTTGACGGATAAAATACACCCTATCATTGCATTGTCCGGCCACCTCTGCTGAGTACTTCACTTAGCTTCTTTGCTTAAATAGTTCTGCAAACTTCGTCTGACTTTAAAAATTGGTCACCACTCAGACCCTTCTCCATATTTATCTCTTATGTTTTGACTTTGGGCACACTGACCTTTGATTAAAAATACATTTTGATTCCGGAAGCCATTTGCGAACTTCAATATATAATTGTAAATCTCTTTCTAAGCACTATCCAAATATTCCACTTGCAGGAGCATATGATTCTATCACCCAAGGAAACAACTGCTCAAAATCCTTGACCAAAAACTAGCATAGATATACAATTTTATAGCTTCTTTGTATACTCTGCTACTATGATGATACTCTACAAAAGACTACAACAACCATGAGAGTCCTCCTAGGCTTAACACTCCTTCCACATCAATGCTATCCTTGTTTCCATCACTTCTATCTTGGTTGACATTAATGCTAGACTGGTTGACATCAATGCCAACACACTACATTACACTAGCCATCCAGACAATGCCAATTGTCCAAAAATATCCCCCTTTGGCATTGATGGACACACCTCATCACTTCTCCACATTGATGGCCAATCCACATGCTACTTCCACACTTCTCCTTGCATGAGCCACCAATGGATTTCTCTCCTCTACATAGGCCATCGAAAACTTACTCTCCCCCTTTGACATTAATGAGAAAGGACTACAATTTTCTTCTTCTCTCCCTTTCGATTACTTATTAAGGGTCTAGTTGTTAATGTGAATTCTACCTTGTAGACTTCTCTTCAAGGGTTGATATCTTCATGATGGGGCGCTTGAAGTATATCATCCAAACTTAGGTAAAAACATCATAAAGAAAGACACCTACATGAATCAAACATTATTAGAAACATGTCTTTGTGTTTCCTTGTAGGTGTTGTTGCTACTCTAGGAACTGGACATTTATGATATGCTCTCCATGAACATATATTGCCCCTTCTATGAAATATCATCCATTTTTGAACACCTTATGGCTATTGTATGAAACAATATTTCCTCTAATGCATATTTTATACCAATTAAAAAGAAATTGATACCATTCAAAACTACAAATTGTATTGTTGTTGCTACAAATACCAACCATTAGTGTTGTGTTTTGGTTTTCCCTTCATTGTTATTTGTGCTTCATAGATTTTCCTCACTTCTCCTTAGCATCCTAATCAACTTACCCTTCTCCCCCTACGATCATATTTCTCGACATAGGGACTAAATCTTAACTAATACCAATTACACCAAAAAGTTGATACAAATTGGATATTGTACCAGGAAAACTCCTATGACTTCAACTCAAAAGGAAATTCCCATTTACACAAAATATTACTCCACATGAACCAAATATCTCCAGTTGACATAGCAATATCAATTTAAAATTAAGGAAAACTCACAACTTTTACCAATTATGTTCATGAACAAATGATTGCTACACATAATCAAATTTACAACCTTAAATGAAATAAGGGTATTTCACCCAAGATGCAAACCATTCATTTCCTGAGAAATCACCTCTTCTTAAGGGTAATGATCATTGGCCATTACTTCCAATCAAACAACTCCACCTGGTCCAATGATCTCTCTCTCTCTCTCTTCCTTTTCTAACATCTTTGCATCTGCATGCTTGCTTCTACATGGGGATTTATCTTGTGGACCTGACTTCACTCTGGACCTTTTTTCTTTCCACACTTTTGTTGCAGCTCCTTGTTCTTCTCACAACATAAAATATTTTGAACTCCCCCTAAAACCATGCTAGAGCATTTTCCTTTTTCTTACTCCTGTGTGCTAATATATTTAAAATACACCAATTTATTATTGTAATCAGTAAGGGGACTCATCCTTACCTCCATTACATAGATGCAGTTCATTCTCTAACTCCTTCTAACATTTGCATCTGATTTATTTGGCCTCACATAAGGCCATTCTCTACTTTTAATGAAGATAAATTGGGGATCTACTCCCACAGAGTAGATTTTCCTCCCTTTTCATCCAAACCTTCAAAGGATGAATCCTGGTAGGAGCATTACTTTCTAGCATCTTCCTTGCCCTTGTTTGGTGTTTCTCTTAACTATGCAAGCCTAGAGGGAACTTCTCCTTTCTTTCCTCTGTCTTCACCCAAATATTCGTGTTAGACCTTTTCTTTGTTTGCATAGAAGAACTAATTGGGTTGTTTCTTTGTTTTCTTGCTTGAGGCTTGTGCTTACTATAACTAAAACTTATAGATGGGTCCACTACAAGGGTAAGAGGATCATTCTTCTTGTTTTTCTTTTGATTTATTTCTCCTCTTTTTAGTATTTTTTCTTCACACTGAGCACTGAGGACAAACTCATATTTCCCTCCTCTATTGTTCCTTTTCGTCTTCAAGGCTCGAGCTGCTACATTTTCATACATATTATAAAATGCATTCCTTGTCTTCTTATTTCTACAGCTTGTTGCCTTATGCCCAAAAATGCCACAATTGTAGCATTCAAAATGGTACAAGAATGGGACAGAAGGATTGTTATATCTGATAGAACTGTTTTCAAGTCCATTACTACTACCATCATCCTTATTCCTCAACATATTATGCCTTCTTGGGTAATTTCCACCCGTCACACCTTATTTTCTTGCATTCCATATATATTATATGGCTTTACGCCCATAATTATTACAAGAAAAACAATAACCATGAAATATATTTAGATACTTTCTGATACCTTTTCCTTGAGATATTTATCCCTGAGCTAGAAAGGACCTTTATTGGTTCATCATTCGCTCTTTAAGGCCATTTTGATTCACTTCCCTGAGCCATGATATATTTATTTCCTCACTATTGCTCCTTCCAGTACTGCTACTTGTTATTTTGTTGCTATTTTTTCTTCTCTTGTCGTTGATGTTGATTTTATTTCCTTTATTATTGTTGTTGTTCAACACCTTCGTTTCCTTTATTGCTGTTTATACCTTCAACTACCTTGACTTGGGTAGTTGACCGTTTAACCTTTACCTTCTTGAAGCTTGAATATTATTTAAAACCCAAACAAGCCTTGATGAGAGGGCATATTTTCTTAGCAAGTGTCTCATCCAAGGCCTTTCTGTTCTCCTCAAGCTTCTTATATTGAGGCAACTCTTTAATTTTATTTTATAGATTATGTCTCAATGAGATTTCTTCAGCTTATAGTCTCTCACAGTAGGCTTCTCTTTCATTCAATTTATTGTCAGCATCCAATTCAATATGATATCCTCTCCTTGTTAAGAATATATATTAATAATTGTTTTACCCAACATATCATTCTCAAGCTCATATTCATACAACTACTCCTTTTGCTTGATATATCCCTCTAATAGGTCCTTGATCACTTTTAGAGCACATATCAACTTCCTCCTAAAATACATCCTTTCATATAAATAATTTTCTTCATTATCGGAGGTGCTAGAAAAATCATAACAAGGGTTTAGACCCCTTTTCAAGTCTCTGGAATTCTCCATGGGTATGAGGAGTACTTATTATTCATATATTTAAGGAATGAATTCATTTTCACCTATAGATGAATATTGATGGGATATTTCTTCATTCTCACCATGAGACATTCTTCTCTCCTCTTGAGAGTTATCTTCTGTTATTGCTATTAAGATAGGTCTATCTTCACTACTACTAGTATATGAACATGTATCCTTTCTTTCGATAATGCACATGCACAACTAGGAGATAAATGACATATTTCCTTACAATAGTCATAGAACAATATCATACCTTTTGAGTGGCATAGCCTCTCATTTGATTCTTCTCTTTCATAATTTTTGGAAAGATGATCAACAACTTCCTCATTGGGAAAGAGATATTCTACCTTTTGAGCATCTTTCCTCTTTCTCCTTTTTTCTTTTCTCTTGCAGTAGCATCAACATAGTCTAGTTCACTACGAGAGCAATAAGGCTCTTCATCCTTCTTTTGAGCCTCACGAATGTCTCCTCCATGTACATAATGGAGCTTATCCCATATTTCTCTTATAGACACATAATGTCTTACCTTATCTAAATATTACTCTGATAGTCCTTTTAGCATAACCTTTTTGTCTTCACTATCAAACTCATTATTTTCTCCATTCACTATGGAGAAACATATATCAACATCCAAAGAAATTAAGTAGGATTCCATTATAACCTTCTAGAGCTCATCTTCTGGGCCATTCAAAAATGGGACTCACCCTGGTGTACGAGTTTTATTATCCATGTTTCCTTTTAATATCGCTTCAAGTGGTTAAGTTGTTCCTAAAGGAACCAGGCTCTAATACCAATTCTTGGAAACAATTTTTAATACTAAGAGGGGAGGTCAATTAGTATTAAGGCTAATTTTAATTTTATTCCAATTTATACTTTCCACATTCAAGCTTGGCAACCATCATGTGATCATTCACCAACAAATCATAATTATAGAAAATAAACTCAACACACATGCATACACAACAAGGCCTTGAACAACATACACTGAGGATACAAAGGATTTAACATGGAAACCCAAAAGGGAAAAACCACCAAATATTGTTTGTTATTTGGTGTAAAAATGATCTCCTGCTTTATAACATAAAAAAAATTGTGAGCCACCACTCACATGAAGCACCAACTCCCTTTGAATCTTTGTTGCCACCCACTAGTAGAAAGCACCAACTCCCTTCTTCTATAAACACCTGATCAACTTACCATGAAGCACCAACTTCATGGATTTATGCAAGAGCCCACTTGCAGGAGGAACTGACCTCCAACCTCTCCTCAAACACCCACTAGATGGTGATGGAATTATTGTTATTGACAGACAAGAAGCAACAACATGGAAAAAGAGCAGGAAAGTAGTAGCAAGGCAAGGAGTAGAAAAGGAGTAGAAACAAGCATGTATGGTTATGATCAAGGCAAAGAAGCATAAAAATAGTACCAAAACATGAGATGGAAATAGAGCAACAAGGCAAAGAAGAAAGAAAAGGCATATTTTGTTATAGTTGGAGAAAATTGTTGTGATTAAAAGCAAGACTCCATGACAATAAAGGTGAGGCTACTGAGACAATGACATGAATATTTTCAAATGAAAGTCCAAGGAAAAAGAAAAGATGTTGTAGATATTATTGTGATGCATTAATGTGTTGGACATTGGATAAACCAGCACCCCCCCACATGTTTCACAACATGTTCTTAACTGTCTCCCGTGGATCCGTTAAGTCTATTAATGTGTCTGTTTATTAACACCTGCAGGTTTTGGTTTAATCATAATCGTGATTCCAACAAGTGGTATCAAAGCCAAAGGTCTCAAGTTTGAATCATACCTGGCTCACATTGGGGGGGATATTATTGGACATTGGATAAACCAACGCTCCCCATGTGTTTTATGACATGTTCTTAACTTCCTCCCATGGATCCATTAACTTTAGAAATGTGTTTGTTTACTAACACATGCAAGATTTGGTGTAACGAAAATCGTGATTCCAAGATAATGGAAAATTTTGTTATTTATCATGAGGAATGAATTCTCAATTATATAGTTATATGTTATTCCTATAATGTTGCATGATGTTGGAATTATGTTGATTAATTTAATCATTACATGTGGATGAAAATAATATTGGGTGGAGCATTTATTTTTGTGTTCTAATATTCAAAATATGAAGAGTTTGGAAATGAATGAGTGGAAGGAAAAGAGTCAATCTTGTTCACTTCATATTCTTATGTGGGATACAAACAACCAGCAAACTATCTTTATAAAAGATGTGATTTTGGAAGGAAAGGGGGTGTAAGAGAGTTAGAGAATGTGTGAGAGCTAATTGAGGTGTTATGAATTAGTTACCTAGAACATATGAAGCTTGTGTGAAGCAAATTTGAAGGGAAGAAGAGGCAGGGATGAAGATGGAGATCTGAAGAATTGATGACCAGGTAAACCAACACATTGTTGTTTCTTGTTTGCATCAAGGGATTGTAGTCTCCTTTTAAGTAAGGGCTTGATAAATATGAGGTTGGAGCCTATTGAGGTAGGAGCCTCTTGTGGGTTGTATCCTACAGAAAATGTATGGGAGTTGGAGCTTCCTTTCATGTTACAGCTTGCAGTAGGTTAGGGTAGAAAACTCTTGTAGGCTAGAGCCTACAAAAAATTACATGTAAGAAGGGAGTATGAGCTTTCCTTTGCATCACAACAATAAAAAAATCATGGTTTTATCCCTTTATGGATTTCCACTTATATTTGGTGTCAATATGTGTTCTTATTATGTGTTGATGTGATGTTTTGGTTTTCTTATTACTTTTTCACATATTCAATCTATTGGTCATTATTTTTTAAGTTGAACATTTAATTTTTTAGTTAATGATTTTAAAGAAAATAATTTTAATGTCCATGAAAGGACTAAAATGATTCACGCCCACCCCCCCCCCCACCCATTTTAATTAAATTTTCATCAATTGGTATCAGAGTTGATTCCTTCAATGTAAGCCTAATATCTTGAAGTTAGATTTGGTTGAGTCAAGGACTATCAAAGTGTGCATGTGATTATAGCATCAAAATTTCATGAATGGAGAGACCAGGTTAAAATAGAACTAATAGCTTATGGACCTAGTGTATGGAAGCTTGTATGTGATAGTTACTGCAAAGACTCTCCCTATATGCAAGAACAACAATAGAATGCTAAGGAAAAATGTTTTATGTATAAAAATATTCATAATAAGGATTGTGATACAGTAATATGCTTAAATTATGCAAAAGAAATACGGGATAGATTGCAGCTCATGCATGAAGGAGACACTAGTAGCTACACTGTCAAAAAAGAGAAGAGAAAGAGGAAGAAGAAAAATCCCTATCAAAAGGAAAGTGTTCAGTCAAATGAGGTCTCTGCTAGTGTGAATGGACCTTATTTCCATGAAGAAAAGACAGTTGAAGAACAAGCCAAGCTTGACATAGCCTTGACTGAAATAGAAAGATTGAAGAATGAAAACAAAGATTTGAAGAAACTTATGCAAATATGTGATGAGAGAGAGCATAAGTATAAGGAGGAAATTGTCACTTTAAATACATATCTTGAAGAAGCAAGGAGAATAGAAGAGGTCGTGAGAAGTAAATTCAAGGAGAGAGACCTAAAGTGTGAAATATTAGAAGTTGAGATTGATTATGCTAGAAGTGAGTTAGATGAAAAGAATATATTATGTAAATAGATTCAAGTGGAGGTTATTTCCATGAAAAATTCAAGACAAGTAGCCATAAAAGAAAATCATGAATCCCTAAGAGGACCTATAGGAGAAGGGACACGCAGCATGTTTAGTTAAGAAGAAAACAAAAATAAGCAGCAATATCAAAAGCCAAAGAATTAGATGAAGAAAGGGTTTGTAGTAAAAAGGTCATTTCCTCCTTGATATGAGTTGAACAAATTCAAAAGATCTCAAAGGATATTTTGTGCTCCTATGAAATATATCATGTGTTTTTCCTGTCATGGACTTGGACATGTAGCAGCAGAATGTAAGATAAAAATAATAAAAGCTAATCAGCAATCAAGAAGGCTTCTTCAAGCAAGTAAACGGAGTAGAAAACCATCCACCAGCTACACAAATTATTTTTATGGTTACTAATACTTGTGCAATGGATTTAGACATAAAGCTACTAAATAAAAGTATAAATTACTTACGAATATACAAACCTTTTCTGATTTTTCTTAGTCGTATAAGGTGTCATTTATTTGGAAACCTTGGTCACAAAGCCAAAGATTCCAAGCTACTATATAATCTAAAGAACTCGAAACAAAAGATGGAAGAAACCCTAAATAGACCAAACAATTGGCCAAAAGAAAATGTATATGAAACAAGGCAACCAACTAAGGTACAAAAGAGGAAGAAAAAGGCGCATCCTAAAACTTCAATGAAAAATTGAAGCCATCTTGGCCTTGGGGCGAGTTGTTCAAGGGAATGAATGTAGTCATCTAGTCAATAATAGAAGAGAAACAACATCCCTTGGGGACAGAAGCCCATAAAATGTCTTAATAAGATAAGGGACATGGTGAGATAAAATTTTCTATTTACAGCCAATGCTAGTCTGCACACCAATGGATCTCAATTTTTCTTTATTATTATTACTTTTGTAGTTGCACCTCATCTCGATGAAAATCATATTGTCTTTGGAAGGGTTGTGGAGGGAATAGATGTTATTAAGAAAATTGAGTGATTACCTACTGCAAATCAAGGAAGACCTGTTGTTCCATTAGGATTCCAAAGTGTGGTGAAATTTCTACAAGCAAAGAAAATGGTATAGTTTCTATTGATGAAGGTCACAAAAGAAGCAACCTCAGGTGTAGGGGTCTGCACACTCAGTTGCAGACTGTTAGGCCTCTGCGTACTCAGCTGCATAGCCTTCTCCTACTCTACGACCCAAAGACACACTTCAGCTTGCGACTCAATCAATTAGACTTTTTCCTACTTCTCCTTTCTTCCCTTAAAGCCTCGCTCTATTAATATAATCCCATGGTTCACAGACTATGGGTAGGTCTATCCAACCAACATTACATTACAACACTAGGGCGGACAACCTTATGACTCTATCATACTTTTGTGCCCCGTGCCCATAATTCACGGAGCTTTACAACAAGATTCATTCAAAACTTGGGCTTTGAGCCCCAAAGCATGCCTTGGATGGATTCCATGCCCAACAGGCCCCCAACATAAACATCATGACTCGTCCTCAAGTCACTCTGTCGGCGCGACAATATTTGCACGAAGTCCCGCCAATTGTTCTCGAACTGCGCGGAGGTTAGCAGCGCACTGAGTTGTTTCTTGTTGGATCTGCTGCATACATTGTTCCAAGACCTCTGTGTCAGGAGTGCTTCTCTA
Organism: Pinus tabuliformis; assembly: GCA_031772625.1. Taxonomy (NCBI): domain Eukaryota; kingdom Viridiplantae; phylum Streptophyta; class Pinopsida; order Pinales; family Pinaceae; genus Pinus; species Pinus tabuliformis. The sequence continues at coordinate 1,208,379,712 of CM062807.1, read as the reverse complement.
CATCAATGTGTGGGTCCCCTATATGTGTGCAATCTTGCCTTCAATGTCTAAAGTGATGGTGAAGGCCTCGTCAATCCAAGGCTGGACACGCGCTTTTAGAACGGCTTCCTTATGTCGTGTTGTGTCCACCTGCTCCTTCTGTGCTTTAGCCTGCTGCATCTGAGCAAGCCTCTATGTGAGGGCCACCGTTTGCGCAGTTCCTCGGACACTGTCATACTATTGTTGGAGTTCTCGTGCCTCTATCTCTAAGCGCTAGATTTTGGGGTCCTCCTGCAAAGTTGTAAGGACCCCAAGTGATTCTTCCAACATGTTGATGCAGTCTCGCACTGTACCTCCAATTTCCTCCAATCCCATTGTGATAGCAATAGCGCGTTGTTCTCTGACTTCCGGGGGAGTGGATGGCTGCACCTTTAATTGTAGCTCGGTGATCTGAAGATTCAGCTTCAACTGAACCTTGGTCATTTCTTCCCTGGCCTCGCGGACCCCTGCTGCTAGCCTGTGGATCCACACCTCTGCTGGTATATCTGCTGGGATGGCCAGCTCCAAGACACTTTAGCAAGCATCATCTATCACCTGTACCAGCTATTTATTTTTCGACACCAATTCATCGTGATGCAAGCTTAATTGCTCCATATTTATTTTCTACTCACTGAGGACTTGGAGCATGCGGCTCTCCCTAGCTCGCAGCTTTGTAGTTATACCATCCTGCAACACATATAATGTCTTGTGCAGGAGGGTAGCTATATTAACACCGAGACCTTTCAGTGTGCTAACCGAAGGCCTGTTGGCCTCATTTGATATCACTAGTGCCCCTTGCAACAGCATATCTAGATTAACACCGAGACCTTTTAGTGTGCTAACCGAAGGCCTGTTGGCCTCATTTGATATCACTAGTGCCCCTTCCAGCAGCACTATTGTGTTTGTCATCCATGCATGCAACATCTGCTCTACTACCATGGATTCGACTGCGAGGTTGGTCGAAAGGGTACCAACCTGAGGGGGGTGAGCCTGTAATTCCTGCAACTGCGCTCTAAGGGCCACCAACACAATCTAGTTCTCCTACATGAAATCTTAGAGAGCCTCATTGGTGACATCACGCATGGTCTCGCCGATGTCATGTAGATCACCCTCGGTTAGGGTGATCGGGTCAATGGACAATTTCAAGGCCTTGAACTTCTTTCGCGACCCTGCCTGCTCTGCTGGGTTCTAGCATTTTAGTTGTGTTGACATGGTTAGTGGGTCTGCACCTTCTTCTTTGTTCCTGCTTCCTATACTTCCTACCCCTGCGAAGGCGTTGTTTGGCCCTCACCTGCTTTCGCGACTGCTTCCTGTGTTGCTGCTGCTGCTGCGGCCTTTTCCTACTCAAATTCTTTCTATGTCATGTCCCGTGTTGCCCGCACTTCTGCTACTACTATTTCCTTCCTTCGTTTTTCAGCCAACTATGCAATGCGCAGCTTGCCCTCGTCTTTCTTCTTTTACGTTGTCGACTTCTCAGTTTCTACAATGTCTCGAGCATGCCATTCCAACAGCCATGCCTTTAGGACATTGAAAATGGCCTCATCGGTGGCTACAAAGGGTAGCTTTGTCCATTGTTTAGTCGTGTCCTTGTGCACCCTGATATATATGTTATGTGCGTCTGTCTTAAATTCTGCAAAACTCTACAGACTATTGTAAATCGTGGGTGACAACTACGGCTTATGGCTGATCCACATTCTGAGGTTCATTTTGATGAACACCCAGAATATCTTGTTGTCATGTATCCTTTTAGCATCCTTCGTGGCCCAGAGCAAATCATACTTCACGACCTCTGGTAAATCTCTGTTAATTATGGGGAATTAACTATCCTCCGGTAATTCCCTAGCTATGAGCACTATGGACAGCAACAGCCATGCATAGTGGAACATTTTTCCATGTTCTTGGGTTTTGCGACAATTCTTTAAAAATTCCGTGCAGAGGAATTCGGACCAGTTAAACTGGACCCCCTCCGCGCAATGCTTGGCCAGTGCGACCACGAGTGCAGGTACCTCATCTGCGCGGCACTTGCGCATAGCTTTTCCAGCGAGGATTTGGATTTCCACGCATAATTCTTTGTCCTTGATGCTGGAGATTGTGTTACCCCTCTTCTTCTTTTCTAGATTGTATTTTTTCTTTATGGCCTCCGTGATGGCCAAATCACTGCCCTTCCTTTCCAATATGGCCGCGGGGTCCTCTCCTTTGTATGGAAGCGATGAATCAAGTCTGTCGTGATGGGGATGGGCTCCTCCAACCATAAACACCCATCATGCCCCAGGCAGAGCAGTGTCTTGATGACGAAAATGGTTATTGGGGCACGGTGGAAATGTGGCACCCAGAGAAGGTTCAGTAGCCCAACCTTTTCCACTCTGTGCAACCACTTCCATGGCTCTAATGCTATCACCCGTGGTGTTTTGCTTCATGAATTTTTTGATCTCAAGGTGAGGGAACTTCTCGTGGTCAGTGAGGTCCCAATCTTCGAATTTCAGGCTCAGCACATGTCCCAAGTGCATGCCTTCAAACATAATGCCATATAGGAGGAGCAGGGTCTAGAGCAATCACTTGGTCTCATCCAGGTCCTTGGGCACTTTGGCCTTCCCTTTTCGGGGGGGGGACATAGGTGGGAAGTGTTATCACCCCAAGAAACTCTCCTAGGTTGTATCTCAGAGATGCTCGGGAACATTACAAACTCAACAAAATGTTGAAGATGGATGAATGGAAGGAATGATGCATATTCAAGCCAGATAACCACTTCTACTATGCTTAACCCCAAACATGGGTGATCACCCCCAGACTACAAGGCTTTAGACTACCAATTTCTCACAATTTGAGGAATAAGTGAACATGGAGAATACTGACCACACCAGTAGATGCACAATACCATGTGATGGTCGACTGCAACCAGTGAAGAGGTCTGAAAATCTATTTACTAATGCACAAACAGGATGACAGCTTTTTGGCACTAAATAAACATAAACCTGCATAGCACATTCAATGATACATACTAGATTCTAACACAAAGGTGGGATTATAGCCCCTCTAATGCTAAACATCAAGAGCACATGAAAAATGCATAACAGGCACAACCTGGAACAAAGAAGAAGTGGAAAGTGAGCAGTTAACAGCAAAAGAAGCTTGTATTAGCTGAAAATGAAGACTAGACGCTGCAAGTATCATAGTAGTTACAGTCTCCAAAATTTAAACAATACATCAAAACAATATCCATCAACCTTCTTACATTCTTGTTTCCGGGTATATATAGAGGTTGATTGCAAAGATATGTTGCTGTGCTATGCATGGAGGGGTCATAATGGTCCACCAACCACCTTAATTCTCTGATATGGATCTCTGCTACAATCTGATTGTTTTAATGAACAAATTGACCCTTTCTGGTACTCTGTTGTACTCCTTGAGTAGGTGGAGTGTTGTACAAATAAATTTCCATAACTGCTGAAGGTGTTTAACTACTTGAGGATTGTACTTTCCTTCCTTGCCCGTGTTATCTCTTGAATGAGGTAGTTGAAGATTTAATGCAAATAGTACCAGGACTGGTTATGCTTGACCTTCGGATGCACAGAGAAACTAAGGAGCTTGGGCTTCTTGGCAGGTAGACAAACTGAATGGAAGAACGAATCTAATCGTCGGATTGTGTAATTGAACGGTGGAGATTAGTTTACGAAAGCTATCGGGAGGTATATGAGCGGGGATATCATGGGCCGTTGGATCTCGGGTGAGGAGATCCAATGGTCATCAGGCGATGAAGTTGCGCGATGATTAGCGAGTGGGAAGGGCGGTTTTGTTGATGGGCGGTATTCCCCGCACCGCTCCGAGAGGGTAGGCGGTATCCGTATGTAGGGGCACAAACACATTCAATGAGTGACGCGTGGCAGATAGGACCGGTGAGAGACCGATTTCCCCGCGTGCTATCGTGCATGCAGCTTTCGGCAGCGAGAGGCGCGAATGTCGTCCGATCGCTGCGAGGTTAGATTGGACGGCGCGGAGTTAAATGCATGGATTTAGGTGGATGTGACGGGAAAGGGCAGTAAAGGCGCGCAATCACATGAAAATGGTCATATGGGTTTAGACTTTAGCGCTGAGGGGCTTGATGGAAAAAAGGCTTACACGGCATTTTAGAGGTAAATTGGAGGAAAACAGAGGTAGCGGGAGTTATAAGAGTGTAGGAAAAATGAAGGAGGAGGAGGAAACAGACTGTTGTGGGCTCCTTTCTGAGCATAACACACGGCCAAACCTGTTCTGTCCTTAGAAAAACTTCGACTTATAGTAGAGCTAACAGGAAGTTTTGTCGCAGAGTGAGTAGGTTGAGTATCCACCTCCATGCCTTCATCTTCTTCTTCTACAATGATAAGATCCTACAGATCTTCTTCTTCATCATCTATTTCTATAGTGATGGCTTTCCCTTTCTCCTCCATCGACAGTTTGTTGTGCAGTGGGTTCCGCGGGCACACGCGTATAGGAGCCATTGCTTGTTTGTCCTTCTTGGGTCTTGGTGTGCACGGTGATTTCGGGATTTTTGCCACAATCTCGGCACCTTCTAGAACATCCCCCACAGTTAGGGCCTACGTGGCCTCCTTAGCGGTCACTTCTGCTATCTCCATACCATCCTTAGTTGTTGCCATTGTATCTGTGCAGCAATCTATCACTCATGAATTCAAGGGCTTAATCAACACTTGGCTCACAACAATCAGGGTTCTACTCGACTGCTCAATTCGCAAATGATCAAGTGTTGTTTGCTAGGAAGCCCTTTGTATTTTATAATGATTTTGGAATTTGAATTCGACCGTTCCCCCCAAATCCAGTCCATTAATGCTCCCTTGGCGGCAGATTTTCCAAGATTTTTCCCATAAATCACGTCTTAAATGCCTATCACCCACTCCATTTGGCCTCAAGTCGAGCATACCATTGTGAATATTGACTTCAACGGTCACTTTCTGGCCAACCCGCGCGGCAGTGTAGCCCTCCATGCGTGGTCGCGGACCTTGTGACTCTTTTCTTTTGCACGCAACTCCCGAGAATAATATTTATATTCCCGCGCTCCCTTCCAACTGCCTGGACCACTAAGACTATCCTTCCCTCGGCTAGTCAGGTGGTCACACCGCCCATGAAAAGTTTGATCCGATCACTCATCATGTTGCCTGGAGAATCTCTACCTTTTACTATATGGTTAGCATCGCGTACTTTACTACTTGCAATGCGCTACACTAGTCATTGTGTTTAGCAATATGCGGTCCAAGCCAAGGCATCAGACTGATCAATTCACAGCAATAGGCCTTAATCCTGTCATCATGATCGCATGCACCCTGCCTTACCATTCTGGTCTTTTTGTCAAGAAAATATTTCTTTATTTCATCCTCCATCTTCTGGACTTACGCGTCAATCAAAGCACTTTTATTCATTAACCGCACCCTTTCTTCTTCAAGTTTGTGGAGTCTAAGGTTTCCCTATTTCATTTCTTCCTCAAGTCCCCTGCATTATGTTTCTTGCAGCTGTGTGATCCCTTCTTTTCGGGCTTCACGAACCATCGTATCTACTGGTGCTACTATGCATGGACTAGGCTTTGCATGCTTTATGGGGATTACAGCATTCTCTTCATACTTCAACTTTAGAAGTGCCCATGCGGTCAGGGTTTTTCACATGGTCCTATAAGCCCAGAGAACCGCTGGTACGCGCAGGTCCCAGTCAGTTCATTTCACATGGTGAACCGTGTTCAGTGCTTCGAAGCTTCTACGTGAATATGCTTCTGCGTGCTTGGTCTTGCCATACTTCTTGGTCCCAACCGGAGGGGTCGTTTGTGCCATTGTATTGCCCACTCCTACTTGTCGGTCATGTTTCCTATCGTGGGGATGGTGTGCGTCTGTGCAGGTTGTGCACCATACGCCTAAACCCATATGGAAAGGTGGGCGCACGGGTGGTTTCTTCCATCATACTCGGATTTCAACCATCATCTGAGGCTTTCCAAACCACATGTGCATCATCCTTCTACATTCGTGTCAATCCTCAAAACTTCTTTGAAGTGTACCCCACCATCTTGCAGGCGTAGCGTGCAGTACCCATTTCAAAGCGTTGAAACATTATTGTTCCGGTACTTCACTTTCAAATTTGTTTAGGAAATCATCCACCTCGGTCAACCCATCATGCATAGGCATATCTCTCACCTCTGTTTCCACGTAGCATAGCAACCTTGTCATCATGTTACAGTTGAGCGTGGTTACCTTGTGTAACTGGTTCTACCGTCGTTCTATTTCCTCGTCCAAATTTGAGGTGCAAGAGCTTTCACGCTCCCATGAGAGTCTTCCATCTGCTGTTGGATTTACCTAATCCTGCTCCTACAAGGTTATCTTGTAGATACAGTCTAGATCGTAAACGCTATCGTAGTCGCACACTGGCTCTATGTAGCGTGATCCTTCCACGAGGTCTAAAGGTACCACTACGCATAGTGACATTTTCTCAAAAATCATCTTGCGCTTCTTTAGATTTATCACTCCATTCATGTCAATGGCCCAATCTATTCCCAGTAGCATGGGATAGGGATTGCTACCATCAACAATCTCTATCACTTCGAAATCTGCTAGCACGCTCACACCTTCGATATCTACCGTTGTTCCCTACAATCTTCCCTTAGGTAGGATATTTTTTTGGTTCCCCATTCGCAATTAAATAGGAGACCATTGCAGCGCAGGCTTGTCCATGTGCTCCCACGTTTGCTTTGGCAGGACATTCGCGTCCAATCCTAGATCCAAAATCACTTCATCCATTTCATATTCCCCAATCTGCACAGTCAATCTCATCTCTCTTCCTATTTGTGTTGTGTGCTTCCCGAGCTTCCGAACTACACGTGGTTCTAGCACATCTAGTGATGATTTCTTGCAGCCCCTTCATAGCTTTGTTGTCACGCAGCAACTTCATGCATGTCTCCAAACATGTAGTGAGCATTGATGGGTCCATTTCCGGTTCCAGTTTGTCTTTACTTCCTGAAGTGGAGGTATCCACGAAGCTCTTCTTAGCTTCCATGAATGTCTCCTTAACATGCTTTAAGTCAAATTCTAGTTCCTTTGTTGGAGCCCTATGAACCTAGGCACTATCTTCGGGTTGCTTGCCTTTGTCATCTCCTGTCATGATATCATTTAGGAGCACGATATGTACATTCGAGTCTTCTTCGCGCGGCTCAGACCTCATCATTTGCAGGTTCTAAGTCGGGGGAGGTTGGAGTGCTCCTTTATCGGGCAAGCTTACTATCAGCATGGGACAGACCTCCATCTTATGATCAAATTGGGTACAATATAAGCATGATGGTCTCATTGGATTTGTAAAATCACAGGCATAATGCCCTGGCCCTCTGCAATTGTAACATATCAGCTGTCTGCGACCTCTTCCGAGTCCCATTCCACCTCGACCTCGTCCGCGCCCCTAAAATCCAGTGCGTGCCATTCCTGCATTTTGATCAAGGGCCTGTGTTTTGATCTGAACTATGTAGGTGGGAGTCTGATCCATCATCAGTTCATAACTTCTACAGGTGCGCTCATCGTGGCCTACTGACCTGCAGAAATTACAAAACAACTACTAGGAATTCTGTGTATACTTTTGTAATAGATGGCAGTTATCTGTAGCATGCTTCCCTCCTATCTGATAAATCGTGCACCATAATGCAGGCGTTGTGCTTGGTCCTGCTTGTGCCTACGGTCTCAATGGCATTGATCCTCCTCCCTCCAGGTAGTTCGCGAAGACTACACAATGGTCCTTGTCATGTCCCTCGCCTTTGCACTTTATGCACCACACCTCCTTGCACGCTTCTGGGCGAGCCGTACTGTCTTGTTTCAAACTCTGCATCTCAAGGCACAATTTTTTCAAATGCGCATGGATCTGTTGGACTCCCAGGTTAGGATCTTGTATTGGGGTCTTGTGCAATCTCATCGCGATCTCCAAGGCCTCAGCCTGAGTGGTTAGCTTCTACTATGACAACACGTTCCTTAGATGCGGCATTACCGTTGCTACAAACTAGGCATGGTGTTTTCCATCCGTCAAGGTCATATTGGCTCCACGAATTTTACACTTCAGTCTCTGATCCAGCTCCCAGGGAGTCTCGCCTGGAAGCATTGTGATTTCCTTAAATCTAATGATCGATTGTGTCTTTGATTTTGGCCTGCTAAATTCCTAGTTTAGCGCAGCTTGGATATCCGCGATCCCTGCATTCAGATTGTCATTAGAATACTTAATGTACTGAGTTAGTGCGATCCTGAAGAGTGCTGACTAGCGTTGCTTTCCTTATATTTTCATCTGTGACTCCCTGCTTCCCATACAGCCTTTACCACGAACCAAAACTGGTCCGGATCTTCATTCCCTACTCCCTTGAACACTGGAAACTTTATCGCGCTTTCCATATTGAACTGTGGTGGTGGAGGAGGTGGTGTAGGCCAAGATGGAGGTGAAGATGGTGAAACTAGAGGTGGTGTAGGTGGGAGTGGTATGCGTGGAATTCGTTGCTTTATCAAACTGATCGCACTTCTTAGTGAAACCTTCGCGAGCTCTTCCTCGCTTTCTCGCGGAGGTGAAATCAAGGAGCTAGTTTCTAGTCCGGTGTACCTTCATTTCTGTAGATCCTCTCACTTCGTGTAGCCCCAAACATAAATTTATTCGCATAACCTGCTTTTCACACAGTAGCATTTTAATCCAAGTGTTCAAAGATTTAATGTGCTTACCTCGTAGTCCTTTGAGGAAGCTTCGTTCCGCCTTGCTATAGCTGACTGAAGTATCTACCGCGAACTTGGTGATAAATTCTCCTATAATTCGATCGAGCTAGTGATCCACAGTGCGCACAATCTTATCTTCCAATGCTTCTAGTCTGCGCACCAACTCTGGATTCCACACAATAGTTTTGTCGAGCCTACACCTTCCTTGACTGTTTACTAGCTTCACGATCCACTCGTACAACTCAGAGGGGAAGGATGCAAAGAAAATTTCGTGGATTTCCGTATATAGGTAGCAATCTAACCACTCTTCCTTTGATAATCGTGGATTCTTGTTTTCCTGTACCGCGAACTCGTGAATCTTTCTGTCCAACCATTCTTCAATTCCTTTCTTTATCAGATTCTAGTGATACGACATCAAACATCTCTATGCAGATCCCGATCCCGGCAACGGAACCATTTTTTGGCTTAATGGGGCCTGAACCAGGTTCAAAGTTAAGTTAGCCAAACAAATCCAGGTACTATTGGCCCTTTCAACAATAGTCCGTGAAGCGTGGACTGAGGTCTCAACTGAAGTAGTATGGGAGGGTGCTAGAACCAGGTTTCCACACCCCAGAGATGTCTGAGGAGTTCAACTAGTTCACAGTTTGGCCCTATGCGCAAGTTGCTTCGTGCACTTTCCCATGCTTCGCGGCCTGATATACTACCTTCGCGCAACCCTAACCAGGGTTTGAACATTACACTCTACGTTATTACCCAAGACCTTACTGGTATTCCAATGTTAGTTAATTAGCTTTGCCTACTTGAGTGCTTTAAGTGTACTTAACAATATAAACCATTCATATAGGTGCGCACAGTAAATAAATAGTATATTTGAAAATTATATCAAACATGCATTAACCCAAGAACAGATACACACAATTATGATAAAACTTCTCTTTATTAATTCCTTCCTTGGCTACAGACTCAAGTCGCCCTGCGCACTCATTTGTAGGGGTCCGCGCACTCAACTGTAGACTATTAGGCCTTTGTGCACTCAATTGCTGACTATTAGGCCTTTGTAGACTATTAGGCCTTTGTGCACTCAATTGCTGACTATTAGGCCTTTGCGCACTCAACTGCAGAGCCTTCTCCTACTCTACAACCCAAAGACACACTTCAACTTGTGACTCAATCACTTTGAATTTTTCCTACTTCTCCTTTCTTCCCTTAGAGCCTCGCTCTATTTATACAATCTCATGGTCCGCGGAAAATGGGTAGGTCTATCCAGCCGACATTACATTACAACACTAGGGCGAACAACCCTGTGACTCTATCATACTTTCGCGCCCTGCGCCGGCAATTTGCGGAGCTTTACAACAAGATTTGGTCAAAACTTGGGCTTTGAGCCCCAAAACATGCCTTGGGGGGATTCCATGCCCAATAGTGGGTGTCTATATTTCACATTTGTGAAATATTTGCAAGAAATGTATATAAGAAATGAAGTTGAAGGAAGGCAGGTGCCTTTATTCCTTTCTTGGAGATATAAGAGGAAGGGGTGAAACAAGCATGGCACATAACCTTAACAGGGAATTTAGGTCAATACTGAGAAACCTTGCATGGACCATCCAAAGGAACTATGCAAGTGTTTTTTTTTTTAAATAAAGGCTCAGGTTTTAGAAATCAAAGGAATTATGATGGAAAATATGGAGAAACTCCTGGACTGAGGTGAAAAGATTGAACTTCTTGTAGATAAGAAAACAGGTTTGCAATTCCAAGCTAAGAGTTTTCAGTGTCAAGGCAAAAAAACATGGACAGAATATAACCACATAATGTGCTTATTATTATGTCCTACAATGTTTCAATCAGTTCCGTTGAAGATGCGGTTACAACATGTGTATACTTGTCATTATTATAATAATAAAGGGCACTGTATGTTTTCCCTGCCCTAATTTTAATACTAACAATGGTGGAATGACTTGTCTACATTACAATAGAATATTTCATGCATTGGTAGACGCAAAGGAGCAGTACGTAGTAACTATTATGCACTAATAAATTACAAAGGTGCCAGACACCAGACTTCAGAGGTGCCAGTCATCAAATACCACAGAGCATAGATACAAAGACACAGTGGGGACATCAAAGGCATAGAGACATTATCGCACAAATGTTTGTTGAATTAATTCTACCTTCCTTTCATTAAATAAAGTCTATAATGGCTAGACCATTATCATATGGAAGGCATTATCACTTATCTTTTTGTTCCATAGAATTAGGTTTTTTTTTGCTGCGTTAGTGTTGGTGTTGATACTATGTATTTGCATTGGGATTCTTAATAAAGATATATCATCTTTAGCAATGATACAGATCGACACTGCTATCTATATTTTTGGCATATATTAATATATGTTGGCAGGTCGAATTAGGGTTTTGAGACCTAGCTTCCACATAACTTTGTTACAATTAAATGGGCTATAATTGAGGCATACAGTTGCATAGGAGTGATCTGGTGGTATTATCTTATCTATTTGAGTTCCAAGGGATGAGTAATTTGGAGTTTTAAAAGGGTGCATTTCCATGCTCTCAAATCTCCCTAGTTCGTGAGCAATTTTATATGTGTGAGGTCCAACTATCAAGAAAGAAGACTCAAAGCAATTTTTTGTTGCAATATTCCCAACCTCCAATGCATTATTTTTCACGTTAGGAAATGATTTGCACCCATACATCGGAATTTCCTGATGATCTACAAAGAAATGGTTTCTTTAATTATATAATGGTTACATTGATATTATTTCCAATCAGTGTTGCGTTGATTTGTTGTTGTATTATATTTATTGGTGTTAATATTATTTCTATTGCGGTTGATACGTTAGTCATTATTTGTTCCATATTTTATATATACGTAGGTTTCGTGGCATAGTTTATATTATCCCAACGCTTTATATTAAGGAGGTGCAACCAACTCATCGAATAGAACGCAAGTACGACACAGTATGTTATAGGGATGGCCAAGATAGGAGACATAACTTTCAAATATTTAACAGGAATGCTTGGAGTGGCTAGCATTTATCTGGGACTTAATTTTACAGTCAATCTCTATAATGGGATTTCCTGGCGCAATGTTCCATCAAAAATCTAGAAGGAATAAGTTCATCATGTACATGGTTTTGGAACATTGATTACGAACGAGGATGAAAGTATGACAAGGTTCAAAAAACAAAACAAAAACAAAAACATGCAATGTCAATTGAACATGGCATTGTGTAATAATCTATATATTTTTCATGGACGAGATGTTGCTTTATTATAAAATATATTGGAGTTCTTTATTAATATTATTTATAGCATATCAATGAGGTCTCTTTATGCTACTATTGATTTGTTGAAATGTCGTGGGCATATTTCATATATCTCAATGATGATGGTACTTTGACAGTGTTGGCATGCTATATACTTATGATACAAAACTTATGCAGTAGCTCATGAGCAATTTTATTATTCCCATGATCCAGGGATGGGTGTAGTTTTGGAGTCCATAAGGCAGGAGAAAGAGTGAATTCAGGAGTTGTAGGAGTCTGGGGATCTGCTTTTCAGAGGCTTTAAATGTATAAAATCTACGTCTGTCTTCAATGATTTTGTGGATGCCTTTGAATCGGAGGAGAATTTGTATGAGGGATTTTGCCTTAGAAATTCATGTTAATGTTGATATATCATGTTGTCCAAGTTTTCTCCATTTAGTCATTGAATTTACTAGCGCTGTTGGTGGAGATGATTGAAGGTTAATGAGCGGTGGGATTGCAGGATGATTGCAGGATTTAAAAAAAATTGATTAATAGAAGGAAAGGACTGACAAGTCCTCTCATGTATTCTCGTAACCTTTTCTCTCGCTTCCATAAATAAATCCAGATGCAATATCAATCCCAATAACTATGTTATCGAAAGGGGAGCTAGAATATGGATGGAGATGCGACTTCACATCTTGTTGTTGCCATAATTGTACGTGTTAATTAATTATTTCGCTCTCCAAAGGGGAGAGAGAAACTGTTGGTTTTAATTCATTAATTATTTCATTATTGTAGGAAGAGTGTGGACTGAAAATGAATCTCCCCTTGATCAATCTATCTTCTTCCACCATGAAATGGCATTGATGAAATAATTTTCATTGAAACTATTTTTCTTCAATGAAATTGCACCTCTTGAGGGTAGAGAAATCACAATTATTGGCAATGATAATGTGGCTCGTGAAATGGAAAACAAATTCCCAAGATCAGTTAAAACAAAAAGAATAGGGATGTGCCCATCCATGTCTAAAGAAGATGGTGAGAGCTATTTCCTTGGAAAAAGTTATCCATCTCAATTGAAGATTGACGATCCCACCTCTACTACTTTATTTGTAGTTACCTTGGACTGAGATTGCATGTTGGTATATACAACTACTATTTTATCAAGGATTAAGCTATTAATGGATGGTTGCACGACATATGAATGGACACAATGAATTCACTTTCTTGAATCTGTCCTATATGACCATCTGAGATTCATTGACGAATTGTTTATGATAATTGGTCATTTTCGAGAAATAAGTTGTTCATGGACAAACTGCATGGAGGCTTTCCACTATTAATGGACAAATTTCATGGTCTTACTATGAAAAATGGATCAAATATGTTGCAATTTCACTGACAAAGAGATCACACAATCAATGTAATCCATTTCTAATGGACGCTGGGAGTTTTATATTTAAAAGGTGAAAAATAGAGCAAGATTCTAAATGAAGTTTCAGTGGTCTGTGGAGTAGGAATGCACAACATGACAATGGGCACTCCCCTATAATGATTATGATCTCATAAATGATGTCAAGGTGGATAGACTTAGTAGAGGAATATTTATTTTCTTGGATAACATTGTCAAAGCATAATTATGTTCCAGCTAATCATGGCAGGAGAGCTAAGCTTGCTATGCAGTGTTGTGAAGAATTTTTTTTTCTCATTGTGAACTACAATCCCTAGTATCAAAGTGCATCTAGAATACAGTGAATGATGTTGGAATATTAGATGAATTTTGTTTTGGTAACGTTGCTTTTTTCAAGCTGCTTTGGAATGCTGGCAAGAACTGGTAAATTGAATGCTACAGACGTTATTATGGAATGCTACTTATCTTATAATGGAATGTCATACAACCTTATATGTTCTTTACAATGCACATTTCTCCTATGCAATGCGATATGTTCATCAATGCAATAATTTACAGTGACGTTGTTACTATGCATTTAGTATATTCCATTGCAATGTGTTATATTACAGTGAATTTTCGATATGGTTGATTTAACAATGTGATATGTTCATTGCAATGTGTTAGATTGCATTGAATTATCAAAGCGGTTGGTCCAGCTGAAATTTCCATTGGCTCAAGTGTTGTTTGCACTCTCTATAATATCTTTGTTGCTTTAAGCTCTGCAACAATAGAGAGGAGAAAGCAAGATGTTTCACCTACTTCTTTGAGGATCACTCTCAGTACTCTTTATCCTAAGAATAACTTATTTTACTAGGCTTAGATGAAGGATGCTTCAAAAGTGCTAGCGGTGATCTTTAATTTCCTTCACTATGCTTTTACTTCATATGGAACTAATTCAGATATAGAATCATATGGGATTTTACTTCATATGGAACTAATTCAGATATAGAATCATATGGGATTTTTGGTGTTGGATCATGGGATTGCCAAAACCAAACATGTATTATACATATTTTGTTTGGCCTCGACATTTCTAAATAGATGAACTATCGGAGTTGTAGATTAGAGTCACGGCATTTAAGATACATTTTTTTTTTCACAACATTAATGCTATTGCACTCCAGATAATGAAGATTTTTTTTTCCATGGAAATTTCCCTTGATGAGCATCTCAAGCTTGTGGAAATGAATCATTAATTAATATGTGATGTTTAGATTGGTGGATGCATCACCACATGTTTTTACCATTGTTTTGGGCTGGAAAAATAATTGTGAACGTGTCGAGGACATATTGGCTACTTCAAATGCCATCATGATAGAAATTGATGTGGGTGTCATTTATCGGGGACTAGATCAAGGTTACACGCATCACCTTATATCAGTGGTTTTATATTATGGCTAGAACTATCATTGTTTTTTCTTATTGCTTTATCAGCATTATTCATATGAAGAGTTATCATATATTTGTAAAGTTACTAATATGGAACGTTCAATTTTTGGCGAAGGGAATCCAGTGAGAACGAATTCAGTGTACAGAGATTCGATGGAAGTCTTACGATGGTGCATCGCAATTGTAAGTAAAATTATGACCTTTGTAAATGGATTCCCTAGAAAGAGTGTGGATGGAAAAAAAAAATTGTCGTCTTTTGCACATCAAAATATTGAATATTTTCTTTTATACAGCATGAATTTCCAACCAGATCCCTTTTCATTGATATCAAAGGTAGAGGTAAGTAGACATGAGAAGAAGTATTTTTTTTTAGCAAAAGGGGGAAGACCACAATTTTTCTATCAATGCCAAAGGGGGATATTGTTTGTATTGTTGTCATTGATAGAAAACAAGCAATAGCATGGCAAAGGAGCAAGAAAGTAGCAGCAAGGCAAGGAGGAGAAACAAGCATGTATGGTTATGATTAAAGAAATGAAGCAACAAAAGAGCAAAATAAGATGAGATGGTAATGGTGCAGCAATTTAAATATGCAAGAAAAGGCATATGTTGTTATAGTTGGAGAAAATTGTTGTGATGCAAGGCAAGACTCCATGGCAACAAAGGCAAGGCAAGACTCCATGGCAACAAAGGCAAGGAAAGACTCCATGATAGCAAAGGCAAGGCAAAACTCCATGACAACAAAGGTAATGCAAGACTCCATGACATCAAAGGCAAAGGAAAAGATGTTGCAGAGATTATTTTGATGCATTAATGGAAAATTTTGTTATTGATCATGAGGAATGAATGCTCAATTATATAGTCATGTGTTATTCCTATAATGATACATGATGTTGGCATTATGTTGATGAATTTAATAATTACATGTGGATGAAAACAATTTTGGGTGGAGCATTTATTTTTTTGTTCTAATATTCAAAATATGAAGGGTTTGGAAACTAATGAGTGGAAGGAAAAGAGTCAATCCTGTTAACCTCATATTCTTAAGTGGGATACAATAACCAACAAACTATCTTTATAGAAGATGTGATTTTGGAAGGAAAGGGAGTGTAAGAGAGTTAGGTAATGTGTGAAAGATGATTGAAGTGTTATGCATTAGATACCTGGCACATATGAAGCTTATGTGAAAACTATTTGAAGGGAAGAAGAGGTAGAAGTTAAGATGGAGATATGAAGAATTGATGACCAGTTAAACCAGCACATTGTTGTTTCTTGTTTGCATTAGGGGATTTTAGTCTCCTTTCAAGTAGTGGCTTGATAAATATTAGATTGGAGCTTGTTGAGGTAGGAGCCTCTTGTGGATTTTAGCCTACAGAAAACGTATGGGAGTTGGAGCTTCCTTGCATGTTGAAGCAAAGTTGAGGTAGAAACCCCCTGTAGTTTGGAGCCTATAGAAAATTAAATGTAAAAAGGGAGTAGGAGCTTTGATTTTCATCACAACAATAACAAAATCGTGATTTTCTCCCTTTATAGGTTTCCACTTATATCTGGTGTCAATATGTGTTGTTATTATGTGTTAATGTGATGTTTTGGTTTTCTTATATATTGTTGTTCACATATTCAATATGTTGGTCATTATTTGTTAAGATGCTAATTTAATGTTTCAATTAATGAGTTTAAAGAAAATAATTTTAATGTCCATAATGGACTAACTGATTCACCCCCACCCCCTCTCAGTTTAGTTAAGTTTTCATCACATGGAAGAGCCAAATCCCTAGTTTATAGGCCTCGACCCACACTTAATAAGGAACTTACTACTCTTTGTAATTGGTAGCAACTCTCCCTATTATCAGCTCTTTTTTCTCCTTTGCAACCTTCACCTTACACAGCCTTTGCAACACTTTGTCTTCTTCTCACTCTATGTCAACTATGCGGCAACATTCAGTTATATTCTCTTGTCCCTCTACACCAGAAACAAACTCATGTCCTAGTGCCTACTCATCCCACAACCTTCTCTCTTGCACCTTTTTTTAAACCTTCCAGAATAAAGTCTTAGGGATGACATCATGCTTACATCAACAACCCCACGTGGTGCCTCCTGAGGTGAGATGTGTCAACCGAATTTGGACTACTTGGGTACATGAAAACACGAAATATTCCTGCCATGTGTCTTTTGTAGTATACTTCCAAATCATCTCTACTTATTTCATGCTCATTTCATCTCAAGGATATAAAATGTTTCCATGTGCCTATCAGAGAGGAGAGATAAAAAGGGGTTTGAGCCTTGCTTTTGCATTGAATTCCTTTGTTAACTTTTAAAGGGTCTCAACCCATTTAACTGTTGCAATTCTTTACCACGCTAGCCTGGTTTCCTTTCTATTTGGCCAATGCTTCCACTCTTCCATGTCCACCTAATCATGCCTCATCCTGGGCCTTCACTCTTACGCGGTCCTTTGGAACCATCTGGGATAAAATCCTACCGAGATGAATTGTGCAATGGGGTCCATCGTTGACCAATAAAGACACACTTTGTTGTTATATTATCGGCTCACGTTCGCCTAATACTTCACTTATTTTCTCCACTTAAATAGCTCTGCCAACTCTGTCTAACTGCCAAACTTGGTCACCATTTGGACCCTTCTCCATATTTAGCTCTACAGTTTTGACTTTGTGGACACTGACCTTTGACTGGTAATAACTTTTGATCTCGGAAACCATTTGTGGATTTCAATATATCATTGGAAATATATTTCTGAGAACTATAAAACTATGCCATTTGTAGGAGCATATCAGATGATCACCTAAGGGAGAAAATCCTCTAAATCCTAGACCAACAAACCATCATAGCTATAATATTGTATAGCTTCTTTGCATACTCTAATACTATGATGATTATCCAAAAAAGAGTGCAACAACCATAAGACTCACTCTGACCTTGACACTCCAATGACATCATTGTTGGCCCAGTTGTCATCACTACTAGCTTGGTTGACATCAATGATAGCCTATTTGACATCAATGACAACACATTGGATGCCACTAGCCATCCTAATAATGCCAATTGTCAAACATAGGTGTTATCTCTTTCTCTATCCCTCTAACCATTTAAACATAATAACTACTAAAATAAGGTCATTCAACCTCACTTATAGGGTTTTAACCAAGAAACTGCAAGTTTCAACTATTAAAATTCAAATTTGATTTTTCTTAGTCCATCCTCTTGTTCCCAAACATTCCTACTTTGCATTTATTTGAGGCACACAAACCCTGCCTTTTACCTTATGAAATCCATGTAATTTGGAGTATTATTGAACAACAAAAATATATATATGTGAAAATTTAAAATATTTAATTGTATTAACGTCATCTATGAGTAAAACAATACTCTCGAAGTTGAATCATTCAATTTGGCCTTGAAATGAAAGTTAGGCATGCATTTTTGTGAACTAAGAAAAAATTTCTTTGCTTCACCAAAATGCATGCTAGGCTTAATTTCTTGGCTAATTTGATTGATTCAAATGGTATACTATTCAGTTACTAATTTTACACACTAATTTTCTTCTAGTAAGTATTTATTGTTCACAAACTGTAGACACTTTTGAGGAGACACCATTAACTATGATTGCTCTAGAACTTTCATTACAATAACTTCAACCTTCATATCGCTAAATTAGAAAGAAAAAAATATTAATGGTACAAGTAAAAAAATACTCTCCATGTTGAATCATTCAATTTTGCCTTGAAATTAAGGATGGGCGTGCATTTTTGTGAAGCAAACCAGAATTGTCTGGGTTCACTAAAATGCACACCTAGGCTTCATTTATTGGCCAATCTGATTGATTCAAATTGTAGATTGTTTATTTAATTATTTTACACACTTTTACATTGTTATATATTTACTTTGAGCTTAAATATTTATACTTTATATTTCATACAACATTCTAAGTTTTTCTTCGACTTACCTTATGAGAAAGTTGTGTATAAGTGGGAAACATAGTTATGTAGGATATTTTTCAGACGTGATACAACGTTAGGAATTGTCCAATAATGTCCCATTTTAAATTAAATTACCAAGAGTGTAATTGTTTTGGCCTAGGAGTGCATATTTGTTCCGACTGTGATCATTGGCAGATATTATCAATTGTTATTCCAGCAAACTTGGATTTTAGTGTACAATTCCTTTATGAAAATGACTATGATATGTTACATAAAATGGTTTTATATGTATGATGGAGTGATCATTATCATATAGTAAATTAATTACAAGACCTAGTGTACATTTATTTGAGGCACACAAACCTTGACTTTAACATTACGAAATCAATCCAATTTAGCATATTCTTGCACAACAGAAATTTCTATGTGAAAAATTAATGTTATTTATGAGTAAAAATGCACTCTCCAGTATGAATCATTCAATTTGTCCTTGTAATTAAGGTTGGGCATGAATTTTTGTGAAGTATGCCAAAATTTCCTTGCTTTACTAAAATGAATGCCAAGGCTTCATTTATTGGCCAATCTGGTTGATTCAAATTGTAGACTATTTATTTAATTGTTTTACACACTTTTGAATTATTAGATGTTAGATTTGATCCTTAAATAATAATGCTTCATGTTTCATCCAACATTTCAAGTTTTTCTTGAACTTGCATTATGTGAAAATTGTGCATAGTTTTTGCTTCAAATTGCATTGTTATTTCTCAAACATGATGCAAGGTTATATTCTAAGGTTAGGTATTTTATAATTATGTAGAATTTATGGATGGTATTTCACTCCTAAAAATATTAATCAACTCTTTGATATCTTAAGATTTAGCTATGAAAAGGACTTGAAGACTTTTAAATACCTTGGTATTCCAATATCTCTGAAAGGGACCACTACTAAATATTGGCATAACATAGTTTCAAAAATTCAAAAGAAAATGGCTTCCTAGAGCGTTAGTTGGATAAATTTGGTTGATATAGTGGTCGTGATAAAATTCACCATATCTTCTTTGTATATATTTCAAGGCTTAATCCTCTTTGCCCCTAAAGGAATCTTGGATCATATTAGTAGTTGTATAAGAAAATTCTTTTGGAAAGGTGGAAAAAACAATGAAAAAAATCAACATAGTTAATTGGGGCATGGTCAAAAGCTCAAAAGAGGAAGGGGGTATCGGTTTAAAGGACCCTATTTTCATGCAACTAGCTTTAGGGGAAACCCTAGTTTGGAGACTATCAACATAACCCTTTGAATGGTGGTCCCAAGTTCTACAAAAGAAACATCTTCCTTTGCATAGAGAGATCCTTCAACAGTACATCAAGACCACAAGATGGATTCCACAAGTGCTAAGATCCTCTTGACAAATTTTTCCAACAAGATAACAATGCAAGGTTTATCCTCTCATTATACCATACAATAGATCATATCTTGAACCAATATGTATGTCATTGATATAAGAGAAACAAATCAGATCTCAAACCAATATATTGTTTAATTTTGGGTAGCATTGGATGATCTTTAACTCTAAACTTTTGTGGAGGGGATAGAACACATGAGATATCCAAGAACCAGAAATCATTTGGTGAAATTCCACCCGGATTATATTTTATTAAAATAATTAATATTTTTAATGGGGTTCCTATGTCTAAACTTAGGAAAATTAAAATATTAATGGGTATTAAAGAAAATATGGATGAGAAGCTTCTAAGAGACAAGGATCAAGTATAATTAAATCTTAGCCGTTGATTAGAGATTAGATCATGTCCATTGATTTCTCAATAGGAAAGTATAAATGGAGGCTTGGGGTCAATTGGAGAAGACACAATGAGAGATTGAGGAAATTAATTTTCTGAGGTGAGAAGTTATCAGGACAATCAATTGGGGAGATCTTACAGCTAAGGGGCACTGATAGTTCGGGAATACTGACAAAGAGGCGAATTGAAACTTGTGGAGGTAGTGTAGTAGCTAGGAGAGCTAATGCTAGGCCAGTCTGGCCATATGCAGCCTTGATGCAGAGCCAAGAGGGCCAGCGCAGAGGATGAGCTTCCTTCCACGTAGAAAGTCAAGGATCTACCAAAAACTGTTGGAACAACTAGAAAAGTTGACGCAATGGGAAAAAGTGCTAACACAGAGCCTCAGAGAGCTCCACACAGGCCCACATAGTTACTGTGAAGGGGTAGCGAAGTTGCAGCCTCAGCCGGCCAGTTTTGTTGTCAGATCAACTGGATTTTTTCGGGTGAGGTGAAGTAAAACTCACTTGAGTTCTCCACCATTGTATTTCTCTGTCACTGGTTTGCCGAGAGGGAAACCAACATTTGTATTCATAACTTCCTCTTAATAATAGAAAACCCGCAGAGCTGTTGCACCGGTTTTCCCGCATTGGGTTTTTTAGGGGATGTTTAGTCCAAAAATAAGTGTCCTTTGCATGAGAGTCTCATTTATTTTGCAATTCTTAATCTATATAGTGGTGCAAGCTACAACATATTTACATTAACATTTTCTGAACATTTATGAAAATAACTTGTTAAATGAAGAATACAAGTAAGTGTTGTAAATCAGTTTTCTGCAATAGGATTTCTAGTGTGTTAGATTCAGAAATTTTCACATGGTATCAGAGTGATTGCAGATCAAGGAGGAATGAAGCCATCAATGAAAGAACAAAATAAAATATGTGTGCGAAGGCAGTTGTCCCAAGTGACAACATAGTTTCTAGTCGAGAGAGTAGAGGAGGGGTGACGCAGCCACCAAGGGAGGCTCACGCAGAGCCTGTGTCAACCTGTTTGTGTGATGTTGTTGCTGTAGAGGGAAGCGCAGTGATTGCTAGGCCAGCACAAAGACTGTTGAGTTTTGGTTTTCCAGTTCTCGAGCATATAGGTGCAACACAGATTTCATCTAGAGTTGTTGGTGGGGTGCTGATTATGTTGGTACAGAACAATACCTAGTGGGTCATAAGAAGTAGAGTGAATCATCTCGTCAAAAGATTTCTTGCCAACAAAACTAGATCCAGTGGTGAGCAGAAGAAAAGAGAGATCAACAATGTGTGGTTCAACAATGCTTGGCAGAAGGATTTTTGTGAAGGAAATCGAATTTCAGAGGGAGCTTGTTCCTTAGAGTATTTCTAGCGCCAAAGAAATCCAAATCCAAGTTTTGTTGGGGCACCAACGAAAGAGGGAGTAGAGAACTTGTTTGACACTCATTTGAGCAGAGATGGCAGTTAATGGACTAAGGGATCAAGAAGTTTGGATGGAGCATCCAACTTTGTCATCTGTCAGGCCAAGATACTGGTAGTTTTGGACAAAAATCGCATCAAGGATCATGCCTTGAAGACAGTTGTTGTTCCAGTTGATGCTTATCCTCTCAAGAAGTACGAGGAGGCTTAGGAAAAATCAAAGTGCATGATCTTCGACAGGGTCAAGGATCATGTGGTCCCACATATTGCTAAGAAGGACACGACAAGGGAAATGTGGGAGGCCTTAACCACTTTGTATGAGGGAACTTCCGTTCAACTGAAGATGTTACTTGAGAGTCATCTGAGATAGTATCAGATGCAAAAGGGAGAAGAAATCGATCCCTTCCTTCTCAGGTTGCAAGGGATCGGAGACCAGCTAACTTCCGTAGGGTTTACACCAGATCCTGAATTCATGGTTAGGACTGCCATGAATGCAGTCATTGAAGACTGGGAAACCTTTTTCCAGAGCATCTTGGGTAGGGCTTCTCTCCCCAATTGGGAGGAGATGTGGGTAGATCTTCGACAGGAAGAGATCAGACAATTGACCAAGGCAGGAAGCAACCGCAAAGGGATCAGAGCCAAGAAGGAGGAAGAGGAGGATACAGCTCTCGCATCAGCGGGATAGCAAGGGCAGCAGAAGAGGAAAAAGAAAGATATATCCAAATTCAGATGCTTCAAATGTGGATAACTGGGTCAATTTTCCACTCAGTGCCCTCGGAAGAAGGGCAAGGAAGAGAAGTTTGACTCAAAAGTTGCTCTAGTGCAAGCTGACAAAGAGGGTGATGATGATGATTCTGCCATGAGTGATCATGCACCTCTAAAGAAGAGGTGGGGTGATACTGAGTTGTAGTTGGGAGGACTACATGCAGGGCAGGATCCTTGAGGTTCCTAAACTCTTGGATCACATACGGCTACGAGAGCCCTTAATGACAGTAGCAGAATGATGGAAGTCAATTAGTGTGAGGGATGATGGAGAAACAATGGCAGAGCTAGGGTTCCAAAGTCTGAAGCAGCACAGCGAAGTGTTGTAGCACTGCGGGAGGCACAGAGCAGATACAACAACTACGAAGTAGTAACAGAGGGTCAACACATGAGATTAGAAGCAGAGGTAGCTTCAGAATCACGGGGCATCCAAACTTACCAACATGTCAACTTTTGGGTGACTTTTCAGTTGCTTACTTTTTAGTAACACAGTTGTAGTCCAGCCATTAGCAATGGCAGTGTTATGGGCTGCATGATGCATCATATTGAGAGGAAATTGTAGTACAGATGTACTAGTGACAATGCCACTGTCATGGATAGAAGAACAGGTTGCAACAGCACATTGGATTATGGGCAGCAGGCCAAGCATCAACAACGCAGAGGACCGATGTCGTGGATCATTGTGATACTTCTGTTGGGAAGTATTTCTAGAGCACATTCCTCGCTAAGAGGGACTATTGATTTTTGGTTAGCATCGGATGTGATCTAGCTCTGAAATTTTTGTGGAGGCGCTAGAACACGTGATATCTCCAAGACCCAAAAATATTTTGGCAAAATTCCACCTGGATTGTATTTTATTAAAAAAATTAATATTTTTAATGGGGTTCCTAAGTATAAACATAGGAAAATTAAAATATTAATGGGTATTAATGAAAATATGGGTGAGAAGCTTCTAAGAGACGAGGATCAAGTCTAACTTAATCTTATCTATTGATTAGATATTAGATCATGACCATTGATTTCTCAACATGAAAAGTATAAATGGAGGCTTGGGGTCAATTGGAGAAGACACATTGAGAGATTGAGGAAATCGATTTTCTGAGGTGAGAAGTTCTCAGGAGGAAAATCGATTAGGGAGATATTTTAGCTGAGGGGCAGTGATAGTTCAGGAATAGTAACATAGAGGAAGAGAGAAAATTATGGAGGTAACGCAGTAGTTGGGGGAGCTGACGTTGGGCCAGTCTGGGCCCATGTAGCATTAACGCAGATCCAAGAGGACCAGCGTAGAGGAAGAGTTTCCTTCCATGCAGAAATCTGGGGAGCTACTGGAACAGCCAGGAAAGCTGACGCAGTGGGAAGAAGTGTTGACACACAGTCTCAGAGAGCTCCATGCAGGCCCATGCAGTTACTGTGAAGGGGCAGTGAAGTTGCAGCCAGGGCCATCTAGTTTTGTTGTCGGATCAGTCGGATTTAGTCAGGTGAAGTGAGGTAAAAATCACTTAGGTTATCTGCCATTATATTTCTCTATCACTGGTTTTCCAGGAGGGTAACCAACATTTGTATTCATAACTTATGCTTAATAATAGAAAACCCTCAGAGTTGTTGCATCGGTTTTCCCGCATTGGGTTTTTCTAGTGACATTAGTCCAAAAATAAGTGTGTCCTTTACATGATTGTCTCATTTATTTTTCATTTCTTGTTTTGTATAGTGGTGTACAACATATTTATATTAATATTTTCTAAACATTTCTGAAAATAACTTTTAAATGAAGAATACAACTAGGTGATGCAAATCAGTTTTCTTCAGTATGATTCCTGGTGTGTTAGATTGAAAAATTTTCACATATATATGCCACAGATATTAGAGAAATAGATCATATCTCAAACCAATATATATTCGATAGATATTAGAGAAATAGATCATATCTTGAACCAATATATGTGCCATATATCTCAAAGAAATAGATCATATCTCGAGTGATCGAAATCTGGATTAGGGGAAAGAAATAGCTCAAAAATCAAAGTGATCAGAATCATGTGAAACTTGAATAACTGCATCTACCTCGACGATACGATCCTAACGCAACTTTTTTCACTCAAAATGGAGTTCATATGAGGAACTTAGAGCCCATTAACCGTTTCACCAAACAACAAAAAAATTTGCAGGTACTACCTAGTCAGTCGTCTGTATTGCTGACATGGTAGGTGACTGTGCAAGTGACGTGGGTAAGTTAAAGAGGTCAACACCCAATGAGGGTTCACCAAGTGTCTCAGTGTTGTTGGTTTTCAGTTTGGTGATATGGTAGAATTTGATTGGTTTGTGGTGGACCAATGAGAGGGTGCCACATGGCAAGCCCGGAGGCTGCCACGTGTCCCTCCCACTGGTCAAAGGTCAAAAATGTGTTTTGGGAAAAAATTTAGTGGAGGTCGGGGTTGAACCCACAACCTCCCCTCCACAAGCCACAACACTTACCACTACACCAAACCTTAAGACTTGACATATAATTCCAAATGCGTGTTGTTAAAGTTTAAGCGCTGATGGTTATGGAGTTAACCTCTAGCGCAAAACTCCACATGTGACAGGTACCCACAAAAACCACAAGAAATTAAACGCTAATATTGATTTTAATGTAACCTCTAGGTCAAATCCCCATGTGACCGCTCCTTAACAGTTAATGTCACATTTTGCGGTTAAGCAGATTAGTGGGAGCGCTTAGCGCTAAACATGTTTATTCTTAATCAAACAAGATTATCTGTTAATTAAACTATAGTTAATTTTGGTGGAGGATATGGAAGATTCTGCCATATCAAAAACTACCTCCACATTTGGCGGGACTAACTAGAGTTCCTCTAGTTTTAGCGGAGGTTTTCTAGGAAAAACTGGAGAAAGCCATAGATCAATCAGTTTTCGACCAATTTTGGAAAATGAATAGTCATTCCTAGATGATTTTGATGCTATGAATACAATGGAACAAATTTTAGACGTAGTTGGGAACTTCTACACGTGATTTTTCTGCAGGGAAGTTCAAGGAAGCCGAGGGCCACCAGCAAAAGAGGTCAAGCCTAGATCAGCCAAAGTCATCTTTTAGAGATTGAACAGTCATTTTGGGGATTTTTGGGTCTTCTGAACCCAATGGTATAGTTTTCAAAGCCATTGGAGTGTAGCAGATTCTTGTGATCATACATTTGACCAAATAATTCCAAGAGGGCCTAACCATTGAAGGAGGTCCAAGGAGATGTATCCCAAGAGGATGGGGTGAACTCCTTTATCAGTTGTGTGTATGATTTTGCTATGTATTTTGTCTACAATTTCATTTGTTGTACATGTTTTTTTAATCAGCTAATTAACTCATAAATCACTCACATAAAAAACATGAAACTTGACACATAAACTCTTGCATAACTAGGTAAATGAGGTGATCCTAAACATATTTTTAATCGATGAGGGAGCTTGCATAGAATTAACAAGTTTACCCAAGATTTCAGATCAGGTTGGTATCATAGCACTTGTTAGCTCATTTGAACCATGAGATGGTTTGCCAAGGTTAGATAGAGAATTAGCTATTGGTTTTAAAATTGTGCAAGGATCATTTAATTGTGTGCAACTTTATGTGTACAAGCTGAAGGAAGGAGAAATTCAAGATTGAGAGCTTGGTTCTCAAATCATAGTAAATAAGTCTATGAAGCTTTGTGAATTGTTGTGAAGCTATTTAATTCATTACACTTGTGATGGCAACTTCAACAAGTGATGTTTCTAATCCATCTTCCTTAGCAAGACTCTTTAATGAAGAGATGTTGCAGGAGTTTATCATCATGAGAGATATTTTGGAAGAGATGTGATCTGAAAATGGGGCACTTAGGCTTCTTGTCTAAATTACAAGAACCTCTCCCACTTCCAAAGCTTTAAATTTTCCCAACTCTTATTGATTAACCAATGCAGAATTAAGAAATGCTTGAAAATATGGGTGTATGCTTGTATTTGTTTTCAACTGATTACTTGCTTTAATTTTTGTTGTTGTGTTGTAAATTAGTGTGCTGACACTAATGTATAAATACATATAATAGTAAATAAAATAGCAGAGATAATGCAGTAATAAAATACACACAGAAACGGAAATTTAATTAGGAGTTCACCGACAACTCTTGGGCTACATCTCCGTGAGCTCTAGTCAACTCAACTAGGCTCTCTGGGTTTATGGTATAAGTCTTTTTACAAGCTCTTTGGCTCAAATCCTATGTTCTACACATAAACAATGGGTTCAGACACCATTTTATCCCTTGGCTCTTAAAGCTCTGGCTCTTGGCTCTGGCTCTTAGCTCTTGGTTCTGGCTCTTGGCTCTGACTCTGGCTCTTTGGCTCTGGCTCCGGCTCTGGATCTTCAGCTCTGGCTTCTTTCTGCCTTTATCAGTTTACAGTCCTCTTGGCTTTTCACTTGGCTTCCAAGTGACTCACTTGGCTACCTTTCTGCTTTTGTGTTGCCTCTTTGGCTTCTGCACTGCCTCCTTCATCCTTAGCTTCCTGCTTCGGCTTCATGTTCAGCAACAGAACCCCCAACAATAAACCTTAGCATCTCTCCACAACCTCAAAAACCCCTCTTTCTTTGACATCCATGGCTTTTTAAGCCAAATTGGTGCTGTTGAGTCATCTTCCCTCTCGGGCTCTCTATCTTCCTGTTTTTGTCCGCTCAAATCCCTTCTCTGAGCGTTAGCAATCATTGCTAAATGCCCTCAAGGATGGATGCCACCTATTTCGTAATGGGAGGGAAATATCGGCACTTGAAATCATTAGAAATAGTCGTTCTCTTTTTACACAGAGAACATTGTAAAAACACGGGAAAATCCGCAGAAAACACTATTCCGGACTTCAAGTTTTCATAACTGCACTCTATAACATTATCGGGTCCATCTATGAGTCATCATCGCATGTTGCAAGGGCCTGCCCCTTTGTATTTTAGAAATACATTAAAAACATGGGAAAATCCCACTTATCGGACTTGAAATTATATGTAACAGTGTTAATAGACCCTTTCGGGTCGTAATATCGCATTGGGCACTTTTCCTTCGCATTTCGTTTAATAACGAAATATACGAAATACATTAAAAAAATGTCTTTCGACGGATTTCAAAATATATTAAACCCGGTTCATATTGTCGTTGGGTCCAGACATCGCATCACATATATACCATATAACATATCTCCACTCCTCCGTAATGTGTCGATGCGATATTGCGATGCGACAAGTCGCAGTCGCAGATCACACAAGCCTGAGGTCTTTCCCATATGATAAGGTCTATGTCAACACCGATTGTGATCCGCTGATATCGGCGATCACAGTATCGCATCGGCCTGGTCCCATGGCATGATATGCCTCTGACTGCCTCCGCCTATCACCACAATGCGATATGCCGATCAGATCTGGACCATTGATCGGCCAAATCCAACGGCCCCTGTGCATTCACTCCTATAGGCCTCATTTCCACCATTTCTTCATATTTTTAAGGCCCGATAGTGTAATCTGAATTGTTAAGAGTTCCTCCTTTTGTGCTAGTTTTGACCTTTTCAAGGATTTTGAAGACTTAGAGGGTTTTTAGGACCCATTTGAAAGGGATTTTGCTCCTTTTTCCAAAAGGATATAGGCAGCTTCATTTTATGATAACTTCTCCATCTGAAGTCTGTTTTCGCCCATTCGAGTTGAGTTAGATTCAGAATGAAGGGATATCTACAATGAGACTATTTCTGAGAGCAACTTGCAACTTTCATTTTCCTCTAGTTTACAAAGGATTTGTGCCATTTGGCACCTTTTACCTCTTATATGAAGTCTTTTAGACTTAGAGGTTTATTCAGGATCCATTTTTGGATCATGCCTTCCCGCTAAGAGAACTTTTGGTTTCCAAAAGATTGATATATTGATCTGAGCAGTAAATGAGATTGACTCACCCCCTTCTTTTTAGCCTCCCTACACTTGCCTTTGCATAGTGCCTCTGAACCAAAGTTTATGACCACTTCCCTTCTTGGATGGGCTGGTCTTCCCGAGAAGAACTGTCTTCCTCCTTGCCTTCCTGTAGAACTTCTACTGAAATGGTCATAGAAGGTAGTTTGAGCTTCTTTGCCTTGATCATTGATCCAAGGTGGCTCAAAAAAGTTTGAAGTACATTTTCTCCACAAAACTTTCATTTGTACCTGTTTGACAAGTTGTCAACAACAACTGTTAAAAACAACAGAAATACAGACAACAACAATTGGATGGCCTAAACTCCTGTGCCAACACAAGGAACAAATTTTCACATCTTGTGAACACATCCATGTCTTACATCTGTATACAAATGATGGACTAGATGCAAGCCCACAAAACATGCGTTTAAACAAGTGACCCTTCAAGTAAAGCATGTAGAAAAAAACCATTTGGACTCTTTTTCAAAAGATGAAACACTTCATCATTATCTCCATTTGGAGACCAATTTAACTTCTCCCGAGTCAACATTGCATCACATGCATGTCAAAGCAATCAACCCTGCAAGTTAATTACACATACATGTTCAAAAACAAGGAAATCATCAACATGCCTGTGTTCATGCATCTCATGCTCATGCATCTCATGCTCATGCATGCATTTCATCCTTCAACTTTCACTTAAGCACGATGTACTTTCAAAGTTGAAATGAAATATAATGTAGATGCATCAATAGACACGCAAAATCAATTGGATAAGAACTCTAACTGTTCCTTACCCATCCCTTTCAAAGGTACTATCTTTGCCTGCACATCACCATCATCATGTGAATCATTTTGAGACACATCATTCATGGAATCTTCACTTCCATTTCTGCCATCTTCTCTTTCCACTTTCTTCAGCTTTTGTGGAAGCATTGTTGGATTCAGAGTCCAATATTTTGTAGCAATATGTCCTTGCTTATGGTAGTACGTGCACTGCATGTGCATCCTCTTAACAGCATGATTTGCCTTGTCCAATGGACCTTTGGCTTCTTGCTTCTTTTCCTTCTTCTGCTTCCTGTATGTGGCCATTCACTTCCAACATCTAGAAACATTATGGTTATCCAACCCACAAAAGGAACATGCAATTCTTTTCCCATACATATGTGGAAATTTATCATGCTTTGAAAAATCAAGAGGAATATGATTAGAACCAGATTTATACCTACCTCTTTCACCTTTATTGCCTTCATGAGGAGGTGAATTGAGTGAAGAAGTAGCTCCCTTTGGAACACTATCAATCTCTTCAAGGTTATCAGAGTTTCCCCAAATCTCTGGTTCAAGTGTGTGCTTCTAAACACCTGCATCCTGCAATTGATGTTTCAAGATATTGTATTCCTCTTGAATACGACCTTCACACTTTTGAGGTAGAGGACATGAACTGAAACTCCTTCTTGGGACTGTTTCAATGTCCTTCATGGCAGCTTTGGAATTCTCTCCATAAGACTGTCCATAGCCTAGACCCAAATACTTAGGCCTTTCCTCAACCATTATTGGTTCAACAATACCTTGTGCATGCTTACCCAAGCCTTTTCCTTCATAGCCCATCTTGGACATTAGCTTGGAACCTATGCCTCTTGTATGTTTTTCAAAAGAACTAATATAATCATTCTCAGAATAATTTGAAGACAAATTGGAATGGTTTACCTCTTCTTCAAGCTGATACTTGACTAAGGCTTTTTGGGCAACAAAGACCTATGTTTCCAACTCATGCATCCTCTTCGGGTTCATATTTGCAACATGAAGTTGCCTCTCCATTTCCTGAAATTTGTCAAAAAGCAACTACTTCTCTTCCTCCACAAAATTCAACTATACTCTAAGTCTGCTACTCTTCCTTCCATCCTCATACATTTCTCTCACCATATCCATCATGGTGGACAATTCTTGCTTCATGTCTTCATCAAATAATCTTGTAAAGAGAGCATAATTTGAGGACCCACTTGTAGAAGTTTTCATTATGCCAATGAACAAAAAAACTTCAACAAGATAAATAAAGAGCTTATTTAAGAAACCTCTTGCAACAAACCTCTTGTGCTTTGGATTGCCTTGAGGTCCTTGGGATAGAAGAATGCCTTCATCCCTTCTCCTTCTTGTCCTTCCTAGACTGAGCTATCAACAGCTTTCCCTTTACCTCTGCAAACTCAGAAAATAGTCAGTCTACAAACAAGCATACAATCAATCAGACAACCAATCTTTGACTGTCCAAACACCTTTCAGCCAAGCAATCTTTGCTTTTTCAATCAAGCATTTTGATATAACCTTCCTTGAAGGTGGGGTTAATCAATCTTAAGATCTGATACCACCTAATCTGAAAATGGGGCACTTAGGTTTCTTGTCTAACTTAAAAGAACCTCTCCCACTTCCAAAGCTTTAAATTTTCCTAAGTATTATTGATTAACCAATGCGGAATTAAGAAATGCTTGAAAATATTGGTGTATGCTTGTATTTGTTTTCAACTGATTACTTGCTTTAATTTTTGTTGTTGTGCTATAAATTAGTGTGCTGACACTGATGTATAAATACATATAACAATAAATAAAATAGCAGAGACAATGTAGCAATAAAATACACATAGAAACGGCAATTTAATTAGGAGTTCACCCACAACTCTTCGGCTACATCTCTGTGAGCTCTAGTTAACTCAACTAAGCTCTCTGGGATTATGGTATAAGTCTTTTTAGAAGCTATTTGGCTCAACTCATATTGTTCAACACATAAACAGTGGGTTCAGACACCATTTTATCCCTTGGCTCTTGAAGCTCTGGCTCTTAGCTCTGGCTCTTGGCTCTTGGTTCTAGCTCTTGGCTCTGACTCTAGCTCTTCGGCTCTGGCTTCTTTCTACCTTCTATCAGTTTACAGCCCTCTTGGCTTTTCACTTGGCTTCCAAGTGACTCCCTTGGCTGCCTTTCTGCTTCTACACTGGCTCTTTGGCTTCTGCGCTGCCTCCTTCTGCCTTAGCTTCCTGCTTCGGCTTCAAGTTCAGCAACAGAACCCCCAAAAATCAACCTCGGCAGCTCTCCACAACTTCAACAACCCCTATTTCTTTGACATCCATGGCTTTTTAAGCCAAATTGGCATTTTTTATTCATCTTCCCTCTCGGTCTCTCTGTCTTCCTGTTTTTGTCCACTCAAATCCCTTCTCTGAGCATTAGCAATCATTGCTAAATGCCCTCAGGGATGGATGCCACCTATTTTGTAACGGGAGGGAACTAGCGGTGCTTGAAATCGTTAGAAACAGTCATTCTCTATTTACATAGAGAATTCCATAAAAACACGGGAAAATCTGCAGAAAACACTGTTCCAGACTTCAATTTTTCATAACTGCACTTTATAACATTATCGGGTCTGCCTATGAGTTGCCATCGCATGTCGCAAGGGCTTACCCCTTTGTGTTTTAGAAATACATTAAAAATATGGGAAAATCTCCCTTATTGGACTTGAAATTATATGTAACAGTGTTAATAGACCCTTTCAGGTCCGTAATATCGCATCAGACACTTTTCCTTCACATTCCGTTTAATAACGAAATATACAAAATACATTAAAAAATTCCTTTCAGCGGATTTCAAAATATATTAAACTCGGTTCATATTGCCATCGGGTTTGGCCATTTCATTGCATATATACCATATAACATATCTCGGCTCCTCTGTAATGCGTCGATGCGATATTGCGACGTGACAAGTCGCAATCGCGAATCGCACAAGCCTGAGGTCTTTCCCATATGATAGGGTCTATGTCAACGCCGATTGTGATCCACCAATATCGGTGATCACGGTATCACATCGGCCTGGTCCCATTGCATGTTATGCCTCCGAATGCCTCCGCCTACCACCGTCGATGCGATATGCCGATTAGATCTGGACCGTTGATCGGCCAGATCTGACGGCCCCTATGCATTTACTCTAATATGCCTCATTTTCACCATTTCCTCATATTTTTAAGGCACAATAGTGTAATTCGAATTGTTAAGAGGTCCTCCTTTTGCGTTGGTTTTGACCTTTTCAAGGATTTTGAAGACTTAGAGGGTTTTTAGGACCCATTTGAAAGAGATTTTGCTCCTTTTTCCAAAAGGATATAGGCAACTTCATTTTATGATAACTTCTCCATTTGAAGTCCTTTTTCGCCCATTTGAGTTGTGTTGGATTCAAAATGAAGAGATCTCTGCAATGAAACTATTTCCAAGAGCAGCTTGCAACTTTCATTTTCCTCTGGTTTACAAAGGATTTGTGCCATTTGGCACCTTTTACCTCTTATATGAACTCTTTTATACTTAGAGGTTTATTCAAGATCCATTTTTTGATCAAGATGATTGCAAATAGGAAGGAGAAAATTATACTTCAAGAGAAGTTGATGGCCATGAACGAGAAGAAGCAAGAACTTCTTGAAAAGATGCATGAGATGGAGATTTTAGTCTATGATGCCAAGGAAACCCTAGCCAAATGTGTGCATGAACATGAGGTATGAAATTCAAGTTTATCTTCAGTTTCTTTTCAAAATGAATGTTTTGGTTCATTTGAAAGACACACTACAGGAATAGGGTCTAAATTATTGATGAAGATGGGCTATGAAGGTAAAGGATTACGCAAACATGCACAAGGCATAATTGAGCCAATTGTTGTTGAGGAAAGGCCTAGGTATTTGGGTCTTGGTTATGGACAACATGATGGATAATGCTCCAAATCCAAGGAGGCACATGAAGGTGTTCCAAGAGGAAATTTCATTGCATGTTCATACCCTCAAGCTTGTGAAGTTTGTGTTCAAGAGGAATGTAAAATTTGTATACCCACTTTGCAAGAAGATGCTCATAAGCATGCAATTAGTGGAAATGGAAAACAAGAGGATGTTGAAGGCTCTAAGTTCATTGAAACCATTATTGGTATTTCTAAGAGAGCCACTACTTCATCAAATTCACCTCCTCAAGAAGGCGACAAAGGTGAATGTGCAAGGTATAAATATGCCTTTAATCAAGTTTCTTTTGATTATGATAAACATGGTAAATATTCACATAAGAAATGGAGAGAATTTACATGTTCTTTTTGTGGTTTGAATAACCATAATGTTTCAAGATGTTGGAAGAAAATGGCCACATACAGGAAACTTTCAAAGAAAAAGTGACCGAAAACCAGAGGTCCATTGGAGAATGGAAACCATGTTGCAAAGAAGATGCAATTGTTTTTCACTCATTGCCAGAAGCAAGGTCATCTAATAGACAAATGTTGGACTTTGTATCCAACAACTCATCCATGAAATTTGAATAAGGTGGAGAGAGACTTTGGCAAGAATGAAAAAGAGGATTCCATAATTGATGTGGGTCAAGATGATTCACAAGATGATGTGCAGCTGCAAGAATCACCATGGAAATGGTTTGGTAAGAAGTGGTTTGATTTCTTATCCAAATAAGGCTTGAATTTATTTTTCTTATGATGCAATTCTTTTCCATAAAAATAAATTTCTTTGCCTTATGAATGCATTACTTTTCTATTGAAAGTATGTTGCAACTTGTATGATGCAAGATGTTGAAAGTGGAGTTATGTTTAACTCACTTTAATGCAGCAAAGAAGGCAATTTGTGGTTACAAGTTTGTATAATATGAATGCATTTCTTTTGAAAGAATTCTTGATGTTGCATATTTTTGCCATGAAGGTGTGTGAAAGTTGAGTATGTTGCTCAAAAAGGTGGAGAAAAATGTACTAAAATAGTCAATGGAAGAAAAAAAGGGAGCTAAAGATGAAGCTAATCTAAGGGATTTGTTGTAGCGAATATTCCTCCTACCCTCTTAGTACTAAGAAAACCTCATCTAATTCTATTTACCATATACATAATGTTCACAAAAATAAAAATCCAGACAGCAATTAGACATAGCTTCTACCATACAATTTCCATGTAGTATTTGAAATCCCTTCCCTCCTATATGTCGCAGTCACTTATGCCATAGCATAGTGTTTTCTCCAGAGACTACAATATTTATATTCCACCTTCAAGAACAATAGAAATATTGCACCCACCAGTAACAGTAATGCCCAATAGCTTGTATACAGTTCTAATCCGAACTCCCCTCATCAATACCAATTCTTCTCAATCTTGTTGGTGTCAAATTGTAACACCTTGTAAAATATGAGGCCAAGGGAAATCATCCAATGGTTCAACTCCAAGCATGGTCACTTCCATTCCTAGGTGCTAGCAGCCATTTTGACACAAGTGCATCTACACGGTCACATTGCACCGCAAACCTAGGCACTAGGCACCAGCAGGAAAGCATAGACATGAGCTCATCAAGCCGCAAGATATGAGACTGGAGGGTGAAAGAGAACACAGGGACGGAGGTCACTACCCAAATCTGACTGCAAAGGTACTCACAGATCGGATGACGTGCATCACTCTGCACCCTCAATTTGCGTGAGGGCCATGTGTCGACATCATAGGATTATCTCATCGCCTTTCAAGCTACAAATTCCACCTCCCAAATGTCACATGTGGCCAACTATTATTCCACATCACCCTGTCGTCATTTCTTCCCCTCCTTGTCAGCCGCCACTAGGATCTTCCATACCCCTCACCTCCACGTCCATCTCATTCATCATGTCATCCCCACATCATCCTCTATGTCACCACTTTCCTCTCCCATCACCTCCTACATATCTTAGTCTGACCATGATAACGCATCACCTTGACATCATGGAGGCCTCAGTAAATGTGTTACCTCGCAGATCTAATGGCAGAGGAGATAGCTCATCCAATGGTTGCAGTGAGCCTCATATCGGTAAGTTTCATGATAGTAATTTGAGCCAAGGGTTGTGGATAAGAACACATGTCATCCTCTTGTTTCCTTTGCACCACTTAAAGACCCTCCATGGTTGGGAGCTAGATGATGAAAAATATTGCTACGTGGCACCTACCATGGGGTGCTAACCAATGAGGCTTAGACACCTATCCCAAGCTACACGTGCCTCAATTAAATCTTATTTAAAGACTAAAGAATCTAAACTCTACACCACTTTTTAGAAATTATTCATTGTATGCTCTCAGGTTTTCTCTATTTCCTGGCTAAAGGCATTAATTCTGTTAATTTAACCAGAGAATTCAATTGTTTCCCCACTGCTCCTAGTGAATTTTGACCTTCTGCCTTTTTACTAAGCTAAACAATTCAAAATTGGGATTTACAGCCTCAACGTGTGGTGAGCTCCAGTATTGTAGCAATAATGCTACAACTCCTGGGCCTTCCTGTCTCTTAATTTTATCAACCCGGTAGTTCGTACAAACTTGGAAGCGACGGTGTTGTATGCACAAGTACTAGCCCTTGTCGCAGCTGTCACTTGGTCAGCTGGCACAAGTCCGCTAGGGCTTAAGCCAACTTCTATAGGCTCACAGAAGAAGCTTTATCAATGATGGACGAAAGCTAACTCAAAGGAAGGCTACGCTGCTTGACAAACTGAATCAAAAGCAATTTAAAGCATGTAAATCCATGAAACCCTAATTTAACTAGTCTATCTTCTATAATGCAAAGAATGTGGATGCAACTCCTATGAATGCTGTCATTACCTCTAACAAGTGTAAATGCATGGGTCTAAGCTACTTGTATCATGAGAAATGGGTTTTTGTGTTTTTCCTTTAGGTGTGTGGAATGAGTGTGAACTTGGCCTAATTAGGGTTTGATTGTGCAGGTGGGATGGAGAAGGAAGGAAAGTGTGGGACAGGTTGGGGAGGCTAGGAGAGGTTCCTAAGGATCCTTAGCACCCATCCACAGAGGTCCCTCACGTTCAGAAGCTCGGCAACGAAGTGAATGGCCTCCTACAGGAAGGCTGCAGGGGATCCTACAGGATACTCAGTTTTCTACAAGATGGCTGTGCACGTTTACAGGATGGTTGGCCGTGGAGGTTTTTAGGAGTTGATGGAGTGTTGGAGTGGTGTGGGAGGCTAAGGGAGATGGAGATGGACCTAATGATGTCTTAGGAAATGGCAAGTCAGACGAAGGAAGGGTGCATGCAATGGGTTGATGTTTTGGAAGGGTGGAATCAACGAGAGTGAAGGAGATGGAGCTGTACGTGAAATGAGAGAGTTGGAGGGCACGTGAGTGAGATAGAGGGTGAATAGAACTTGCAGGTGGATGAAGAAAACGACGAAGGAAATCGCTTGAGCAAAAGCAGTGTAAATAAAACAAATGACCTGTGCATGAAAACAAGGAATTCATTAACCTATTATGCCATGAAACCTATAAATCCAAAATGGAAACCAAGCAATAAAACTAATGCGTGAGAGTGCAGTATGGATCAATGTCGAGAATGTATGAATAAATCCTTAATGAAAAACGTTCATGTGGCAACTTGCGTGGAGATGAAACGACTGCTGTTCTTTTTGGTGGCTGATCATGGTCTACACCCCAATCCCAAACAGTGAGATGGCAGTGAGCCTTTACAACCTGTTTTTGTTGGAGCTCCAAGAGATTTATTCTACCAACCTATCAAACTTGAATACCGAAAGCAAAGCATCATACCAGTCCTATCTATGCTAACGAAAACAATTAAACTAACAAGCTGGAAATCCGAATTGCATAGGAAACTAAACAAACTCAAGTGCTGGACCTAATTGTAAATGCATTACAACACTGAGGAGGTCTATGGCTCTCAGGTTGGGCCCTAACCTGAGAGCTATAGCTCCTTGAGAAAACTCAGAACTAACTCAAAAGTGGCCTTCTTTATTCATAATCTGATAACATGCCAAATTGGCTTACAAAAGAGAACGAAACTTGAGCTGTGCTCCAAAATTACAATAGTAATACGAGAGTTTCAACAACCTAACCAAGGCTAAGGCCTCTATACTTATACAAAACGATGATCCAACAAGTATCCATGATTCTAGGAGCTCGGCTGTTTAATCTAGAGTTTAACTGCTGATCCTGTAGGATGGTCATAAATGTTGTTTCCTGTAGAGCAGTTTTGAACTGTTGTTCCTGTAGAACAGCTGGCCGTGTATTAAGCTCGGAGGGAGGATGGAGTGGGGCTTGGAGTTCTTGGTGAGGATCACGAGGAATGTCCCCCAAGACCGTGGACAACCTCTCCTTACGTCAGCAGTGCCAACTCGTTGTCTCCTTGCCACCTTTTCGTTGTCTTTTGCTCCCTTTTAATGCCAAAACCTGGAATCACAATGCATTAGCTACGTAGATAAAGTGCCTATCCTTTCTCCTACAAACAACATGAATAAACTAAGAAGTGTATGCATAAACAATAAAAATGAATGGTTTGAGCAAGAAGAATAGGCCAAAATGAGCCCAAATTGTACCAAAATTGGGGCTCATCATCACCCCCCAGCTGAACCATTTTCTCATCCTTGAGCAACCTTGCTCCTGCTTCTCGTCCTTGGCTGAGGACTCGGGACCGGAACAGGCTCTTTCTTTTCTGCTTTTGATGGCCCTGCCTTCTCTGCCCCTGGTGGTGATGAAGGTGACGCTTCCTTCCCCTTTTCCATTTCCTTGAGTCGGGCTTCGGAAGGTGACTGGCCTATCTTTCGAGTCCAGGAGGTTATTTTTGGGCTCCCCTTTTCTGGGGTGGCTGATGTTTTAAAGGGGGTCCTTGGACTGGGTGAAGTAGGTACATCCCCTGAAGTGGTTTGGCTGCTGGGTGGAGGCTGTGGCTTGCCCGTGGTCATCCTTTTGCTCCTCCTGACTTCAGGTGGTAGAGGGGTCTCCCTCTCCCTTTTCTCTTTCGGTTTTGGAGGTGTGCTGAGGGCAGCCAGTGCCACTGCTGCCTCCTTCTCAAGAATGCTAGCCTTCTCTTTCTTGTGATTTGCTCTCTCAGAGCTCCTTGTAGAAGGCCTCTCCTTTTTAGATTTCGGGCTTCTTGTGGAAGACCCTGCTTTGCCTGCTTCCGGGCTTCCTGTAGAAGACTCTTTCTTTGTCTTCGGACTCTCTATAGGAGGCTGTTTCTCAATGACCTTCGGGCCTCTTGTAGAAGCCCCTCTGTCCAATCTTGGGCTTCTTGTAGAAGCCCCTGTCTCTGTCTTCCGGCTTCCTGTAGAAACCCGGGGTTGCACTTTCGGGCTTCCTGTAGAAGCCTCTTTCTCCGTTTTTGGGCCTCCTGTAGAAGCCTGTCCTCCAATGATTTTCGGGCTTCCTGTAGAAGCCTTGGTTGTTGCTCTTGGGCTTCCCGTAGAAGCCTGCTCCTTACTGATCTTCGGGCTTCCTGTAGAAGCCTTTGTCTTTGTTTTCAGGCTTCCTGTAGAAGCCTGTTTTTGTGTTTTCGGGCTTCCTGTAGGAGCCTGCGCTTGCGTTCCTGTAGATGCAACTTCCGCCACCTTTTCTTTCTTGGCTGCATGGATTTTGCTTTTGGTTTTGCCTGCAGGAGCTGACGAGGTGCTTGGGCTGGCAGGGACCACCTCAGTTTTGACTGCCCTGCTTTTCAACCTCTGTTCCCTTGATGACAGGATGGGGGTGTCTTCTTTTGCTTTGTCATCCTCTCCCTCCTCCTTCTCTTTTCGTTCTTTCTTCTGTGATGGAGTCGGGGCCTTTTTGCTTTTCCCTTTCTTACTCTTGGCTACGGGCTCTTCTTCTTCACCGCTAGAGGACCCTGTCTCTCCAAGCAACATTTTTATGTCCCCTTCTCTTGTTAAGTTCCTAAATGATTCCCATGCGAGGGGGACTTTATATGAGCGGAGAGCATCCTCCACGAGCAATTTTATCAGCCCATGATGGGCTATCTGATCAGGGATTCCGTCCTTGAGCTTTGTAGAGCACTCTATCAAGGACTGCAGTAAAAAGTAAGGAATGCTCAGCCTCTGTGCTGCAGGGAGGTCAATCTGGTGTCGTAGTTCGTTGAGCAGCCTGAAGTGATACGCATATATGATGCTGTAACGACCCTCACAGGTGATATATTTCATAATTTGAAAACTGACTTCGTGCCACGGTGGTGACAGGCTGGTCCTTTTCACCCCATTCTTGTCCTCTGTGAATGATTCTTCAGGCGGGAAGAACTCCTTCTTTGCTTGCTGGCTCTGCTTCCGCTCTTCTTTATCCCACGGCAGACCCATGGGCAGTTCCGTGACTCGACTGATGTGCTCTGGGGTGAGTTGGAGGCTGAGGCCTCGGAAGCTTACCGTGGCCAGTGTCAGGGATTTAGGCTTCAAGGCCTGCAAGAATTCCTCGGCTACTTCATCATCGTAGCCTCGTAGCTTATCACAAAAAGGCATCCATTGTGCCCTAGTGAAGAGCTCAACCACTGCTGGGTTTCTCCTTAATTTGGCGGGATCTGTGGGTTCTCGCCTGATAAACCCACCAGGCATGGCGAACACAGTGGTTTTGGCAAAAGGCGGTAGATACAAAGGAAATTCGGTCTTATGGACAGAGTATGCAATGAATTCACAAAACCACAGTCTAATTATGCAGCTATCCTGTAGGAGCGATAGTATAGGCACGGCAATCCAATTCTTTATGACCACACTGTGACTAATGGCCTTGCCACCTTTAAAAAAACCAATTGCGGAAGGAGTTGCAGGGTTACCTCTTTTCTGCCACCTTTTTTTACGTGAAGACTTCACCTTCCTGTAGAGCCGCGTTCCTGTAGGACGGCGTTCCTGTAGAAACTGTTCCTGTAGGAGCAGTGCGCAGGCTTCGGGAAGAGCTTTAGTTGGCTGGCGGTCGAGAGGTGCTTTACCAGCGTTCAGGTAGCCGAGAGCTCGGCGTATCAACATGCAGAGGTAAGCAGAGGATCTACTCGAGTTTTGAAGTGAGGTTGATGGAGATACACGCTTAATCGAGCCGATTAGATTTTGAATCAGCGCAGCTCGTGGCGCGGGGGTGAGCTGTCCCCGCCGGACCGTTGGGTGACATCACCCATCATCCACCTGCACATTCGTTTGTTGCCGCATTCATTCCCACAGATCTGCTGCCGCCCTTTTCGGTTAAACTTCACTTCTCGGTTGACGGGACTGATCTTCACGTGCTTGCTGCGTGTTTCTTTCGTCGTGGCTGCCACCTCGTCCTCTGACTAACCCTTTACTAACCGACGTGGCCAATCACTGGCCTTTAGGCCGCTCAACCATTCACCTTTATGCCATGCAAAACAAATCGAAGTAATAATCATGTAGTTTGATGGAGAGAAGGATTAGAACACTTACCTGCGCGCGGCTGCACATGATTTCCAGTTTTTTTGAGCGATGGATCTACCTGCCGCCTGTGGCTGCACATTCCTGTAGGCTCGTGGTTACAGGATGCTGGCGATGGAGTGAATGGTTCTGCGTTCATCCGCCCGTGTTTGATCTCAGATGGCGGTGCTGTGAACGGTCTTCACTTGAGCAGGTTGAACTGTTACAGGATCCCCGCGAGGGGTCTTGTCACCGTTCTTTCTCCTCGGGTGTATGCTGCATGCTGGCGGTTCTGGCGTCTCGATCACGATCCCAGCGCTTCTGATGTATCAACGTGGATGTGGTATGGTTCTCGGTGCTTAGTTTTTCTTTGACAGATGCTTTCTCACGAGAACTGATTACTTTGTTGTGTTGCTGCAGGGATCTTGGTTGCATGGCGACGAGGATGTTGGAGGACGATAATGGCAATGTTCAGGGGTGCCATCATTGGCATGCATGCATTCAATCCACTCCTCAGTCGCTAGATCTTCATTTGAAACACATTTCGGCCATCGTAACCTTCTACAGGAAGTTTCCTGTAGAACACAGAGTTTCCTGTAGAAATTTGGCATTTTCCTGTAGAAGATCCGCGTCTTCCTGTAGGAAGACTGTCTGTTCCTGTAGAAAAACTGTATCCTCCTGTAGAAGATCCAAAGCATGATAATAATTGCACATACCTTAAAAAACATTGTTGTTCTTGGAGGAGGTGTTGATGACATCCTTTGCTAGCATGATGAAGGCCCCTGGCTTGGAGTGGAGAGGCTTCTTTTCCTCCATAGAACATCTGCATGCAAACCTTTTATTGTGCTGATTGCTTTTTCCTGTTTTCTTTCTTTTTTCTTTTTTTTTCTTTTTTTTCTTTTTTTTAGAAAGACAATAGGAGCGCCTCAATGAGGTTTTCACCCCTACTGCCTGCCTTGGGCGCCTCAGAGAGGTTTTCACCCAAGGATCTTTATTTTTCTCTCTTTTCTTTTTCGAAAGACAATAGGAGTGCCTCAATGAGGTTTTCACCCCTACTGCCTGCCTTGGGCGCCTCAGAGAGGTTTTCACCCAAGGATCTTTTTTTTTCTCTTTTTTTTCTTTTTTTTCTTTTTTTTTTTTTTTTTTTGTGTTTTAGATCCTTCAGGGTATGCCCAAAGCGGAGGCAGAACCCTTCTCTATGACCAAAACAGATTTCTCCATAGTGCTGATAAACTCTTGTCTTGAGAGAGGTCTTCTATAGATCTTCAATCGGTGCCCATTGACAAGCATGGGAATGGATTCCTCATCAATGGTTCGAATGAGGACAGATCCATTGTCATGGCACTGTTCCACCACATATGGTCCTAGCCATCTGGTTCTCAACTTCCCCTTGAAATCTTTGAATCTGGAATCATACAACAAAGCCCAATCTCCCGGCTGAAATTGCTTGTCATGGAGATGTTGGTCATGCCACACCTTCCTCTGAAGTTGAACCACTTCTGAGTGAAGGAGGGCCTGCATGCGGTGTTCATCCAGTCCATTCAGCTGCAATAACCTTTCTTGTTGTGCATGGCTGAGATCTAGGTCCAGCTGAGCTGCCAACCTCAAAGTGTTATACTCAAACTCAATGGACAGTAAAGCTTTCTTCCCATAGACCAGCTCATAAGGTGTGAAATCGGTGGTGGTCTTCCAAGTGGTGTTGTAAGCCCATGTGGCTTCAACTAGGCGATCTGCCCAGTCTTTTCTGCCGCTGTTCACCACTTTGGTCAAGATCCCTTCTAGAGCTCTATTGGTGACTTCCACCTGCCCATTTGCTTGAGGATGATAGGGGGTGGAAGTCCTATGCTTGATCTTGTGATGAGCTAATAGATCTTCAACCAAGTTGGAGGTGAACTGGCTCCCTTGATCGGTCACCAGCTCTCTTGGGTAGCCAAACTTGTAGAAGATGTTCTCTCTTAAGAACTCGACCACCTTTTCTTCTGTTGCTGCTTTGATTGCTTTAGTCTCTGCCCACTTTGTCAAGTAGTCAGTACACACAATGATGTAGGATCTCTGCCTCGAAGAGGGATTGATTGGGCCCACAAAGTCCATGCCCCACTTCTTAAATGCCTCGAGAGTCACTTGAGGTTGGAGAGGCATCTCATCCCTTTGGGTCGGTTTCCCCATTCTTTGGCATTGGTCACACTGGCTAACATATCTTCTGACATCTTGATGAAGTGTGGGCCAATAGTAGCCTACCTGCAGGATCTTGAAGGCAGTTCTCTTTGATGCAAAATGTCCTCCACAAGGCCCATCATGACAGGTGAGGAGAATGTCAAAGACTTCCTCCTCCCTTACACAACGCCTTAAGATCTGATCGGGGCCAAGCTTGAACAGGTTGCCCCCAATCCATGTAAATGAGGCACTCTTTCTGATGATTTTGCTCTTCTCTTTTGAAGAGAGGTGCGGAGGGAACTGAGCTGAAACAAGGTAGTTTGCTATATCAGCAAACCATGGAGAGAGTACTGAGATAGCAAACAGATGCTCATCAGGCATCTGGTCATCCACCGTCCCATCTTCATCTGCAGACAAATCCAATCTAGACAAGAAGTCAGCAACAACATTTTCTTTTCCTGGTTTATCAACAATGGTTAGATCAAACTGCTGCAATAAAAGTAACCATCTAATAATACGAGCATTCACATCTGGTTTATTCATCAAGTATCTAATAGCAGCATGGTCAGTATGTACAAAAGTCTGCTAACCAGTAATGTAATGTCGGAACTTGTTCAGTGCATGAACCACAGCTAAGAATTCCTTCTCGGTTACAGTGTAATTCAGCTCTGCTTTGGACAAGTTTTTGCTAACGAAGTAAATGGCATATGGAAGTTTTTGCTCAACTTGTCCTAAGGCTGCACCTATGGCTTTGTTCGAGGCATCAGTGTGGATGTGGAAAGGTAGGGCCCAGTTTGGACCCCTTAGGATTGGAGCTGACACTAACTTGTCTTTTAATTCATTCAAACTCTTCTGACAATCGTCAGTCCAATTAAACTCCACATCTTTTGCCAACAAACCAAACAATGGTGAGGCTAACTTGCTGAAGTCTTTAATGAACCTCCGGCAGTATCCTGCTAATCCCAAGAAACTCCGGACATCCCTTACTTTTTGAGGAGGTGGAACCCTCTTGATGAGAGCAATTTTGTTAGGATCCACCTGCAATCCTTGAGAAGAAATGGTATGGCCTAGCACTGTCCCTTCAGTCATTAGGAATTCACATTTCTCAGGGCTAAGGGACAAGTTCATCTCGATGCACTTGGTTAGGACCTTTCCCAAGTTGGACAATGCTTCCTGGAAGTTGGCCCCATAAGGGGTAAAGTCATCCATGTAGATTTCCACTGCATCATGGACCAACTCCGAGAAGATGCTCAAGACAGCTCTCTGAAAAGTAGCAGGAGCATTGCATAGCCCAAAGGGAAGGACTCGGTAGGCAAAGGTACCCCAAGGACAAGTGAAGGTGGTCTTATCTTGGTCTTCTGGGCTGATTTGGATTTGATTGTACCCGCTGAACCCATCCAGGAAAGAGAAGAACTTCTTTCCTACCAGTCCATCCAACACTTGATCTATGAAAGGTAGAGGGAAATGTTCCTTCTTGGTAGCTTTGTTCAGCTCCCGGTAATCTACACAGATCCTCCACTTCCCATTCTTCTTGGGAACCAACACTAGAGGGGACACCCATTCACTATCTGAGATGGGGTAAATGAATCCGGCATCCAACAGTTTTTGCAATTCTTCCTTGACAATGTCCTTAAGGGCTGGATTCATTCTCCTCTGGGGTTGCCTAACTGGTTTACAATCCTCTTTGATGTATATATGATGGGTACAGACCGAGGGGTGGACTCCTTTCATCTCCTTATAGCTCCAAGCAAAAGCATCTAAGTGGCTGGCCAATAGGCTACACAACTCCTTCTCCTGGGAAGGAGATAGAGAGGAGCTGATCTTTAACGCTCTCTCAGGGCCGAACTCCACACTTTTGACTCTGGGAGTGACAGGGCTGGTTGTACAAAGGTCCACTAAGG
This sequence comes from Pinus tabuliformis, assembly GCA_031772625.1. Lineage (NCBI taxonomy): Eukaryota > Viridiplantae > Streptophyta > Pinopsida > Pinales > Pinaceae > Pinus > Pinus tabuliformis. The sequence goes on along the minus strand of CM062807.1, from coordinate 1,208,334,862 downwards.
TGCTAGCTTGGGCATCCTCCACCAACTTCTCTAAAGATAGTGCACTGGAAGGTGGATTCTGGATCAGGGTCTCAATTAAATCATCCTCGGTAGGAGAACTTCTTCTAGCGGTATATAGGGTGCACAGAGGTGCAGAGTACACCTCGTCTTCCTCTCCGTCCTCCAACCAGAGTGGTAAATCATGCTCTAAAGAGGGTTGGGCAGGAGGGTATAGGACTAGCTGCTTGGACATGGGACCATTTTTGATGGTCATGTTTCCTGCCCGACAACTTATGTAAGCATCTGCAGTAGCTAACCAAGGCCTTCCCAAGATGAGAGGATATCCAGTAAGCTTGGCCTTTGGTTGCAGGACCAGGAAATCTGCAGGGTATTCCCAAGAATCAATTGAGACCAAGACATCCTCCACAATCCCTTCGGGAGTCACGGTGGAGCGATCTGCTAACTGCAGTACTGTCGAGGTCTTTCTCAAGGAACCCTGAAGATTGAGTTTAAGCGTGGTATCCCTGGTCATCACATTGATGGCTGCCCCCAGATCAATCAAGGTGTGGGGGATAATGGTGCCATTGATGTGTACATCTACTACAGGACTTCCAGGATCTAGGTACTTTGGGCAGATGACTTGTCCTAGCATAAGGTCAGACAGTTGTCCTCTGACATTGATAGTTGAGGCATCTTTCTTCCGTCTGCCTGGGTGTTTGAAACACTTCTCCTTAATCAGCTTGCTATATATTGGCACATCCTTGATGGCTTGGAGAAGTGGGATTTTTACACACAACTGTTTGAGCTCACCCAAAAGCTCATCTTCTTCTGGGTTCGGTTGTGTGGTGGCTGTTAGTCTCTCAGGAAAGGGTGGAGTAGGCTTTGGTTCACTCTCCTGATGGGTTTCCTCATCCTCTGGGGGAGGAGGTTGGTGATCTGGAAGAGTCTTTCCAGATCTAAGATTGATCTCCTGGATCTCCACAGCATAGGTAGGGCATGAGGTCTCCCCAGTATATACCTGCTGAGCCTGTCTATTGTTGGGGTTCGGGTTCGGTTGAGCAGGCATCTGAGGTTGCCTTGGAGGAGCAGGAGGTAAAGGCTAAGGTTGAACTAGTGGTGGAGGCAAAATGGCAGGAGGAGTGTTGTATTGGGGCCTCCACCCCGACTGAGGAGCACTCCATTGAGGCTGCGACTGGGTATGTGAGTGATATGGGTGAGAAGTAGGTTGAGTAGGGTACTGAGGTGGATAAGACCATGGAGGAGGCATGGACCAGGAAGGATGAGCAGGGGGACCCCAGGAAGGCATGGGAGTCAAGTGGTTGGGGTTGTAATAAGCTTGAGATGCCCCTTGCATCCCCTGCTGATAAGGTCTAGATCCTTGAGGCCTCCTTTGGTTGATGAAGTAGAGAGGTTCAGTGGGGGCTTCAGTTCCTTGGTACATGGCTTTAAACCCAGGCAAGGTTGGACACTGATTTGTTGGGTGGTCCTCCTCACAAACGAAACACACTTCGACCGAATGCAATGGACATTCGTTCTTAGGGTGTCTTCTGGTGCACCTAGGACAGAAGACAGCCAAGGCTCTCTCAGCTTCCTCTTTCTTTTGCTGGATCCTGAATGTGTCCAGCTGCATGGCAATGGTATGTCTCACCTCACTCTTAAGATCTTCTAATTGGTTTGTAAGCTCATGTTTGGAGAAAGGGACACCAGTGGAGAGGAGGTTTCCTCTACCTCGTTTTCTAGCTGCCCTGGAATGATTTCGAAACACAGTCTTGATGTCCTCATAAGGCAGTTGGTAAATGTCCCCCCCAGCTAACATGTGAAGGGTGTCTAGGAGATCTTCAGGGACTCCTCGGAGTAGAACCAACTTGAGGGATTCAGGGTCAAGTGTGCATCTGGCCCATTTATAGCTAAGTTGGAACCTCTCCTCATAGTCCTCTAAAGACTCATCATTCCCCATGGTCATTCGAAAGATCTCTCCCTTGGTTTCCTTGGACCTACAATAATCCCTATGCTTGGTATTGAAGGCTTGCTGCATCTGAGCCCAAGTGGTGATGCTATTCCCAGGTAATCCCATGAACCAGCGTAGTGCTGCATACTTAAGAGTGGAAGGGAAAAGCTTCAACTTTTGCTCATCCTCAGTATAGTCATAGGTTCGACAAAGGACAGCAAACTCAAACAAGAAGGTATCAAGATCCTCAGTGGTCAGTCCATGGAAGTGAGGCAAGGCAGAGGGGCTAATGTTTTTCATTTTCATATCCCCATTGGTCTCTCGGATGGGGAAAGCTCCTTCTATTCTCTCATCTTCTCTCCTGTTATCAGCCATGGCTTCAGATGGAGTGGTTTCTAACTCTTCTTCTTCTATAGGGTCTTGGTATATCTCGGGATGTTCACCTATAGGTTCCTCTAGGTCACTGTCACCAAAGAAGAGAGAAGGGTGACTTAGTGATGTGGTGGGGGTGTTTGGTAGGAATTTGCCTGATCTATCTCGGTTCCTACGAGGCATGAAAGGGAAAGGACTCTTCTCTGTTTTTAGTGCTTTTGTTTTTTCCTTGTACCTGCAAAACTGAAACAAAGTGATCTACAACTAACTAGATTACTCAAATGAAATTTGCGGAATTGGAAATATTAATCTAGGAAAGAAAAAAATATTAATCTAGGAAAGCAGGAAATACTAATCTAAGAAAGCAGGAAAGATTAGTCTAGGAAAGCAGGAAATACTAATCTAAGAAAGCAGGAAAGATTAGTCTAGGAAAGCAGGAAAGTCTATACTACTTTTGCAGAATGTAAATGAAGCAAACTACTTAGCAGAAGGTAAGAGTAGGAAAGTAGAGGAAAAGCAACAGGTGCTAATACTCTGACGCTTCCCCGGCAACGGCGCCAAAAATATGGTGAGCTCCAGTATTGTAGCAATAATGCTACAACTCCTGGGGCTTCCTGTCTCTTAATTTTATCAACCCGGTAGTTCGTACAAACTTGGAAGCGACGGTGCTGTATGCACAAGTACTAGCCCTTGTCGCAGCTGTCACTTGGTCAGCTGGCACAAGTCCGCTAGGGCTTAAGCCAACTTCTATAGGCTCACAGAAGAAGCTTTATCAATGATGGACGAAAGCTCACTCAAAGGAAGGCTACGCTGCTTGACAAACTGAATCAAAAGCAATTTAAAGCATGTAAATCCATGAAACCCTAATTTAACTAGTCTATCTTCTATAATGCAAAGAATGTGGATGCAACTCCTATGAATGTTGTCATTACCTCTAACAAGTGTAAAGGCATGGGTCTAAGCTACTTGTATCATGAGAAATGGGTTTTTGTGTTTTTCCTTTAGGTGTGTGGAATGAGTGTGAACTTGGCCTAATTAGGGTTTGATTGTGCAGGTGGGATGGAGAAGGAAGGAAAGTGTGGGACAGGTTGGGGAGGCTAGGAGAGGTTCCTAAGGATCCTTAGCACCCATCCACAGAGGTCCTTCACGTTCAGAAGCTCGGCAACGAAGTGAATGGCCTCCTACAGGAAGGCTGCAGGGGATCCTACAGGATACTCAGTTTTCTACAGGATGGCTGTGCACGTCTACATGATGGTTGGCCGTCGAGGTTTTTAGGAGTTGATGGAGTGTTGGAGTGGTGTGGGAGGCTAAGGGAGATGGAGATGGACCTAATGATGTCTTAGGAAATGGCAAGTCAGACGAAGGAAGGGTGCATGCAATGGGTTGATGTTTTGGAAGGGTGGAATCAACGAGAGTGAAGGAGATGGAGCTGTACGTGAAATGAGAGAGTTGGAGGGCACGTGAGTGAGATAGAGGGTGAATAGAACTTGCAGGTGGATGAAGAAAACGACGAAGGAAATCGCTTGAGCAAAAGCAGTGTAAATAAAACAAATGACCTGTGCATGAAAACAAGGAATTCATTAACCTATTATGCCATGAAACCTATAAATCCAAAATGGAAACCAAGCAATAAAACTAATGCGTGAGAGTGTAGTATGGATCAATGTCGAGAATGTATGAATAAATCCTTAATGAAAAACGTTCATGTGGCAACTTGCGTGGAGATGAAACGACTGCTGTTCTTTTTGGTGGCTGATCATGGTCTACACCCCAATCCCAAACAGTGAGATGGCAGTGAGCCTTTACAACCTGTTTTTGTTGGAGCTCCAAGAGATTTATTCTACCAACCTATCAAACTTGAATACTGAAAGAAAAGCATCATACCAGTCCTATCTATGCTAATGAAAACAATTAAACTAACAAGCTGGAAATCCGAATTGCATAGGAAACTAAACAAACTCAAGTGCTGGACCTAATTGTAAATGCATTACAACACTGAGGAGGTCTATGGCTCTCAGGTTGGGCCCTAACCTGAGAGCTATAGCTCCTTGAGAAAACTCAGAACTAACTCAAAAGTGGCCTTCTTTATTCATAATCTGATAACATGCCAAATTGGCTTACAAAAGAGAACGAAACTTGAGCTGTGCTCCAAAATTACAATAGTAATACGAGAGTTTCAACAACCTAACCAAGGCTAAGGCCTCTATACTTATACAAAACGATGATCCAACAAGTATCCATGATTCTAGGAGCTCGGCTGTTTAATCTAGAGTTTAACTGCTGATCCTGTAGGATGGTCATAAATGCTGTTTCCTGTAGAGCAGTTTTGAACTGCTGTTCCTGTAGAACAGCTGGCCGTGTATTAAGCTCGGAGGGAGGATGGAGTGGGGCTCGGAGTTCTTGGTGAGGATCACGAGGAATGTCCCCCAAGACCGTGGACAACCTCTCCTTACGTCAGCAGTGCCAACTCGTTGTCTCCTTGCCACCTTTTCGTTGTCTTTTGCTCCCTTTTAATGCCAAAACCTGGAATCACAATGCATTAGCTACGTAGATAAAGTGCCTATCCTTTCTCCTACAAACAACATGAATAAACTAAGAAGTGTATGCATAAACAATAAAAATGAATGGTTTGAGCAAGAAGAATAGGCCAAAATGAGCCCAAATTGTACCAAAATTGGTGCTCATCAACGTGCATGCACTGTGAAAATGCCTCCTCTTGAGCAACCTAGTTGTTATGGACGTTAACGTCCCCAAACCGTGCACACAATGCACTATTTTGTGTCTCTTTCAACCCAATTCTATTAAAATGTCCAAGGTACCAGTTCATTTTTTTTTATAAGCACTATATCTCTCTTTCTTGTGTGTATTACATTTTCTTCAATGTCGTGACCCTCAAATGACACCTCTAATTCCCTGTATTGTCCTATGTGTTTAAACATAGCACACATACACCTTGACTATTAAGTCACTCACAATATTTTGCTTGAATTTTTTCAAGAGTACCAACTATTCGAGCATCCACTAAAATCCACACTTCTCCAATGGCTACTTCCTTTACTAAGAGTACCACCGCTGCCCCAGCCAAAGGGAAGGAGAAGAACTGGATATTTTGGATGAGCTTGTGAATATTAAAGACCCACTGTGGACCATGCATGGCATGAGGAATGCTATTTAGATAGTTCTAGAAACCAAGGCGTGTTAAAAGATGATTATAACTTTTATGTGTTAGGATTAGTCTATGTCATCCTCCTACAGGTGTCCAATTTCCCGGAGATGGTGACCTAGTGTGCTAAGAAGTATATGCCAAAGAGGACAGTAATTGTCTCGTCTCATCATGGCTCAAAGAAAATTAAAACAACTCCATATGCCATTATCACCATGTTTTTATTTCCAAGATGGGAAAAGTTTCATAAGTTGGACAAGGGTGAAGTCGAAAGGAAATGGGCCAGCTTGTCACCTGATATTCAACAGCAAGTAGTAAATGTTTGTCTCAAGAAGGGCAGAGCACCTCCTCCTAATCAACTCCCTTACCATATTTCAATCTTTGAACCCTTGTCGATAGTGTCATTTTCTATGATGGCTCAAATACTAGGCCTAGACTCTGATATCTTCATAATTGTAGCTTATATGGGTCTTCTAGTGTTTTTACATCACCCTCCATCGAAACCTGCATTCATTTCGACTTCCCTAAATTATTTTTCGACAAAATTCACTCCTAAATGTTGGAATTTGAAGAGACAAAGGCTCTCTACTACCAAACCTACCTAGTTCACTTGTTTATTCATTATAAATACTTGTACATGGAACATCTTAAGCTCATAATAGTCGATGAACATGGGAATCTGTTTCCAACCTATGACTGGTTACCTATGGTCCACAAACCTAAAAATAGCCATAGCCTCTTTGACTACATTTCTTCTTTGATGTCATTCATGTATACCCATTTGCATGGTAAATCATTGTCGAGATTCCCTTATTTCCTTAGATAAACATTGAAACTCACTCCAGATGCCATGTGGGTGATTGGTACTTGTTCAAGGCTTATATTGTCTAGAGATTTTATGGTTTTGAATATCATCCATATTAACTATCAGCCTTCCTTACTCCCCACATATTTACACTAGAGTATATCTGGAAAAGGATGATTAGTGATCGAGTGCACTTTGTTGAAAAGAAGGAAGTGATTACGTTTCATCTCACACATAATGCAGAAAATTACAATGTGGCCTCAAGGAATTCCTTGGACACGGTGGAGAAGATCCTTGGAAGCTTTAATTTTTCCAAGGTTAGGGCTTAGAGACATGATCCACATGATATCATTTATAATTTGAGAAATGATAAGGATCGAGAAAATCATAAGCATAAACTAAATCCCCTGATTGAGGAATGTGATAATAAGGATAGCTAGGAGGAGGCCAAGGCAATCCTTTTAGCCCACTATATTAGAAGTTTCTTAGCTCTCGTGGAAGGAATGAAGCACTTTTGAGCCCATGGATGTTGATAAGGAGGAAGAGAAAAGTTAAAAGAGTACCAAATTGGACGGAGACCCTAGAGGGGAAGAGGAGGATGATAAAGCGACTTGAGTCTCAGGTTATAGTATTGTATAATAGTCAACTAGTTGTGGCCACAAAGAAAATGTTCACTATGGAAACTTTTCATTCTTCCATGATTGAGAATGCAGACACAGAGTTAGAATAAGTCGCCCAGCCAGGGCTAGTGTCAATTATTGACCAATTTGCAAATATTTCCAATTAGGAATCAAAAGAGAGGCAGAGATATGTCAGGATAGCTTAGAATCAACCTCTACCGCCCACACAACTCAAAAGTGCTATGGATTACGAGAAGGGGGTTAGGAAAATGGTGGTGTTGGAATCTAAGGTGGAAAATATTATGTCTATAGCCAACTGTTTAAGCCTCGAAATTCGCTACAAGAACATTAGAGATGACCACTTGGTCCGGATCTTAATGCAACTCCTTTTCCATTTTGAATGGTGGTTCCGACTAGTTTAACTAGGTCTGGTTACCTTCTCGCAATCTCCAATGGCTTAAAATATGACTTTCATCCACTAATGTAGAAGAGACATCATATCAGCCCTCTTGTTGATCAGGCAAGAAAGTAATCCTTAAGCTAATCTGGGGCTCAGCCAAACCACAACTAAAGTTTGTCTCTTTGTGAAGAGGACTTCTAGGAATGTAGTATTAAATCTATATGCAAAATTATTCTAAAATGCAATAAAAGGAACTAAATCCTAATCCTATCTCAATTAGGTAGATATAGATCTAATACAACCGAGGGCAAGATATTTAAATGATTGGGATTTAAATATATCTGAATTATAATGAAAATAAAGCTAATGAAGTAGTTCAATTAATCGACATTATGAATATCAAAACACATTCTATTAAGAGACCTCTTAACTGAAACAATCAACCAACAACATTTAGGAAGTAGTTCACAAAATGATATTGATTATTAAATCAGTAATTCGTATAATTAAACAATAATATGAGGAAATAGTTCGCAACATATCATTATTTGTTAAATCAATATTAAAAGACAGATTTCTAGGTAAATAGTTACTCATAAATCGGAATTCAACCATTAAGAGAAGAGATAAATAATAACATATGATTGAAACAAATTAATCATACCGACAATAGTGCACAAATATGAATAAAATGACACATTCCTGTCATCATAAAATGAAACTAGTACTTAAAACAATAGTATTAGAAATACCAATATATTGAATACATTTCTCTGGCTCTGGTCTCCAACAATCCTCTATTTGAACTTGTGTTGTTACAACAAGAGTTGTAGTAGTGCAAGCCCTGTTCTCCATACATAATTCAGAATGCAAAAGAAAAATCCTCAATGATCCCCAGATCTGAGATTTTCTCTCCTCTCACCTACATCTCTAAATACCTATACAATAGTGCTTTTAGAATTCTAGAATTGCAAAGGAGAGAAACCCCTAATACATTCTCAACAACAAAGTTTGTTGAAGAAGAAATCTGCTCCATTAATTTTCAGTGGCCCAAAATTTCGTTCTTCTATTGCTAGATCATTCTCATTGATTTAGATCTTCTTATCCTCATCTCTTCAACTGTTTTCCTGTAAAAATAAATCGAAACTAAATTAAAATGCAAAAAATAAAATCAAAATGCCAAATCTAGAATTAAAACAAATCCCATCAAAACTTAATTACATAAATAAAATAAAATAAATCTAAGCTTTCTATTGATTCCTATAAAGATTTAATTTTCCAAGGAGAACATAGGTGAATGGATCTACACTCAGAAGAAGTTGTGGGCAAATGAAAATGTAGAAAATTAAACTCAGAAATTAGTTTTGTTAAAAAAATTACAGCTTGATATTCTGCTGGATTTTAGACCCAATAAAAGATCAAATCTGGAAATGAAGCTACTTCAAAAATATTCTCCATAATTTTATCTTTCCAATGATCCATTGTGGGCTTCATTTGGCCAAGTAAAACTCCATTTATGAGCTTACAAATTTGGTATATTAAAATTGCGAGAATTTTGGAATTTCTGTTACTTAGACTAAAAATCAAAAATTTTTAATTAATAGCTAAATATAAATTAAATTACAATTACTCATTTATTAATGCTAATTAATTGTAGTTGTGTTATTAGTTTTAATTAATTACAAATTTAATTAAACAAAATTTAAAAAAATTATAATTAATTAAAATACTATTATATTATATTATAATTTAAAATATATTAAAATTCTAATATAAATTAAAATTATAATATCATTATATTATAATATAATATAAATATTATATTTTAATATAATAATTCAAATCTTAATATAAAAAAAAAAAAAAAAAAAAAAACAAACAAACAAACAAAAAAAAAAAACAAAAAACAAAAAACAAACAAAAAAAACAAAAAACAAAACAAAACAAATCATTAGAATCAATCCATCAAAAATTAATCATTCATTAAAACAAAAAAAAACAAATCATAAGAATCAACCCATCATAAATTAATCATTCATTAAAACAAATCTTATGTGAAGAGTTATGGAGTGTGAGCCTAGAAGAGTTAATCAAGTGAGGATGGAGGGATAAAGTGGGTGAGTGGAATGGTGAGGTGGAGGGATAAGGTGGAAGGTGAGTGAGGTCATGGAGTTCTGGAGTCATAAGGAGTTTGACCAAAAACTTTATATCAAAATTTTCTAGTCTCGTAGCATTTTTTGAAAGAGCAAATCTCAAATGCTTAATTGAGGTGCTTTAAAATTATGCGATATCACAAATTTTCATCGCAAAAATTGTTTAGATCACATTTTTTTTGGATGGAAAAGAAGGTATGTGATGTGGGGGCCACATGAATTAACTGTGCTACAAATTGGACTTCAGCCGCTTTGCAATTTTGAGTTTTTGGGTTTGGCAATTTGTTTTAAAATAACAAATTGGAGTAAATTACCAAGATCCCAAAACATGTTTTCATCTATTGTACAATTTAGCTAGGTCATTTTGTAGGACCGTTAGTGAAAAATGAAAGAACTAGTAAAAATTAACTAAGAGTTAAATATTTACAATAAATGACAATTGAACTTAATTGGTTATTGAAATATTTTTTACAATTTTTTATTCTAAACAAGAAAACGATCAAACTTCATAGGAGTACCATTTACAAATTGGTTGACCAAATGAGTCGAAACAAGTATCGATGGAAAGCTTGTGAAAAGTCAAATTCAATAAAGCAATCAAAATAGAAATCCAATGAAAAATGAAAAATGACAAAATTCTAAGACAATCATCTTAATCAAAATCATAAAAAGGTGTTTAGCTAAAAATTAATGTAGAGGGTCGCTATTATTTGAAATAATGGGGGGCATTGGGTTTTCCCTACAACAATGGTGACATACTGGGAAGAACTATTATCTCTGGTTAAAGATAATGAAATTTAATTTATCCAAAGGTTAAAAACAATGGAAATCATGAAATTCCCAAATAGTAAAATATTTCCATATGTCTCACATAAATAGACTAAGAAATTTGAATTTGTAAAGATAATTACTCAAAAGAGATTTGAGTAAAATTCATGAATCCAAATTGGATAAAAATTATTTGAAAACTACCTCATATGAAAAATAGAAGGTCGTGATAGGATTTTTTGATAAATCATATATCCATTTTATGATTGTCTCTGACATCGCCTCGCTACCAGCGAACCTGAACAATACCCTGACGAACTTGTCTTTTATGCCTTACAAGTCTAGTCTCGTTGCGAGCGAGCATCCATAGCCCCGATGAATTTACATGTATTTCCCATGGTTCCTTTTTTAATCACCATTTTGATAAGTGCATTTGCAAGCTTTCAGTTTATGATGTATTTGAGTGAAAGAGGTGGGATGGTAATACAAATTTATGTCTAATGGACATAATACTTTCATAATATTTATTTTAAATTCTTTCCCTATAACAATCAATCAGAGGCTATTATGTGGAGGGGTGGGGGGATTCATTGTATTGAACTCAAATCAGTTCTTTCCTTGAAAATGTAAACTCCATCACTTAGTAAAGATGTGTGTTACTCCGACGAGGAGCATGTTTCGAAGTTGGGAAGTTTTGTGACCGTTGGATCTTGAATAGATCAACGATGAAGAAGTGTTGACATATCTTTAGAAGGGAGGATTTCAAACTTTTTTAAACTATGGTTTGTGTTACTGTCGGGTCTGGATTAGTAGAAACGGGTTGGAGAAACCCACAAGTGGATTTCGGGTGGAGGAAAAGCCGTAAATGGTATTTCCCAGTTGGCTCTGATTCAACTCACTCAGTGACACGTAACAGCGAGGTGAGAGAAGGAAACTGCTTTTCGGGCGGATTTGAAGTGTGCAAGTTAACCGACCGAAATACGTGTGAGCCGTTAGATCTAGTAGAGCGAGATCAATGGTTGACAGACGAGGAACATGTTTCGAAGTCGGGAAGTGTTGTGACTGTTGGATCTTGAATAGATCAACGGTGTAAAAGTGCCGACGAATCTTTTGAACAGCGGATCTCAAACTTTTTTAAAATTGTGGTTTGCATTTCCGTCGGGTCTGGATTAGTGGAAGTTTAGCGGAACTCTATGACTTTTAGAGGGATATGTTAGCTTAGCGGGAGCTCTAAAGTTGTCAGTGGATGACAGAGAGCCCTTAGGAGTTTAACACTCCTTCCTGTTTATAAGTTTTTGGAAATCCGTGAGAATTGGTTTGATCATGGCTTTTGTTTTTCCTGTTGATGGCATTCCCACAACAAGCTGGTTCTTGTTTTGGTCTTTGCACTTGCAAAGACGTGTAACATATGTAATGTACTTGTTCGGTTAAAAGATGGCTCCATTCTTACTTGACAAAAAAAAAGATGTGTGTTACTCCATGAAAAAAGTTAAAGAAAGATGGTTTTATGGTTCCATAAAGGTATGCCTTTAATGATAAATGAAATCCGTTGTAATAAATAGAATTAGGAAATTTCCCATGTATGTTAATCATTGTCAAGCATGGGAAAATGTCTTTCACATAAATCATGGCAGAGTCACCAAAACCAAAACAAAAGAAAAAGGAAAAGGAAAATAATTCCTTAACTAAAGTAAGAATAGAAATTAGTAAACAAAAATAAAAATGAAGAAAGCAAAAACTGAAAGAAGAAATCCAAATTTAAAAAATAAACTCCAACAAGATTACTTATACAAATGTCTCAACAAAAGAGATAAAAGAAAATAAGCATATGTATGTTTCTCCATATGTTGAGATTTAAATTTTTTCTCTTGCAGAGTTATAAGAAATGAGGCTCTCATAATGTAGAGGGTGAATAGTAGTGATGATAGATTATATGCTAAATGAGAAGTCTCTGTCTGCTGCAAACTTTCTTGTTTCGAAGAAAAAAACCTGCAAAAAGAATTTTAACCATTTTCTAACAAAAGTAATGCTTAAAGGAACAGTTAAAGGTTCAGAAACTCCTTAGTTTAGCTGATTTGATGAGGATCAATACTGCTTCTCTCAAGAATCTCAAAGAAAATTGAACAAAAGAAAATGAACTTCAAAACTGATTTGGTAGAAGTGTGAAAGGTTCATGAAGACCTGAAAAAAACAGAGTTTAAGATCAACAAAAACTAAAAATGAAACTAAAAACAAAAGTAAAGTAATGAAAATAAATGAAAGTGGGTACATGAAACTTACCATTGGAGAATTGCATTTAATATTACCTGAGAGGTATCATTTTCTCCAACAAAATATAATTTATTCCTTTAATTAAAATTAAAAGCATGAAGAAATTTTATTAACCCAAAATCATTATTTATTAAATCTAATCTAAAGCTAGCAGTAAACTAGAAAGCAATGTTTTGCGTTCAAGGAATCGAAAATAAACCAAACCCATCAATGATAAGAATGAATATATGCTTCTTAACTAATTGTAGTGATAAATGTTCTCATAATATTATAACTTTTATATCAACTCTATGATTTTCATAAATTGTTCAGGATCAAAACCAAATCCAAGACAATATAGAACAGAAGTATAGATGGAAAGGTCTTGACTTTCGCATATAGTGATATATTAAAACTCAAATATAAGAGAAATTGAAAATGATTTAGCCATGCTCCAAATTTCTTATTTTCTTCGTATCTAAGAGTCCCTTAAAGAATTTTACGTAATACAGTGCTTCATCGGATATTGTTCATCGCACGATTCTTTGCCACGCATAATTTCCAAGTTGCAAGATTCACCTTTGTTAATATACGATTGAGTGTTATACAACAGTTAAAATATAATGGGAGAGAGGCATATACCGGAGTTTATCATATTGGAGGATGTCAAGACGAGGCATCATTTGATTTTTGCGATGTGATACAAGCATTGTGATATGAGAATATGTAATAAAAAAATTGCGATGAAGCAATTGTGATATTGGGTAATAGTCAGATCAGAGTTGTTAATCAAAAGAAAACACCAAACTTATTCGTGCAATAGCGAGAATGCACTAGATGACATGGGGCATTAGCGGGACCGGCTTTGTATTTTATAAGAGGTTAGCGATCAGAAGTTTTGAGTACGGGATGTAACATCCTTGGTACGTCGATATGCGATGAAGAATGGACTCAATAGTTTTATTATATAGATTTAATTTCATATCAGATCTAGGACATCTGAACTTTTAAACATGTGCCTCAACCGAAATTGCGATTGTATAAGCGGATGGGATATATTTTAAAACTGAATTTAAATGTCATATCGGGTCCAGAGTTGAGTGGACATCTTAATATTCGTGAAGTCAACTATCAAAGATCAGTGATTCGAGATATTGGAGATATTCTCAATTGAAAACCTCTGATATGCGAAATGCGATATGAGACATGGCATTATGTGGGGCCAGAAATTTCTTAAAGTATTAAATTAAAAAAGAAAGTGACTAATTTAAATTTTCTTTTAAATAAATATCCCTTTACTAATTTAATTAACTGTCAGAATATCTGATCGGAAAGTAATTTTATCAAAACTTTCTTATGAAGAGAGTTATGAAATATAATGATCCGATATGATTTTTCCGAGAATTTATTAAGACTTATTAGGATTTCAATGAATAGAAGAAAAAATTGATAATCCTCAAATTTAAACGAAATCATAAATACTTCCTTGAACATGTTGCAAATTTTGAAAAAATGGTTGGATTCTTGCTTATGTCAGGTCTCCACAATCAAGTCGATGAAGACCTGTAAAGGAAACAAAATAGAAATAATAAATAACCTTTGAAAAAGTAAAACTAATAATAGATGACAATGAACCTGTAAACACATACCTGGGAGAATTTTGATTGTAACTTTACCTCATGAATCTTCAAGTTCTCCCAAATTTTCTCAAAATTTTCATATGTTCAACATCACCTACTTGTTTAATCTAAAAATTCTAAATAATGAATTTTCAAATTGCATCCACCTCAAATTTATATCGGAAGACGAGTGGTGAAAAAAAACTCTTTTTTAGAAATACTTATGAATCAAAAAATTGTCAAGTTGTAGAAAATTCTTAGAATTTCGTCATGTATGATTAATGTGATGAAGTTTTGCAAAACAAGACAATTAAGGGGTTCACAAATATGTATGATCTGGCTATTCAAGAACTTCTAAAATGTTCTAGGCTGCTTTCCAAAAATGAAAGGGGATTCTCAGAAAAAGTTGGATTCATTACTTGCTTATTGAAAATCTGAAATAATGAAATAAATGCAGACAAAAAGAAATATAATCTAAGTTAATCTATTCCTATTTCTAACTTAATGAAGGAAACATGACTAGGTATAGTTATCCTTCCAATGTAACCATGTAAGCATTTTAATTCATGCATGTATGTACAGATTAATCATTAGTAACAAAAATACAAATATAATTAAACTAAGAAAACTAAATCTGAAAGAAGAATGTACATATAGTTATAGTAGCTTGTTCACAGTTACCTTTTCTAGAAATGTCATTTCCAGTTGAATTTCAATTAGATCATAGATATCTGGATGAATTTCTATTAATGATTGGAAGGGATTCAAAAGAGAAGATAATAGGCCAGATCGTGGAAATGAGATCTTAGATACAATGGTCTGCATAAATTTGTTAGTGTTATTTGTAAGTGTTGAACTATTAACAATCTTCCATGTAGAAAAATTATCCAAATATTTTTCAAAGGGGTCTATGAAATATCGATGGAAATTTGTTAGATACAATGGAAGACTATTAATTGAATTGGATTAATGGTCATATTGTGAAAATACACTCTCTTGTTGACACTGCCTTTGAGAAGATAGAAGTAATTGATAAGAAATGAACATTAATTGGAATTGGAAGATTAATAGCTCTTGATGTTCATGATTATGATGTGAATCTTCATTTTTTGATTGAGGCAATGCATCAATTGAGTGTTCAATATTGAGCTACTCAATATACCAGCACAAAGAATTTATACTTATTAGGCGACTTTTGAGTTCTAAAATGGGCCTCCTAAGAAAATGTACAACCAAAATAAACTTTATAAGAACCAATAAGTTTTAGGATGATGATGTCAACCATGGGAGGTGATTCATCATTTTTGGAGTAAAAATGTAAAAAAATAATAAAATAATAAAACTACTTTTTCAACTCATATTTTCGACTTATCTCCCTAAATGTTTACTCAAACTTTGAGTGGGAGTACTCGTTAGATGCAAAATTTAATTCTCCATCCAAGGAGCACCCATGTTGCATACTTTCAATGGACCTTGCTACATGAAAAAACGTGATTGCAATCACATTTTTCATGTAGGAGGGTCTATCGAAAGTATGAAACTTTGGTACTCCTTGGATGAGGAATCAAATTCTAGATCCAACAAGAGTTTCTGCTTAAACTTTGAGTAAACCCATAGGGAGATAAGTTGAAAATGCAAGTTGAAAAAATAGTTTTTTCTTTTTTCCCTCTAAAATTTGATGATATAATCTAATCTTAATTTATTATTTCCACTATTATTTTATAATTTCCATATGAGGCCCCTTTTAAACCTCAAAATTCCCGTAATTTAATTGAAAACTAAAAACAAAAAAGGAATCTGAAGTTAAACAAAATAAGTGAAGGAAAAATAACAAAATCAAATCTTAGTTTACACTAGTGTTACAACACAATTGGGAACGATTTAAAACAATTTCCTTTTCACAAGAATTGGCCAGAATAATGGAATTTGAACGATTTCTAATACCAACTTGTGAATTAGAAAAATAACTATAGCTATGAATAGGAATAAGAGCTTCATCATCATATAAATCATAGATTGTAATGGTTTCTCGAATGCTGAAATCATGAGTATGATTAATTGTTTAAAAATGAGAATTTTTCGAAACAATTTCTAAGTTAAATTGTTCTTCATTTTCACACGTGATTTTAACTTGCTTATAAGGATTATCATAAGAAGAAGATAAATCAACATCCTCAATGTCAAAGTAATTATCAGAAATGACTTTAGGATATTAATTAGAATTCCCTTTGATCTTATCTGATGTATCAAAACAAGAAGTAATATAAAGTACATGTTGATTAATGCGAGAAGAATGATCAATAATTATTTACCTATCTTGATAAAAACTAATTGGTAATTCATTTAGATCATCCTCTCTATTTTATGAGATAATATTATTGCAAAGAGCGCATAAATTTCTATTAGCAAAAACATTTGGATAGAGAAAAAAATTAGAATCATTAGCAATGGATTTAAAAGTGTCTATATTTGAGAACTCTTGTGCATTCTATTCATTGTAAATTTTAGATTTGAAATCATTCATTTTTGTACTTGTGCTTTCATGAAGAATGTTGCTTTGTTGTTCTGAATTTGGCATTTGCTCGTCGTAAAAGAATTCAGAAATTTGTATAGCAGATTGCATGTTATTGGAAACTTTAATCGTTGTTTGTACTTTCTTATTTATGCTCTAATTTTCTTCTTTTGACATGCACTGATTTTCATATTTCAAAGCGGTATCTTATTCAAAATTATTGTTAGTATCTTCTTGCATTTTAATAGTAAAATTTTCCAAGATTTGTGATTGAGATTCGTTGACATGTGAAGGTGCAACATAGTCACTATCAATACCATAAGAAGTGTTCACTAAATGAAGAAATTGATCATATATAATAGAGTCCACTTCATCATCATCTGTTTGCCCATCTGATGAGCCCCAAATTTGGTAACATTTTGGGCTCATTTGGCCTAACTACCCTTGTTCAATCCTTCATTTTTCATAACTTATGCATTATTTTTTAGTATGTTTATGTCATTTGTACGAATAAGGGTAGTCATTATTCCTAGGTGGCTAACACGTGCTCATTTCAGGATTTTTTGACACATGTTGAAGCAAAACCGAGCAGACATGGGCTAGGAGACAGCCAAGCTTGGGTTGAGGATTCATAGGGGGGTTGTCTATGGCATTAAATAGCCTCCCTCGGGATCTTCACCCCCAAATCCGAGCTCCAAAGGCCACCAAAACCGGATCTAGAAGGCAGCCAAGCAGATTTCTTGGAAGGAGCTGTTCACTCACAGTTTGGGCAGCCAAGTCCCATAGATTTAGGAGGCCAGCTAGGGCCTCGTAGTGTATAAATGTTAAGGCTTCAGCCTTCGAAAAGGACTTTTGAAAAATTCTTGCATATTCTGCACTACGTGCTGCTAGCTCTGTTTTGTTCTTTTGTAGCCATTATTGGCATAACTCTTGACTTATGATTATTTTTTTATAATGGGAAGCAGTCAAATTTGCTATCAGCTCTAAGTTTTTTTATAGGAGCCATATCTCTCGGGGTTGGGCCCAACCTGAGAGCATAGGGCCTCCTTATTTGTATTGTTATCTTTCCTTTCAGCACTGTGATTTTCCTTTTATGCATCTGAAACGAAGTTTGTTGAGCTAGATTTAGTTGTGTTGGTTAAGTAGGTTATTGTTGAGGAAGAGAATTACTTCAGATGTGTAGAACAGATTGATAAGATAAAGATTGATAAAAGCTCCATAAAAGGGTTGCCTGCACTCTCAATTTCACCTCTCCCTTATTGGATCAGGCGCTGGAACTGTGGAACCAGTGCCGCTCAACAAAAACACTAGTTTGCTTGATCATGCAATCGTTGGTGTAATGTTTTTCATTTGTAGAAGTTAGTCATACGTTCAGAACTTTTTAGATGTTCCTTTGATTAAGTGCTGCACATGGTTCTCGTTGGAAATAAAGCTGCTGTTCATTTGTTTCATTGACAGTTTGGATAGATTAGCTAATATTTCGATTGTATGCAGGGTTTAGTTGATTCAGTTAAGTGCACACCGTGCAGGGTATATCCATCTTTCTCTCATCCACCTAATCTTCGTCCAGGCCAGCTGCTCCATCTCCTAGTTAGCTTCTTCGTCTCACAACTACTCTTCTTTCCACGTAACCCTACCTTCTTGCTCTTCCATTACCTTAGCCTTCCTTAAGACAAGTTAGCTCTCCACACCCTCTCATCACTTCATCCATCAGTCACTGGGTCATCTCAGACCCCTACCCTACCTCCCTATCCATTCATGCATCCTCTTTCACTCACCCATCTTCCAAAATCCAAAGTCAGAACATTCTGTAGAAATTTCTGAACATCCTATAGAAATCCCTGAAACATCTTGTAGAACCCCTGCAGACTTCCTGTAGAAGCTCACAAGTGAGGTTACTTGATAGCCAAACTTGGTGAAACTCTCTGGAAGGGTGTTAGGGACTCCTTAGACCCTCTCTGAACCTTCCCAACCTTTTCCAATCATTTCTCCTCCTTGATCCACCCCTGCACAATAAGAAGCCAGTTAAAAGTACATGTATGATAATTTTGATAACGTAATCAAAAATAC
Source organism: Pinus tabuliformis (assembly GCA_031772625.1). NCBI lineage: Eukaryota > Viridiplantae > Streptophyta > Pinopsida > Pinales > Pinaceae > Pinus > Pinus tabuliformis. The sequence goes on along the minus strand of CM062807.1, from coordinate 1,208,316,203 downwards.
AAAAAAAGATGTGTTCTTTAGATAGAGATAGCATAGGCATGTGCATTTCACCTTTGTAGAAGTAATGGCATCTTTTTCAATAGTTTGCATCCTCTCCTTTGCATCAGTAGGACTAGCTGGTAGAATTAGGGTTTGTTAGGGTTTATGTTACTCTTTGACTTTCAGTTTCTTTCTGCAAGTATATCAGCTTCCTTTGAGTTAGCTTCCATCCATCAAGTGCAAAGCTTCTTCTAAGAGCTCATAGAAGTTGGCTTGAGCCCCTAGCAGACTTGTGCCAGCTGACCAGTGACAGCTGCGGCAAGAGCTAGTACTTGTGCATACAGCACCGTCGCTTCCAAGTTTGTTACGAACTACCGGGTTGATAAGAGTAAAGAAGGAAGTCCCAGGAGTTGCAGCATTATTGTTGCAACACTGGAGCCCACCACCATCCATATTGGAATTCTCAATTATGTTAATGAAATTGGAAGAAGATAAAGCAAATCTTGAAATAATTTCACATAGATTATGAATGGGAGGAAGAGAGAAAATATATTCAAACCAAATGAATAATTCATTTTCCAAAGGTTTTTCTTTAATTTTAAATCTCAAGCAATTTAAATGAAATCGAATGGTAAAATCAATCAAAGACTAATTTTTAAACCTTTGTAAATATTTGATTTCGTCACATACATGTTCATAGTTATAGCGGTCAAATTTACAAAGGAAAATTGTAACAAATGCATCCCAACTGTGAATTGAGGCAACTGGAAGCAATTGACACCATCTTTTGGCTTTTGCCAAGAATGTAAAAGTAAAAATACTGCATAAAATACCTTCAGAAACTCCTTGAAAAGTAGAATTTGAAAAATTTTGAATGAATTGTAAAGCGTGATTAAATACAAAAGTATTCATCTTACCATTAAAATTTACCTGAGACAAGATTATTACCACTTCTGGTGCAGTATTGAAAGATGCACGTCCAGAAATACAACTCCAAATTTGAAGTTTGAGAGGAGTCATCATGATAAAAATGAAATGTTAGAATACAAAGACTCCAATAGGAAACAAGTTTCAGGCCCTCCTTCTAGTGCCAAAAATGTTGAACCCTCAAAATTCGCTCCAACAACATTGGGTATGACCACCCGTTCCAAATATTAAAGCAGCTTCTTTTCCATTTGGAATGGTGGTTTCGACTAGTTTAACTAGGTCCAATTATCCTCTCTCAATCTCCAATGGCTTAAAATATGACTTTCATCCACCAATGGAGAAGAGACATCAGATCAACCCTCTTGTTGATCAGGCAAGAAAATGATCCTTAAGTAAATTTGGGGCTCAACCAAACCACAACTAAAGTTTGTTTCTTTGTAAAGAGGACTTCTAGGAATGTAGAATTAAATCTATATGCAAAATTATTCTAAAATGCAAGCAAAAGGAACTAAATCTTAATCCTATCTCAATTAGGCAGATATAGATCTAACCCAACCGAGAGAAAGACATTTAAATGATTGGGATTAAAATATGTCTAAATTATAATGAATATCAAGCTAACGAAGTAATTCAATTAAATAGCATTATAAATACCAAAACACATTCTATTCAGAGACCTCTTAACTAAAACAATGAACCAACAACATTTAGGAAGTAGTTCACAAAATGATATTGATTGTTAAATCAATAATTTGTATAATTAAACAATAATATGAGGAAATAGTTCACAAAATATCATTATTTGTTAAATTAGTATTAAAAGATAGATTTCTAAGTAAATAGTTACTCAGAAATCTGAATTCAACCCATAAGAGCAGAGATAAATAATAACATATGATTAAGATAAATCACTCATACCGACAATGGTGCACAAATATTAATAAAATGACACATTCCTTCCATCATAGAATGAAACTAGTATTTAAAACAATAGTATTATGAATACCAATTTACTGAATCCATTTCTCTGGCTCTGGTCTCCAACATTCATCTACGATCTTTGAACATTTGTTGTTACAACAAGCATTGCAGTATTGCAAGCTCTGTTCTCCATACATAATTCAGAATGCAAAAAAAGAATCTTTAATGATCCCCATATCTATTATTTTATCTTCTCTCACCTACAACTCTAAATCCCTATTACAGTAGTGTTTTTAGAATTCCAGAATTGCAAAGGAGAGAAGCCCCTAATACATTCTACAATCTGTTATTTATAATATTTACAAAAGAATAATGAACAAGAAAGTTTTTTTAAGAAGAAATATGTGCTATTAATTTTCATTGGCCCAAAATTCCATTCTTTTATTGCTGGAGCATTCTCATTTATTGAGATCTTCTTCTCCTCATCTCTTCAATTGTTTTTCTGTAAAAACAAATCAAGACTAAATAAAATAAAAATGTCATATCTGGAATTAAAACAAATCCAATCAAAGCTTAATTACAAAATTAAAATAAAATAAATATGAGCTTTCTATTGACATATGCGAAGATTTACTTCTCCAATGAGAACATAGGTGAATGGATCTACACTCAAAAGAAGTTGTGGGCAAATGAAAATGCAGAAAATTAAACTCAGAAATTATTTTGTTAAAAAAGTTGGATCTTGATCTTCTACGACATTTTATAGCTAATAAATGATAAAATATAGAAATGAAACTACTTCAGAAATATTCTCCATAATTTTATCTTTCCAATGAGCCATCATGGGCTTCATTTGGCCAAGAAAAACTCCATTTATGAGCTTCCAAAGGTTGTATATTAAAATTGCCAGAATTCTGGAATTTCTATTTTTTTTTTTCCGAGAAAAAGTCGAACTTTTCATTGCAAAACAAAAAGTTACATTGTATATGTTGTTAGGCATTCAGGTGACAATATGATTTTTGGTCATAGAGTTGCTGAGATGTTGCTTGAGGGATGTCCCCTTCTACCATCTGGAATGTCTGATTCTGATTCGCTAATCAATTTTGAACCCAAGGCCTCCTCAGAGAGGAGAAACCCCTCTTGATCAGTTCCTGTGCATCATAAACACGTCATTGGTCTTTGTTTTCAACTGTAAAAATTAACTGTTATGGCTGAATCATTCCCGGGTCTCCTCAGAAGGGAAAACAACCCAAACAGGAATGATTCAGCTGAAAATTTGTGAGTTCTTTATTTTTAAGGTGTTTAAAGAGTGCCAGTAGATGTTGTTCTGAACTGAAAGAAAAAGAAAAAAATTGTAAGGAAGAAAAGTGCCGGAGCCCTAGCTATGGCTTTAGAGAGATTGATTTTGTGCATAGGGTGGACGATCCGACACATGGATCTCGTCCATCTCTATGTCCTCTATTCGCCAGCTGCCCATATTTTGTTGCAAACCCGCTTTAGAAAGCTGGTCTACACAATCATTGTGTTCCCTGTATGTATGACATAGAGAGATGATGTTAAAATGAGATTTTAAATGCATGGTTTCTTCTAGTAATGTAGATAAAATGTAGTTCTGACATCTACTTGTTCCATTAAACCATTTGACAATATTCAGAGACTCCTCGAAGATCTGAATCGTGGATATGCCCAGTTGGGTGAGCCAGCAAAGGAGGAGTTTTAAGGTTGTTAACTTGGGGAAGTTATTAGTTCTGATCCCTAAGCCCACTGAGGCTTTGATGAATCTATGGGGATTTAGGTGAATGATCAGCCCAGCACCGCATTTGTTGTCTTGGCTGGAGGCGCCATCGAAATATGCCCATGGAATTCCTTCCTTGATATTATCTTCTTTGACCGGGCGAGGTAAATCCTCGTGGATGGGTTCAGGCATGCTTGTGAAGATAGACGCACTTCCGATAGTTGTGCTCTCCACCGAGGGAATTTGATCTTGAAAGATACTTTTATTCCTTGTGAGCCATAACCCCCAGGAGATGATTAGGGGAAGGTTCCTCAAATTTCCTTCAGGATGATGTGTCCACCAAGATTTCCAGGCTTCTGCTATTGTCTGCCCATTCCATGAAACTCTTTTGTGGATCAGTTCCCCGACAGCTTACCAAACTGCTTTAGAGAAGGAACAATCCATGAAGAGATGAAAAACTGACTCAAAGGCCATTTTTCAAAGGGCGCATCTCCCTGGTCCTGACTTGTATCTTCTCTGTAGGATGTCCCAAGTAGGAACCTTCGCCTTTAGGATGCACCAGAAGAACATTCAGGCTTTTGTCGGGCATTGCATTTTCTAGATTGAGGTTACCCACCAGTCCTGATTTCCCCAACCTTTCTTTGTCATTAGGTACTTGTAACCTTGTTCTGGGGAGTATTTTCCTGAGTCTGCATGGGCCCATACTAACTGATTTGGTCTATCTCTTAGTCAGACATTTGATCTAGACAGCTCTGAGGTGAAAGTGATCCACTCCCCTCTCCATTGAGGGTTGAGATTTAGGTCCGATCCTGTAAGCCATGCTTGACCCCATATGGAGGAGTGGCCATGGTTTTCAATCTGACTAAGGTTATTAATGCCTCTTGCGTTAAGATGGTTGATGAGGCCCAGTGATCGTATGAAATATTTGTTTCATCCTACCCAAGGATCCTTCCCTATTCGGACATGTTCGCCATTCCCTATCTACCAGGATAGACCTTGTTCTATGATATTAAAGCCTTCTAATGTTGCTTTCCACACCACTGAGGCACTACCTTTCTTTTTGGTTGGGCTTCTGATCCAGTCTTCCAATGGCATTGGGTCAATATATTTTCATTTAACCACCGTAGTCTAGAGGTTCTCCATTTTGATAAGCTTCCATCCCAACTTTGCTACCAGCGATGGTCCGAAGGTGGTTAAATCTTTAATTCCTCATCCTCCCCAATCCTTTGGCCTTGCCACCTTTTTCCAGGGCACCCATGGGAGTATCGAGTCTTCCTGTGATCCTACCCATAAGAATTTGCTACAAACTCTTCTAATTCTCTCCAGAGTCCCTTTCGGAACCTAGGTTAATGCAACCCAGTAGACCGGTATAGCTAGGAGGACTGATTTGATTAGTGTTAGTCTGCGAGCTCTATATAGCTATTTAAAGCTCCAGTGGGTGACTCTTGATTGGATTTTTGCTATTAGCCAGTGCCAATCTTGCTTCCTGTATGAGCAAGGCTTTAGGTATAACCTAAGATATTTGAAGCAGTCTTAGAGCCTCCTGTCCTCAAAGGGCAATTCCTCTTTGATTTGGGTTACTTCATGCCTGTTGAATCCTTCCAGCAGAAGTTGTGATTTATCTTTGTTAACTGGAATGCCTGTTGCCTTTAAGAAGAGATTTAGTATCCTTTTTAATCCTTGGGTTTCGGATCTTCTTCCATTAGAGAATAGTAGGATGTCATCCACGAATAGGAGATGCGTTATTTTTAGATTGACTGCCACTTCCAACCCATGGATATTTCCTTTCCTTCGAGCATCGATGATCAATTGACTGAGGCCTTCTGCTGCCAAAAGGAAGAGGAGAGGAGAGAGGGGACATCCTTGTCGTAATCCTCTCTAACTTTGGAAAAATGAGGTGGCTACTCCATTGATTAGAATTGCAAAGCTTACACTGGTTAAGCATCCCATTACCCAGTTTCTGAAGTCTATGTGGAACCCCAGGTGTGTGAGAAGCATCCGAATGTACATCCAACTGACCCTGTCAAATGCTTTAGATAAGTCAATTTTCACTACTGCTCCTTTGAATTTTTTTGGATGATACTATGAATGGATTCCTAGGCTACTCCAATAGCTTCATGGATCTGCCTCCCATTCAGAAAGCTGAACTATTCTCTTGACATGTGCCTGGATAAAATTGGTTTAACCTAGAGGGCTATCACCTTTGCTATGATTTTTTAGATACAGATGCAGAGGGAGATCAGTCGGAAGTCCTCGAAAGAGGAAGGGTCTTATTTTTTCGGAATGAAGGCTATGAAGGTTGAGTTGAAGGGCGGATAGATTACCCCTTTCCTTCTAGATTCTTCAACAACTTCAGTAAGATCTTGCCCTAATTGCTCGAAGAAATGTTGGAACAGTTCCACTGTCCAGCCATCTGGGCCAGGGCTTTTGCCTTTTCGCATTGCTTTTACTATTCCTTCCACCTCCCCCCTAGTGACTTCTCCCACCAGCTCCAACGAATCCTCTTCTTCCACATAACGAGGAAAAGTTTGGGTTGTTTGGATTACTTCTGCTAAGGAAATTTCGCCCTAGTCAGCGAACAGGTTCTGAAAGTGTCCTATGCCCATATGGGATAGATCCTCAAAGGATTGGGCCTCTCTGCCTCCTTCTTCTTTTAGGTGCCAGATGGTGTTTGTGTTCTTGCTTCCTCTGGCATAGTTTTGGAATAACTTGGTATTTTCATCCCCTGCCTTTAGCCAAATGGCTTCACTTTTCATTCGCCATTGTTCTTCTCTTGTCAAGAGGATTTTATTCCTTTGCCTTCCTGCTAGATGATTTTTCCTTTTTTTCTTGGGTTTCATAGCCATCGGCTTCAGAGCTTTCAAGCCATTGGAGATTCCTTCCTATTTGATGAGGTCTTCATCTTCCTTCAATTTATTTTCCTTGGCCCAGTTCACTGTGGCTTGTTTAAGGTGTTTCAGGTTCTCCATAAAGATGAAGGATTTATTATCAGCGGCATTGGTCCTTGCAGATCTCCAAGTAAGCTCAAAGAGGGAGTTGAAGGAATCCTCTTGAAGCGAGACGAGGTTGAATTTGAAGGGGGTTGCTGGTTTTTTGGGGATCTTGGATAGTTCTAGCAAGATTGGCATATGATCTGAGTTCCCTCCTTCACCCACCCACTAGCGAAAAGCTGGAATTTTTGCTGCTGCTTCCTCCCGAAGGAGGAAACGGTCATGTCCTTTTGCTACGCATCCTTCCCCTTCTCTTCTATTTATCCAAGTAGGTCTTACCTTCAGCAAGTTAATGTCCAGTAATTTTTTGTCTCAGAAAAGGCTGGTGAAAGAGTATGATAGTTGATCTTCTCTGGCCGAGGGGCCCCAGGTTTTGAAGGAGCCTATGGAGAAGTTTATGTCTCCCCCAATTACCAAGTTGGGGTTGTTCATACAGGATTTGGAGAGGAGGGTCTTCCAGTAGAGGGCCCTTCCCTGGCAGGGCCCATAAATGTTTACTATCAATAGAGTGGTGCAGAGTTCTTGAGAGCAGACTCCCATCCCCATAACCTAGTCCATCCCCCAGGAGTTTAGGGCTTTAAATTTCTCTTGCTTATATGTCATGGCTAGGCCCCCAGAATGGCCTTTGGTGTCCAAGACTTGGATAATCCAGCTTGGAAAAATTATTGATAATGATTTGGAGACCTATTCGCCTACTCCCAGGGTTTCTTGAAGGAGAAGTATATCTGGATTGTAGTTCCAGATTACTTCTTTTAAGGCTAGCTTTTTTGGGTTTCTAACTAAACCTCTGCAATTCCAGGAGAGAATGATCATTGGTTAACCTTCGGAAGGGGTTTTGCTGCTCTAAGTGCCCCAGAAATGGACATTTGCTTCCCATCTGCAATGTTTATCTTGGCTCTTAGATAAGCCTTGGATAGGTTTGTTTTTATCCCTCTTGTCTTCATGTCTTCTGGCTGGGAGGATTGCATGTCAATTACTCCTACTACCTCCAAAGTTCCCCACGGGGTAGGTTTTCTCTCTCAGGGTCTAAGGTTATAAGGATTGGAGGCAGGGAGGGTTTCTTCTCTTAGAGCATCAGCATTGGTTAGAGCATATTCACGATTCAGATATATGTTGGGGATGGAGGTAATTATACTCTCAACTTGCATGTTTACTGAGTGAAGAATAGGAGAAACAATGTTCTGATGCCTGGAGGGACTAGGAACTGATTCATCTATATTTAAATAATTTACAGGAGAAAAAAAAGTGGGTTTAAGGCTAGACCCATACCCTCTTTAGCGATAGTGTGGCTTCCTTCAATGTGAGCTTAAGAGTCTTGGATCATTGCATTCCCTTCGAGCTGGATGGGAGACTACTGCTCCTGGGTGGCCTTCTACTGCTCTTCTGTTTTCCCATTTGAATTCTTCCAGGGTTCATCCGTGTCCATGTCCATCGACTCTTCCCCCTTGTTTCCTTCTGGTGGGTTGGTTTTGTGCATTTCCATTGTTGATCCCCCTGTCTCGACCTTCTTTTTCTTTCCTCTACGTCTGTGAGCCATCGGGCATTCTTTTGCCAAGTGTCCATAGATGTGACACCTGTGGCATTGAAATGGCAGACGTTCATAGTCGATTTGTTGTAGGTATTTGAACTCTTTGTAATGCAGCTGGATTTCTTTAGCCAATCCTGCCCGAGAGGTGAGGCTTACCAAGATGCGAGCCATCCCTAGATCCCTGGTTTGTAAGAAGGACATGTTCGTTTCCATGTATTTCCCTAGATGGTTCCCGATGGACCTGAAGACTGATTCAACCCAAAGGAATGGCGGGAGCCATGGCAAGTGGACCCAAACTGGTAACTCATCGACTCTTTCCCTTTGGGCATCAAACAGAAGATTCCACCATTTGAATAGGATCAGGTTCCTTCCGAATGCCCAATTCTTGCCCAATACCCAGTCCACCACTTCTTTTTTTCCAAATTTAACCATAAACAATCCCTTTGTGAGTGTCAAGACTTGGAAGGCTGAGTCTGGGGCTTCCTTCCAGTGATGGGAAGCCCACTCTTGGATGAAATTTGTTGAGTGCTTTTTCACTCTTGCCCTTCCAACCAATGTCAAATCTGCGACTTCCATGGCTTCATCTATTGACACATTCATTCCCACGATCAGGTTTGCAACAGATTCTTTTCTCTTAATTAGCTTGGGATTTTTTCTCTTCTCCCCCATCTGCCTCTATCGTGTCCCTTCCTCCCTGCCCTGAGCGATTGTTTCCACATCTGCCGCTTCTACTTGGATCGTGCTAGTTCTCCTCTCTTCCTGGGTGAACCCTCTTTCGTCTTTTTCTCTACCTTTTTCTTGTCCCTTTTCACTTCTTCCCTCTGCCCCTCTGAGTGTTACTTCCTCCCCTTGCTTTAGACCCCCCTCCAATGTCTTCCCCTCTTTCTCAACCCCATTTGCTAGGTTCAGGATCCCCACAAATCCAGACCTTGGGCTCGGAAATCGTTGTTTCGTCTGCCTGCAGCTGGATGGATTTTGGGGTTTCACAGCCTGATCTAGGCTCCAACTCAGCCATGCATTTCTTCCTTGGGCCTCTTCTGGCTTCAATCTTGGGCTATTTCCTTCAATGCTTCCCAACCCACAGCTTATCATGACGACTTCTAACCCTTTGGAAAAGAATAGGCTAAGGGGATGGGGGTTTGCTTGACTTACTTGTGGGTCTTTTTAACGACCCTACTGCCCGGTCAATTTTCTTTTACTTCATTCCATATTCTCCCAGCTGATATCAAATCTTAATCCTGTTGTATGAATTGAGTGTTCAATTTCATTGGGAACATCCAATATTTGTACAAGAGGCAGTTGCTTCCAAATCGTAAAACACTTGCACAAATAGTTGTATTAGATAGTAATTGCTTTTCCACCACCTTTAACAACTTATCGTATGATGAAATAGGTTAGGTATAGATGAAATAAATAGGTAAAGATGGAATGGATAGAACAGATTCTCCCAGAGAATTCCCTCCGGGAAGGTCGAAATATTGAAAAGTTTTCTCAATTACCTGCTTAACTTAGACCAGTCATTGCACGGACGGGCCTTTCACTTGTTCGAGGAATCTTAATAGAGAACCATCCTATGTGAATCTTATTTATATTGACTACTTGCCGGGTGGGGCAAGACATGGATTGCTTTCATGGCTTGACAGCTTTCCCGCTGACTTGCGAAATGGCTCTTGCTGGCCTTTTTTCAATGGAACTCCGACTACTGAAGCATACATGTACTATAATAATGCGCTTACCCATGTAGGGTAACCGGGCATGTGAAAAAATTGGCGATTTCATTGTATAAGCGATGAAGAACCCTAAATAGAATACTATTTATTATCCAATATTCTTGAACCTAATGTTGGCCACTGTTGTTGATTCTTCCTAAGTCTCTGCCTCTTGGATGAAAGGGAATTCCTTTCGACTATTAAGGAATGACAGGCCTAGGTTGTCCTCCAGCCGCCCTAGGGTTCGCTTCAGATCCCAGACCTCCTCCGAACCTCGTGTTTCCTTCCCGAAACTTCCAGCTGGATGAATATATCTTTCTATGTTCTGATCTGTGACCTCCAGACCCCAGACCGACAGGATGTCTACGGGTTCGAGGTCCAAATCAACGGTGTCATTTAGGTTGACCATCCTCTTGCCAGTTGCTCCTTGGTAACTGCTGGCTACACCTTGGTAACTACTGGCCAAAAAATCACCTCTATTCGAATTTTCACCATTTGCGTGTTGCGGGCTGAGAGTGGCAGCGCTGCTATCTTGGCTGGTTAACCCTGTTTTGGTGCCCATGTCCTTTTCCTTGCACCGTGCATGGATTTTTTTCTCTGGGCTGGGCTCATCCGCCATCCTTTTCAGTTGTCTCCTTCCTCATGCTCTGCTCTGATGTCCCTTCTCGTGCAGCATCCAGTCGTCTACCTCCCTTACTCGCTCCTGTCCTTGTCCAGGCCTCGTGGCCTCAACCTGCAGGCCTTACTGCCCCTACACCCACATGGTTCCTTGCTTCGAAACCCTCTTGCTGACCGATCCAGACCCATTTCTGGAATTTCTATTGCTTAGGCTAAAAATCAGAACTTTTTTAATTAAAAGCTAAGTCTAAATTAAATTACAGTTACTAATTAATTAATGCCAATTGATTGTAATTATGTTATTAATTTTAATTAATTACAAATTTAATTAAAGAAAATTCCATAATTAATTAAAATATTATTATATTATATTTATATTATAATTTAAATTATATTATATTAAAATTATAATATAAATGTAAATATTATATTTTAATATAATAATTCAAATCTAATGAAAATCAAACCATTAGAATCAAACCATCAAAAACAAACCATTCATTAAAACAAATCTTATGTGAAGAGTTATGGAGTGTAAGCGTAGAAGAGTTAATGAAGAGATGATGGAGGGAAAAGGTCGGTGAGTGGAATGGTGAGGTGGAGGCCCAAGGGATAAGGTGGTGAGTGGAGGGTGATGGTGAGGTCATGGAGGTCAAAAGTCATAAGGAGTTTTACCAGAAACTTTATACAAAAAATTTCTAATCTCATCGCATTTTATGAAATCGCAAATCACAAATGATTAATTGAAGTGCTTTAAAATTATGTGACATGCGATATGCGATATCACAAATTTTATCTCATCGCAATTTTTTTAGATCGCATTTTTTTTTATGGAAGAGAAGGTATGTGAAGTGGGGCCCACATGAATTAATAGTCCTACAAATTGGACTATAGCCACTTTGCAATTTTGGGTTTTGGGTTTGGCAATTTGTTTTCAAATAACAAATTTGAGTAAATTACCAAGATCCTGAAATGTGTTTTCATCTATTGTACATTGTAGCTAGGTCATTTTGTAGGACCATTAGTGAAAAATGAAAGAATTAGTAAAAATTGACTAAGATTTAATATTTACAATAAATGACTATTGAACTCGATTAGTTACAAAAATCAAAATATTATATATTTATTCACATTTTTTTAGTCCAGACGAGAAAACAATCAAATTTCAAAGGAGTACCATTTACAAACCGGTTGACCAAATGAGTCAAAACAAGTATCGATGGAAAGCTTGTGAAAAGTCAAATTCAATGAAACAACCAAAATAGAAATCCGATAAAAAATGACAAAATTGTAAGGCAATCATCTTAATGAAAATCATAAAAAGGTGTTTAGCCAAAAATTAATGTAAAGGGTCCCCATTATTTGAAATAATGGCGGGTGTTGGATTTTCCCTACAACACCAAGTACCAAGTGCACCAAATTTCCTTGCAGGTAGATAACGTCCCATATACCGACCTCCCAGACCTGAATATGAAAGCCACTCATGATACATCAACAAATGCATAGGACATATGCCACAGCTCAAAAATTACAAAATATGTATACTAAATCCAGTGCTAAATTAAAATATTGGAAGACCATTGGCAGAGGTAACAGGATAAAGCTGAACTACTTGGAAGACAAAATAATGCATTTAGCCACTCATCCCTGGGATTTTAAAAAATATCTATATTTGCTGGAGGAGAAGAACAAGGAGATTACTTTGCTAAAAGGACAGGTCAATATGTCAGACACACGCCCTATGCAAATAGTAGAATTGGTTACAGTGGAGACAGAAATCGATGAGTTAAAGTTTAAACTACATGATGCTCTTACAAAGAACAAGGAATTGCAAGATTGTGCTACGCTATTAGAAGCACAGTTGCATGGGATGAAGAAAAGGAGGGATGATAGCATGTTGCAAGCCCTGTATATTTTGATAGGGCAAGTAGATTCATTGATAGTATGTGAAGATACCAAGAAGTTACAAGTTTTAATGGCATCTGTAGACACAGAGTCGAAAGATAAAGAGCAAGAACTAAATCAAGTTAAGATAGACTTGTACTAGGCCCAAGAGCATGGTGATAAGATTGGAGTTGAATTGAATGTTTTGAGTAGGAAGCATCCCACCAAGTCAGCTTTTCAAAGTATCTAGGAATACTATCTAGGATAAAATAATAAAGATAATAAAAAATTGGTGGGGGAACTTGGAGCTCATTCAGGAGAAGATTGAAATGGTAAGATCATCCCAGAGAGAGATGAAAATTCTCAAGGGAACACTCGAGGAAAATCCAAATAAAGTAGATACAATTTTCAACTATTTGAATCAAATGACCAATGCAAAGGTTGAGAAAGAAAATATGAATATAACCTCTATGGTATGTAAGGCTAATCAAATGAATAAGAAGCAAGGAAAAATAGAGATAGTGGAATAAAAAGCAGAATACATGATGAAAGGATTCAAGCAATTCAAGGAGAGGTGTGAGGTGCTTTATTACATGAAGTTTCCTCACCCTTCTTATAGAAATGGTGGCATGTACCAGAAGGATGTCTTGATGAAAATATTGAATACCCTTAAAGAAGATCAAAGGGGATTCGAAGAGGAATATCGCTTGCTACAAGGAAAGGAAATCATTGACCTATATAAATATTAGTTTGAAATGTTGTTCGCACTGAGGAATATGTTCGAGGAATTCAGAAAGGTAGATTATGGGCTAGTGATGATTCTTTCGTAGTTATTCTGGAGGTTCAAACATGTGAGGTGCCTAGGGGAAATGATTGGAATAACTTGCTAGGATTTTACAAGTTGTCTCTATAGAAGGAATTCTCGTCATTTCCATGACATACTCCGATGGAGGTGGGCTCCTGTTCAAGGCCACCACCATAGGCAGCACAATAATGGCAGTTTCAGTAACCAACACCGTCAACACCCCCTGTGGAACGTTAGTTGTAACACTCAGCACAATCATCATCCAAGAGAGAGAAGGAAAGGAATACCCAACTAAGAGAGAGAGATAAGTGCTACCAAAGCTAAATCTAGAGGGGCCCACTCTACAGTCAACATATTTTTCAATAAACTTCTAAAAGTAGTTAGTTACAATACAGTTGGAAATTTTGTAATCAATTTTCAGTGGTTTCCATAATACCACTAGTAGTTTAGAGTGCAGAAAAGCTTCTTGAGTACCTATATATAGAACTCATTCTGAACTGTAAAATAGGGGAGAAATCTTCATCGTAGGGGAAACTTTGCAAAAACAATTGGTGAATTATTGGGAGGTCTTGAAGCAATTTTGGGAAAGAATTCTAAAGTAACTCTTGGGATGTATGTTTTTCTCATCATGTATGTTCCATACCACCTTATGTTTTGAAGTTTACTACTAATGAAATACAATTTTATGCATGTTTCATGGCATTTTGAGTTGTGAACCTAGTCTATTATGCAAATTGTGTAGAATTGTATGAAGATTTAGGCTGAAATGAATTATGGCATTAGTATGATCATTTGTTTCAATTTTGCAAGATATATCAAGTTCTTTTGAATAGTATCTTGAATTTCTTGATACTTATTGCAAGTCTTTTGAAAGAAAATGGTAAATTTCAAGATTATATGTTTCTATTGGTTGAATTATTAATTGCTCAGTCATCCACTAGGTTTTACCTCATTTAAAGAAATTCTTTATTATTTCTTTAATATGGGTGAGACTTGATTCTCCATATTTCACCCACACTTTACTTTCTAGAACTCTTATGTCAAACCCAAGGGTTATGAATTCTCCTACTCAAAATTAGCAAAAATTGAAGCTCAACAAAAGCAATTAATGTATGGTGTTTTCTCCTCACCTTGGTTCCCAAAAACATTTCTGACTAACAGTGATTTCAAACAAAATTTATAAAGAATTTAAAGGATTTTCATGCATGCGGCATGTTGATATGAAGAACACTTAATAAAAGTTGAATGTGAGTAACAAAGGGTTACTTGTGATTTCTATTTTGTTGTTTTACTCACCCACATTTGACTACTAAGAGTATTATATCTACATAAATATTGGATTCAATGGTTGTGATGAAATTCTCCATGTGATTTTATTTTCTTGTGACACTGAAAGGGGAAAATGATATGCATTTATCTTGAATGTGGAATAGAATTTTGTTATATTAGTTTTTTTTGTAAGAATTGGTAGTACCTTCCTTTTCTATTTATAATAGTCAATTAAACCAAATACAGCATTTTGGTGGCCTCAACTTTATCAAAATGGAAACCAAGTCTGTTGGCCACCTGAGTTTGCTATAAGCCATCCAGTAACAAAATTTAACCAGTCTTTCCATCCAAGCTATATGCACTATGCAGTTAAAAACACTTAACAAACTAAAAACTAACATATAAACGTCTGAAAAAAAAGCTATCCGCAAAAAAATAGAATAAACAGTGAAGGATTATTCCTTCTGGTCATCAGTGATCAAATCAGCATTAGCAGGAGCTGCCATAGAATCCTTGGGTGCTTGGATCATCTGAGTCAGCCTCTGTTGGATCTCTTCTAGCTTGTTGTCCTGCATTATCATGATCACCTGCAAAGTTTTCATTTCCTTTTTGAGGCTCGGCATTCCTTGGGCAATTTCTGCCACTTCTCCTGCCACCTACTCAAGAGCCTTCACAAGAAGCCATTTTAATACCCAGTACACATGAAGTGCTTACCTATAGAGCGTCATACATCCTCTGGTGTTGCCAGGGTCATGGATGATGTCTGCCCATTCCTCTATCTCAGGATCTAACTGCTCTTCCATCACATTCTCCTCCATTTCTTGGATAAGTTGGCGGATGTCTTCATATGTCCCCTCTCGGTAGACTCTAGCTGCTTCCTGGACTATGGTCATCATGGATCTCCTCCCCCGCCATTGACTAACAGGCATCGTGGTTGGTTGGTCAGTTCTGTTTTGCTGGCTCGGTCACCCTCTGCCTCCATGCCCCCTGCCTCTACCCAGGCGTGCCATTTTCCCCTTTACTATCGAACGAATTCACGCTTTCCCGTCGATGCTCCCAACATTTGCGCTGCACCTTGCTTCTCTTCCTTTCGACGCAAACTAAGTTTTCTTCTCCACTTTGTCACCTTCAAGTAATTCATCCCCCCTGTCCCACTTCCCATCCCACTACCGCCGCCAATTCTACACTTCTCTCTCCTCCCACTCCTTCCACTCCATTGTCTCGAGACTCCCACTAACATGCAGGATGCCATCATGGTGTTTTGGACAGTGTTGTAGGCAGTAAGTGGTCTCTCTCTCCTGCCGCTCCCACGAGCTGCCCTTCTTCCCTTACCTTCCTTCCTTCTCACCCCTATCAGGGGCCACCTGTATTTATTATCCTTAGATCGTATCTTCATGATAATATTGGGTTAATATCACTTTGATAGGTTCTAATTCTCGCTTCTCTGAGTGGGTCACCCAGATGTTGTCCAACTTGCCTCCTTGTTCATTACTGCCCCAATTTACGAGGAAATCCGCTGCTCTGTTGCCTTCCATTCTTACATTCTTAATGATAATATACTCGAATTTCTTTACGATATTTTCCAGATCTTGGACCAGGCTAGTCGTCCTCCCGCTTTGCGTAACTTTGTCCCATGATGTCCCGTTAATGAGTTTCTTTATTATGTACGTGACCATTTGGGAATCGCCTTCAACTTCCAGATTTTTGTAACCATTTATTATCGCTATCTTTAGTCCTTGATAAACTACCATCATATTTGCTTCTGTGTTACTCATGATGCCACCAATATCTGAGTAAATCCATCTTGTTCTGCCTTGGTCATCCTGGAAAAGGCCTCCAAACCCCGCCGGGCCCGGGTTGCCTTTGGAGGCTCCATCAAAATTTAGTTTTATAAATCCTGTCGTGGGACGAGAGAAGTGAATAGGGCTACTGCATCCTATATTAGGGGGTTTCCACATTTGTGGTGCTACCATTCCTTGTTTTAGATTCAGCTTGTTTAGAATTTTTTCTTCTTCCAGAGTCATTTTCCAATCCTCTATGCTCCATGTTTCCGCTAGAATAGTTTCTCTTATATGACTCAACGTTTTTTCCCAAACCTGCTCTATAGACATCTCTTTATTTTGAAAGATTCTCCTGTTTCTTTCTTTCCATATCATCCACATATTCATGCCTGCTGCTAGAATCCAAGCTCTTCTAACCACTGGGCTCGTGAATTGACCTCATCCCCATTGTTTATATGTTTCTCTGATGTTTTGTTGATCTCTATTTGTCCTTCCAAAGAGTCTCCTTACTTCCTCCCATTGCTGCTACGCTCCACTACAAGAATTCAAGAGATGTTCCCGTGTTTCCTGATCCTGTTTGCAAAGACAACACCTGGGAGGGCCCTGAATTCTGCGTTTTTGAAGTTGGTCCCAGGTCAGAATGCAACCTTTACATACCATCCACAAGAAGTGAGTCACTTTTAGCCACCTGTTGCTCTTCCAAATTTGTTTCCATATAGATGTCATATCATCTTGTTCTTGCTGGGTGGAGAGATGGTATGCTTCTTTAATCGTGAAGTTTCCCTTCATTGTATAACCCCATCTCAATATGTCTGGGCCTATTCTTATAGGTATTTTCCTTGTCTGCATTTCTTTTATATACATCTCTCTTTTCTCCCTAGCAATATTTCCATCCCATTCTTTCGGGTTTTTCCAGGTTCTCCAAGATTCTTCTTGGCTTCCTTCATTCTAGAAATCCCTTACATAGTCCATCCCTTCCTCTTTTGCCTTTTGGTATGTGCCACTTAAAGCTTGAACACCATTCAGTCTCTCTCTTTGCTGCCAGGCTTCTTCCCAGAACTTGGCTGAACTTCCATTCCTGATTTCCCAGAAAGCATGTTTAGATATTATCTCCCTATTTTGACTGGCCAAATTCCATATTGTCGAACCTTTTGGGGTTTCCCTTAGTCTTAAGATTTCCTCTGGACTTGTTGGCATGTTATATTTTTTTTTCCATATTCTTTTCCATAGATCATCCCCTCCCTTCATCCACCTCCACCAAATCTTAGCCCCCATTACTTGGTTCAAGAAGTAAGGATCTCTTAGGCCTAATCCTCCATCAGCTTTACTTTTCACCAGGCCCTTCCAGGATATCAGTGCCCACTTTCTTTGTTGCTTCGGTCCTCCCCAGATGAATTTTTTGAAAATCTCCACCATTTTGGCACACGCACCTTTAGGGGCGGCCATTGCCGAGAGTTGGTAGATCGGAATCGATTGTAGGACTGCCTTGACCAATACTACTCGGCCTGCTATATTCAGGGTTCTGAAGGACCAGTTGGCTAATTTGTTTGCAATTTTCTCAATGGTTTGTTGCTAATTCGTCATCCTTAGCGGATTTAGGGATAGCAGAGTACCTAGAGATTTTGTGGGTAGCTCTCCTGAGTGGAAACCCAATAATCTTGTTAAATAATTTCTAATATTTCCTGCTATGTTAAAGAAATATGTACAAGACTTCTCCTTATTAATTTGCATACCAGAAGCTTCCATAAAGAGGTCTAAGATCCCTTTTATTCTTCTTGCTTCTCTGAGAGACACTACACAAAACAGCATGATATCGTCCACAAATTGTTGGTGTGTGATTGGTTTGTTACTCCCCCATATCTGGGTTCCTTTAATTTTCCTTTCCCTCAATTCTTTTTTGATGTATCTTCCTAAACCCTCTGCCGCAATGATGAACAGGAAGGGGGACAGGGGATCCCCCTGACGAAGTCCTTTGGAGGCCTTAAAAGTTTTAGAAGGCACTCCATTCAAAAGAATGGAGAAATTTGGGGTAGAGATCATGGCGGAAACCCATTCAATCCATCTATTACAAAAACCAAAGGCCCTTAAAACCGATTTCAAATATTCCCAATTCAAATGATCATAAGCCTTGGAGAGGTCTAGTTTTATCATCATACCCGCTTCTTTTTTTGTTTTTAGAGAATGCACTACTTCTTAGGAGGCTACTAGACCATCCATAATTTGGCAACCTTCCACAAAGCCTGTTTGTTCCAAGGAAATAATACTAGAAAGAATAGGCTTAAGTCTTTTAGCCATTAGAGTAGCAACAATTTTATAAATAACGTTGCAGAGGGAAATGGGTCTAAAACCCTGAGGATCTTCAGACTTAGTAGTTTTGGGAATAAGAGATAGGAGAGTTGAGTTTAAGCATGTACATACCTCCTGGTTTCTTTGAGATTCTTCCACCACATCCAAAATATCTTGGCCCAAAAATTTCCATCCAGCCTGATAGAATTCAACTGTAAAACTATCTGTTCCAGGGGCTTTATTCTTCTTCATCCCTTTCACAATCTCTTCTAGCTCTTCCAAAGTTGTTGCCCTCATCAGAGCTAGATTTTGATCCCTGGTAATCATGCTTGGAATCTCATTGCGTATTCTCTCAGTAGCTTCTCTTCGATCTTCATTATATTCCATGAGGATATCTTTGAAGTGATTTACTAGAATCTGTTCCATTTCCTCATGCTGAGTTACTCGAAGTTCTTCTTCATTCTTAATGGAGAAAATTCGATTTCTCTGTCTTTTTTGGATCATTGCCTGATGGAAGAACTTTGTATTCCTTTCCCCTTCTCGTAGACAATTCACTCTAGATTTTTGTCTCCACAGAATCTCTTCATGTTTCCTTCTTTCTTCCATTTGGCCTATCAGAATCCCCTCTTCTCTAGCTAGATCCTCGCTTCTACCTGCTATTATAATTTCTTGTTGGACTTTCTTCATCTTCTGATCTAGAAGCTGTTGGTCCTTGAGGATGTTTCTGAATTCCTCTTTGTTCCATTTTTTAATTTTTTCTTTCAGTTCCTTCAATTTTAGTTGGAAGGTCTGCATCCTGCTTCTTCCCCTCTGTTGACTTTGTTTCCACCATTCCTCTACTTTCGTCATAAACTTATGATCCCTTAGCCAAAAGGCTTCAAACCTGAAGGGCCATTTCTTGGGGCTGGCTTTGATGTCAAGTTCTATTTTAATCGGCCAGTGGTCTGATCCCATTCCCGGTAGAATCATTGCTTCAATGAATATGTCCCGATTTATGATCTACTCTGATATTAAAAATCTATCTAGTCTGGAGGCAATTTGGTGTATACCTCCTCTTCTATTGTTCCAAGTGTAGATCCCATTTGTCGTTTGAATGTCTACCAGCCTTTGTTTTGCTATCATATCTTCGAAAGCTTCCATATCTGAGTCTGTTCTTCTAAGGCCTCCCCTTTTCTCCTTTAGAGATGTGATCATATTGAAATCTCCTCCAACAATCCATGGAGAGGCTGGAAACATGGAGCGTATAGTTTCCAGATTTTGAAGGAAGATCCTGCGTTCTCTCGGTATGTGAGGACCATATACATTTGATAGAAGAACCCATTCCTGAGATCCTATATTCCTGAATCTTCCTGAAAGGATTCAAGGTATGCTAACCCAATCTTCAAATTGAATCTCCTCTGGGTTCCAGAGGATTGCCACGCCTCCCGCGCTACCTATAGCATCCTGACCTATTATCTCATAATGCGGCTTGAAATTGCTCATAATATCTTTTAATTTTTGTTCTCTGATTTTTGTTTCTTGAACTAGCATTATATTGGGCTTATCTTTTTTAAGTCTCTCTTTCAGATATCTTTGTTTCCCCTTACTATTCAACCCTCTAATATTCCAGGTTGTGATGATCATTTTAACAATTTAAGGGGTTGTTGGAATACCTCCAACAAGGGCACCACTCTTCCTGAGTTTACCAGCATTTCTCCAACCATTTGGATGGTCTCACTCATAGGTCTTCTTCCTCTTTTCCTTCCTCCTTTCCCTATAGTACCCACATCTGTGCTTTGTCCTCCTTGCGCCCCTAGCTGTTCTAGCTGATTTATTATTACTATCCCTCGTTTCTCCTTGTATCTTTGAAACATGTCTTTATATAATTGTTTCTGGTCTTCTGGTATGAATCTTTCATCCAAATGCCTCCATTCTTGCAGAAGTCTCTTCATGACTTGTTCTTCTTCGCTTCCTTTGTCCTGTTGTGGGTCTATCTCCATTTGGTTCTGATCTTGAGGTCTTTCTGTTTTCTCCCCTTCCTTTTCTATTTCCATATTTGTTTGCACTTTATTTTTTCCTTTGTCTTCCTTTATATGCTCTACTATTTCATCTTCGCCATCCTCACCTTCCGCTTCCATTTCCTCTTCTTGTAATATCTCAAACTAGTTCTGACTTTTCTGAGTGAATTCTGGAGAGGGTGGGTTCTATTTAGTTTGTTCTCTTTGGGATTTTCTTCGCCGCGGCACTTCTGTAAACCCTTCATTGTCTCCTCCTCTTTTCCCTTCCTCCTTTTCAATATTCTCCTTTTTTCCAAAATCTGTTGGTGTTCCATTGGCAATCATCGGACATGATTTGTACAGATGGCCGTATTCATGGCATCGTCTACATCGAAATGGAATATGTTCATAATCAACTGGTTGTTGCCATACCTCATCATGGTATTCCACTTCAATGTAGTCCAGAAGCAGTTCTGTGATATTCATGTAGACACAAATCCTGGCATATGACGTATATCTACCTCTTTTGGTAGTTTTTTCCACCTTGACAAAAGTCCCTATTGAGTTCCCAATCCCCTCTAGAATCTCTGGATCCCAGAACTCTATTGGAAGCCCAAACAGTCTAACCCATATTGGTGCTGCTAACATTTTCTCCTTATCTGGATTATAGCATTCTTCCCATTGTCTCATAAAAAGGCCTGCATTATTGAAGAAGTAGGGTCCCTCCTCAAAGATCCTCTCCTTATCCTCCAGGTTAGCAAAAATGACTGTAAAGAAACCTTTTGCCCCTAGTTTTAGGTCGATATGCCCCTTGGGCTTCCATCTCTATTGTATCCATTTAGCCAGGTCTTTCTCAGATGGCCGAGTGCCTACAAACTTACAGATTAGAGTGTGATATTTTATATATCCTCTGTACCCCTCAAGTTTATTGTTTGGAATAACAAACCTGGGTTTTTTTTTTGCTCTCAGCAGACATCTATTCCCCATCCTTGCTTGCCATATTGCCCCCATGACCGGCGTGTCCTTGCTACGTCTCCCTATGCTGCTACTCGATATGTTTCGGCTTGTTTCTCTTGCTGCTACATTTTTATAGGAGGGGATCTCTCCCCCCCCCCCCCCATCTATCTCTGTCATTTCTTTTGTCAGTCCTGTCGATTTTCAGGATTTCTTCCTCCAATCAATCTAGCATTGCTTGATCTGATCTTGTGTAGTTGGGTTCAGGTTCCCCCTACACCCTGACTAGGTGCAAGTCCGCCAGAGGCAAACCATTCCAAAACCCTAACCCTAGGCGTTCGTCTTCAGCGCTCTCCCTCACCAAACGAATTTTGTTATATTAGTTGATTCAAGTTTCAATTGCAAATTCCTTTGCATAATATATTTAGAGAGGTCAATTAATATATGATTTTACCTTTCTGTTTAAAAATCATGTCACTTTGACTATCATTAAGATTAAAAAACGTGAACCAATGTAACAGAGTCAAAGGTTCTCAAATGTGGAAAATACATCAATTATTGTAATATTATCATTAACAAGTTTCAATTTTGAATATTTCCATAAGCATAACAGTAGGTAGAATCACATATAAATGTTCCCAATCTCTACATTATAGCAAAGAGTAATGTGACTCTAGGGAGCCAAAATATCTTGGCATCATTATCGGGGAAAATTTGACTTCTTTCCCTAAGAAAGATGAAATCTATTGCATACCTCCATGGTGGACAGATTCTATAATTACTAGTTGTGCCTTCCACCTAATGACTCCATTTTTCAAACTTTTAATTTTCATACAATTAATCCATACCCATTTGTCTATCCTACTCACCACTGGGCAACAATGCAAAAACTCCTCACGTGTTTCCATTCTACATATTCAACTTACCATATTCGGTATTAACCACTCTTCCTTGATTTTAACATACTCTCTCTACTATGCATCAATACACTTTCAATTCATCAAGAATACATATCCGAAGTGATCCTGATCAAGACCTAGTACCTCCAATTTCCAACCCTGAGCATCTCGTGTACACTTTGAACCAAGGATCTAAAACATTATTCATTGAGCTCTTAGGAACCGAAGTAACCAGAGTTCTATGTTTGTTTTCAGCAACAGTGATCACTAAATTATCATGCTCAGGGCTAGTTATAAAAGTGTAAGGCCTTCAAAGGCAACATGGAGAGATACTAAGTCACTTAGTCCTAGACACAAACCACAAAAGGTAACTCCACAAACAATTGAAAAAACTAGGACCCCAATCTCATTCACTGCTAGGGATGTGATTCTACAACACATTATGTCCATCCAAGGTCAACCTCGTAATCATAAAATTCAACCATTGGCTTGGGTGGCAGCACGATATGCCCCATTATCATTGCCTCGGTTCTACATGATATGCCTGAAAATTACCTAAAGTTTCTACCCCGATTAAGTGGTGAAAAGAGGGGGACTGTTGAATAATATATCAACGCATTCTAGGATATTACTGAAAACTTCATGGTCAAGGATGAAGAAGTCTTCATGAGATTATTTGTACAAACCCTTGAAGTGTTGAGAAATATAAAAGGATGCAACTAACATGATTTCTCTTCAACTTGATAACAACTTGTGATGTATTTTTAATTTTATTTATTATTATATTCTTCTCTTATTATTATTTTGTTATTGTCATCAAATATCTACCAAAACAAGAATATCAACAATGCATAATAACATAGGATATAGGTTGCAATCCGGGGCTAAAACCTCTCTACTTGAGAGGAAAATCCATAAATCTCTTCTTCTTATAACTTCTTCAAATGACAAATTCCAAGACCTCTAAACCAAGACCAATACCCTTACAAGGCCAATTCTGACCTCCTTGATGATTTTCTTCCTCTTTCTAAGTCAAACCCAATAAAATCTCTTCCAATTATACAACTTTGACCCCCAGCTATAGAATTTCAGCCTCCATTGTAGATCTGAAATTTTCGGCCCCTGCATGAGTTACTTCTTCCACACATGAGAGTGATTTCGGGGCTTCCAATTCTTCCTTTGAGTTTTTCTTGGGTTCCTCCTTTTTATAGGTCTTGTAGGTGACCTAATATACCTTCCTTCGACCTCCTTTATGCAATGTCATCAACTTCAACCTTGCAGGATCAAAACTTTAGCCTACCTTCTTCGCATGTGAGAGAGAGAGAGATATAAATAACCCAAACCTTTTTCCTTCATCCTTCTTCCTTCTTTGCTAGCATTATTCTACTTCTCCTTCACTTATATTATGAGAAGATGAGTGACTTTCCATAAGAGGTCGAGTTCCCTCCTATATATAGGCTTCCAAGGGGGACACCATAACCTAATGATGATGACTTCTTAGTTTCCAAGCTAAATTGGTCTTGGAGTGTATTTGGACACTTTTAAATACAAAAATAATTATTTTTACATGTTACAATGTGCCTGGTGGGGTCTTCTTCATATGACAATGACTCTTTTGACTTCTTAACATTAGGAAAAATACTAGAAGCACTCAATGGGTTCTTGACCTCTAAATAAAAAACCATGAGCATGAAACCTAGGCTACAAAAATAAAAATAATAATTTTTTCTTTCTTTTTACAATATACAAGATTCAAAAGTACATCTCATATTTATGAAGACCGAGCCTAGTTAAACATTTCAATGCTCCCTCTTAACTAGGGAGGTATTCATAATGGTACATGGACATTCTCAAATTAAATAGATCTCATAAGAAAATTCAAATCAGTAAGCCATCTCATAAGTTATCATTTCAGCTTATCTCTTTGCATCATACTGTTGTAGCGGCTACATCCACCCTCCAAATATTTGGCTCACATGCAAATTTTAGAGCCTGCCTTGGATCCTGTAATCGATCATCCTTGGTAACTTGTTAGAAAGTTGATTATTTAAATCTCCCCTCCTTGATCCTAAGGGTTGTAGGCATTCTCATATTTATGCGACATGTGTCATCATCAGGCATAGGGGTTTTTGTTTGTCATGCAAAGGGAATGTTGTCTTGCTTCAAGGGAATCATGTGTGCATGAGTGGTTGTCATCACATAGACATGTTTCACACCCACTTCACGCATTCTTGTCACGAAGGTTGTTGCATCAAGAAAAGTATGTATTATGTATTCTAGATGGTCTACGTTGTGTCACTAAGTTTCTATGTGTGATTACAATCAAGTCCTATCAATGTTTACATATGTTTCATTGATCTCACACTTAGCCATTTTCCCAAGCAACCTAGCCTCATCCAGATTCTCAAAATGATGTGCTTTGGTTCTCAACCATCAAGCTTCCTTCCCTGCCTGTTGAAACTCCACAGCCTGCAGATACACCAACCTCCCTTGCATGATGAAACCCTGCAGCCTGCAAAGACCCCAACTAGCACTCCTCTCCAAAAATGCGCAGCGGAGTCCAACTGGACTTCACTCAGACATTGCACAGTGGTGTCCTTCCAGGGACACAATCCCATAGCAGTGTCCTGTGCCTCAAAACTGTGCAATTTTTTCCAAGCTTCCCTATCTGTCTTGCATGCAAAAACTGCACAGACGGGCCTCCTAGGGCCTCATTCCGATAGTAATCACTGTCTGCTGAAATTGTGCAGATCTACCTCTCAGTGACTACAGGAAAAGGTGACATGCTAAAATCACTTCCAAGGAGTTGAGGAGAAGGACCAAGGAACCAAGTAATGGAAAAGATCAGGACCACATGCAAACTCTGTCAGATGCATGATCATCTTGATGGTAAGTATGATAAGTAAAGAACACCTTTTGAAGTACACCTCTAAGTTGAGTTTGTGGAACTTCCTGTCTTTGTCATATCATCATGTCCTCAGTAACATGCATGTGCTCGAACATGATAAGTCATTTTATGTGTTTCTCCTACATATCTTGCTTCATTTTCGCTTGTTTGACGAACTGTTGTCTTCGGCATGTTGATGGCTATGCCATGCTTGCAACATCATTTTAGTGATGTTGAAGGTTGTGTTTGATTTGTGTTCACTATATAAACATATATCACACTCACACATGATGTTCTAATTATTTTCGCGCAAGTGTCGTCGGAATCATCCAAATTTCTATCACAAGTGTCACGCTTGTCGCTCACACCCGTCGGTTAGTCACATTGAGTGCATGTTATCTTGATAGCTCGAGGTGTCTTGTCCTCAAGTCATGTTGAGTGTGTGTTTGCAAGGTCATACGTGTATGAAGTCACTTGTTCACACACAGTCATTTTGTCAAAACTCTGTCGACCGGACCACCCTCAAAAAACCAGACCTTCGCTAAGTTGTGTTGCATAGTTTTAGCCCTCAGTGATCATGTATTGTTGCCCAGAATTGTGCAGAGCTTGAGATTATCTTCCAAGCAGTTTCCACTGCACAATCCTGGAATTGACTCGAATGACTGTCACCTAGAACAACGTAGAAGTTTCTCAACAAGCCATTACAATCTATGTTTCCTGCAAGCAAATCAACCAGTCCTCCAACTTGTCAACCGGAGAGTTTGACCAGGCAGTGACCCCGGGCCTCACTCCTCCAAAAAGTGTGCAGAAGATTCCAAGCATGCCCACTTTTGCTAACTAAAGAAACTGCACAGACATGCTAGACAGACACCTGCTTCCTGTCACTGCACTACCCTCCAAAATTGCGCAATTTTTCCAGCAAGTCACCCTGCCAGCCGTCCTGTTTCTCATCCTAAAAACTACGTAGTTTTCATGAGTAGTCTCCCAGCTACCTAGCATCCCACTCAGCTCAAAAACTACGCAGGAATGTCCAGCAGGCAAGCCTCCCAACTCTGCACATTTTTTTCCATCAGCCTCCCACAGCCCGCTGCCAGCTCTCTAGAACAATTGTGCAATTTTTTCCATCAGCCTCCCGCATCCCGCTGCTAGCTCCCTGGAGAAATCATGTAGTTTTAGCTGCCAGTCTCCCTCTACCACCTAGACTATCTCCCTAAAAAATTGTGCAGATCTGCCCTCCAACTGGGCCAGTTCCCGCAGACAGTCACTATCGATCTGAATTTCCCATCTCAGCCTCGCAATGACCTCTGTAAAATTTTCGTGTACAGTGCTCAGAGCCCACATCCTAGCTTGAAACCTGCCTTGCGCAGTTTCAAAGACTTATCCTCTCTCCTGGTCACCTACATCCGAAAGAGAAATCAATGCATCATGGTAGACTAGGATATTTCTCGATTTGATTTCGTATCATCATGAGTGATTGCAAATACAAGTACATGGCTAATACATGGCGTGATGATGAACGGGATGAACAAGGAGTGCATGCAAGGAGAGTTGTTCATGAATGGACGAACACATGGGCATTCCAAAGTACGATCGAAGGAGAGACATGCACATATAACATCAAGTGAACACCAAGACCATCAAAGAATCTGAGAACCTTGCCATGTGGAGGTGAAGCTATGATACACCAAGAGCACATCCATCACTCAGCAGCATTGCAGCTCAACATGGACACCACCACCAGCATGAACATACTAACTTTGTCGTGTCGAGTCATGTCTTGATTCATCTTGGCCACATCACTACTATGGGCCACACTATTGTAATCAATGTAATGTAACGTGGAATTCCAATAGACCCAAATGTAGAACTAAAGAGTTGTGTAAAGTTGAAGAGTCATGTAATTCAAATAGTCATGAGGGAAGTCGAACATTCACAAGGGCCAATTTTACCCTTGGCTATAAATACCCCCCATTTGTACATGCAAAGGACTTTTCACCTTGGCTCCTCCCACATAGCCTTGAGAGCCTGTAATATTTTCTTTGAGGAGTGAGTAGTGGCTCCAATGACCCTCTATCGAGGTTAGTGATGTAATGGTGTACAGATGTGTCTTGGAACTTTTACTTAGTTTGGAATCTTGTTAACAAGCCAGCACGTTTTCACACATGTATTGTATTCATTTGTAAGGCTATTCTTTGGATGCTTGTAATTCATGTTGCTTTAACCTGTATTGAGACAGTTGAACTATTTCAGTTGTTTTAGTGCATATGCTATTGGAAATGTGTTGTATCAATTGTTAACGTTGTCTCACCCATGTTGGATATCCTGCCAGACACTCGACAGATTCATTCTAGTAAACTTGTTATAACACCTTTCGCACTTGTGTGGACCATTCCGCTGGGTGTCATGCATTCTATGTGTTCACCTTATCTCTGTGACTGCCACATCTGTGTGGACTACTCTGCTAGAAGCTACGGATATCCTGTTGTGTTGTGTGTCTCTAGTAGAGTTGGGACTATTCTCTTTCAACCTGAGACTCACTTCCACCCTCTCCTTCTGCAGTGAAAGAGCTTTGACACAAGCAGCACTAATCACTCACGAGGCACGTGAACCTCATTGTTTAAAGACAAATTAAACCACTCTAACGTGCTAGCAAGAAAGAGATAAGGCATATCTTTAAGATAATGGCAACCGGGCCATCATACCGGATGGGACTCCTACACCAAATGGTGTGAGGTCTAGTTGGGACTTCATACCGGGGAGATCCCCTGAATGTTGGCAGGTCCAGTACCATCTACATTTCTGGCACTAGAAGGAGGGCCATATGACAGGTTAAATCCTCAAAATATGTTTTGAATCTCTGCATACCTATCATGACTAAACACGGAATTTCTCTTTTGGAGTGTATGTCTTACAGAAATGACTTTGAGATCTCGAAAGAGCTTTGGAATAACTTGTCACATAAAACATATAATGTTGGAGGCCAAGTAGCCTTGGTTAGACACGCAGTTGGCTTTGTAGGCTCATGTGAAAGACATGAAATTTTTGAAGATTACATGACCTGCACACTATTTGCATACACGCTTCGAGGGCACCCACTACATTGGTGTGCCACACTACCTGAAAAATCTATTCACTCTCTCCCTCATCTGGTCACAGAGATAGACTGTGTCTTCAATCATTTTGGTTATAAAGTGCTCAATAAAGAAATTCAGAAATTATGGAAAGCACCAGATGAATCTGTTGAACAATTTTACATGTGCTTTCGTAATATTGCATATCGATTTCCTAAAGATGAAATTGATTGGGAATTCCTTAATGGAATATTTGAGTATCTTCTTTACATATATGAAAATATGCAACTCTTAGAATCATTTGAACCCCTCCAAACATACTTCGGTGATGGAGATGCGCAATCACAAGCGGACATGATTGTTGTCACAAGTGATTTTTCGCCTTCCTCTCATCAAACAGCTCCACCTCCACAAAGTGATGTGAAAGAACATGCACACACATATGTTGAACTTTCACATCCTTCTACCCCACATGCTCTTGATATCTGTGCAGATTTGGCTTGTAAACTTGTTGGTTGTCATGTGGACTTGTTACCTCAACCTCCATCCCCGCATTTTATTGATCCTCCAGACTATATTTTCTTGTGTTCCTCCATTCTGGACTCCACACTTGTTGTGAACGAGGACCAAGTTGTTGACAAAGTTGGTGTTGTGCAACCAACCTGTGCTATCATTCATGATGAGTGTGTTCAGGAATATAAAGAAGAACACACGGTGAAGGATGACTCCCTTCCATCTGTGCCTCATCCTCTCTATCCTAACATCCCTTGTGATTCTGCCACTATTGATTTCCCCTGTGAAACTCATTTCCAAATTTTTCTACTTCTGATCATTCACAAGACACATGGATGTCAGTCTATCATAACATTAGGGAGAGGACAAATATTCCTCTAAAAATCCATCCCATTTTTCATCTATCATTTTTGAAAACACAGAGGGTGAGCATCCTTGTTTCTCACCTAACCCTGTGCATGATTCATCAAATCATGAGGATGCCGACGAACATCCCAAATTTTCTGACCGTGCATGATCTATGTACTTCTTCATTTGATCACATGTTGATTCACTCATTGTTAATATGTCTAAGCCACTGGTCTCCGATGATCTACATATTGACAGAGTGGAAACCCTACATGTTGTCAAGGCACTTCAGCCTAGGCTCATGGTTATTTCAGGCCCTCACTATCCTGAGGTTAGTTCCACTTCCAATTAGAAAAAATTTGAAACTCCCAAGGCTCCTCATCACTCTCTGCTTCGCATAGAATATCAATCAAACACCCAGATTTCACTTCCTCCACTCGAATCACACGATCCCATTGCTCAATCTTTGGACCAATCTTACACAACGAGCGTGCTTGAAAAGCATAAGTTGTTTTTCTTTCTCATGTTCGCTCGCATATCACAGTCCAAAGAATGTGTATGTTTACCATCTGAATGCAGTGCGTCGCAACACCATGGTACGTCTCCAGAATGTTTGTTTTGTGCATTCACTCTTTTCTATTCTGTGGATGTTTTAGAACTCGGAGCATATTGGTCTACCCTGATCTATATTTCTTGTTCACTATTTTACATGCATATATTTCTTGGTAACCATGCCTTCACCAACATGGGCTAACTAATGCACCGATGGTTTCATTGGAAATATCACTTCACGTGAGTAGTCCCATGCATAGTTTAGCGTAGGAGTAGGAGTAGCCTTTTCTTCTTTCTTTTCTTTGCTTTCTGGTTTGCATGTTTATTTTCTTACTTACTTGGTTTGGTTTTATTGCTTAATTTTTTTTCTCTCTCTTTAGTTCTTCTTTTTGCTTTTTTCTTTCTTTTCTTGCTTATACCTATAGGTTAGCCTCTCTTGAAACCGTGTTTGGCTCTCAAGACAAGCTGGGTAAATTTAAGAGGACATGTACAACTATCAACACTCAGTTATCTATTGTCCTCTCTCTTTATGAAGATCTTGTTTTCTTCAGTCGATGATGCCTTGATGGAAAATACATTATGTTCAGAGTGAGTGTTCGTGAAAACACAATGCTTGTGCTCTAACTAGTACCACCTACTCTAGTCAGTTGTTTTGGGTTAACCCTTGTCAACTCAATAAAGTAGAGTAAGGTGAGGGGGAAAACCTTAACAAGTATGTTAGAGGTAGAAATAACATACTTATCTGAAGGAACAACCTCTTATGATCTCAATAAGTTTGGATCCCTCTTCCACCTATGTAATAAGTAAGTTCCTATACATAGTCCTTGAAAAAAAAATGAAAAATGAATAAGGCGAAAGAAGAGAAAAGCTTCCTACGCAGAGAGGTGATGCAAGAAACTCCACGGCGGTACTGACCAGGCTCGCTAACAGCGGAGCGATGCTTATGTTCCTGCGTGACTCTGTCGGGGTACTGTCTAGGCCTGCTGACAGCGGAGCAACACCAGAGATGAAAATTAAACTCTGATTGTCATATTACTTGTGAACCAATATACCCCTCATCCCCAATAGAAAAAACTAGGTTGACTTGGCTTGGATGTGTGTTGACTGATAAAGAGAATGGTAGGGACTACATCTTTCAACCAAGCTAGTGTGAAACCACGATGATCAAAGAATTGACAATACTACCAGAAGGATTAGACTTTATTTTCAAGAAACAAGGTCCACTCAGAGAGATGGAGTTCTACCAGTGTGTCGCCAAGTGTTGTAACGGCTACAACCACCCCCCAAAATTTTGGCTCACATGCAAATTTTAGAACCTACCTTGGATCCTATAATCCATCATCCTTGATCACTTGTTGGTAAGCTAATGATTTCAATCTCCCCTCCTTGATCCTAAGGGTCATCCATGTTCTCATATTTATGCAGCATGTGTCATCATCGGGCATAGGGGTTGTTGTTTGTCATACAAAGGGAATATTGTCTTGCTTCAAGGGAATTGTGTGTGCATGAGTGGTGTTCATCACATAGACATGTTTCACACTGACTTCACACACTCTTTTTATGAAGGTTGTTGCATCAAGTAAAGTATGTCTTTTATATTCTAGATGGTGTATGTTGTGTCACTAAGCATCTGTGGCCTATGAGGTAGTGACCCCCGACCTCACTCCTCCAAAAATTTGCGCAGAATCTACCAAGCATGCCCGCTTCCACTGACTGATGAAAATTCTCAAACATGCGGGACAAACACCCACCGCCTGTCGCTGCACTTTCCTCAAAAATTGTGCAGTGTTTTCAGCCAGTCACCCTATCATCCGACCTGTAGCTCATCATAAAAATTGTGCAGTTTTTATGAGTAATCTCCTAGCTGCCCAACATCCCCCTTAGCTCAAAAACTACACAGGGATGTCTAGTAGGCCAGCCTCCCACCTCTGCTCATTTTTTGCCAGTAGCCTCTCGTAGCCCGCTGCCAGCTCCCCAGAAAAATTGCACAATTTTCATCAATAGCCTGCCACAGCCCACTACCAGCTCCCATGAGAAATTGCGCAGGTTTTACTACCAGTCTCCCTCTGTTGCATGCACTTTCTCCTTGAAAAATTTAGGCAAATCTGCCCTCTAGCCAATCCAGATCCCAAAAACAGTCACTATCGATCTGGACTGCCCATCTCAGCCTCCCAGTGACCTCTGTGCAATTTTCATGGACAGATCCTGGAGATTGCATCCCTGCTTGAAACCTGTCTTGCATAGTTTCAAAGCCTTGTCCTCTCTCCTGGTCACCTGCTTCGAAAAGCAAAATCAATACATCATGGTGGACTAGGATATTTATGGATTTCATGTTGTCTCATTATGGGTGATTGTAGATATAGGTATATGGATGAGACATGGCATGACAACGAATGAGATGAAGCAGGAGCACATGCAAGGAGACTTGTTCATAAATGGACGAACACATGGATCATGAAAAAGTAGGAGCAAAGGAGAGACATGCACATGAAACATCAAGAAAACACCAAGACCATCGAAGACTCTACACACCTTACCATGCAGAGGTGAAGCTATGATACACCAAGAACACATCCATCACTCAGCAACACTACAACTCGACATGAACACCACCACCAGTATAAACATACCATCTTTGTTGTGTCGATTCATGTCATGAGTCATCTCATCCACATCACTACTATGGGCCACACTGTTGTAATCAATGTATTGTAACGTGGAAGTCCAAGAGACCCACATGTAAAACTGAAGAGTCATGTAAAGTTGAAGATTCATGTAAGTCAAACAGTCATGAGGGAAGTCAAATAGTCATAAGGGCTAGTTTTACCCTTGGCTATAAATACTACTCATTTGTACATGAAAAATAATTTTCACCTCGGCTCCTCCCGCATAGCCTTGAGAGTATGTAATCGTTTCTTTGAGGAGCGAGCAGTGGCTCCAATGCCCCGCTATAGGGGTTAGTAATGTAATTGTGTACGGATGTGACTTGGAAATTTTGCTTGATTCAGAAGCCTATTAATAGACCAGCGCGTTTTCACACATGTATTATGTTCGTTTTTAAGACTATTCTTTGGACCCTTGTAATGCATGTTGCTTTAACCTGTATTACGACAGTTGAAATATTTCGGTTGTTTTAGTAAATATGATATTGGAAATATATTGTATCAATTGTTAACGTTGTCTCGCCCATGTGGGATATCCCACCAGACACTCGATAGATTCATTCTTTTAAACTTGTTATAATGCCTATCGCACTCATGTGGAATATTCCAATGGGTTTTGTACGTGCTATTTGTTCACGTTGTGTTTGTGACTACCGCATCCATGTGGACTACTCCACCAGAAGTTGCAGATGTCATGTTGCATTGTGTGTCTCTAGTAGAGTTGGGACTATTCCCTTTTGACCTGAGACTCACTTCCACCCTCTCCCTCTACAGTGAAAGAACTTTGACACAAGCGGCACTAAGCACTCACTAGGCACACAAACCTCATTGTTTGAAGACAAAGTAAACCACTCTCATGTGCTGACAAGCAAGAGCTAAGGCATATATTTAAGATAATGGCAACTGGTCCATCGTACTGTATGGGAATCCTACACAAAATGATGTGAGGTCTAGTTAGGACTTCATACTGGGGAGATCCCCTAAATTTTGGTAGGTCCAGCACCGTCAACCCATACCAACCAGCATTGTCACATAGCAAGGCCTTGACTAACAACTCCATCTCTCCATAATATTAGAGCGTAATGTTGGCAAGACGATTAACTGATAGACACCATCATCATTGTCTCTCAAGGAACATACCCCACCCATGTGTTCACAGGGTACATACTTTTGGGACATTCCTATCTTAGAATAACACATACTTAATGAATTTCCTCTTCAACTACTCTTTATCTTGGATGTCATACCTCATCCTCAAAGAGTATCGAAAACCATATTCTTACCCAATCCTCCATTCTTGCTTCACGAAGTGAATACAAGAATGATCAATCTTTCCCTCTCAACTAGGGAAGATATATCAACCAATCCAAGTTTGTCTCTAAAATACACAAGATTCTTTTTAGGAAGAGATTTTTTCAATGTTTCAGCTACGTGCTCATTAGTGGAGATATACAATAGTTGCAACAATCCATCTTGCACCAACTTTTGTATGTAGTGATACTTTTTATTTATGTGCATTGTATTTACATGAAAAACTAGGTCTTTAGACAACCTTATATAATTGGTGTTGTCGAAATGTATCACTATAGGGTCCATCAATCCTTCAAACAAGTCGGACAGCAGCTTCCTCAACCAGATAACTTCTCTAATTACATCACAGGATGAAATAAATTTAGCCTCGGCACTACTCAAAGAAATTTATTCTTGATTTATACTCATCCAGTATATCGAGGATCCCAAACTAAAACATCCTCCAGTAGTGCTTCTCCCATCTATCTCACCGCCTCCTCAATCAAAATATGTATATCCAATCAAGTGGACATTATTATTTCTATCATACATTAGGTAGTAGTGGATTATTCCTTGTAGATATCTCACTACATGCTTGGCTATTATCCAATGACCATGCTTGGGTCTACCTGGAACTGACTGAAAATATTCACTGGAAAACAAATGTCTAGTTCAGTATTTACCGAATACATTAGTGAGCCAACCAATTTTCTATACCTCGTCAAATCCACGAGGATTGAATTAGAAATTATTAGCCTCTTCAAAATTGTGATCATAGGGGTTCTCATAGGTTTGCAATTAATCATGTCAAACCTTTTTAGCATCTTGATCACACATTTTCTTTGACCTAGAAATATCTCATCGGGTCCTTGCCAAAATTCCAACCCCAAATAATAGTTTATCAGTCCCACATCCTTCATATCTAATTATGATACCAATTTCTTTTCACGCTCTTGAATACAAATTTCAACTCCTGTCATGAGAAGATCATCCACATATAGAAGAATGATTATGGGCTCATCCTTCGCAACCTTGATATAGAGATTCAGATCAGTAGAAATATTCTAGAATCCCAATATTTGTAGGCATGTGTCCATCCTTTCATTCCAAGCCCTTGGTGTTTGCTTAAAGCCATAAAGTGCCTTCTTTAACCTGCAAACATGATTCTATCTATATTTTACTTCAAATCCCAAGGGTTGTTCTATATATACTTCTTCATCGATAGTACCATTCAATAATGTTTTCTTGATATCCATTTGATGGATGTTCCATCCCATCGATCTTGCCAAAGAGACAAACGATTGTATAGTTGTATACCTAGTTGTAGTTGCAAATGTATCTTCAGAATTGATGCCTTCTTGTTGGGAGAAACCACTAGCCACAAATTTTTCCTTATATTTATCAATATTTCCATCTATTGCATGTTTAATATTGTATAACCACTAGGAAGTTACCACAAATTTGTCTTCGGGCCTAGGAATTATTTCCAAAACTCCATTCTTCATTATTGACTGGTATTCTTCATTCATGGAATCTTTCCATTCTTTATGTTTGACAACCTCTTCAAAGGTGGATGGTTTTTCTTCAATTAAATTTGTCATATAGGTTGCATACCCTAAATATCTTTTAGGTTTCTTAGTTTCCCTAAATGAGCCCTTCATTGCTCCATGTCCCTCCACATCTACGAGCATATACTTTAACCAATTAGGTCTCTTTTTACTCTCGGGGATTATGACATGTTGCAGAGATTCATTGGGACCTACTTCTTCATGATTTGAATCCTCTCCCTCCCTAGTGCATTCTTCTTCAAATATTATAACTTCATCATTAGAGTCAATTGAGAGGTCCTTCGATTTCTTGAATGCAATAATTTCATCAAAGATTACATCTCTGCTTACTTCTATTAAATTCCCTTCCTTTATGTAGATCCTATATGCCTTTGATGTGTTACTATAGCTAAAAAATATTCCCTTCATGCTTGTAGGGTCCAACTTCTTTCTCTTATATTTTGGAATGTGAATATAGACATGACAGCTAAATATTCAGACATGGTCTACGCTTGGTTTCTTCCCAGTTAGTGTTTCCTCAATATTCATGTTGTATAGTGATCTATGAGGACTGTTATTTTAAACCTACGTAGCAGCTTTTGTTGCTTCACCAAATAGAAATTTAGGCAAGTCTTGATCATGTAACATGGCTCTAACAATTTCCTCAATCAGTCAATTATTTCATTCAGCAACTCCATTTTGTTTAGGATTAAATGGGACTATCAGCTCCCTCTTAATCCCAAAATCCTTACAAAAAGCTATGAGTTCCTTAGATGTGTATTCTCCTCCATTGTCAAATCTTAGTACCTTTATCCTCCTTTCTGTAAGGTTCTCTACTTTAGCTTTGAATTCTTTAAATTTGTCGAATACTTCATCCTTAGGCCTCAGCAAATAGATCCAAGTTTTCCTTGAGTGATCACCAATGAATATTACATAATATAGATGACCTCCAAGAGACTTCGTAGACATACGAGCACAGACATCAGAGTGAATGAGATCCAAAAATTCTTTTGACCTTGAAGCACTGCTTCCGAATGGTTTCTTAACATTTTTACTTAAAGAACATACCTTATATACTCCTTCATGATCCTTCTTGAATTCAAGGATGTCATTCACCATCAAATTTAGAGTTGGTAAGATTTTGTAGTGAAGGTTTCCAAACCTTCTATTGCAAAGTTCACATGGAGTTCCTTCAATGTGAACGAAAGCTTGAGAGAGAGGGTTCAACAATCTATAGAGTCTTCTTCCTTCACAAATCCCAATGATTTTTTCATTGTCAATGATAGATCTTTTATCCCATACCACAACCTTTCCATCTGTTAGCACTCTGTAATTTCACTTGGCAGTAGGAAGGAAACCCAGAGGTAACCAAAAACCACTTGCGAAATTGGAAACTAGCCCTTCCAACTCTAGAGATGGCTCTCTCTTTCAACTTAGTCACAAAAGACTGGTTTCAATGAATAACATTGGCTAGATCTTGGACAAAGGATGAGTTTTTTTATTAAATTTTGTGCTAGTAGGGTTTTGAAAGGAGTACCATTGGGAAATGGAGTCAAACTTTGAGTGCTTATGATCAAACTAGTTATTGGTAAATCTGTTACGAAGCAAAGGCGCGATTAATAGTGCTTATCATTGAAAAAAATGATTATTAAGATGTCTGGGAAGAATAAGACCAAAAGTCCATTATACCAAAGGGATCTAACAGAGGATGAATCTTTGATATAAATTTAGCAAAAAGGAATGGAATGAGGATTATTAAGAACATATCATTTATCTTGGAATGAATTCTAAACATATAATCATAACAAAATGGAATAATACTTAAACTGCATGCGTTGGAGCACCTTACAATGGATGAATTCCAAACAATATAGTTCAAACATTCATAAAATTTTAGATATAATATGGTAAACAAAGGAATAATGTGCATGATCTCTGGTGAAAGATGACTTGTACTTATGCAAGTGGATTTGTACTAATATTCCCAGAAAAACTACAGAAAGTGCCAATAGTCTTCTCTCAAAATAAAACTACCAACCAGAACCATTTTCCATGTCTTTACATCATTATATACAATAAGGAATTCAAGTTACCACTCTAAGTGGTCTTATTCAATCCATATAAGTCAAATGGGCTACATACAATCATCTTTACTTGCTATGCATAAAAATAGGAAGAAGCTAGTACAATTTAGAAACATCAACTCAAACAATGCATCTTTGTTTAACAACTCAAACTACATGACTTTAACTTATCAACACTTATCCAACAACTAAATGACTTCTAAAAGCTCCAAATTTCGAAATTTTCCATAATAGAGTAGACTGGTATGACTTCTAGAAGCTCCAAATTTCAAAATTTCATAGCAGAGGGGGCCAAATTTATGGAAAAATAAGGTTCAAAGATGAGCTCTTATATCATGAATCCTGACAGGTGTTACAAAATTGAGGGAGGTTTTGTAGATAAGTGTGTTGTTTTTGTGTCTGTGCTTGAAAAAACATCTTTTGGTGTTCCAAAATTCAGCTCCATTTGGTTAGAAACACCTTTTGAAAATGATGAAAAAAACATTAAATTTTGTAGCAAATTCGTAGCAAGTCCAAGTAGCCTCCATGATCTGTATGTTTTCACACCTCCTCTGGAAAAATGGGTCAAATGGGTAGGATTTAAATGTCTTTTGGATGGTGTAGAACTCTTGAAGTAGTCTCTCCAATGATTGCAGACCTCCTAGATGAATAGTAAGAGGCAAACACACTTTGATTCCTATATTATAGGATCCTAACACCATCTATAAAAGTGAATCTATCTCCCTTGTCTTATAGAAATGAGATAGAAATAAGTTATTTTGCAAACTTGGCATAAAAATAATTTTATTGAGCTGAATGTTTCCTCCATTCTCCAACTCCAACGAAGTTGATCCAATTCCTCTTACAGGATAGCTATTCTTATCACTAAGTTCGACAAAGTAGGAGGATTTTCCTCTCGATAAGTTCTTTAGTTTTTTTTCCTCACCTATCATATGTCTTGATGATCCATTGTTGATTACCCAGATATATTCATCCTCAAACATACCTGTAAGTGTTGATAATAACCCTTTGTCCTTTGTAGAAGTCTTGATCATACTATTCTTGATGGATAATAGGATATTCCATAATGCCTTGATACCTTGCATGAGATGACTTGCCACCATAGAACATTGCTTCAATGATTTCTTCAAGGATGTATTGATATTCATCATGCCCTTAGCCAACCTTGGCTCTGATACCATGTTGAGAAATCTAAAGGGATGCAACTAAGATGATTTCTCTTCAACTTGATAACTGCTTGTAATGTATTTATAATTTTCTTGATTAATATATTCTTCTCTTATTATTATGTCTTTCTTATCATCAAACAACTACCAAAACAAGAATATCAAAAATACACAAGAACACATGATGTAGGTTACAAGCCAAGGCCAAAACCTCTCCACTTGAGAGGAAAGCCCACAAATCTCTTTTATTCTTATAGATTCTTCAAATGACAAATTCTAAGACCTCAAGATCAAGACCAATACCCTTCCAAGAGCAAGTCTGGCCTCCTTGATGATCTTTTTCCTCTATCCAAGTCAAAACTAGTCAAATCTCTTCCAGCTGCACAATTTTGACCCCCAGCAACAGAATTTTGGCCTCCACTGCAGGTCTAAAATTTTCGGCCCCAGCAACAATTAATGCTTCCGCATGTGTGATCAATTTCAGGTCTTCCAAGGCTTCCTTTGAACTTTGCTTGTGTTCGTCCTTTTAAGGCTTGTAGGTGACCTAATAGACCTTCCTTCAACCTTCTTTATAAAATTTCCTCAACTTCAACCTTGCAGCATCAAAACCCTAGCCTTCCTTCTTCACACATGTGAGAGAGAGAGATAGAAAGAAATAACCTAAAACTTCGTCCTTCATCCTAGTTCCTTCCTTGCTAGCCTTCTACTTCTCCTTCTCTTAAATGATGAGAATATGAGTGAATGTCCATAGGAGGTCAATTTCCCTCCTATATATAGGCTTCCAAGGAGGATGACATGCCCTAATGAGGTTGACTTCTTAGTTGTCAAGTCGACCTGGTCTTGGAGGGTATTTTGACACTTTTAAATACAAAAATAATTATTTCTACATGTTACAATGTGCCCGATGGGGCCTTCTTTATATGACAATGAATCTTTTGACTTATTAACCCTAAGACAAACCCTAGAACCACTCAATGGGTTGTTAACGTCTAAATTAAAGACCTTGAACATGAAACCCTTGTTACAAAAATAACAATAATAAAATTTTCTTTCTTTTTACAATATACAAGAATCAAAATTACATTTCATATTTATGAAGAGTGAACCTAGCTACACATTCCAACATGAAGGAGACGTACATAAATGGTTATGTACACTTACTCCTCAATCATTGCATTCCTGGGATGATTTCAAAATAAATTTTCGATCTCAATGGGGTGAGAAGGAATTTTAGTATTATCTCATGGAGTTTTTGGTAGAAAAGAAAAGGCCATCCGAAAATGTGGAGGAGCTCACAAAGATATTTAAAAATCTCTACAAAAAATCCCAAATGAGATCAAACCTACTTCCATTGTAGCCATGGTAAACTATGTTGCTGCCTTCAAGCCAAATTTCTCTATCAAGCTCAGAGAGAGGTGACCACAAAACTTATCCGACATGAAATCTAATGCAGTTGATATGGAAGGAAATCTAACTACATTAGCGATATTGAGAAGGGTGGATACAACGAATGAAAATTTTGACCCAAAAAGAGATATGGGAGGAAGCTGAGACAAAGTCAAGAAGAAAATCAAAGAGGAACCTGACCATCCTACTTATCAAGAGGACCCATCCAAAGAAAAGATCAAAGAAATGAATCAATTGATCAGAAAGTTGTCAAATAGTATTTCCAAGATCGAATTTGAATAGCCAAGAAAGAACCTTAACCAACCTCCTCGTAATCTGCCTTTCTTTCACAATCCATTCTATCTACAACAAATGAATAGGGATAGAATACCTAAGGAACAACCTATACAGCCCCTCGTAAGGAGAGATCGCAACTTGTAAACTGATGAATATCCAAATGGGTAATACCTATGATGGAGACATAAATTGGGTAGGAGATCAAGGTCCCACCTTTTACATTACCGAAAATAATTATGCACACTCACTTGAAACACCCAAAAGTAATATACCATATGATGGTGAAGGGTATGAAGGCTGCAAAATCTTTCCCTCTCAATAACAAAAACTAATAGATTCTATTATGGTAGAGATCAGAAGGACGTATGACATACACCCCATGGAAGGAATATTTTCTGGTATTAACCAACATATTAAACCAAATAAACCAATGGTGCCATCACTTGATCCTAAAATTTATCAAACCAACATCCTCCTGCCTTTCGAGCCCTCAATGACAGTGCAAGAAATCCCATTAAAAAAGAGAAATAATAACCAAGACCAAAACCTAACTTTTTTGTAGGAACCGGAAGTGCCTATGGATCCTTTGCCTCCTGCACCACATATTCAACCATCAAAGGAGGAAGAATGAAACTTAGTCCCTCTTTTTAACCTTGAGTGAGACCTAATAAAAATTAAAGTCCACATTCCTTTATTGGAATTAGAACAAAACCCAACTTACCAATCACTAATATAGAAGATCATGGTACCACCTAAACAATTCACTCACATTGATAGTGTGAACATCCAAGAATACCATCTACATGTAGATTTTGGACCTCATGTAGAAGAATAAGATGGAAGCAATCCTACCTCTACATGACCCTAAACGTGCATAATAAGTTGTTGCATAATTGTATGTTTGATTCCGGGGTGTCCCACAACCTCATGTCAAAGTCGGTTATGGTAGAGTTGGGGCTAGACATTACCAAATCGTTGGAGGTGCTAGCCCCACCAAAATTCAAGGGTCATCCCTGATATCTGGTCCCAATTATACCTCACACCATTTGGGATACAAGCCTCATTCGGAATATGGCTCAATTGTTG
Organism: Pinus tabuliformis; assembly: GCA_031772625.1. Lineage (NCBI taxonomy): Eukaryota > Viridiplantae > Streptophyta > Pinopsida > Pinales > Pinaceae > Pinus > Pinus tabuliformis. Next base: position 1,208,275,052 of record CM062807.1, on the reverse strand, counting down.
GTTGTCTTAAGGATATGCCTTGGCTCTAACTATTAGCAAGACAAAGGAGTGAAAATGTGCCTTCAAAAAAAAGGAGGTGTTCTTGTTGAGTGTTCAGTCATATCTGTGTCAAATTTATTTTGTTTCAGGGGGGGGATTGAGTCTCTAAGAGAGAGGTAATAGTACCACCCTAGTAGACAAACACATAAACAAGAAGAATTGGTACAACATCAAGCAAAATAGTCCATAGAGATGCGATGATCCTTAAAACCAATGTGATCTAGGTGGATATTGGTGGCCACCCACCTATCCCACCTAGAACTCTAGTTAGTTTCATTTGTTTCCTTGTTTATTTCAACATCTACTATTTTTAGTAGTTTTTTAGGTCTTGAACTTCGGGAGCAGTTTTGATCCCCTGAACGGTGTTGTAGGCTTGTAGAAAAATATATGGGCCTGTGGAAACTCTTGTATTACTCAAAGAGACCTTTCCAAGAAGATATCGTACACACCAAACAGAGATAATATGACCAAGTTATGACCCCGGGAAGTTAGCTTCCCAGCTAACCCCAACAAGGCCCACAAACTCTTGGTGTTACATATCCTCGGGTTAGGGTTTTAGTTGTTTAGGGTTTTCTCATGTTTTCCAATAATAAATAGGCCCTTGAGCCTCATTTTCACAGATTTTAGAGGCATGTAGCTGCCACATCTCTTCTCAAATATAAGTTACCTGTAGGTTTTAACCCCGTACAAAAATTACCTGCATAAGAATTCTAAAACACAGAAAATAAACAATGCGAGAGCATAACACATCAAACACATATACACATAGATTTTCCCCTGGATCCCAAAACCAGGACTACCAGCTTGATTTTTCATTATTTTCTTTCAATGTTACAATACATATTTATACATGTCGAAGCATCCAATACCATGGACTGAAAACCATCGCGTCCAAAACCATGTGCGAAAATCATGCACAAAACCATAGGTAGGTCCGCCCAAACTAATATAGGGTCCAAAACCAAAATTTTTCAGGGCACTACCCCAGACCCCATAGAGAGGGGTTACCTGCACCCCTCAAACCCCCTATGACCCCCCTGCTTTGCAATCAGTGCAACGAAGGGGGGCCTCCGCCCCCCCGGTTAACTACGTGGGCTAGTCATGGAAAGAATATAACACAACCCAACATTCTCCCACTTGTTTTTTTCTTTCCATAGGGGGCCACAAGAGAGCTTAGTCATTTATCTAGCCCTGCAATGCCCATTGTTTCTCTACACCAAGAGAACTTCTCAAAGCTCATAGATTATTTCAATGCATCTGCAGTATTCTTTAAAGTGACCACCTTTACTAGCAACAACTTTTTGCCTTCTATCATATCCCTCACAAAGTGATACTGAACATCAATGTGCCTTGTCTTTGAATCATATGTAGGGTTCTTTGCCAAGAAAATTTCACTTTGGCTGTCCCAGTCTATCCTTATAGCTCCCTGTACTAACCCCATACTTGAACACAATCCTTGCAACCAAACTGCTTCCTTGCTTGCATGAGTGCTTGCTATGCATTCTACCTCTATAGTTGATAGTTCCACTACAGATTGTTTCTTACTCATCCAACTGACTACACCTACAAATAAGTTAAACACATACCCACTTGTAGATCTTCTCTGATCCATATCTCCAGTCAAGTCTACATCAACAAAGCCATGAATATCCAACACTTTGTCCAATCCTGGTCTTCCTTGGTATCACAAACAATAATCACTAGTGCCACACAAATACCTAAAAACTCGCTTCACTGTTGTCCAGTGCTCCTTCCCTGGTTTTTGCATAAACCTGCTCAATACTCCCACTGCATGTACAATATCTGGTCTAGTACAGACCATTACATACATCAGGCTACCGATTTCACTTGCATATGGAACACAAGACATGTCCTCTTCCTCTTCTTGTGTCTTGGGACACTGTTCAGCAGATAACTTCACACCTACAGGAATAGGAACCTTCACCGATTTACTATCATGCATATTAAACCTCTGTAGTATTGTCCTGAAATACATCCTCTGGTTTAACCAGAGCTTCCTCTTTGCTCGATCTCTTTTGATTTCCATGCCCAAAATATAGTTTGTAGCACCAAGATATTTCAAGTCGAATTTGGAGGAAAATTGGGTCTTCAAATCCTGGATAATTTCTTTGTCATTTCCAACCAGCAACATATCATCCACATACAAGACCATAAATAACACAGTCACCAATTAATTTAAAATACACACAGTGATCTTCTTTGCTTCTAGTGAAGCCAAGTCCCCGTATAAATGTATCAAATTTCTGATACCACATCCTTGGTGACTGTTTTAACCCATACAGAGACTTCTTTAACTTGCATACCAGTTCTTTCTTACCCTTCACCGCAAAGCCTTCAGTTTGCTTCATGTAGATTTCCCCTTCCAGATCCCCATGAAGAAATGATGTCTTCACATCCATCTGTTTACCTCAAAATCAAAAGCAGAAACAATAGTTAAAAGTAATCTAATAGAAGTTACCTTGGCAACAGGAGAAAAAATATCACCAAAATCAATTCCCAGCACCTGGGAATAACCTTTCGCTACCAACCGAGCTTTTTATTTCTCCACCTTTCCTTCTGCATTTGTCTTCTTCTTGAACACCCATTTGCTGCCAATGGGTTTCCTTCCAGCCGGCAACTCCACCAGATCCCAAGACTCATTTTTGTGCAAAGATGTCATTTCATTAACCATGGCCTCTTTCCAGAGTTTTCCATCCTCTAAATTTACTACTTCCTTCACAATTCTAGGATCATCGTTAGTAATAGATAAAGCAAAATTTGAATAGAAAGCAGATGGACTATAACTTTCTAGCTGCCTTCTTTCTTGAGCTGATCTTCTCACACACAGAGTTTGTGGCTCTTAACCTTCTGATTCCTCCTCTGTTGTAGAGTCTGATTCTTCCTCCTTAAGCTCAAACTCTATCTTCTCAGGTTCCTATGGTTGGACATCATGTTTAATAACATCTTTTACCTCTCTGAACACCACATCTCGGTTGTACACAACCTTCCTTGTTAGTGGGTTCCAAATCTTATAACCCTTTAAACCATCCTTATACCCAATAAAGATGCACTTTTTAGATTTACTATCCAACTTGGTTCATTTCTCCTTTAGAACATGTACATATGCATCACATCCAAACACCCTCAGATGTGAAAGAGAGGATTTCTTACCAGTCCATACCTCTTATGGAGTCTTATCCTCCAACGCTGAGGAAGGTGATCTGTTGACCAGGTAACATGCTATCTCCACCGCGTCTGCCCAGAATTCCTGTCCTAACTCGGCACCACTAAGCATGCTTCTTGCCCTTTCCATCAACGTCTTGTTCATTCCTTCTGCAACTCCATTTTTCTCAGGTGTGTATGGAGTAGTCATCTCCTATGCTATACCACACTTCTTATAGAATTCTTCAAATTCCTTACTACAAAAATCTCCACCATTATCTGTCCTCAACACCTTTATCTTCTTCTCTATCTAGTTTTCCACCAGAGCCTTAAATTCTTTAAACCTGTCAAAGACTTTAGATTTCTTCTTAAGGAAATATATATATGTATTCCTTGATAAGTCATCTATAAATGATACATAGTACACAGACTTACCCAGTGAGGGAACCTGCACAGGTCCAAACACATCGTTGTGCACAAGTTCTAATATATGTTTCACGCTCTTACCACTAGAGGGGAAACTCACCTGATTCTACTTCCCATATACAAAATTTTCACATAAATCAAAATCCAGAGAGCTATTACTCATACCTTCTACCATACCTTTACCATGAAGTATTCGAAGGTCCTTCTCTCCAATATGTCCAAGCCTTTGATGCCATAGCATGGTCTTCTCTCCATAGACCACTAGATTTGCTGCTCCACTTTTAGGAACCACAGAGTTGTTGCACACACCAACAACAGTGCTACCTGGAAGCTTGTATAGAATTCCAATCTGAACTCCCCGTACCAATATCAGTGCTCCCCGAACCATCTTACAGGTATCCTTCTCAAACACTGTTTTACACCTGCATCATCCAGCTTGCTTACAGAAATCAGATTTCTGGCCAATGCAGGAATATGCAGAACACTCGAAAGTGTTCTAACCCTTCCACCTTGCAACTTCAACTTTACTTTTCCGTGACCAACGATTCTAGCCTTCCTATCATCCCCTAAGAAGACATCACCACCATCGTATTTATGATACTTGCAAAACCACTCTCTATGGGGAGTGAAGTGAAAGGATGCACCTGAGTCAATCAACCATGCCCCATGATCTACATGTGTACTTGAAGAAGCTAAGTACACATCCCCATCTTCATCTGAGGTGGTTTTCGCCTCTGCAGAAGGAGCATCATCAGATCCCTTTCCTTTATCAGGAGCTTTAGATTTACAGTCCCTTTTGTAGTGCCCTTCCTTTCCGCATTTCCAGCACACCACATTTACAGGTTTTCCTGGAGATTTAGATCTCCCTCTAGATTTCGATCTTCAACTCGATGACTTTTTTTTGTTCTGGGACTGTCCTCATACAAACAAGGCATCCCCATTATGGCTCTCCATATTTTTCCGTCTCATCTCCTCCATCAGCAAGGATGAGACTATTTCATCAAACTGCAAGGCAGTTGTATTGCTACCTATTGCAATAACCAGGCTATCCCACGAATATGGTAGAGAACACCACAAACTGATGCACTTATCTTCATCTAAAATTTTAATATCAATAGATAATAACTGACTTACCACAGTATTCAATGCGTTTAGATGCTCTGTCACTGAGTCTCCATCTTTCATCCTCAGGTTATACAGCTTTTTTCGCAGGAATAGTTTATTCACTAGAGACTTAGATTGGTACAAAGTCCCTAACTTGTCCCACAAAGCCTTCTCCGTAGCTTCCCCTGATACATTCAGCAATACTGAATCTGAGACACACAATTTTATTGTGCTCTTTGCCTTTTGATCCAACTTCTTCCATTCTTCATCAGATACTCCCATTGGTTTAGTACCCGGATCTACAATGATCCACTGATCTTTATCCACCAACAGATCCACCTTGAGTTTCCACAACTCAGAAATCTGACCATTAAATTTCCCGATCTCTATCTTTCCACTTCTCACCATCTTCTTACACCACCAGAATCAATCTCGCAGATCTCCCACTGAACAGGGTTTACCATAGGCCCGAGTGAAACCCCTCAGCAACAAAGGTGTCCCCTTGAAGCCAAAGCAGATCTGATACCAAATGTAGGTTTTAACCCCGTACAGAAATTACCTACATATGAATTCTAAAGCACAGAAAATAAACAATGCGAGAGCATAAAACATGAAACACATACACACATTTTCCTCTGGATCCCAAAACTGGGGCTACCATCTTGATTTTTCATTATTTTCTTTCAATGTTACAATGCATATTTATACATGCCAAAGAATCCAATACCATGGACCGAAAACCATCATGTCCAAAACCATGGACCGAAAACCATCACATCCAAAACCATGTGCGAAAATCATCCACAAAATCATAGGTAGCTCTGCCCAACCTAATATAGGGTCCAAAACCAAAATTTTCTTGCACCCCTAAAACCCACTATGACCCCCGCTATGCAATCGGCGCAATGAATGTGGGGCTCCACCCTCCTCTAACCCCCCGATTAACTACGTGGGCTAGTCGTGGAAATAATATAACACAATCCAACACTACCATCGCCTGATCTGGTTTTATTTCCATTATGTTTGTAAGCATATTTCAGTATTTAATATTAATGAAATGAAGTGTTATTTCTACTGCATCTTTGTATTTGTGGTTATATCTATAATTTTTTGTATTCCTATTTAAATTCGGATAAGTGGTATCAGAGCGGTCTACTCTTCCTCTTCTTTTCTCTGCATGTCCCCAACAAGGTCGGGATAGAAGGAGTTAGCACTTGAACTAGTTGAACTTTTGCAAGACCAGCCTCACAAATCTCGACAACCTATGTTGGCTTGTGGGGGCCTGACCCAGGTTCAGTGTTAGTTAGCCAAACAAATCCCTACACTACTGGCCCTTTCAGCATCAGCCTGCGGAGCGCGGACTGAAGTCTCACCTGAAGCAGTATGGGGGGATGTTGGAACCTAGTTTCTGCACCCTTGAGATGGATGTGAGGTCATTTTATTCCAACTATATCTGCCTTCGCGTAGGTTTCTTAACTTTCTGTTCCACCCTTTAGTGCCTTTGTGAAAGGGTACAATCGTCTTCCGCACAGCCCTAACCAGGGACTGAAGTCCTTTTGTGCTGCTAAGGCAGCGAACTACGATATCTTCCTAACTAGGCTACGTGTTTTATTATCAAATCTTAGTGAGATTCACATAAACAAATGTTCCTACTTTCGGTCACATATCCAACACAATTACATACATTCGTGCATCATATAAGCATTATAAGTGAAATTTATACCCAATATAACAGATGCATAAACAGGAAATAAAGACGCAAAAATTGTAGAATACTTCTCTTTATTGATAATTCTGAACAATTACAGACTCGACCCGCCCTGCGCACTGAGCTACAGAGGTCCTCACACTCAACTACGGAATTTTAGGCCTTTGCGCACTCAGCTGCAGAGGTCTGCGCACTCAGCTGCAAAGCCTCTACCTACGCTACGACCCAAAACTTAGACTTCTACTCAGAGCTATCTCTCATACATCATATCTTGCTTGATTCCCTTATTCCATAATGCCTCTAACTACTTAGTGTTTGGCTCTATTTATACAATCCCATGGTCCGCAGACCATGGGTAGATCTTTTACAGCTGACATTACATTTTCAAAATAAGGGCAGACATCCCTATGACTTTTTCAACAACTACGCGCTCCGTGACCACAAAATGCAGAGTCTTTACATTTGAACTACAAAATTGGACACAAATATGGGCTTTTAGCCCCAAAATTTCCCTTGGGGGACCCCAAGCCCAACAGGCCCCCAACACAAACATCGTGACTAGCCCTTGAGTCACTCTGTTGGTGTGGAGATCTTAGCGCGAAGACCTCCTAGCTCTATTTGGATCACTACAACAAAGGTAGCGCACTGAGCGTCTGCCTGTTGTACTTCTTCCACTCACTATTTGGTGACTTCTTCTCTGAATCTTCTGTTGAGTTGCCTGCAGTTTCACGAGCTTCCCTTCAATGGAGGTTGTGATCGCATAAGCCACGTCTATCCATGGTTGTAAGCGCACTTTTAAGACTACTTGTTTATTTTGAGCAGCATCCACATGTTCCTTGAGCGCCTTTGCCTCCTACATCTGTGCGAGCCTCTATGTGAGGGAAACTATCTGCGTTGTCCCTTTTACTTTGTCATATTTTTGTTGTGCACCTCTGTCTCTAGGCACTCTATATTAAGGTCCTCCTGCAGGGTGGTTAGGACCTCGAATGACTGTTCAAACAGCTGCATGCAGTCTGCCACTACATCGTCAACCGCTGTTATTGTTGTTGCAATAGCAGTGGTACATTGTTCCCTAACTTCTGGCGGAGTTGAAGGTTGGGCCTTGAACTTCAATTCAACGATCTACAGGTTCAACTCTAGCTGAACCCTGGCCATCTCTGCTCGAGCATCGTGCACCCCTATGGCTAACTTGCAGATGCATGCCTCCACCGATTCTTCTGCCTGAATGTCCAACTCCAGGACCATCCAGCAGGCTTCCTCTACTACCTGCATAATTTGCTTGTTCTGATCCACTGTCTCATTGCACTGCAGGACTAACTACTCAATGTTGATGCATTGATCACTTATCACTTGTACAGCACAACTCTCCCAGGCCCTGAGTTTACAGTGACTCCATCCTGTAAGAGGTAGAGCATCTCCCGAGGGAGTGCAACCATGTTCAATCCTACCCCTTTAAAACTGCTAACCATGGGCCTATAGGCCTCCTTCTCTGTAGTAAGTACCCTATCTGGTAGCACTATTGTGTTGGTCACCCTTGTGCGCAACATCTCCTCAGCAGCTGAAGTGTCGATCACGAGGCTAGTGGACACTGTGCCAGCCTATGGAGTGCATACCTGCAAATCCTACAACTCTATCCGGAGAGACCCCAATACCAACTGTTGTTGCTCTTCAAACTATTGGAGGGCCTTTGTGGTGACATCCCTCAACATTTCTTTGATATCATGCAAATCCCCCTCAGTGAGGGTGATTGGGTCGAAGGATGTCTTTGATGCCTTTGTTTTCTTTCATGGCACTGTCTGCTCTCATGGTCGTGAATACTTGAGTTGGGTGGATGTCATTTGCAGGTCTGTGCCACCTTGTTTTGTCTCTGTTTCTGCCTACATCCCGGGTGAAGGTGACTTTTGTCCTTCACGCTCTTCTCCTTATGCTTTCTGTTGCTCTACCAATTTCACGGCGTTGTGCGCTTCCTGGGCCTTAGCCACTGCTTCCTCCTTTCTATGCTTCTTTGCCAGCTACGCCATTCGGAGCTTTGTCTCTTCCTTCTTGCATTGCACGGTGGACTTATCCATTTCTACCGCGGAGCCTGCTGGAGCGCACCACTCCGACGGCCAAGACTCGAGGATTACAAAGATCACATCATCTGTTTCCAAATATGGGAGGTTATGCATGTCTTTGTAGGGTCCTTCCACACCCTGATAAAGACATGGTGCAAATCTGCTTTGAACTTTACAGAGCTCTGTAGACTGGTGTATACTGTGGGTGACAACTGCGGCTTGCAATTGATCCCCATCCAGATATTCATCTCCATTAATACCCAAAATATCTTTCTTTAGTTTATTCGTTGCATGTCCTTGGTCGCCCACAGCGAAGCGTACTTCATTGCCTATGGAAGGTCCGATGTGACCGAGGGGAATTGGTTGTCTTCGGGCAGCTCCCATGCCACCAATACGATCGACAACAGGAGCCACGCATAGCGAAACGGTTTTCCTTGCTCATGTGCCTCGCGACAATTCACAAGGAACTTGCCGCATAAATAATTCCCCTAGTTGAACTAGACTCCTTCCACACATTGGGCCGCTAGTGCAATCACAGGTGCAGGCACCTCATCCGCGCGGCACTTCTGCATCACTTTCCCTACTCATATTTGTGTCGTGACCTTGACTGCGGGGTTGTTAATGCTGGAGATGGCATATCCTCGCTTCTTCTTCTCCAACTTGAACTTCTTCTTCATCGCTTCCGTGAGGGCCAACTCACCACCTTTTCCTTCTGAAATATTGGTTGGATCCTCCCCTGAGTAAGGCATCTGTGTGATTCGATGAATCAAGTGGTCTATGATGGGAATGGGCTCCCCTAGCCACAAACACCCATCATGCACCAAGCAGAGGAGCTTCTTGATGATGAAGATGGTCACTGGGGCATAGTGGTAATGCGGCACCCAGTGCAGGTTTAGCAACCCGGATTTCTCTACACCCTTGAGCCATTTGCAGCTCCAATTTAATCATTCTAGCCATCACGTCAATCTACTAGCGCATTAGCTACTCAGTCGCTAAATGCAGGAATTTCTCATGATCCGCGAGGTCCCAACCTTCAAACTTTAGGACAGGAACTTGCCCTAAGTGCGGCCCCTCAAAAACAATATCATCTAGGAGCAACAGGGTTTGCAGAGAGCAGTCGCTAAATTCGACCATTCCCCCCACATTTGGTCCATTAATGCTAGATTGGTAGCAGATTTTCAAGAATCTAACCAATAAATATTGCTTTAAATGCCTGTCGCCTACTCCATTTGGCCTCAAACCGACCATCAAATCATGAATAATGACTTTAACGATCACTTTCTGAGGACCTATGCACTAGCACAATTGTCTTCGCATTGTCACAGACCTTGTGACACTCTGCTACTTTGCACAATCCTGAAATCACGCAGCTCTCCAAACCGAATAGTGTAGTTTATAGTCCCGCGCCTCCTTCAGATTCCTGGAGCACTAAGAATGTTCTTCTGCCGGCTAGTCAGATGGCCGGGCCACCTATGTATGGCTTCAATTGACTTCCATTCACCTTTCCTAGGAAGGGATCTCCATTCAACTTAACCAACTAAACCATGCCACCATCAGTAATATCCTTAATAACATAGGGACCCAACCAATGCATTATGAATTTCCCTAGAAATTTATCAAACTCATTGTCATACAATAGCACCAAGTCATTCACCTTAAAGGTGCACAGCTTAATATGTTGGTCGTGTCATGCCTTTTCATGCTATTTTTGGACCTGTTGATGAAATCTAGCCAAAAATCTCTCTTCTTCGAGCTCATCAAACTATGCGAGCCTCTCTTCTAGGGCTCCATGGTCCATCATACCTGTGAGTGCTACTATATGCAGACTAGGCACGATGTATTCCATAGGCATCACCGCCTCAACCCCATATACCAACCTAAAGGGTGTCTGTCCTGTTAACTTCTTGCATGTCATCCAATAAGCCCATAACACTGTAGGTATGTGTAGGTCCCAATCACTTCGCTAAGCATTGCATACCTTTGTCAGCACAATCTCCAGTACTTTGTTGAACACCTCCACTGTCCAGTTAGCTCGTGGGTGATAAGGTGTTCTATTTTGGTGATACACCTAAAATTCCTCTGTTAGTGCATTGATTGTCTCATTCAGGAAGTGTGTGCCTAGATCACTCATCAAGATCTTTGGACATCAAAATCATGTAAGTACATGCTCAAATAGAAACTTCGCGGTCGTCGTGCTCGTGCAATCCTTCACCGGTTGCACTTCTACCCAATGATTCAAGTACTCTGTCGCAATGATAATGTACCTCACGCCCGACTTTCCATGGGGCTGAATAGGTCCTACAAAATCTATTTCCCACTTTTTGAAGGGTCGCAACATCATTTTTAGATTCAAAGGAATTTCATCCCTTCGCGATGGCCTGCCTGTTCTTTGACATACATCACATGCCTTGCATTATGCTTTTGAATCTAGATGAAGAGTTGGCCACCACAACCCTACACGGAGAATCTTTTGCGCGGTTGTTCTCCCTGCATAATGTCCTTCCGCAGCGCCCCCATGAGCATCCGCTAGGATGCTGCTTCATTAAAACTTAGGTACATACCTTTGCAGTATCTCATCAGTCCCCATCTTGTATAGATGCCCAACAATTACAGAGAAATCTGCCGCACGCACCACTAATTCCTTCTTTTGCTGGATAGAGTATCCTTCTGGCGCAGTTCCAGTTGTTAGAAAGTGTATTATATCCTCAAAATTTCCATCCACGATGCACACAACAGAGATTTTCACATCAAGTAATCCTTCTTCCAAATTAGTGGGTTCCTCCCCAGTCTGAATGTGCGACAGGTGGTCAGGTCCCACGTTTAATCGTTCAGTCTTTACAACAACTTCAAAATCGTATTCTTGGAACAATAATAGCCATCTGCATATGTGCCCCCTAATACAGGCTTATTGACCAAGTACTTCAGCACAGAGTGATCTTTATACATCTTAAAGTGACCTCCTGGCAAGTAGTGTCGATACTTCTAGAGCGCATACACCATAGCTAGCCCCTCGCGTTCAATGGTGGAATAGTTATTCTCTGATTTGGACAATCTGCAGCTTGCGAACGCGATAGGGTGGTCCAAGCCTTCTCCACCATCATGTGTTAGTATTGCCCCCAGCGCTATACATGACGCATCACATGTACATGAAATTATTTCTTCCAGTCGAGGAAGACTAGAATCAGCGCGGTAACCATATTTTCTTTCAATATATCCAGTCTTTTCTTACAGTCATCATTCCAGCAGAATGAGACATCCTTTTTCAACAATTTTTCCATCGGCGCGGTGATCTGGGCATAGCCTTTGATAAACTTTCTATAATATCATGTATGTCCCAAGGTAGTGCGTAGTTGTTTCACACTCTGCAGCACTTCCAAGTTCAAAGTTACTGCAATATTCGCGGGGTCTACCATCAGCCCTTGTCTGCAAACCACATTCCCTAATAGGTTCCCAAATGGAATGCAAAAGAGACACTTCTTGAGGTTGAGTGCAATCTGGTATCTTCGACAGGTATCCAACATCAAGCGCAAGCTCACTACATGGTGCTTAACTAGTCCAAATATAGTCCAATCATCAAAATAGACCTCTAGGAACTTATGAATGAATTCCTTGAATGTCGTGACAACGACGCGCGAAAAGATAGTCAGCGCATTCTTCAGCCCAACCAGCGTTACAGTGTATTTAAAACAACCCGACTCAGTCGCAAAGGTTGTCTTGCTCCTATCCTCCGGCACGATTTTGATTTGGTGGTACCTAGAGAACCCATCAGTGAAGGAGTATGCTTCTTGGCCACCTAGATCGTCCAACACTTCATCCGTGAATGGAGTTGGGAAAGGATCATGCACACAAGCATCATTCAGTTTTCTGAGATCAACACATATCCTTATGTCATCCTTCTACTTCTTCTCTTGCACCACCATAGGGCTTACCCAATCAAATTCTTCCATAGGCTCAATGATGCCTACTGCTAGCATTTTGTCTAGCTCTAAGTGGACCTTCTCCTTGTATTTCGGATTTAGGCAGTAAGGCCTTTACTTAACTGGCTTCACGTTGGGCTTTAGCGTGATCTTCATCACTCCCAGGTATGTGATTATTCCTTTCAAATTTGTAAACTTGATAGGGAATAAGTCCTGATATTCGTGGATTAATTCAATGAACTTATCCACCGTCGCGTGATCCCAATAGTCTCCAATCTTCGCAAACTTAGGTTCAGCCTCCGTACCAATGTTCACCTATCTAGTTCTCACCAGCGCAGTTATATGAGGGTTCTCAATCTGTGGTCCTTGAACCTTGTGGTGGTTTTCTGTCTCTAGAATGTTAATTTTCGGTGGATCTTCATCCTCTTCTTCAACAGTTACATTATAACATTCCAGCATGCAACTCAGCTGAGTAGCCCATTCAGATTGCTTCAGGTCTAAAGGATCCTGCGGTATCCTGAAGATGGCTCCTTTCACCTCTTGTAGCACTTCATCAATGCTGTCAAATCCGTCCTCAAAACTGAATGTCATCATGAATCCTTCATGTGGGACATCCCATTCACCTGTCCCATGGCAGAGCTCTATTTCTATATACCAATTCATTGGGATATCATCCAGGATATGACAAAATAGGTGCACCCATTCAAGTTGTGGCTTTTCTCCATAGGCCTGTGTCCATTTGTCCAGATGCGCACGTGGATCATTCTTCCCATTGTACTTGTCTGTCAGTCGCATCTCAAGCTTTCCAAATCATGTTCGAATCATTTTCCTACATTCATGCCAATCATCGAAACTTCCCTTGTGCGTACCACACCATCTTATGGGCATAGTGCGCAATGCCCAGTCCAAGGCCTGGAAGCGTTGATTTTCTGGCACCTTCCTTTCAAATGCATCCAAAAAGATATCTACCTCATTTAGACCATCATAAATAGGTAGATTTCTTACCTCTGACGATACACAGTGCAGCAACCAGGTCATCATATTGCAATTCAGTGTAGTTACCTCATGTAATCGATTCTGCCAACGTTCTATTTCTTCATTGAAGTCTGAACTGTAGGAACTCTCCCAATCCCATGTGATCCATCCATCCGTGATGGGATTCACCCAGTCTTGGTATCACGCCATTATCTTATGGATGGAGTCCAGATAATCATCACTCTCATAATCGCGGACTAGTTCTGTGTAGCGTGATCCTTTAGCACGATCCAGCGGTATTATTACGAGCAGTGATTTCCTCTCAAAGATCATCTTTTGCTTCTTCAGATTGATTACCTTGTTCATATCAGTAGCCCAGTCAATTCCCAAGAGCGCAGGGTAGGGATTGTTGTCATCAACAATCTCTATTACTTCAAAATCTTCCAGTGTGCTCGCTCCCTCAATATCCATGGTCACTTCCTGCAGTCGCCCCATGGGTATTATTTTATGTTGATCGCCATCCTTAGCTGAATTGGAGACCATTGCAGCACAGGTCTCCCCATTCACTCCCATGTTTGCTTCGGTAGAACGTTTACATCTCTTCACAAATCTAGAATGACTTGATCCATTTCGCATTCTCCGATCTATGTGGTGAGTCTCATTTCACACCCCGTCCTTGTCTTATGCTTTCCGATCTTGTGGACTACGCGCGGTTCACCTAGCGCAATCCCAGCACATCTATTGATAAGTTCCTGTAACCCTTTCACAACCTTACTGTCACGTAGTAATTTCATATAGGTTTCCAGGAAAGTTGTGAGCATAGAGGGGTCCATCCCCGGCTCAGGCTTATCCTTGCTTCCTGAAGTGGAGGCCTCAACGAAGCTCTTCTTAGCTTCCATTAATGCTCCATGAGCGTGCTCCAAATCAAACTCGGCCTCTTTTGTCAGGGCTTTGCGAACCCATGTACTGTCTTCTAGTGGTTTCCCCTTATCATCCCCATCGCAATTCCACTCCAGAGCACCATATTTACATTCGGGTCTTCCTCACGCAGCTCAGACCTCATCATCTACAGGTTCTGTCTTGGGGGAGGTGATAGCGACCCTTTGTCACGTATCCTAGCTATCAGCATAAGACAATCTTCTTTTTCATGATCAAATAGCATGTAATACTTACACGACAGGCGCGTTATATTAGTGAAATTGCGGGCAAAGTGTCTTGGCCCTCCGCAATTGTAGCAAATCAACTATCCGCGACCTCTACCAGGTCCTCCTCCGCCTCGGCCTCGTCCACGCCCCTGAAATCTTGTTTGTGCCATCCCTACATTCTGGTCAAGGGGCCACATTTCAACCTGAACCCTGTGGGTGGGAGTTCTATCCATCATCAATTCATAGCTCTTGCAAGTATGCTCATCATGTCCTACCGATCTGTAAAAGCTGCAGAAAAACTGTTGTGTCATTTGCACTTACTTCTGTAAAAGTGACAGTCATCCGTGGCATGTTTTTCGGCTACCTGATAGATAGCACACCATAAAGCAGGCATCATGCTAGGTCCTACTTGAGCTTCTGGCCTTAAAGGCATTGGTCCTCCTCCTACAAGGTAATTTATAAAGACTGCGCAGTGGTCTTTGTCATGACCCTGAGCATTTCAAACACCATACCCCCTCGTGCACCTCTGGTCAAACCATCCTGTCCTACTTCAGACTTTGCATCTTAAGGAATAGAGTCTGTAGCTGCGCATGGATCTGTTGAACTCCTAGATTAGGATCTTGCATCGGACTCTCATGTAGTCTCATGGCAATCTCCAAGGCCTCTGCCTGAGTTGTTAGCCTCTGTTGTGAGAACACTCCTTAAGTGGGGTATTAGCGAAGCCACAAACCACTCGCGATGTTGTCCATCTATCAAATTCATATTGGCTACACGATTTGACACTTCAATCTTTGATCCAATTCCCACGGTGTCTCGCCTGGCCACATCGTGATTTATTTGAATCCCACAATCGACTGCGACTCAGACTTAGGCCTGCTAAATTCCCTATTTAGTGCTTCTTGGATGTACACTACTCTCGCATTCGGGATCGTTGGAGTAATTAATATACCAAGTCAGCGCACGATCCTGTAGAGCACTAACCATTGTCGCTTTCTTTATATGGTCATTTGTAACACCTTAAGCTTCCCATACAGCCCTTACAACGAACCAGAATTGGTCCGGATCCTCATTTCCCAAACCTTTGAACAAAGGAAACTTCATT
The DNA here is from genome assembly GCA_031772625.1 of Pinus tabuliformis. Classification (NCBI taxonomy): domain Eukaryota; kingdom Viridiplantae; phylum Streptophyta; class Pinopsida; order Pinales; family Pinaceae; genus Pinus; species Pinus tabuliformis. The sequence goes on along the minus strand of CM062807.1, from coordinate 1,208,259,420 downwards.
CTGTTTTCCATATTGAATCGCGGTGGTGGTGGAGGTGGTACAGGTGAAGTTGGAGGTGATGTCAGTGAAGATGAGGTGGTGTCGGCAGAGGTGGTATTCGCGGAAATCCTTGTCTTATCAACTGAATAGCACTTCGTGGAGAGACCTTCATTATCCCTTCTTCGTTCCCTCACGGAGGTGAAATAAAGGGGCTATACTCCGGACCCTTATTTCCTTCATTTCTGTAACTTTTTCCACTTCGCGTAGTCCCAAACATCAACGTAGCTGCATAACCCTTTTTTCGCACAACAACATTTTAATCCAAGTATCAAAATATTTTACATAATTACCTCACGGTCCTTTGAAAAATCATCACTCCGCCTCGCTATAGCTAACTGAGGTGTCGACCGTGAATTCAATAACAAATCCTCCTATGATGCGATCGAGCCAATTATCGACAGCGCGCGTGATCTTATCCCCTGATGCTTCCAACCTTCGCACTAGCTCTGGGGTCCACACAATAGGACCGTCAAGATTCCACCTCCCTTGGCTATCTGCTAGCTTCGAGATCCACTCGTATATCTCAGTAGGGAAAGAGGCAAAAAATGATTCATGGATCTCCGTATATAGGTATCAGTCCAACCACTGTTCTTTTGACAGTCGTGGGTTTCTATTTTCTTGTATCGCGAACTCGTGAATCCTTCTATCCAACCAGCCTTCCATTTCTTTCTTAGTTGGATTCCAGTGATACGACATCACACATCTCTATGCAAATTCCAGTCCCGACAACGGAATCATTTGTTGGCTTGTGGGGGCCTGACCCAGGTTCAATGTTAGTTAGCCAAAAAAATCCCTACACTACTGGCCCTTTCGACATCAGCCATGGAGCACGGACTGAAGTCTCACCCGAAGCAATATGGGGGGATGCTGGAACCAAGTTTCTACACCCTTGAGATGGATGTGACGTTTTTTTATTCCAATTATACCTGCCTCCGCGCAGGTTGCTTAACCCTTTGTTCCACCCTTCAGTACCTTCGCGAAAGGGTACAATCGTCTTCCGTGTAGCCCTAACCAGGGGCTGAAGTCCTTTCGCGCTGCTAGGGCAGCGAACTATGATATCTTCCTAACTAGGCTAAGTGTTTTATTATCAAATCTTAGTTAGCTTCATGTAAATAGATGTTCCTACTTGTGGTCACTTATCCAACACAATTACATACATTCGCGCATCATATAAGCATTATAAGTGAAATTTATACCCAATATAACAGATGCATAAACAGGAAATAAAGACGCAGAAATTGTAGAATACTTCTCTTTATTGATAATTTCAAACAATTACAGACTCGACCTGCCCTGCGCACTCAGCTACAGGGGTCCACGCACTCAACTGTGGACTTATAGGCCTCTTCACACTCAGTTACAGAGCCTCTACCTACACTACGACCCAAAAATTAGACTTCTACTCAGAGCTATCTCTCATACATCATATCTTGCTTGATTCCCTTATTCCATAATGCCTTTAACTACTTAGAGCTTGGCTCTATTTATACAATCCCCTGGTCCGCGGACCATGGCTATATCTTCTGCAGCTGACATTACATTTTCAAAATAAGGGTGCACAACCCTATGACTTTTTAACAACTACACGCTCCGCGACCACAAAATGCAGAGTCTTTACATTTGGATTACAAAATTGGACCAAAATATGAGCTTTTAGCCCCAAAACTGCCCTTGGGGGATCCCGTGCCCAACAACCTACCATGGCAGAAGAAAAGAAAGATGACGGGGCTGGATATCCTTTCAAAATCTTGCTCAATGAATCCCTCAAGCAACAGAGGAAAGTGATGATGGACAACTTTACCAACATCCTTTAGTTGCTACCCAAGGGCGATGCAACTACTTCCAACAGCTACTTTGGAAGCACCACACCCTTTAAGGTACAAGCTAACTTTGATATTCCCATATTTGAGGGTCAGATAGATGCGAACACCAAAGATAAATGGTTAAATATGCTAGAAGCATGTTTTTGTATTCATGATTTTTCCAACCATGAAAAGATTACTTCTCCTCTTCTCAAAGTCGCCCCCCATGTCAAGGACTGGTGGGAAACCTCTCATGAGCAAATGGATGAAAGTACGCCCTAACTATTTTTTGTTACACCTGCTTGGGATTCGTTCTAATATGTCATCAAGGAGTAGTACTACCCTGTCAGAAGCTATGAGGATAAATACATAAAATGGACCACACTATGACAGGGAAGGGACCAAGACATGCCAGAGTTTACCAGTGTTTTTCATACCCTTCACATGAAGTTGCATATCAAGGATTCTAAGAAACATTTGGTACTCAAGTACTGCAGCTGCCTACATAGGTACATCTAGGATGAGATGGATTTCCTGGACATCTCCTCGCTTGGCACGACGTACCAATATGTTGTAAAGATTCAGCAGAAGCTTAAACACAATAAGCGAGACTTTGGATCTACGAATCCAAAGCAAGGGAGAGGTGCTCCCAAACCACAGAGAAAAGGGCAAAGCCAAGGGAAGGTGACTCAAGATAACTCATCAAAGTCACAAGACAAGAACAACACGACGAAGACAAAGAAGAACATTGGAAAGTGGTGTGATTTCCATAAGAGCTCCACTCACAATAGAAGTGAGTGTCGAGAAACGAAATCATGGTGGCTGAGCTAAAGGCTTCTTAGTCCAACACATATTCTGACTCTGAGTCAGAACCTGACAAAGGGAATGAAAAATGGAAGCATATCATTGATGTGGAGCCCAGTTCCACTATGGCCACCACTAAGATCCAGAAGATTGAGCCTGAAGATCGAAAAGAGAGGGGGCACCTATACCACTCATATATGTGGGTGAAGGGATCTTTGTTGTGGGAGCTAAAATAACCTCATTTCACCAGAGGTCATGAAGTGATTGAGATTATCAACTACAACACATCCACAGCCATATGTCATCAGGTGGATTCACCAAGGACGAGATATTTGTGTCCTCTAGTAGTGCCACCTTCCCTACGGCATCAAGCCCTTCACGTATGAGGTACTGTGTCATGTTGCTCCTCTTGAAGTTTTTGATGTATTATTAGGACAACCATACATATGGAGGCAGCATGTTGTATATGAGTCTAGACCTCACTCTGTTATTATTTATTTGGGTACTAAGTTATATAGGATATCGTAGGTAGCCCCACCGACCGCCATCTCTTTGATCTCTACTAAGAAATGCAGTAAGGTAATCTCCCATAAGGGGATGATCGTAGCCACATCCATGGCCCTCGGGAAGGGTTCCTCCAAGCAGCAAAAGTAGGTGGATATTATCATGGAAGAATATAGGGAAATCTTCCCCTCACCCATAGGGGTACCCTTGCATTTTCAAGTCAAGAATTCAATCAATCTGACTCCCGAAGCACCTCTATCCAACGGCCTGACATATCGTCGCTCCATTGTCAAAAATGAAGAGATAAAGCAAAAAATCCAGGAGTTTTTGTAAAAAGGGCACATTGGACCAAGTTCCTCACCTTGTGGAAGCCTGATTGTATTTGTATAGAAAAAGGATGGGACCTGGAGGCTCTATATTGATTATCGAGCACTAAAGAAAATCATTGTCATGAACAGGTATCCAATCGCACGGATTGATGACCAACTGGACCAACTCAAGGGGGCCAAGTATTTCAGAAAGATCGATCTAAATTCTGGTTATCACCAGGTTCCAATAGAGCCCATAGATGTATGGAAAACTGCCTTTAAATCCAAGGAATGCATTTTTGAATGGTTGGTTATGCCCTTCGGGTTGACAAATTCCCCTTCTAATTTTATGAGGCTAATGGATGACATCTTGTAGCCCTTCACCAACTCATTCATGGTGTTTTATCTAGATGACATATTCATATTCAAAAAGAGTTGGGAAGAACACTTGCAACACATTTGGCAGGTCCTTAAAACCCTTCAACAATACAAACTATGTGCCAACTTGGAGAAATGCAACTTTGGCATTAGCTTGGTCCAATACTTGGGTTACATCATAGATGAGCGTGGCATGCATCTATACTCGACAAAGATCCAAGTCATTTTGGATTGGCCATCCTTGACCACTCTACTGGATTTTTATAGCCTCTTGGGCCTTGCAATTTTCTATCGGAGGTTCGTGTTGGGATTCTCTCATATCACTTGTCCTTTGAGTTAGATTACTAAGGGTATGGTGAAAGAAAATCTTTCCTAGTCTGAGTCCCAATAGAAGGCGTGTAGAAATTTTGAATAATAAACACATATTCAACAGAGATTATCCCGATTATACACTATTGCGGAAAACATGCATAATACATAACCTCCTCTATGTTGATCATCAATTTACAGAAGCAGAAACAATAACATGCGCACATAGAAGCATCAATCACACATATCAACACAGTATTTTCCCGGGGAAAGCATCTCGCTAAAAACCCCAACTATCTGTATATTATATTGATTGAGAACATGTAACAAACATAGTACAATACTCCTCACAAGTACTCAGTACTATCTCCACCTGTTACACACAATACAGCTCAGATCTGATCTCCAAATCTCCTCCGCTACTTTGCCTGCCTCCACTACACAATCCTGCAAGATAATGAATGAGAATGCTGAACCAAACTCGTTTTTACCTTGGAGAAAGTCACCCACACTGGAATCACGTGAGTATAAGCTATATTTCTTGGTATTGGCCCCAACACTACGCAGTCTTCATTGGCATTACTCAATGCATGCATGTGCAAAATCTCATGCACAACTGATAGCAATCTCAACCTCTAACACCTGTCCCTGTTGAACTGTACATGCACTGAGTTAACTGATGTATTCTTTAGTTGCTTTATGAGTTAATAATTAGTGAATTAATTAATAACTAATTCACACAACTCATCACTTAGTCTATTGATCGGTTAGACTAAATACAACTAGTTCAACTAAGTCAAACTAAACACAACTCCATTAACTACTCATCTAACTCCACAAAACTCAACCACATGAGTTCTAGCTGAAGTCCTGCATGCAATAGCTCAACTAACACATAAGAAAAGCGTATTTCCTTCTGTCAGCTGCATGTGCCACATCTGTAGCTCAAACTGAAGTGCTCCAAGAGGATAAGATAAAGTTTATAGTCTAAATATTATTATGAGACAATAATATTTGACTTTTCTATTTTTGACTAGCAGTCTAAAAATAGACTCTAATCACTCCTGCTGTGATCACTCCTGCTGTGATCACTCTTGCTGTGATCACCCCTACTGTGATCACTCCTGCTGTGATCCAAAAATAGACTTTGCACCATAATTTGCCTGCGGGCCCACTTAGTGAAGGCGACTCCTTTCCACTAAGCTCCATCATCTTGTTGCATTCTCCACATCATTTCTTGTTGCACACTTTTCAACAAGGCGTTCGTTGAGTTGAAGCACCACATTTGATCTACAATGGTACTCACACTTCCATACCTGCAATGACCATTTCAAATCGAGACATACACCTCATATTATGCTATTGGTGTAGTCCTCACCCAGCATGGGCATCCAATGTCCTATCATAGTTAGACACTCTCTAATACAATTCAGAAGTACCCCACCTATGATAAAGAGATGTATTCCACTGTGCAGGCTTGCCGAAATTGAAGCACTACATTCTGGGGAAGGAGATGGTCATCCACACCGATCACCAACCTCTTTAGTTTATACAAACACAGGGGAAGTCACATAATGATTGCCATCAAAAGTGGTCTACATATCTGCAACAATTCCACTTGAACATTAAATACAAAAAGGGCAGCACCAATCATGTTGCAAACTACCTAAGTTGACCCCAGTTGCAACACTGACTATTGTTCTCAACTCTTGTGGTCACGGAACCTTTGGATGTCTGCAACTATAAAAACATGATCCAGAGTTCACTTTGACATACTATATGTTAGTATATGGCAAGCAAGTTCCTAATTTCCACCTCCATGATGCACTATTATGCTACCTGGGCCACCTTTGTGTTCCTTCAAGTGAGTGTGCCAAGCGGATTTGGGAGGCGCACTGCGGTTGGGTCACGTGATACTTTGGTGTGGAGAAAATAGTGGCTATACTACAAAATTACTTTGATTAGCCCAAAATCCAACTGGTTTTTGGGAAATATATCAGATCCTACACTGCCTATACCATCGCAAAGCAAACCATCAAGAATAAAGGCATGTACACTACTTTTCCTACTCCTAGCCAGCCATGGGAATCCATCTTCATGTACTATATGCTTGGCCTCCCTTCTACCAAGTGTGGTAATGACTGTGTATTTGTGGTTGAGGACAAATTTTCTAAGATGGCTATATTGGCGGTCTGCAAGAAGGGTATTACAATAGAGGACATGACCAAACTCTTCTTTGAATGAGTATGGGTACATTTTTGGATCTCGTAGACCATTATATCATATCAGGATAGTGTTGGGTGTGGAGCCTGATTATCTTCTGTATTCAAAGGTATTACCACATTGGACCCTAGTTCGAAATGGGGCGGCAACACCGCCCATAAAATATTCGTTGTAGGGGGGTCCAGGGGCGAGTGGTTGCGACCTTTGGGGAGCCCCCCCTGGCAAGGGGTTCGGGGGCAGTGCCCCCGAAGCTAAGAATAGATGTAAAATTTCCTTGTAAAAGTATAGTAATTTCTAGTCAATCTGGGCCATTCATTACGCAAAGATCTGACGATAGAAGTTATGTTTAATTTAGGGTTTTTTTTGCCCTAGAAGGCAACCCCTCACTATATATGAGGGAATTGTATTGTGTCTATGTAGATCTGTATTCTGAGTGAGAAACAGAGAGGAGACTGAGAGCGAAGAGGGCGTTACAGAGGATCTGCTGTAGGTTGTATCTCTTCAATTTGTTGGATAATATAAAAGGAAGGACTGGTTGTTTCTCCGTGGACGTAGCCCAAACTGGGTGACCCACATATATCTGTGTCTCTCTTGTTTTATTTGTTTTCTATGTTTATATTTCTGCAATATTTTATGTGTTCCATTGCTCTGTAATATATAATTTTCTAATAGGTAGCAGGTTCCTGAGCACATTCTGGTCAAGCCTCTGGGCATTATTGGACACCAAGCTCACCAAATCAACAGCCTTCCATCCCGAAATTGATGGCCAGATGAAGGTCGTCAATAGGATGATAGTGCACATACTCCACATGTACAATTCCAAGCATCCTCGAACCTAGGATGAGAGCCTTCCATATGTGCAGCACAGTTATAATAGAGCTCTCCATAGCTCGACTAGTCGCAGTCCCTTTCAAGTGGGTCTAGGATTTCAATCATTGTTTCTGATTGATGTTTTCATGCCTCATACGACTACATAGATACAATCCACACATGTACTATCTAATGCTAATAAAGTGACCAGATTTATTGAATGCATGGAACACATCCACCAACAGGTTCACGAAATCGTGGAAAAGTAAAATTCCAAGTACAAGAAGCAACATGGTCAATATCATGTGCCACACAAGTTTCAAGTGGGCGACAAAGTTTGGTTGTAATTGTAGAAAGAATGCCTTACCGATGCCCATCAAAAGCTCAAACCACTCTAATATGGTCCTTACACCATTACCAAGGTTGTAGGAGACAATTCTTTTGAGCTCAGCATTCCCGGATTCCTTGGCTTGCACCCAGTGTTCAATGTGGACTGCCTTTGACCATACTTCCCACAATTGCTAGACACATTAGACATTACAGAACATCTCACACCAATAGAGTTAAACCAAGACTGCGGAATAGGCCACAACTAATCAGATTATGGACACACAGGTCAATAAAACTCATGAGCAAAATATCCAACTATATCGGGTTGTCAAAGCTGGCCAACTCTTGCACCAAGGCAAGTGGCTCACTAGGGACCAGGTTCAACAGAAATTTCCTCACCTCATGGAGGCTCTGCATGCAATGGGGACCATTTCTTCCTAAGGGGGGAGGAATGATCCAGGTGGATATTGGTGGCCACCCACCTATCCCACCTAGACCTCCAGTCAGTTTCATTTGTTTCCTTATTTATTTCAACATTTACTATTTTTAGCAGTTTTTCGGGTCCTAAACTTCCAAAGTTGTTTTGACCCCCTAAAGGGAATTTTTTTGAGGTCCGCTACAGGCCAAAATCAAGAGGTAGAGGCATGTGGCAAATATTGTATTACTCAAAGATACCTTTCCAAAAAGGTATCATACGCGCCAAACTGAGATAATATGACCAAGTTATGACCCCGATAAGTTGGCTGCCCAACTAACCCCAACGGGGCCCACAAACTCTTGTCGTTACATCCCTCGAGGTTAGGGTTTTGGTTGTTTAGGGTTTTCTCATGCTTTTCAATAATAAATAGGCCCTTGAGCCTCATTGTAACATAGTTCAGAGGCATGTAGCCACCACATCTCTTCTCAGAGATAAGCTACCATCGCTCGAGCTAGATTTATTTCCATTCTATTTCTAAGCATATTTTAGTATTTGATATTAATGAACTGAAGTGTTATTTCTGCTGCATATTTGTATTTGTGGTTATATCTATAATTTTTTATGTTCCTGTTTAAATTCAGATCAGTGGTATTAGAGCGGTCTGCACTTTCTTTGTTTTTCTTTACATGTCCCCAACAAGGTTGGGATATAATGAGTTAAGGCTTGAACTAGTCAAACCTTTTCCAGACCAGTCTTTCAAATCCCGATGGCCTCCCATGGTGGAGGAAAATAAAGACGAGGGGGAAGGAGATCCTTTGAAAATATTGCTCGAAGAAGCACTTGAGCAATAGAGGAACGCAATGATGGAAAAAATTGCCCAAATCCTTCAACAGCTACCCAAGGGCGATGCATCTACTTCCAGTAGCTACTCTGAAAGTGCTACACCCTTTAAGGTACAAGTTAACTTTGACATTCCCATATTTGAGGGTCAGATAGATGCAAAAACTTTAGATAAATTGATAAATCTTCTAGAAGGATTTTTTTTGTTCATGATTTTTCCAACTAGGAAAATATTACTTTTTCTCTTCTCAAAGTCGCCCCCCACGTCAAGGACTGGTGGGAAACCTATTGTGAATAGAAGGATGAAAGTATGCCCTCACTATTTTTAGTTGCACCCACCAACTTGGGATTCATTTTGGGACACCATCAAGGAGTAGTACTACCCTATCAGGAGCTATGAGGATAAATACATAAAATGGACCACACTGCAACAGTGAAGGGACAAGACATGCCAAATTTTACCAATTTGTTTCATACCCTTCGCACAAAGTTGGGTATTAAGGATTCTAAGAAACAATTGGAACTCAAGTACCATGAATTCCTATAAAGGTACATCCAGGATGAGATGGAGTTCCTAGACATCTCCTCGCTCGGCACGACGTACCGATACACTGTTAAGATTGGACAGAAGCTTAAACAAAAAAAGTGAGACTTTGGATCTCCAAATCTGAAGCAAGGGAGAGGGTCCCCCAAACAACAGATAAAAGGGAAAAGCTAAGGTGAGGCGACCAAGGATAACCTGCCAAAGACACAAGAAAAGAAGAAGACAAAGAAGGACACGGGAAAGTGGTGTGAGTTCTGTTAGGTTCCTATACCAATAGGTTTCATTTTTCATGATTGACAGTGGAAGTGCCAAATATGTTCATCTTTAATGCTGCAAAGGTTCCATATTTTCTATATAGATAGACAGAATTAAAAAATGTGAAGAGGGTATGCCCTAAAAGAATTATCAAAGGGCAAAAAGAGTAAATTGGTCAGAAAGAAAAATAAAAATGAACCCCAAAGAAAGACCAGGAAAGTGGCCAGTCAAAATGCCACTACTATCTTATTTGCAAGTCCACAATGTGCAAGTATTGTTGTTATCACACTTGATGGGTGGCCCAACAGTTCAACCTGGACCATGCCATGTTTAAATTGTTGTTGTAGAATAGTGAAAGAATGTCTGTCCAAACAGCTTAAGCTTGGCAGATGAGTAGCTAGGTAGAGAAGTTAAGGAGCCCAACTGCTTAATCTGGGCCCTTGGAAGAGATAAGGGTACATTTAGATAGGAGGGCAGTCAAAAGAAAAGAGAACAATCAGGGTTTGCAAGTCTAAGTGCACCCATTCAAAAGGAAGAAAAAATACTAGGTGTATTAGGCTGGGTAGGTAGTTTGAGGTTGCAGCAGCAAGGTTTGGATCACCTTTATATTGTCAAACAAGGTCCATCTCATCAATGACAGAAATCTCAAAGCAGTTGTTTGACGGCATAACTATGGAAGCATGTCTAATTCCCCTTTCAGTCCCCCATAAATCACTCACTAACATCCCCTGAAGGACCTTGGGATCTGCCCAACAAGTCCTGCTTTCACTTCATTTTTGTAAAATACTAAGTCAAGCTTTGACTTTCTTCAATAAAAAGAAGCCACATTTCTTGTGTAAAAAACATTTCTCCACATTCCATTCACTTCTTATATCTAAGTTTTCTTTCATAAACTTAGCTTCATGCCCCTGCACTTTCACTCCACAAAATCATATTAACTTCTAATTTATTTATGTAGCTCCCTAACCTATGTTCCCATCCCTATTTTTACAAAAAATCATATAAAAAACCCCAAAAAATACTAAATATCCTACCCTATAGCACTATAGCTATGTAACATAGTTTTGGGAAATAATAGTCCATTTGGGACTATTATGAACCCTTCCGCATCCTAAATCCGGAGTTAGTTTAACCTCTGGTTAAATTAATAACCATGGTCCCCCCCCTTTGTTTATAAACCTGACCCTTCTCCTCTTCGCGCTCATTGTTAAAGTTTAATGGTTAAATGTTTTTTAAAACATCAAACTACGCTGCCCCCACACATAAACCCATAAACCATCATAAACCTAAGTTTTCAACCCCCCCCATGGCACATTTTCATTTTATATTTGGGCGGGTCCCGCGCCTAACCAACTGTCGCTTCGCCCGCCCCATCCTCCGTCCGATCTTCCAAGCCGCAGATCAACAGTGGGCGGTCGATTTCATATGCCTATCCGCCGGAGGTTAGCGTCCGGGGGATGGGTGGTTTCCCTGCCGTACCCTCGCCATGCATCATCCTCCCGGCGTGTTCGGAGGCCCCCTCCCCGATACCGCTTATGCCCAAAGGTGGTGCGGGATGAAACCAGAAACTGCCATCTGCTAGTGACGTCAGCACCACGTCGCCATGACGTCACCTCCACGTCGACCTGCCACTGCCCCATGTCACCGCCACCTCATCTGCTTGTGTTCCCGTCCCGCCACCGTGTCCTCTGCCGCGTCACCATCCTCGTCAGCAGCCACGTCACCCTGCCATACCCCTACCCGCCAGATGATGTCATGCTAACGTCATCCCAAAAAAGCATCGAAAGCGCCAAAGTCCCAATTTTTTATAAAAACACGCGAATTCGACCATTTTAGTTCATTTTTATTGGTCGAGTTGGGTGTGTTGCGCATGCTATTTTATGTCATTTTGCCTCCAAAGTTCAAATTCAACCAATTGAGCCGCTGCCGCCTGCGATTTCGCCTCCATTGCTTGCCATTGTACCAGCTCGACCACCCTCGGCGACTAAAAACCAGGTATTTGCCTAATTTTCATCTGTTTACCCCTGTTCTTGCCATTTTCTCCTTTTCACTTGCTTAAATACCTGCAAATCCCCAAATTAAAGTCACTCATGTACCCAAATGCTACCTAAATTCACTGATAAATCTCCAGCTCAAAAGAAACTGTGTAAACCTGCGCCCACTTACAATTTCACCATTGAAAGTTGTTTTTAAGCTCGTATTCCCGGCAAGAACTTCATAAAAGCTCAGCATTATCCCCTTTTGCCACATTCCGCTGCAAAAGACTTCAGTAATTGGGCTGAAATAATCCCCATTCCTTCTGCAATTTGCCCTTACAGTCTTTCAACCCAGAGAATTTATCAAAGAGAAAAAAAAGGCCTTATCCAAACTCTGCAAAGTTTGCCTTTTCCATTATAGTTACAGATATTGAAGACTATTGCCTCATTTGAACTCATTGTGCAACTCATTTGCAAATCCTCAGAAGCAGTTATCCTCAGTCTGTTACTGCTCTAATCTTTATTCCAAGCACAAATACAGAAAAATTTCAAAATGGCCACTCCAACAGCTTTAAACATCACTCCTATGAACCCACCCAACAAAGAGCTTGAAGCAATGCCCCTAGCTGATAAAGATTACCTCATTCAAGATTTGGTTGGGGACAAGAATCACTTGCAGACCTTCTGCCAGTTGAGAAACAGTTTTTTAAACAACTGTGACATGTATGGCATATGGGAGTCTAATTTTCCTTTTTACTTCCTCCCCTCTGTTAATATTTTTTCTGAGATTATCCATCTATGTGCTGAGAACTATGAGCCAACTCAAAGAGTTGTCAAGTCTCCATCTGGGAGCATACTTTTTCATATTACTCATGACTCTATCAACCAAATGCTAAACTTCAAACAAACTCAGCTATTGTTTCGTTTCTCTATGAAATACTTGCTGGATGAAGGCTCCAAGCTCTCCAGCTCTGAGATTGCAAGAATTGCCAAGACATTCATGAGGGCAGACCGCCAACCTACTGAGCCACCTCCATTCCTATATGTCAACTTCAGTGAGGTGGGAAAACTGCTTGTAGATATGATTTCCTCTGTGCTAGGTTTTAAAACAAGTGAGCACATTGATGAAACAGTGTTGGTTCTGTTGTCTGCCTACAGCCCAAGACAGCCCCCTGCTATGAAGTATAACTATGCCAAATTTATCTCCAACAAAATACATGACCAGCTAGTAAAACTGGATAGGGAGGGAGTCTTTAAATATCATCATATATCTATCATTTATTCATGTATTACCAGTCTGAATGTTTCCAATGTCCCATCAAGAAGTTGGATTCAAAGGATGAAAGAAGGTTTGTTATCTTTTGTCATCAGTTTTTCAAGAGGTTCAAAACTCTCCATATTCCTACTGTGAGTTCATTGACCAATTTTCCTACCCAGTCTCTTGTCTCCTAATGAGAACTCCCCCTCCTAGATTATCATTTGACATGCAGAAGATCTTGCAGCTGTCCAAGAATTACAAAATAGGTGATTGGTATCTCTACCAAAATCACATTGTCATTAGAATCTATGGCTGTGAGCTCTGTCCTTACAAGCTCCCAAGATATGTACCAATGAGACTGTTTGCCTTGGAGTATTACAGGCAACTCATCAATTCATATCTCACTCATTTTCATAGTGCCAAGAAGAAAGCTCGCCTGAAATTCAAAGACCATCTAGGCTCCTTTATTATGAACAAGAAAGAAGGTTGGCAAGATGCTGACCAAGTATTGAAGGAGAAATTCAAGTTAAAAAGAAGTTTCTGGTGGGTCCCTTATGACCCGGAGGGCTTTATCAGTGCCAGAAAAGTAAAATATAGGCTGACAGCCTATGAGCATTGTAAATTCCCACAAATTGAACAATATGCCAACCAAGATGAGTGGGTGGCAGGGACACTAGCTGAGGAATTTACCCAAGAAGAAATTATGGAGCAAAATGTCAAAGATTTAGAAAAAACTCTTGACTTGGATTCTTTTGACCAGGTAACTTTCAAACTGCCACAACAAGTCGAAGAAGGCCCATCTACAGCTGCAGCTTCACAAGCTGCCCAACAACGGTCTACACCAGCAACAGGTACAGCAAAAGGCAAGGAGCCAATGGATGCAGAGCAAGAAATGGTTACAGAACAACCTACCACCTCAAAGGAGCAAACTCAAGAAAAAGCTCCTCCACAGCAAATAGAGGCACTGCAAGTGCCAGCTTTACAAACTCCTGCTAATGAGGAAAGAGGTAAGAAGCGAGACCGAGAAGACTCCACACCTGCTAGTGGGTCTACACAGCAACCTGAAGCCAAGAGGCAAAGAGTTGATCCTCCAATTGAGGAGGAAATTAGTGAAGAGGTCCTAGAAAGTCCAAGGAGAGAAAGGGAAGCAAGCCAGCAGACACCTACTAGCTCTTTCCAGCAAGAGCAAGAGAGGTAGCATGGCATGGAGGTATCCTCCTCAACACAACAAAGCAAGCAGCCACCTGGTATCAAAACTGCTTTCATGGAAATCAAGGCTCAAAATGAACTGTTAAGAGTACAGTTATATGATCAGTTCCTCAAGGCAACACCTGCCAAACAACAAAGATTGATGGCAGCCTATGACTTCAAAGAAGAAAAAATGATTCTTAGCCATTTCAAGCCGAAGATACAGCAGCCACAGTCAGCTGCAGATTATGTGAAGACAAATTTAGAGGTCCTTGCTAAGGAAATTCACTCCATGGACCAAATAGAATTGCACAAGAAAACAGGTGAGATGGTCTATGCCACTCTAGCAGATAAGGCCATGCTGGCCCATGAATTGAAGGAATCTTTGAAGAATACAAATACTCAACTAGATTTGGAAAGAATGTCCTCCTCAGCCAAAGATAACAGAATAAAAACATTGGAGGACATTATTGTGGACCTAGGACATGATCCTAAGGATCCTAAGGGTGTCAGAGCCCTTATGAAGAAAAAAGAAGATGATATTGCTGCCCTTAGAAAACAATTGGGGTTGCCTTCTACTATGCACCCTCAAACTGCAGAGCTAGTACAAGAAAAAGATGTTGAGGATACAATGGATCTACTGATGAGAATGAACCAAAGAATAATTCAGATGGAGAAAAAATTGGAAAGAACAGTCGAAGGCAAGCAGGGAGAGTCTACCTCCCAGCCACCTCAAACAACTCCAACTGTTGCTACTATTCCTCCTACACAAGCAGCGGTGACCCCTCCTATTATCCCAGCAACTACAACAACTACAGATGCTACAGCAGCAACAACAACAACACCTGAGTCTAGCATGAGCATGGAAGAAATGATGAAAGCTATCAAGGAGCTAGAACTTCAGGCAACGGAGGTGAAAGAGGCCAAGGAAAAGTTGGCCAAACTGGAAGTAAGCTACGATAAGTCCAAGATGACAGTAGCTGAAAAAACAAGGGAGATTAAGGCCTTGAATGACAAAATAAAAGCCTTGGAGAAGGAGCTGACTTTGGACAAGACTCTAGCTGAAATAAAGAAGATTTTGTGGGCCAAAATTGGCCAATCAATCACTCACCAATGGAAATTGATCCAAACCATGCATGAACAGATAGAATTGATAGGCCTGGCTCAATTTGAGAATCAAAGGGCTAGAGCAGCATTAGGGAATATGCCTGAGCAGGCCAGTAAAATGATTCATTTCCTGAACACTCATACTAAAGAGGAGTTGGCGGCATTAGACATCAGTAACAGGACAGATATTGTTCTGACAGCAAAAAAGGTGCTGACTCTAAGAAATTTTGTGCAAAGTCTAGAAAGAAAGTGTCAGGAAATGCAGGCAGAAGTAGATGATTTCAAGCTAAAGCTTGCAGCATTACAAAACAGGGGATTACCCAGCTTGTTAACCAGTGCCGGAAGACTGCTGACCCAGGAACAATATGCCACCAGGATGAATAATTTTATTTCAAATCAGATTACAGCATCCACAAGTACCTCAGAGGAAACAGGGCCTCCATCTGGACAGAGCCTTTATGACAAGCTGGAAAACTTATTTTACATTGAGCATGAGATCAATCACTTGTTTGAGGTCCCGCCCAATTTTTACAGATATACCGAGGCAGATGAGACATTAATAAAGATACAAAGACATCAACTGCCTAAAGAAGATTGGTGGCAAGCAATGCTGGAGATTTTGCCAAAGTAATCTCGGTCCTTTCTCTCTTTTAATCAGCTTCAGATTTTGGTCATCTACAGGTCAGCAAATCGGGTACACAGGCCACCGGTTAAAGCACGAAGACAGCAAGCAAAAGGAGTCAAAGCGTGAATACGGCAATTTTTATGAAAGGCCAAGTATGCATGCCAAGAGCAGGACAGCAAAGTGATGACACAGCAAAGACAGCAGGATAGCAAAACCCAGCAAACGCATATTAAAGACGCAGCCACAGCCGACTTTGTTGGTCCAAAAAAGTCAAAATTTCTCTGACATAAAAGACAGCTAGTGCACCAATACTGACTGCAGCATTTAATTCTTCATTTACTTCCTTGGAAGAGTTGGTGATGTAATTTATTGCATGAAAACTCATCATCTAGATATTTTGTATCTCATTTTTGTATATATACCTCCCCATAGAACGTATTTGGGGTTGGTGATTTTCTCTTTAAGAGCTGCGCTGTAAATTTTCAGACTTTATAATACAAATGGCTGGTGAAGTTCATGGTCTCTACACTGTCTGGATGTGAAAGTAATGATCTGCGTTCTGCTACAGAATTCCTGTGTCGTTTAATGGAACAATAAGTTTTCCTAAACCATGTTTTGTCTTTTCTGTGTTTGCAAAATTCACATATATGTTTCATGATCTTAGCAATAGAGAAGAAGAATAGCTCAAGACTTGTTTGAATGCACCCTCTGCTCAATCTCTGTTTCTAACTGTGTTTTCTTCAGAATTGGTCATAAATATGAATTCTTAATTGCTCATGTTTGCACTGATTCTCTCATTATGAATGTTGTTTAGGAATTCTTAATTGCTCCTAGATAATATTCTTACACTTTCCCTCTATCAGCATAGTGAAAGATCCTTGATTGCCTTTCATTCCCTGATTTCATGCCATCGATTCCCAGATTTGAAGAATTGTTCCATAGATGCCTGTCTGGCTCTGTAGCATTACCTTTTCCCCGAGAAATACTTTCAACAGTACACCATCATTGACTCCATTGCCCAATAATCTAGACTATTCTAAGACTGCATACCAGTTCTGCCTGAAATCATCATCCAACCAAATTTAAAACAAAACCCTGTACATCATAACTAGCCTAAAATTACTCTAAAACAAAGCGAAATTATTAAGAGAGAGCCCTCTCTGGTTGCAGGTAGGCTAGGACCTGCAACTGAAAGATTGGTTAGTGGTTACCTCGGTCGTATTCCCTTCAAGAGGCAGGGAACAACCTGAGTGATAACAAGTTCCATAAGAGCTCCACTCACAACACAAGTGAGTGTCGGGCCAAGTAGTTATTGGTGGCCAAGCAGAAGGCTTTTCAGCCTGATGCATGTTGCAACTCTGAGTCAAAAAACAATAATGGGAATGACAAAGGGAAGAAAATCATTGACATGGAGCCCAGTGCCACTGTGGACACCACTAAGATCCAGAAGATTGAGCCTAAAAATCCAGAAGAGGGGGAGCGCCTATTCCACTCATAGGTGGGTGAAGGGTTCTCCACTGCAGTTTATTTCCGACAGCAGGAGCCAAAAGAACCTCATTTCAGGAGAAGTCATGAATCAGTTGGTCCTACTGAATATAGCACATCTGTAGTCATACATCATCGGGTGGCTTCACCAAGGATGATGTCTTTGCGTTAGCCAGCAGTGTCGCCTTCGTACAGCATCAAGCCCTTCACGGATGAGGTATTATGTGATGTTTCTCCTCTTGAAGTTTATGATGTATTGTTAGGACAACCATACTTATGGAAGAGGCATGTTCTATATGATTCTAGACCTCACTCTGTTATTATTTCTTTGCGTACTAAGTTATACAAGATACGGGAGGTAGACCCACTTACCGCCATCTCTTTGATCTTTGCTAAGCAATGCAATAAGTTCATCTCCCATACTAGGAAATTTGTTTTATTTCTGATTCACTCTAAAATTAAGGGGAAGGTTGTATCTGTTAGTGTCAATCTTTGCATCCTTTCACCGGCGATCAAATGTACTATTACACAGATTTTTTTAGGGTCTTTCGTCAAATTTTAGTTTCAAAAAGGTTTTTTCTTCAATAAAATTTGATCACCAGTCATGAAAGTCTGTTTATACTAGTCTTTCAGTCTCATGGTAAAAGTCATCATCTTGGTCAAGGAATTTCATCATCATTAAGAGTCTCATTGTGTCATTTTGGTCAATAATACATCAAATGGGTCACAAATCTCATAACTATCTTACCACTAGGTCACTAGATCCAATTCTAGAAAATTAAGTTTTACACTTTTCAGTTTCATGTCCAAAAAGAAAAATGGGAGTTATTTGGGTCACCAAGGTTTAAAAGCTATGTTATATGTCATTTTCTCAAATGAAATGTCATTATGAAACATAAAAAAAGCAAAGTGTCAAAGTCCAAATGAAAGTTATTAGTGGGTCCACTATTTCTCTACACAGAAAAATCGATTTTTTCTCATGTATAAAGGCTCACTTTCCATGCTTTTCATTCCACACTTGCTCATTGTTACATTTATTTCTCCACATCACTCCATTGAGATAGATATGACATGCCAAGGAATGATGATTTTCACTCAAAACTAAGTTCTAAAAAGTGTGCTACGCAAACACTCTGCCTCTTGCTACGCATTCATTGTTTGCTGCTTCATCATTTTTCCAAGGAGTGGGATTTCTACACTTTCTGCCCTCATCATGGTGACGCTTCTCTGCATATAAAATAGGTTGGTAATCTTGCCTTAGGTTTTATACTCTTTGGTTTTCTTTGCTTAAGCTCATTATGTCCGAGCTCTTTTTCTAGGGTTTTGAAGGCAGTGTATGAGAGTTTTTACTCTTTTCTTGTCAAATTGTGGGTAAAATTCATATGTTTGTGCTCTCACACCATCATCTAACTCAAATATACCTACCTACATACTTTTCATCAAACCCACTCCTAAATTCCACCATTTCTACCCAAGCCCTAGCCAATTTTCCGTCATTTCCATTGTAGGGCTGTGTTAAAGGGTTTTGGAGGCCTTCCACTCACTCAAATCTGATAATAGTGGTTTCCCTAGCTTTCTTAACTTCCCTTCCACCTCCCTAAATTTTTTCAGAATTTTCCCACACTCCCATACCCCTCATTTTTCCTAAACTCTCACACAGCTCCTCAAAATCCCCTGTTTTCACATACTCAAACCCTAGTTTTTCACTAAGAGCTAAAGGACCAAATGGATTCTGAAAATTTAGAGCAGAAGAAGCACAAAGGAGTACATGTCATTAGGCATGAGCCCACATCAAACCATGAATTCTTGTCTTCTCCCTTTGTCATGAAAACATTTGAAGATGTTGGTTGCCTTAAGTTTTGTCAAAAGCTTTAAGAACTAAAATATCATGACCAACTCACAAGCACCTTTGCCACCAAGCTGAAAAATGAAAAAGCTACCATAGTAGGGTTCCAAATCTTGGTGTCAAGCCAACTTGTCTCCTCAGATATAGGGATTCTATACATTGGACAGAACTAGTTCAAAATGGAAGATCTTGACCTTGAACTCTAAAAAATATACCTAAAACAACAACACCAAGTAGCCCCAACCTATATTTTTCCATTTAGACATCTGTTGGATAAATACACCCTTCTTTTGAAGATGATCATGAGGTATTTCACATGTGAAGGCAGGTTTTCAAGGATTTAGAAGTACCACATGAAACTTATCATGCATTTCACCAGTGTACAGCGAATAAACTTGTCTTATTTTTTGTATAAGAGTTTGTTCAAAATGGAAAAGAAGGTGCAATCACAAGGGGAGAAATATCACTCTAATTTGTCTCATCGTGACCTGGTCAAAGTGTTGGTTTGTCATCAACTTGCACAAGCAAATGCGTCTTGGGACCATTTTGCTAAGTTGGCATTTCCTCCATCTTCTTCAACTAGGTTTCGTGACAAAACCATGCCCACAGTTTCACCTATGCAACAAGAGATCGCTTCCTCAAGCAGATCAACCAAGAGAAAGGATAGGTCAGAGGGGTCTCAGACCTACTCTAGAGGTGATAGGCTTGTGTTTTCTCAAGAGGTGGTTGAAGGAGGCAAGCCTACAACAGGTAAAGAAGCAGTTTCCTCAGCACAAAGATTCCTCTCATTTGACACATGTGACAGCAAAAGAGAAATAGAAAGAGAAAAAAATCAAATATCAGATCATCAAAGTCAAAGAGGTTGAAATCAAAACATTAGAGGGTCAATTGATAGAAGCAAATGCTCTAATATCATGCCTAGAGCAAGAGAACATGCAGCTGAAGGTGAACCAAATGATGTTACACAAGCAGGTGAACCAAATGATACTAGACAAGTAGGAAGGAGTGGCAAAGAAGGAAGATACAAAGGGAAAGGCAGTGGCACAAGTGAAAGTGTCCAAGGGGAAAGGCATAGAAGTTGCATCAAGAAGGCCTAGGACTAGAGCATCCAAGAAAGTTTTTGAGCAGCAAAGAGAAACTTCACCACCAAAGAAGTTGATTATGGTAGATGACCTAATCAATAGAAACATCAATGAAGATAGATTTTATTGGCTTGAAAAGGTGAATGGATACCTGGAGCAGCTCCTCAAGAAGGCAAATACGAACAACAACTTGTAGAGGCACATGGCGATGCACTATTACACCAGGAACAAGATATCCCAAGTCAAGATCAAGCAGTTAAAGAGCAAACTCAAGGAAAAACTAAATGGCCAAAGACAACCTTGAGATTCTTGTTGAGGCTTCAGCCATAGCCTAACACACTTCATTTTACTCCTTCTCAACAATTTTGAAAATATTTGGGAAAATTTTTTCATTTCAAATTTTTGGGCATTTTTTACTGCTTTTGCGAATTCAGGGATTTCTATAAGTGCAATGCTTTGGCACTATGCTTTCACCTCATAGCTCCAAATGAGGAAAACTATACATCGCTGGATAGGTATGGTCATAAGGATGACAGAAATCGAATTTTGGAAACATGTTACCAAACTGGCTAGGAGAAAAAGCCAAAAAAGGTAAAAATACACATTCTGCGACTGTTTCTGACATGCACTGCGCGTACAAAGTGACCTCGAGAGAAACAATTTTTGGAGGCCTTCCTGTGCTCCATTTTCAAAAATTCAAGTTGATCTGGAAACTAGACTAAAAATTCTAGTTCATCATTCTCTTTTGTTCGAGATTCGACCTCCAGAAGACCTCCAAAAGTGGTCTGCAAGTTGGTGCTATGCTTATGAAAAACCTGCACTATTTATATTTTCCTATAGCATACATTTTTATGTAAATTCGCTAGTTTTGGTTTTAGTGATGCAATATGGATGTAATAATGACTTGCTGATGTAATTGTGAAGTTAATAGGCATTCTAGGTTGTTTTAGTTCCTATTTAAAGCCTCATAAAGGCAACAAAACTCAATTTGAAGTCTTTAAGAAGAGTTTGTGTTGGACCTTCTTACTTCTTCCTATTTGTTGAGAGAATTTTGCTAACTGTTCCCCCACCTTAGGATTGGACCCCTGAAGGTAGGGAAATGGTTTTAGAGTCTATATGTATGTTCTCTCATTCGGTGAGAAGGGTTGGATTTTTGTGGAGGAGACTTGCATGTTTATGTTTTCTTCAACTAATACAAAGGCAGTTGCAGCTATTTTTAAGGAACTCTAGTCCAGTGAGTGCATGGTGTTTGTTCTTCTTTCTATCAGTTTTCTAATGGTTAAATCATATTTCTCCACATGTTTTGTCTTCTTTCTATGGATTACCTTGCAGTTAAATAGACAGGATTCTTGATTTCAAGCTCTGTTTATATGGTTTTCATAGTTGTGTTTATTTCTTCTAAAAGCTAATGAACTCATACTTTCATATGCTCATTAGTCTCTTCAAAACTTTCTATTCTATACTACATTGACAATATTTCAAGTACACCATGGCCTTCTGATATCTAGCTCCTTTCTATATTTGTCTATGCCTTCCTAAAGCCTAGACCTAATCATTGGCTCTAAACCCTAGTCCAGCAAACCCTAAAATCTCAAATTCATCAACACACAAACAAATATGTATATCTAGCCTAAAAACTTGGTTCTTTAAAGCTATTCATTGAAAAAAAAAATTGAGAGATCCCTCTCTAGCTCAGTAGGGCTAGCTACTGAGCTGAAAGTGGTTCGAGGTTACCCTTCTCGATCTCCTCCTCTGCCTAGGAAATTGTAAGGGATAACAGTATCTACATCCATGGCCCCTAGGAAGGGTTCATCCCAGCAACAGAAGCAGGTGGATATGATCAGGTCAATCATTCAATCAATCTGACTCCCAAAGCACCTCTACCCAACAGACTGATATATCACTGCTCCATTCTGGAAAATGAAGAGATCAAGTGGAGGTTACCCTTCTCGATCTCCTCCTCTGCCTAGGAAATTGTAAGGGATAACAGTATCTACATCCATGGCCCCCAGGAAGGGTTCATCCCAGCAACAAAAGCAGGTGGATATGATCAAGTCAATCATTCAATCAATCTGAATACAAAAGCACCTCTACCCAACAGACTGATATATCACTGCTCCATTCTGGAAAATGAAGAGATCAAGTGGAAAATCCAGGAGTTTCTACAAAAAGGGCACATCCAACCAATTTCCTTGTCTTGTGGGAGCCCAATTGTACTTGTATAGAAGAAGGATGGGACCTGGAGGCTCTACATTGATTATCGGGCACTAAACAAAATCACTGTCAAGAATAGGTATCCAATCCCATAGATTAATGACCTATTGGATCAAATCAAGAGGGGAAATTATTTCAACAAGATTGATCTGAACTCTGGTTATCACCAGGTTCCGATAGAGACATAGATGTATGGAAGACTGCCTTTAAATCCAAGGAAGGCCTTTTTGAATGGTTGGTTATGCCCATCAGGTTGAAAACTTACCCTGCTACTTTTATAAGGCTAATGGATGACATCTTGTGGCCCTTCACAAAATCATTCGAGGTCATTTATCTAGACGACATTGTCATATTCAGCAAGAGTTTGGAAGAACACTTGCAACACATTCGGCAAGTCCTTCAAACCCTTAAGCAACACAAACTGTATGCCAACTTGGAGAAATGCACCTTTGGCATGAGCTAGGTCCAATACTTGGGTTACATCATAAATGAGCATGTCCTGCATGTGGACCTGACCAGGATCTAAGCCATTCGAGATTGGTCAGCCCTGACAACTCTAACGGAGCTTTGCAGCTTTTTGGGACCTGCAAATTTCTATCAGAGGTTCGTGTTTGGATTCTCCCATATCACTTGGACTTTGAGTCATATTATTAAGGGCGGGGAAAAATAAAAGTTTTCCTAGTCCAAGTCCCAACAGAAGGTGTTCTTTGAGTTGAAGCATTTCCTTTGCTATGCACCGGTACTCACATTGCTGGACCTGCAGCAGTGATTCGAAATCAAGACAGATGCCTCAGACTATGCTATTGGTTCAGTCCTCACCTAGCACATGCATCTAGTGGCCTATCATAGTGAGACACTTTCTTATATAATTCAGAAGTAGCCCACTATGATAAAGAGATGTATTCCATCGTGTAGGCTTGCGGACAATGGAACCATTACATTTGGGTGATGGAGATGATCATCCACAGTGATCACAACCTCTTCAGTTTATACAAACAAACAGGAAGTTGCAGAACAATTTCCAACAAAAGTGGTATACATATCTGTAACAATTCCACTTAAACATTAAATACAAAAAGGACAGCACCAATCATGATGTAGACTGCCTCACCTAGCCCCCAGTTGTAGCACTGACTACTATTCTCAACTCTTGTGGTCAGGAGACCTATGGATGGCCACAACTATACAAAAATGATCCAGACTTTGCCTCAACATAACATATGTTAGTAGCTGGAAAGCAATTTCATGATTTCCACCTTCATGATGCATTATTATGCTACTTAGGCCACCTTTGTGTTCCTTCAAGTTAGCGTGCCAAGCTGATTTGGGAGGCACACTACAGTCAGGTCGCAGCACACTTTGGTGTGGAGAAAATTGTGGTTGTACTACAAAAGTACTTTTATTGGCCCAAACTTTGGCTAGGTGTTGGGAAACATATCAAATATTGCACTACTTGTGCCATTGCAAAGAAAAACATCAAGAAGTAACGCTTGTACGCTCCTCTACCTACTCCCAGCCAGTCGTGGGAATCCATCTCCATGGACTATATGTTTGGTCTCCCTTCTACCAAGCATGGTAATGAATGTGTATTTGTGGTCGTGGACAAATTTTCTAAGATGGATATATTTGCGGCCTGCAAGAAGAGTATCACAACAGAGGACATGACCAAACTCTTCTTTGAACGAGTATGGGTACATTTTTGGATCTCGTAGACCATTATATCATATCAGGATAGTAGGTTCCTAAATACATTCTGGTCAAGCCTCTAGACACTATTGGACACCAAGCTCACCAAATCGAGAGCCTTCCATCCCCAAACTGATGGCCAAACGGAGGTCATCAATAGGATGATAGTGCACATACTCTGCATGTATAATTCCAAGCATCATCGAACCTAGGATGAGATCCTTCCATATGTGCAGCACAGTTATAATAGAGTTCTCCAAGCTTGACTAGTAGCAATCTCTTTCAAGTGGGTCTAGGATTTCAACCATTGTGTCTAATTGATGTTTCCATGCCTCATGCGACTATGCAGACAAAATCCACACATGTATTGTCCAAGGCTGATAAAGTGACCAGATTTATTGAACACATCCAGCACATCCTCCAGTAGGTTCAGGACATCCTAGAGAAGTAAATTTCTAATTACAAGTAGTGACATGATCAACATCGGGTGCCACACAAGTTTCAGGTAGGTGACAAAGTCTGGTTGCACTTGTAGAAAGAACACCTTACCGGAGACCATCGAAAGCTTATACCACTCTGATATGGTCCTTGCACCATTATTGAGGTTGTAGGAGACAATGATTTTGAGCTTATCATTCCCCCATTTCTTGGCCTTCACCCATTGTTCATTGTGGATTGCCTTTGACCATACTTCCCACCATTATTGGACACATTAGACATTGCATAATAGCTCACACCAACAGAATTAAACCCATACTGCCTAGAATAGGCCACAACTAATCAGATTATGGAATTATAGGTCAAGAACACCCACTAGCAAAATATCCAACTATATCGTATTGTCAAAGTTGTCCAACCCCTGAACTAAGGCAAGTGGCTCACTAGGGACCAAGTTCAACATAAATTTCCTCACCTCATGGAGGCTCTGCACGTAATGGGAACCATTGCTTCCTAAGGGGGGAGGAATGATCCAGGTGGAGATTGGTGGCAACCCACCTATCCCACCGAGGCCTCCAGTCAATTTCATTTGTTTCCTTGTTCATTTCATCATTTACTATTTTTAGCAGTTTTTCAAGTCCTGAACTTCTGGAGCAGTTTTGACCCCCTAAACGGCATTTTTTTAGGTTCGTTGTAGCCCCATAGATATAAATAGGGGCCTACAACAAATCTTGTAGTACTTGAAGAGACCTTTCCAACAAGGTATCGTACGCGCCAAATGGAGATAATATGACCAAGTTATGACCTCAAGAAGTTGGCTACCTAACTAACCCCAACAGGGCCCATAAACTCTTGGTGTTGCATCTCTTGGGGTTAGGGTTTTAGTTGTTTAGGATTTTCTCATGATTTTCAATAATAAATAGGCCCTTTAGCCTCATTATAACATAGTTCAGAGGCATGTATCTGCCACATCTCTTCTCAGAGATAAGCTACCATCGCCCAAGCTAGTTTTATTTCCATTATGTTTGTAAGCATATATCAATATTGATATTAATGAAATGAAGTGTTATTTCTACTGCAAATTTGTATTTGTGGTTATATCTGTAATTTTTTTCATTCCTGTTTAAATTTGGATGAGTGGTATCAGAGCAGTTTTCCCTTTCTCTATTTTTCTTTGCATGTCCCCAACGAAGTTGGGATAGAAAGAGTTAGGGCTTGAACTCGTCGAACCTTTGTAAGACCAGCCTCACAAATCCCAATGGCCTCCCATGGTGAAAGAAAATAAAGATGAGGAAGCAAGAGATCCTTCGAAAACCTTGCACGAATAATCCCTCGAGCGATAGAGGAATGCCATGATGGACAACATTGCCGATATCCTTCAGCGATTACCCAAGGGCTATGTATCTACTTCCAGTAGCTACTCTGGAAGCACCACACCCTTTAAGGTACAATTTAGATTTTACATTCCCATATTTAAGGGTCAGATAGATGTACACACTGCAGATAAATGGTTAAATCTGCTAGAAGGATATTTTTCTGTTCATGATTTTTACAGTAGGGAAAAGATTACTTTTCCTCTTCTCAAAGCTGCCCCCCACGTCAAGGACTAGTGGGAAACACACTATGAGCAAAAGGATGAAAGTACACCATGACTATTTTTGGCCGCAACCACTTGGGATTCATTCTAGGACACCATCAAGGAGCATTACTACCTTGTTAGGAGCTATGAGGATAAATACATAAAATGGACCACACTGCGATAGGGAAGGGACCAAGACGTGTCGGATTTTACCAATGTTTTTCATACCTTTCACACAAAGTTGGGTATCAAGGATTCTAAGAAACGTCTAGTACTCAAGTACTGCAGCTGCCTACACATGTACATCCAAGATCAGATGGAGTTCCTAGACATCTCCTCTCTCGTGACGGTGTACCGAATCGCTGTCAAGACTGAGTAGAATCTTAAATATAAAAAGTGAGACTTTGGATCTACGAATCTGAAGCAAGCGAGGGGCACCCCCAAACTGTAGAGAAAAGGAAAAATCCAAGGCGGGGTGACCCAAGATAACCCACTGAAGCTGCAAGTAAAGAAAAACACCACAAATACAAAGAAGTAAAAGGGAAAGTGGTGTGAGTTCCATAATATCTCTTCTCAAAACACAAGTGAGCGTCGAGCCAAGCAATCACTAGTGGTCGAGCTAAAGGCTTCTACGTTCGATGCATGTTCCAACTCTGAGTCGGAACCCAATAAGGGGAATGATAAAGGGAAGTAGATCATTGACACGGAGCCCAATGCCACTGTGGACACCACCAAGATCCATAAAATTGATCCTGAAGATACAAAAGAGGGGGAGTGCATATTCAACTGATAGATGTGGGTGAAGGTTTCTCTGATGCAACTCATTGTCGACAGCGGGAGTCAAAAGAACCTCATTTCAGTAGAGGTCATGAAGTGGCTGGGCCTACCAACTACAACACGTCTATAGCCGTACACCATCGAGTGGCTTCACCAAGGACAAGATCTCCACGTCAGCCAACAGTGTCATCTTCCCTACAAAATCAAGCCCTTCAGGGATGAGGTACTTTGTGATGTTGCTCCTCTTTAAATTTGTGATGTATTATTATGACAACCATACTTATGGAATCGAAATGTTGTATATGATTCTAGACCTTGCTCTGTTATTATTTCTTTGGGTACTAAGTTATACAGGATAGCGAAGGTAGCCCCACCTACTGCCATCTCTTTGATCTCTGCTAAGAAATGCAGTAAGGTCATCTTCCAGAATGGGAAATTTGTTTTCTTTCTAATTCACTCTCAAAGTAAGGGGAAGGTCATAGCCACATCCATGGCCCTCGGGAAGGGTTCCTCCAAGCAGATAAGCAGGTGGATACGATCATTGAAGAATACAGGGACATCTACTCCTCACCCACAGGAGTACCCTTGCATTGTCAGGTCAACTATTCAATCGATCTGACTCCCAAAGCACCTCTACCCAACGCAATCATATATCACCACTCCATTCTATAAAATGAAGAGATCAAGTGGCAAATTAAAGAGTTGCTGCAAAAAGGGCACATCCAACCAAGTTCTTCACCTTGTGGGAGCCCAATTGTACTTGTACAGAAGAAGGATGGGACCTGGACGCTCTGCACTGATTATCGGGCACTAAACAAAATCACTGTCAGGAACAAGTGTCTAATCCCATAGATTGATGACCTGTTTGACCCAATCAAGGGGGCCAAGTATTTTGATGAGATCGATCTGAAGTTTGGTTACAACCAGGTTCCAGTAGAGCCCGTAGATGTATGTAAGACCACCTTTAAATCCAAGGAAGGCATTTTTGAATGGTTGGTTATGCCCTTCAGTTTTGAAAATTCCCTTGCTACTTTGATGAGGCTAACGGATGACATATTGTGGCCCTTCACCAACTCATTCATGGTGGTTTATCTAGATGACATCCTCATCTTCAGCAAGAGTTGGGAAGAAAACTTGCAACACATTTGGTAGGTCCTTCAAACCCTTCGGCAGCACAAACTGTGTGCCAGCTTGGATAAATTTACCTTTGGAATGAGCCAGGTCCAATACTTGGGTTACATCATAGATGAGTGTGGTGTGCATGTGGACCTGACCAAGATCCAAGTCATTCGAGACTGGCGAGCCCCAACCACTCTAATGGAGCTTCGCAGCTTTTTGGGCCTTGTAAATTTCAATCGTAGGTTCATGTTGGGATTATACCATATCACTGGGCCTTTGATTCAGATTACTAAGGGTGGGGTGAAAGAAAAGTGTTCTTGGTCCGAGTCCTAATAGAAGGCATTCGTTGAGTTGAAGCACAACCTCCGCTCTGCATCAGTACTCACACTGCCAGACCTGCAGTAGCCATTTGAAATCGAGACAAAGGCCTCAAACAATGTTAATTGTGCAGTCCTCACCCAACACGGGCATCTAGTGGCCCATCATAGTGAGACACTTTCTGATACAATTCAGAAGTACCCCACCTATGATAAAGAGATGTATTCCATCGTGCATGCTTGCTGACAATGGAAGCACTACATTATGGGGAAGGAGACGGTTATCCACACCAATCATTAACCTTTTCAATTTATATAGACAAAGGGGAACTTGTAGAACGATCGCCATCAAAAGTGGTATACATATCTAAAACAATTCCCCTTGAACATTAAATACAAAAAGGGAAACACCAATAATGTAGTAGATTGCCTCAACCGGCCCCCAATTGAAACACTAATTATTGCTCTCAACTCTTATGGTCACGAGACCTCTGGATGGACGCAACTATTCAAAAATGATCAAGGGTTCACCTTGACATACCAGATGTTAGTAGCTATCAAGAAACTTCCTGATTTCCACCTCGAGGACACATTATTAAGCTACTTGGGCCACCTTTGTGTTCCTTCAAGAGAGCATGCCAAGCTGATTTTGGAAACGGGAAAGTGGTGTGAGTTCCATAAGAGCTCCAGTCACAACACAAGTGAGTGTCAAGCCAAGCAGTCACTAGTAGCCGAGCTAAAGGCTTCCGAGACAGACGCATGTTCCGACTTTGAGTTAGAACCTGACAAGGGGAATGACAAAGGAATCATATCATTGACGCGGAGCCTAGTGCCACTGTGGCCACCACAATGATCGAGAATATTGATCCTAAATATCCAGAAGAGGGAGACTTCCTATTACACTCACATACATGGGTGAAGGGTGTTGGCATTATGATACAGGTGTTTTCCTTGATGGAAACTCTCATATATGATGAATGATGGCAGTTCACAATGCAACACGTCAACAACAAAGGATTACATATCAGACTCCAGAGATTGAAGAAAGAGAATGGTTTAAGAAGTATACGTTGGTTAAACTTTTCCAAGTAGCATATACACGTGGGCTCACGGAACAGAAAGAGTCTATACATATGCACGCACTTTCACAGAAATAAAAGCACGTATGGGATGGAAAATCAAGGTTTTCGTCCAAGGTATTCCTCTGAGGTTTTGGTCCAAGGTATTGACAAAGGATCTAAGTATATATGAAGGTGAAGATCAAAAGGCTAGGTCTGAAAGTAATGAATATCTTATGAAGAGTTAGATCAAAAGAAAATATGCATGTTATGGATTTTTGGTGCTTTGCTTGATCTAAACTAAGGATGCACCTAAGTGGTTGATGATGGATGATGGATGATGGATCAGAATCATAAGACCTGAAATGAACTATCATTATGTAGTTTGATCATGGATAGTCTAGATCTAAATACTAACACATGTTTTATTTTGTAAATGTTATGATCTGGGTATGGCTGAAGTCTGGAATAGTTGTGAATTTTTAATTAAGTATTTGCAGATTTATACACTGGTTCACCTTGGTGAAGGCGCGTATACACGTCGGTTCAGTTCTTCGAAGTAGCATATACATTATGAGATATGAGATTTGAAGTTGCAGTTCATTCTGGTTGTTGATGCAGAGTTATAGGTTCTGCTCTGGGTTTTGGTGACTGTGTTCTGGTGACAGTATTCTGAATGTTTGGATTGATTGATCATGATTTGCTTCAGTGATGATGAGTTTTTAGTGATTGTTTGTATTGCAGTGGTGATTGATTTTGAGCTTCAATGATGTTGATGGGTCTAGTATGAAAATTGGATGAAACATGGCCTTCATATTGTGTTGTTGTGTACCAGGAGTATCCAGTCTGAAAATTAATGAAACGTGGTCCCTAGAGGAAGAGAGAAGGTCGTAGCCTTCTGTAGGTTGGCGCCTACGTACTGGTAAACATATCAACCAGTACAAGATCCAGGGGGTTGGAGCTCCCTTCCAGTAGTAGTTGCAGAATGAGTGAAGGTTGGAGCCTTCTGTAGGCCGGTGCCCACGTACTAGTAAACATATCGGCTAGTACAAGAGCTAGGGGGTTTCATCTCCCATCCAGTAGAAGCTAGAGAAACAGAGAAGGTTGTAGCCTTCTGCAAGTGGGTGCCTACGTACTAGTATGAATCTGCATCAGTACAAGATTGTAAACAGGTTTTTCCTATATTAAAAGAAGACAGAGACAACAGCAGCAGGTGGTTTTTCTCCCGCATTCGGTTTCCACCTTAAATCTTGGTGTTCATGTGTTTTTCTTATGTGTGATGGTTTATTCTGTTATTACTACACACGGTTACTGTTTAAATGGTTGATGAAGTACTGATGCACTGATTAAAGATCAACATATGATGAATTAACTGAATCATAAGTTCACTGGATATATGTTGCCTGCCTTAAAGACAGTTGCGTGCACACGCAATTTCCCTTCATTGAAGTAGCATATATAAATATGAGTGTGAAAAGAAAAAGTTATTGAGTTGATAAATATTGATTCACCCCCCCTATCAGTATTATTTCCAAAAATTGGTATCAGAGGAGGTTCTTTGGTAGAAGCTTGATCGCTTGAAGGAGACATCTCAAAGGAACAGTGACAGCAGGAGAGACAATTGGCCGTTAGGTGGAAGAAAGTATTCACGTTCAGAATCGCCTCAGATTGAAGATGAACAAGCAAAAGAAGTATCAGGTACAAATTTTTGGTCTTCTGGTGATACTTTTCTCTATTCATGCAATGTTGAAGATATTGAAAGTGATTTTGAAAGAAATATAGAGGCAAAAGTTAAAACACTTACAAATTAGATATCAACAAGATATATTTAACAAAAGGGAGTGTGCCTTCAAAGAAGAAGTTACTAGATTAAAAGATCAGTTGGAGGAAGGAAACAAAGTAAGGAAGCAGTATAAGAAAAAGGAAGATCAATATCAAAAGTTGTAGGATGAAGTAACCTCATTAAGAAATGAAGTAAATGAAAAGAGTACAACAATCAAGAGACTTAAAGATAGATCCAATTACTATGAAAGTCTTGAAGCTAAGATCATATCTCTAAAAGAATATCCTGAAAATTCAAATAAGCAGAATGAAGAACTACCTCAAGTAGATGAAGAACAAGAAAATGATATTCTAAAATTAAGGCAACAAGTAGAAGAAGGAAGAAAGGTTGAAGAAATCATGAAGAA
This sequence comes from Pinus tabuliformis, assembly GCA_031772625.1. Classification (NCBI taxonomy): domain Eukaryota; kingdom Viridiplantae; phylum Streptophyta; class Pinopsida; order Pinales; family Pinaceae; genus Pinus; species Pinus tabuliformis. The sequence goes on along the minus strand of CM062807.1, from coordinate 1,208,227,912 downwards.
GAGATATCTGGAAAAGGAAGAGAAATATCAGGTTGAGGTAAATATCTTCAAAGGTAAATTAGAAGAAAAGGATAAATTGTTATAATTTGAAGATAGTACTAAGATTTTGGATAATATTCTTAGTAGTCAAAGGTCTCCTACCATCAAAACTAGTCTTGGTTTTCATGAAACTGTTGAAGGTGAATCTAGCTCACAATATGAGGCAAGGAACTCTAATGCAAAATCTAAAAATCTCAACAAGGAGATAAGAGGTCAACCCCATCAACAACCAAGGAAAGAAAGACTTCAAAGAAAATAATTTAATCCTAACTATGGAAGTGATAATCGGTTCTTTCCTCTGATGAATAATGTTGAATGTTTTATATGTCATAACTTTGGACATGTTGCAGAAAGATGCAAAAGTAGAATGGTTCAAGAAAATAACCATCACGCAGAAAGATCATCAGCTTCCAGGTACTATAAGGGATATTGTTTTTCTTGCAATATGTTTGGTCACAAAGCCATTCATTGCTATAGAGGGAATATGAAACATATAAGATGTTATGCTTGTAAAAAGTTTGGGCATATAGCAAAAGAATGCAGGAGAAAATTTCGGCCAACATACCGAAAAGAGAAAACATCATCACACTCCAAGGTATGGAAGAAGAAGGAAGTACAGCCAGAAAGATGTGGCATAGCATAGTATACATACATAACAGACTCAAGAGGAGCTAAAAATGTGAAACTTCAGAATTCCAATTCTCATATGCAGTTATCATGAAGACAAGTCGCGTATATATGTGAGTTATAAGTTGCACAGTCACGTATATGCTGTTTTGTTGAAGAAGCAGTGGGACACACTCAAGAAAAGGGGTCTGATATGGTTGAGTCAATTATCAATTATATTTTATGTTTTGATTAATGATGATTACAGTCTGCTGATGTGGAAGTGTCTTTGGCCCTCATAAGCTATTAATAATTTGATGAATAATTGGTTAATGATGATGCCTCGATGATTCTTACTGACAAATGCAATGATCAGATCTGACAGTAAACAGTTGGCACATGTTCAGGGGGGCATATGCTTCTAAAAAATGTATTGTTGGCATTATATTAGAAGACCTTGGTACATGATGATACTTATGTTTCTTGATCCACATAGTTGTTTGATTTAGGTGACTCTTTTGATGATGGACATATACAGGTTGTTGATCTTGATGTTGCTAACAGATACTTATGGTGCAGATCATATATGGTGTATGATATTTGTTAATGACTATCTTGTTTAGATCGTTGGTCCTTGTTATAAATGTCATATATATAATTTAATGTAAAGGTCATGAAAATACCTAATTTGTAACCCCACTATGCATGGGAAGAATGATGTAATAATTTTTATTTCAGTCATGTATAAACATTTGGTATATCCCCACTTGGTTGGGTGGATGAATAAACTTTGGTGTATCCCCACTTGGTTGGGTGATTGATGTATGTATGATTCATTGGTCTTAGGGAAGTCATACTCACTTAGTTGAGTTATAGAGTCATGTTATTATTTTGAAACATATCTCTGCAGACTCTACATGTACTCAGAGGGACCATCGACAGCATAGTGCATCTCCAAGGGGGAGAATATCTTGGTCCTCCCTTTACCCTTGATGTCAAATGGGGAGAATATCTTGGTGTTATTTGATATATGTAACAGTTTCTACAGCTTGTCATAATAAACACCAATATGGTTTCCATCAAGTCCAAAGGGGGATATTGTGGGCATTATGATGCAGGTGTTGTCCTTGATGACAACTCTCATATATGATGAATGATCACAATTCACAGTGCAATAGGTTAACACCAAACAATTATAGATCAGACTCCAGAGGTTGAAGAAAGAGAATGGTGTAAGAAGTATACATTGGTTCACCTTGTCCAAGTAGCGTATACATGCGGGCTCTCATAAGAGAAGGAGCATATGCGTATGCATGCACTTTCACATAATGAAAAGCGCGTATCGGATGGAAAATAAAGGTTTTGGTTCGAGGTATTGGTTTGAGGTTTTGGTCCAAGGTTTTGGTCTGAATTTTTGGTACGAGGTATTGACAAAGGATCTAAGTATATGAGAAGGAGAATATCAAAAGGCTAGGTTTGCGAGTAATGAATATCTTATGAAGAGTTAGATCAAAATCAAACATGCATGTTATGGGTTTTTGGTGCTTTTCTTGATCTGAACAAAGGATGAACCTAAGTGGTTTATGATGGATGATGGATCAGGCTCATAAGACCAGAAATGAACTATCATTATGTGGTTTGATCATGGATAGTCTAAATCTGAATACTAACGCATGTTTTATTCTGAAAATGTTATGATCTGAGTATGACTGAAGTATGGAATAGTTGTTAAGTTTTAAGTAAGTATTTTCAAATCTATACGTTGGTTTGCCTTGGCGAAGGCATGTATACTCATCGGTTCAGTTCTTCGAAGTAGCATATACATTATGAGATATGAGGTTTGAAGTTGCAGTTGGTTCTGCTTGTTGATGTAGAGTTTTGGGTTCTGCTTTGTGTTTTGGTGATTGTGTTCTGGTGATAGTATTCTGAATGTTCAGACTGATTGGTTATGATTTGCTACAGTGATGATGAGTTTTTAGTGATTGGTTGTATTGTAGTGGCGATTGATTTTGAGCTATAATGTTACTGATGGGTCTAGTATGAAAATTGGATGAAACATGGCCTTCATATTGTGTTGTTGTATACCAGGAGTATCCAGTCTAAAAATTAATGAAACGTGGTCCATGGAGGAAGAGAGAAGGTCGTAGCCTTTTGTAGGCCAGTGCCTACATACTGGTAAACATATCATCTAGTGCAAGAGCCAGGGGCTTGGAGCTCACTTCTAGTAGCAGCTCGAGAACGAGTGAAGGTTGGAGCCTTCTGTAGGTCGACGCCTACGTACTAGTAAACATATCGGCTAGTACAAGAGCTAGGGGGTTGTAGCTCCCTTCCAGTAGAATTTGGAGAATGAGAGAAGTTTGTAGCCTTCTGTAGGTGGGTGCCTTCATACTGGTATGAGTTTGCACCAGTACAAGATTGTAAAAGTTTTTAATATATTAAAAGAAGACATAGACGACAGCATCAGGTGGTTTTTCTCCCGCAGTGGGTTTCCACCTTAAATCTTGGTGTTCATGTGTGTTTCTTATGTGTGATGATTTATTATGTTATTACTGCACAGGTTACTATTTAAATGGTTGATGAAGTACTGATGCACTTATTAAAGATCAACATATGATGAATTAACTGAATCATAAGTTCACTGGATATATGTTGGTTGCCTTAAAGATAGTTGCATGCACACATGAGTTCCCTTCATTGAAGTAGCGTATATAAATCTGAGTATGAAAAGAAAAAGTTATTGAGTTGATAAATATTGATTCACCCCCCCCCCCTCAGTACTATTTCCAACAAAGGGTTCTCAGTTGCAGCTCATTGTCGATAGCAGGAGCCAAAAGAACCTCATTTCAGTTGAGGTCATGAAGCAATTGGTCCTACTGACTAGAACACATCTACAGTCGTACGCCATCAGGTGCCTTCACCAAGGACGATATCTCCACATCAGCCAAAAATGTCACCTTCCCTACAGCATAAAGCCCTTCACGGATGAGATACTGTCTGATTTTTCTCCTCTTTAAGTTTGTGATGTACTATCAGGATAACCATACTTATGGAAGTGGCATGCTATATATGAGTCTAGACCTCTCTCTGTTATTATTTCTTTGGGTACAAATTTATACATGATACTGTAGGTAACCCCACCTACGTCCATCTCTTTGATCTCTACTAAGTAATGCAGTAAGGTCATCTCCCAAACTGGGAAATTTGTTGTCTTTCTAATTCGCTCTCGAAATAAGCGGAAGCTCATAGCCGCATCCATCGCCCCTGGGAAGGATTCCTCCAACTAGGAAAAGAAGGTGGATACGATCGATGAAGAATACAGGAACATATTCTCCTCACCCACATAGGTACCCTTGCATTGTCAAGTCAAGCATTCAATCGATCTGATTGTCGAAGCATCTCTACCCAACGGGACGATATATCACCACTCCAATTTGGAAAATGAAGAGATCAAGTGGAAAATCTAGGAGTTTATGCAAAAAGGGCACATCAGACCAAATTCCTCACCTTGTGAGAGCCTGATTGTACTTGTACCAAAGAAGGATGGGACCTGGAGGCTCTACATTGATTATCAGGCACTAAACAAAATCCCATGGATTGTTGACCTGCTTAACCAACTCAAGGGGGCCAAGTTTTTCAGCAAGATCGATCTAAAGTTTGGTTATCACTAGGTTCCAATAGAGCCCATAGATATATGGAAGACTGCCTTTAAATCCAAGGAAGGCCTTTTTGAATGGTTGGTTATGCCCTTTGGTTTGACAAATTCCCCTCCTATTTTTATCAGGTTAATAGATGACATCTTATGGCCCTTCACCAACTTGTTCATGGTGATTTATCTGGAAGACATTCTCATCTTCAGCAAGAATTGGGAAGCACACTTGCAACACATTTGGCAAGTCCTTCAAACCCTTCAAAAACATAAATTGTGTGCCAACTTGGAGAAATTCACCTTTGGCATTAGCCTGGTCCAATTCTTGGGTTACATCACAGATGAGAATGGTGTGCATGTGGACCCAACCAACATCCAAGTCATTCTAGATTCGCTAACCCTGACCACTCTAATAGAGCTTCGCAGCTTTTTGGGCCTTGCAAATTTCTATTGTAGGTTCGTGTTGGGATTCTCCAATATCACTTGGCCTTTGAGTCATATTACTAAGGGTGGGGTGAAAGAAAAGTTTTCCTAATCCGAGTCCCAACAAAAGGTGTTCGTTGAGTTGAAACACTGCCTCTGCTCTGAACTGGTACTCACACTGCTAGACCTACAACAGTCATTTAAAATCGATACAGACTCCTCAAACTATGATATTGGTGGAGTCCTCATCCAGCATAGGCATCCCGTGGCCTATCATAGTGAGACACTTTCTGATACAATTCAGAAGTACCCCACATATGATAAAGAGGTGTATTCCATCTTGCAGGCTTTCTGACAATGGAAGCACTACATTCTAGGGAAGGAGACATCATCCACACTGATCACCATCCTCTTCAGTTTATACAAACACAGGGAAGTTGTAGAATGATCACCATCAGAAGTGGTATACATATCTGCAACAATTCCACTTTAACATTAAATACAAAAAAAGCAACACCAATCATGTTGCAGATTGCCTCGGTCGGCCCCCAATTGCAGCACTGACTACTATTCTCAACTCTTGTGGTCACGAGACCTATAGATGGCCACAATTATACAAAAATGATCTAGAGTTTTCCTTGACATACCAGATGTTAGTAGCTGGGAAGAAAATTCCTGATTTCCACCTCTAGGGCATATTATTATGCTACCTGAGCCACCTTTGTGTTCCTTCAAGAGAGTGTGCCAAGCTTATTTGGGAGGTGCACTACATTCGGGTTGCAGGACACTTTGGTGTGGAGAAAATTGGGTTGTACTACAAAAGTACTTTTATTGGCTTAAAATCCGACTAAATATTGGGAAATATATCAAATCCTGCACTGCCTACGCCATATCCAAGCCAACTATCAAGAAGCAAGGCCTGTACACTCCTTTGCCTACTCCCAGCCAATCATGGGAATCCATCTCCATGGACTATATGTTTTGCCTCCCTTCTACCAAGCATGGTAATGATTGTGTATTTTTGGCCATGGGCAAATTTTATAAGATGGCTATATTGGTGGCCTACTAGAAGAGTATCACAATAGAGGACACTTCCAAACACTTCTTTGAGTGAGTATTGGTTTATTTTGGATCCCACAAAACATTATATCAGATCGGGATAACGGGTTCTTGAGCACATTCTGGTCAAGCCTCTAAACACTATTGGACACTAAGCCCACCAACTCAACTACCTTCCATCCCCAAACTAATGGCAAGACGGAGGCTGTCAATAGGATGATAGTGCACATACTCCGCATGTAAAACTCCAAGAATCCTCGAACCTGGGATGAGAGCCTTCCATATGTGCAACATAGTTATAATAGAGCTCTCCATATCTCAACTAGTCGTAGTCCCTTTCAATTCGATCTAGGATTTCAACCATTGTATTTGAGTGATGTTGCCATGCCTCATGCAACTACGTAGACAACATCCACACATCTATTTTCTAAGCCTTATAAAGTGACCAAATTTATTGAACGCATCCAACACATCCATCAACAGGTTCATGACATCCTAGAGAAGTCAAATTCCAAGTAAAAGCAGTGACATGATCAACATCGAGTGCCACACAAGTTTTAGGTGGGTGACAAAGTCTAGTTTCATTTGCAGAAAGAACGCCTTATCGGAGCCCATCAGAATCTTAGGCCACTCTGATATGGTCCTTACACCATTACCAAGGCTATGGGAGACGATGCTTTTGAGCTCAACATTCCCCCATTCCTTGACCCACACCCAGTGTTCAATGTGGACCGCCTTCAACCATACTTCCCACAATTCCTAGACACATCAAACATTACATAAAAGCTTAGACCAATAGAGTTAAATCCCAACTGCATGGAACAGGCCACAATTGATTGGATTATGGATGCATAGGTCAATAACACTCGCCAGAAAAGGATCCAACTATATCGGGTTGTCAAAGTTGTCCAACTCTTGCACCAACGTAAGTGACTCAACAGGGACCATGTTCAACATAAATTGTGTCACCTCATGGAGGCTCTGCACGTGATGGGAACCATTTATTCCTAAGGGGGGAGGAATGATCTAGGTGGATATTGGTGGCCACCCATGTATCCCACCCAGACCTCCATTCAGTTTCATTTGTTTCCTTGTTTATTTCAGCATTTACTATTTTTAGAAGTTTTTCGGGTCCTGAACTTTCGGAGCAGTTTTGACCCCCTAAACGGCGTTTTTTTGAGGTCTATTGTAGGCCCATAGCCAAAGGCAATGGCATGTGCAAATCTGTTAGTATTCGGAGAGACCTTTCCAACAAGGTATCGTACACACCAAATGGAGATAATATCACCAAGTTATGACCCCGGGAAGTTGGCTACCCAACTAACTCGAACGGGGCCCACAAACTCTTGTCGTTACATCTCTTAGGGTTAGGGTTTTGGTTGTTTAGGGTTTTCTCATGTTTTTCAATAATAAATAGGCCCTTTAGCTTCCTAAGGGGGAGGAATGATCTAGGTGGATATCGGTGGCCACCCACCTATCCCACCTAGACATCCAGTCAATTTCATTTGTTTCCTTAATTTATTTCAGCATTTATTATTTTTAGCAATTTTTAGGGTCCTCAACTTCCGGAGCAGTTTTGACCGCCTAAAAGGCATTTTTTTAGGTCCAATGCAGGCCCAAAGCCAGAGGCAGAGTCCTATGGAAAATCTTTTATTAATCAGAGAGACCTTTACAAAAATGTATCATAGGCGTCAAACAGAGATAATATGACCAAGTTATGACCCCGAGAAGTTGGCTTCCCAACTAACCCTAACGGGCCTGACAAACTCTTGGCGTTACATCTCCTAGGGTTAGGTTTTTGGTTGTTTGGGGTTTTATCATGCTTTACAATAATAAATAGGCCCTTGCGCCTCATTGTAACACAATTCATAGGTATGTAGCCACCACCATTTTTCTTAGAGATAAGCTACCATCGCTTAAGCTAGTTTTATTTCCATTCTGTTTGTAAACATATTTCAGTATTTGATATTAATGAAATGAAGTGTTATTTCTACTGCATATTTGTATTTGTGGTTATATCTATAATTTTTTGCGTTCCTATTTGAATTCATATCACAATGTAGCAAGGAATGTGTGTCTAATATCCAGGAGAATAGTTCACGAGGATGTGACAGTGATAATAACAGTTACAACACATTTTCAATATGATCAGTACCAAAATAACTGAAATAGTTCAACTAACTTAGCATAGATGAAAGCAAACATAAATTACAAACATTCACATAATAGTCTTACAAATATCCATAATCCATGCATTAAGAACATGTTGACCATAAGGTTTATTATATTTAGTAAAAGTTCCAAGACATGTGTATACAATTAACACCACCAGCTGTAATAGTAGAGTGTTGGAGCCACTCCTTGATCCTCAAAATAACTAACTTGTCTCTCTAATACTTTATGGGAGGAGCCAAGGTGAAAATTCATTTTCTCATATAATGAGGGTATATATAAAACCAATGAGGTGATGCTTCACCTTCCTTGTGACTCTTTGAATACCCTCATGACGCTTTGAATTAATATGACTTATTGATTTTGCATGACTCTTCATATTTTGAATGTGTCCTTTGGACTTCCACTTTACAATACATTTTGAATAAATAATTTACATCATCCACATTATGGTGTGGCATGTAACAACTCATGGCATGACACTTCTGACATGGACTTCTTGATGATATGGCAATGTCAAGACACTCTTGTTGCTTAGGTGTCTACTTGATAGTGTTCTTTTACCTGCCTCCATATGTCTTGATAGTAAGGAGTCTTCAATGATATTAAGTATTGAGTTGTGGTCGCAATGTTATATACCTAGGGGGGATAATATGGGGTACCAAGGGAGGTACCCAAGGTAATAATGTAATAATGGGATGGGCCATAGTAATAAATAAGGTGGTTAACCCATATCATGTAAGGGACCACAAGTAGTTAATAATAATGTAATGGGCCCATGGTATTAGTTGATGGTATGAGGGAACCATGGTAATGACCCATGGTATTGTATGTATGAGGCCTATATAGAGGCTAGAGACTCCACACGAAGATAGTGAAGGATTATTGTATGAACAGGCATATGGCTTGTGGAGTGTTCTCCTTCCTTAAGGAGTGAATGTATGGTGTTGCCCTACCTTAAGGGTTTTGATCAATAAATAATCATTTCATATTATTTCTGGGTTTATTTGCATTATCTTATATTTTTATATCAGATCTATAATATTTCTGGGTTAGATCTACAATTATCAGAGCTATAATATTTCGGGTTAGATCTACAACAAGTGGTATCAGAGCACTTTCTTGGGCACAAAAGTGGAGATTTTTTTTTTTAAATTTTTGCAGGATTTCGGGGGCGGCAAGTTTGCAGATCAGATTTGTATGTTTTGGTGCAAGATCTGCAAAATCTAATTGCAGATTTGTATTCCTTGTGAAAAAATAGCCGATTTCAAAAAAAAAATCAGTTGAATCGGAGCCCGGATGAAGGAGATATCGCTGATCTAAAAATCAGTGGGGTTGCAGACAATTTTTCAGGGCAGCGAGTTTGCGGCGCAGATCTGGACGTCCTGGTGCACGATCTGCAAAATCTAATTGTAGATCTGGAATCTTGGTGAAAAAATACCTAATTTCAAAAAAAAATCAGACGAATCAGAGTCCGGATGAGGGAGATGTCGCTGATTTAAAATCAGCTCTTTTTTGCAGAAATTTTGGGTGACGGCGGGAGAGTTGCAGCGCAGATCTGAAATTTTAAGCACCGGGATCAAGATTTCTATCACATGGGTAGATGCAGAATGGTTGTTCCATTTCCAAAAACAATTCCTAATAGGGATTCGGAGCAATATTGACTAAACTGTGACAATTTCAAATTTTCGCCAAGTAAGTGAAATTTTTTTCAAAACTCTCTTCATGGCTTCTAGCAAGGTTCTATGTTTTATAGGAAAAGATAATGGTCCTACTATTGAAGAATACATAAAAACAAACAAGTTCCTATGGACACATCATTGGAGAACTTTTGTAGTGTTTAATTTTAGAGATGAGGCAGCCACATGGTGGGGATTACTTAACCAAAAGAAGTGTTCCGACCTGCCCGATGAAGAATTCGAAAAATTACTTTTAGACAGATGGTCTCATGCCAAAAAACAAGATAAAGAGAAACATGTGGGGCTATTTCCTACTGGTATATCCTTATTACAGGTTCATGGATTGATTCAGAAAGAGAAGATCATTGTTTCTATAAATCCTAGTTGCAAGCATAATTTTATCAATGTTAATTTGGTAAAAAAATTGCAAGTTCCAGCAAAACACATTGAAACTGCACAAGTTGATAATGAGGATGTTCAAGTGTACAAGGATTTGAAGATTTCTATGGATAAATATGTGTTGCATGGTGATTTTTATGCTTCAGATATGGATAACATGGATGTTGTTTTGGGATACCCTTGGATGGAATCAGTGGGTACTATAAATATTAATGTGCAGAAGAAATTCTTGAAGCTCTGGTATAAAAAGAAGAAAATTACATTACAGGATATTTCCATTAATAAGCAGGTAGAGTCCAAGGAGGCTAAAGCAAAAGGTGTTCCAGAGTCTGACATATTAGATGAGGAGCTAGTAATGATAGACCATCAAACACAAACAGAGGCTGAAGCAGAAAAGGTTACAGGTGCTGATACATCAGAGGACGGCTCAGTGGTTGAAGTCATATTGGAAAAGAAGACACCACAACAGGCACCACAGCAGGGTGAATTAAAGAAAAAGACATCGTGGGTTAAAACTTCAACATATCATGCCCACGGGGCTTTGGATTGATGGTGAATGGGTGCACTGTTAAGGCACTCCTTGTGATAGGTCACCGGTTCAAATCCCCCGTGGGTACTTAGGTTAGTCTTAACTAGAAAAAAAAAAAAACTTCAACATATCATCACCCACATCACCCCGCAAGACAACCATCAAGATGGAAACCAAGTAGTCACATGACGGGTAGCGAGGAGAGAAGATCCACCCACTACGCATCAACACAGAAGAGCTGCCACGGTCAACTTCCATCTCAAGCGAGCGAGGCACCAGCGAGATCGAGGGTTCACCTTTCTCTTGGATGGCTAGATGCACGTGCATGGTATTAGTGGACTACTCTTTTGAGTAGATCTTATTATTTGTGTTCTTCCCATGTTTCGGGGACGAAACATGCTTAGGGGGGTGGAATGTTATATACCTAGGGGGATAATATGGGGTACCAAGGGAGGTACCCAAGGTAATAATGTAATAATGGGATGGGCCATAGTAATAAATAAGGTGGTTAACCCATATCATATAAGGGACCACAAGTAGTTAATAATAATGTAATGGGCCCATGGTATTAGTTGATGGTATGAGGGAACCATGGTAATGACCCATGGTATTATATGTATGAGGCCTATATAGAGGCTAGAGACTCCACATGAAGATAGTGAAGGATTATTGTATGAACAAGCATATGGCTTGTGGAGTGTTCTCCTTCCTTAAGGAGTGAATGTATGGTGTTGCCCTACCTTAAGGGTTTTGATCAATAAAGAATCATTTCATATTATTTCTGGGTTTATTTGCATTATTTTATATTTTTATATCAGATCTATAATATTTCTGGGTTAGATCTACGACACGCAAACTAGCACCCCTTTTCTTTCTCTCGGTTGATCAGCTAGCATACCTAGCTACAAAGAGGTCTTTCAACATGTTTCTCTTCTTCATCCCCTTCTTCATCATCTTTCCATGGTATGATAAGATACCTGCATCTACAATTCACTCGTGATGAGACGACATCAGTCCGACCAAAACCTCTAGTCTAAGACAATGCATGTTGATCCATTGACTGAGTAGGAACTAGGTTACAAGCTAGGAGAGGGGCTCAGTGACTGAGCCTTGGTTAACTCTTTCATGAAAGGTCTTGGTTCTTTGGGGATTACTGATTCATCGTGTAGATTACTTGGGTCTCCCCACTTACCCCATGACTAAACATGGTCCATTTTATACATTTCTCAGTTGAACACAACATAAGATTCAACAATATCACAATGTTTTGAGTTGGGAAGGGTAGTGAAGTTCGCGAGCTTAATATTTTTAGAGTATATTTTTTCACTTTGGTGTTTCTCCACTACCATCAAGCCTGTTCAATACCCTGGTGGAGTCACTACAAGAACACAAACATTGCTCCGATGCCAGTGAGCCTGGACAGTACCCTGGTGACGTTTCTTGTTTCATCTCTCTGCATAGGAAGCCTTTCTCTTATTTCACCTTTATTTATTTATTTTACAGGACTGTGCATCGGAACTTATTCATTCTATGGGTGGAAGAGGGATCCTGAATTATTGAGATTAAAAGAGGTTGTTCCTTCAGAGAAGCATATAAAGACCTCTGATTTAGGTTTTCTCATTTATATTTTTCCCCTTCTCCTCTTTTACTAATTGGATAAGCATGAAAACACCGTGCATAAGAACTTAGTGTGTTTTATAGAATCATTTAGCACTCTTGTAGTTCTGATTCTCTAATATGGCCTTGGGCAACCCTTTACCATTCTGACTTGATCATTTATTAAAAACCAGTGTTTTCAATTCCATACGCGACTCTGCCCTTTAAAAATCATGTACACATGCTTGTACCATAATACAGAACCCGCATATATGATTTAAAATGTGAAAAAATAAAAATATATCCTATTTTTCAGGCGCACATTATGGGTTTCACTAAAATCCCACCTATAGGAGCCTACGGCCTAACTGAATCAAATGATTTTTGGTTGTATTTAAACACCCCTTGGGAAGGCCTAATCATAGAAGGAGATAGGATATCGACATTATAGTCCTTTTTGTCCCCAAATCAAGTCTAATTTTCCATATGCCTCTTACACTCTCGGTCATAGGAAACCCTTGTTTCCTTACACAAATGCTCATCCTTCATTATATGGCATCCTTTTGCACATGCTTGAGAGGTGATCTTTGAGGCTTGGGCTGGATGGACCCAGAAGAAGGTTTCATTGGTTTTGTGGTTGGATAAGGTTGTATCTATTCACTACTATTTGTTGATATCAATAAAGAAGCTCTTTCTTGTTCCTGATATGTTATGATCTCATGTTTTAATGATTCATGTGTAATATATCATGTTTTATATGTTTATGCTTGATTATCTAACATGTTTATTATGCATGCACTTTGGACTACATGATATATATATTCTTCTCTAAACTAGTTGCAGGTCTGATCACTTTGGAGGAGGCAGAGGGTTTGGACCCTATGGGATCAACATCAAATGTAGGACCTAGGGGTACTCCTCTCAAACCCAATTTTGGTAGTTTATATTGTTTTCTTTCTTGAATATACGCTTCTTATTGATAGTCTCCCTTCAATCTATTGAGGTTGTCAACCCTTACCTTAGGGAAGTTTTTCCCGCCAACAGAACTGGAAACTCTGTTGGGGAATATATTATCCATCTAGTCAGTTGTTACTCTCAAGAGGAATATGTATTGGTCCTGCATCCAACAATATGGCTGAAGAAAGTGTTTTCATTAATTACTATCTGAAGAAATATCTTCTGGTATTCAATCGTTAGTGGTTTATTTGGATTCACAGCTGGTGGTGTCTCAAATAAATAACATATATCATGTGAGAGATCCTTTATTACGTCTCCAATTTCTAGGAGTGATGTTATTAGAAAGATCATTTAATTTTATTACTTTTATTCATATTCCACGATTAGAAAATTCATTTGTTGATTATATAGTGTTAAGTTATGGTATGTTCTATGCTTATAACAATTTACTTTTTTTTCTTATTATATTCCACCGATTAGCAATCACATGTACATAAAGTAAAGTGCAAATAGAACATTAAACGATCGACAGAAAACAAGCCAAGACAAGAGACACAAGATGTGGCGGCTAGCCAGGGACAAACCCCACAATGTGTGGGGAAACCCTTTGATCAAATCTTCTTTTATCTTAAATAATTCAGCAGAGAGAAATAGTACAATAAATCTGATTCATATCAGCAGTAGTAAACCCTAGATCAGCAGCATCAGTATTAGCGACTTCATTATCAAACTAGGGCAGACGATATCTCACAAACCGACCGTCGGATTGACTTCATTCCACCACCAAAAGTTTCGGCTTTCAAAGGAGGTTCAGATGAACCTACAGTGCAGTTCCAAAGAGGAGATCTTCTAGGCCACACAAGTCAATCTTTACTTCAGCAGTTGCAGCGTCAGTTTCAGCAGTTTTCGACTTCAAATTAGGGCAGTCGATATCTTGCAAACCGTTTGTCGGATTGACTTCATTCAACCACCAAAAGTTGCGGCTTTCAAAGGAGGTTCAGATGAAATTATAGCACAGTTCCAAAGAGGAGATCTTCTAGGCCATGCAAGTCAATCTTTACTTCTGCAGTTGCAGCTTCAAATTCAACAGCTTTCGGCTTCACATGTGTGAGAGAGAGAGACCCATTTCAGCGCAGTAGAGAAGAGACTCATATCTGCGCAGTAGAGAGAGAGAGATGTGATGAGATGAGTGAGTCTAAATGAGGAAAATTCCTCTTATATTTATACACAACGTTGGTGGATGAATAGATGCGACTGTTGGGCTTCTGAGCCTACATGAGTTGTAGGTCGGCTTGATAATAATTCCATAATCAAAATAAATTCATATCTCCATGAATACTTATCGGAATTGGATGATCTTTATATCAATCCTACACCTCTCGATGAGAGGAATCTAATAAAAATATTATCATCCATGAATAAGATGACCCACATGAAGTTTTTCCCTGGATGCCAATTTTAACACTCCCTCTCAACCATGGAGAACTTCATCTGCAATCTGTCTATCGGTCATTACTATTCATCCATCAAATGCACTGCCCTGTATAGCCTGACCCTTGCCCCGCTCTGCTCTATTCTGCATGTTCTTCTTTGTCTTGTTCTACCTGCACTGATCTGTATTATTTTGCTCTGTTCTGCTCTGCTCTTGCATTATTTTGTTCTGCTCTGCTTTTGTCCGAATTATGAAGAAGAAGAAATGATCGAGGATGTATCATACTGACTCAAAGTCAGTCTCAGAGTATGTACCACTAGTCCCAGACCAGTCTCAACCAACCCAAAGTCAGCGTCATAGTGAGTACAACTCCAATGGTCCCATACCAATATCATCCTCCACTGACTCAAAGTCAGTCTCAGAGTATGTACCACTGATCCCAGACCAGTCTCAACCGACCCGAAGTCAGCGTCATAGTATGGTACAACTCCTACCACTGGTCCCAGACCAGTATCATTGATCCCAGATCAATGGAGGTCATCCTAGCGTAGGGAGTACAGTAGATACAACGATGCGTCCATCGGTACTACTATGGTCCCTAACTTCATTTCCCTGCTCATTGATCAGATGAGAGGTACTTCCCATGAGTCCCAGACTGCATGGGTAGGATGCCTCGACAGGAGAACTAATCAATCCTGTCCTCACAAGAGAACACATCAATCCTGCTACAATTGCCATGGAGAACACATCAATCCAGGCCTCACAAGATAACACATAAATCCAGGCTGCCATGGAGAACACATCAATCCAGGCCTCACAGGAGAACAAATCATCCTGCTACACAGGAGAGCGAATCATCCTACTCCACAAGAGAGTGAATCATCTTGTCCCACAAGAGAGCGAATCATCTTGTTCCAGTGTGCACCACCAGGGGAGGGTGAGTCACCCTGTGGTCATATGTTGCTCCAGTAGGAACCGCAAGCCCTCAGAGCTCCTAGAGCTCAATGTATGCAACATGCAGGACCCTTGTACAAGGGTTTCTTGCCAACTCCAAGTCGTTTGGGAAAATCACAGATTAGATCTTTCCTCGGGGCTTTGACAAGGTGTATAAACCTGTACATCATCTTAATGTGATGGAGCTTCCTTGCTCATCGACTTACCATATCCTAGATGATGTCTATCTGTTGGAGCAATTGACGAATATGGGATTCCTGAATAATCAAATCCCACCTCTCGTTGTTACAGAGAATCACAGTGGTATCCAATGTAAATCCAAACAGCTCACTGAAGAGCTTTCGCAACCAGACTGCCTCACACGAGGTTATGCTAGCAACAATATATCCTGCTTCGGCGGTGCTCAAAGCTACCGACTTCTGCTTCATGCTCATCCAGGATATCGAAGAAGATCCCAAGGTGAAACAGTACCCGGAAGTACTCTTACGGTCCACCACATTGCCTGCCCAATCAACATCAGTATATCCAAGTAGTCTCACACCTCCGGCAATGTATCTTAATCCATGAGAGATTGTGTCCTGAAGACATCTCAGAAGATTCTTGGCATCAATCCAGTGAGGCTCAACCAAATATGAGCTCACAATGCTAACTGCAAAACATATGTTCAGACGGAGGTTCACCAAGAACATCAATGTGAATGAGTTTTTGAAACTCAGAGGCATTTCCCAAGTCTGGTCCGACATCACTACCATATAACTTCTAAAAGTTAAGATCCTCGAGGTAGTCATAGGCTTGCAGTCCATCATACCGAATTTTTCCAATATATTTACCACATATTTTCCTTGAGATAGGAAAATTTCCCTTGGCTTCTGCCACACTTCAAGTCCTTGGTCCTTCATTTCAAATTCAAAAGCCATCTCCCTCTAACATTTGTGAATGAGAGGGTTTGCACCTGTTAGAAAGAGGTCATCCACATACAACACCAATATGAGAGGCTTGTCATCTTCAACCTTAAAGTAAAGGTTAGGATCGGCTTCACTCCTAGTGAATCCCAGCTTCATCAAGTAGCTATCGATCCTCTCATACCATGCTTGGGGTGCTTGCTTCAGCCCATAGAGAGCTTTCTTCAACCTGCATACATGAGATTTTCGATCATAAATCGCAATTCCTTCGGGTTGCTCCACGTAGACCTCTTCTTTGATCGAGCCATGGAATAACGCAGTCTTGACATCCATCTGATGTAGGTTCCATCCTTGTGAAGCGGCAAGGGCTATGATCGAGCGGATGGTCGTATATCTGGCAACAGGTGCAAATATCTCATCATAGTCTATACCTTCCTTTTGGGAAAAACCTCGAGCAACAAAACGAGCCTTATACCTTTCCGTGCTTCCATCTGCTGCATGCTTTATCTTGTAAAGCCATTTGGAAGTAACAACAGTCTTGTCTTGGGGTCTGGGAACTACTTCCCAAACATCATTCTTTATGATAGACTCATATTCTTCGGTCATAGCATCCTTCCATACCTGATGCTTGACGGCATCTGAGAATGACGAAGGCTCATTTTGTATGATCGTGCTCATGATGGTCAGGTATCCTTGATACCTATTAGGTTTCTTACTTTCACGAAAGGTTCCTCGGGGTGCAGCATGTCCTTCAGCATCATCAAGTAACCCCTTAAGCCATGAAGGCCTCTTCCTAGAAGAGGAAGGCTCATATGGAGGAGGATCAATCAGATCCATGGGTTCTTCTACATCAGGCATTGATTCATCATCCTTTTCTTTCGGTTCCCTGGTGTCGGCTTCTTGAGAGCTCCTCAAATTCGGAAGATTGATCACCTTGCTGAGAGCCATATCTTCGTCAAAGGTGACATCATGACTAATTATGACTTCCCTTTGACCGGCTACATAGATTCTATAGCCTTTAGTATTTTCACCATAGCCCACGAAAATTCCCTTCTTTCCAGATGCTCCCAATTTATTTCTTTTCTCTTTCGGCACATGAAAGTATACAGGGCTTCCAAAAATTTTAAAATGAGAAACATCAGGTTTCTTACCGGTGAATTTTTCTTCAGGAGTCTAGGAACCCAATGCTTGATGAGGGCATCAAATTTGTACATATACGACGGTGATTGTAGTTTCAGCCCATAGAAACTTTGGAAGTCTTTGATCATGTAGCATGGCCCGGACAACTTCCATCATCGTGTGGTTCTTCCTTCCTTCCACACCATTCTGCTCAAGAGTATGTGGTGTAGTAGTCTCCCTCTTAATGCCAGCCTCAAATATGCCTGAGTGAACCAACTGTAATACATCAGAGGTCTTGCTTTGGCTTGAGGGGAACGGTCCCCTTTTGAGCATTCCTTCGACACATCCCGGACATACACCTTCTTTCTCTACTTGGAATTTGGGCATCCCTGTCACCATTTGTTTTACACCAAGTAGAGCTTTGTAATGAAGGTGGGAAAACCTCTGATGCCAAAGTTTGGACTGAAGAGTTGTGTCACAAGACATGACACCTAGCGGACTTCCATCGACCTGATATGATGAATCAACACTAAACCCAAGAGTAAAGGCATTTCCATATACATACCTTGCCATTGCTTAAGGTTACCTTGTAGCCTTTGTCTTCCATTGTCGAGATGGACACCAGGTTCTTTTTGAGATCAGGTACATATAATACATCTTGTAATTGAATCGTATTACCTTGATTCAGTTTAGGAGAAACATTGCCTACACCTTTCACTGGGTATTTCATGTCATCTCCAAGGACAATTTCCAAGTTAGTTTCTTTCTCTACCAGATTATAGAGTACTTCTTTGTAACCAGTGAAGTGTCTTGAGGCACCACTATCAATGAGCCAAATTCCCATTGAGTCCAAAGGAGCAGAGGTAGATAGAGCAGCTGGTAGATAATATTCAGCCTACTTATCGTCAACAGTGTTAGATTCATACCTGGAATTTCTAGCCTTCTTGAATGGTTGCCCTCTTCCTTGATTTCCCGCATTCCTTTTTCCTTTGTTGTTGAATTTTCCATTCCTTCGATTACCATGAGAGGGATTTTGATCATCGTCACGGTGAGAGTCCTTTCTATCAGGGCATTCCCTTGCATAGTGACCTGCTTTATCACAAATGTAACATTGTCATTTTCTTCTAGCCTTAGGTCCAGCCTTTCCTTTTGATTTAGTCCCGGAATTATTTCTTTTCTTTGCATGAGAAGAAAAGGCAGCAAGAGGACCTTTAGGCATGGGCATTTCTTGCACTTCTTCCCTTGTTGCATCTAGCCATTAATTCCTCGAAACTAGGAATTACATTATTGTTCAGAAGAGTAGTCCTGAACACATACCATTCAGATGGTAATCCTCCGAGAGTTGTGAGTGCCATTTCTCTGTCAGTAATGGTTTCCCCAATAGATAGGAGATCGTTCTTGATCTCGATGATTCTTAAGAAGTATGCTTGCATACTTTCATCTTTACCCTTCTTGATTTCCCTCAGCTTATTTCTAAGAAACAAAACTTGATTTACATCATTAACTTTAAATAAACTCACCAGTCTATCGTAGATTTCCTTGGAGGTGTCCAGTTCAGAGATGTAGGCCACCAAGTGCTTGTCGATAGAGTCCCGGATGATCTTCTATTGTTTTGACTTCTCCATTTTTTCATTTGTTCCAGGCAGCAGTGGATGCATTTGATGGAGGCTCAACAATATTTCCTCTCACATGATCCAACACTCCTTGATTCTCAAGGGTTAGATCGATAGACATCTTCCATCCGTGATAGTCAACTTTCTCACGGAGCTTGTCTTCAGCAGGAAAGAGTGTTGAGGACCCCATAGTTCTTTTAGGATAGCCTTGCCAATCTTCTCTTCAATGATTGCTCTTGCTCTTGCTCGGGCTTTGTCTTCACCTCAGCTCTGATACCATGTTAAGTTATGGTATGTTCTATGCTTATAACAGTTTACTTCTTTTTCTTATTATATTCCACCGATTAGCAATCACATGTACATAAAGTAAAGTGCAGATAGAACATTAAATGATCGACAGAAAACAAGCCAAGACAAGAGACACAAGATGTGGCGGCTAGCCAGGGACAAACCCCACAATGTGTGGGGAAACCCTTTGATCAAATCTTCTTTTATCTTCAATAATTCAGCAGAGAGAAATAGTACAATAAATCTGATTCATATCAGCAGTAGCAAACCCTAGATCAGCAGCATCAGTATTAGCGGCTTCATTATCAAACTAGGGCAGACGATATCTCACAAACCGACCGTCGGATTGACTTCATTCCACCACCAAAAATTTTGGCTTTCAAAGGAGGTTCAGATGAACCTATAGCGCAGTTCCAAAGAGGAAATCTTCTAGGCCACGCAAGTCAATCTTTACTTCTGCAGTTGCAGCTTCAGTTTCAGCAGTTTCCGGCTTCAAACTAGGGCAGTCGATATCTTGCAAACCGTTCGTCGGATTGACTTCATTCCACCACCAAAAGTTGCGGCTTTCAAATGAGGTTCAGATGAACCTACAGTGCAGTTCCAAAGAGGAGATCTTCTAGGCCACATAAGTCAATCTTTACTTCTGCAGTTGCAGCTTCAAATTCAACAGCTTCCGGCTTCACATGTGTGAGAGAGAGAGACCCATTTCAGCACAGTAGAGAAGAGATTCATATCTGCGCAGTAGAGAGAGAGAGATGTGATGAGATGAGTGAGTCTAAATGAGGAAAAGTCCTCTTATATTAAACACAACGTTGGTGGATGAATAGATGCGACTGTTGGGCTTCTGAGCCTACATGAGTTGTAGGTCGGCTTGATAATAATTCCATAATCAATATAAATTCATATCTCCATGAATACTTATCGGAATTGGATGATCTTTATATCAATCCTACACCTCTCGACAAGAGGAATCTAATAAAAATATTATCAGCCATGAATAAGATGACCCACATGAAGTTTTGCCCTGGTTGCCAATTTTAACATATAGCTAATCAAGCATTAGATTGACACATTAATCATTCATCACGTTAAAATCAAAAGATATCATAAAATCATTTGTATATGTGATCAAATCATTGCGAAACCATCTATATACAGATAGGAATAATGTGTCCAAAATATTACAAAATGTGGAAAAATGCCCTACAAAATTAGGGCTTGAGACCGATCATATCTATAAAAAGAGCAGTCATCTAATATAAGTTTGTGGACCCTACCCTGGATGACCATAACGGAAGCAGATGATGGTATTCACCACCCGTCAGAAGAGACGCACCCACTCTCATGATACTCCTACCACTCACCTCTGAATGGCCTCGGGGAGATCCTCTATGGCTACCATGGGAACCTAGTGAGTCAAACTCTCCAAGTTCCTCTAAACTGTATGAAGGACTCTCTCGGTCTCTGCTACTACTCTGTTTGCGTCTCTATTGCGACGCCTATGCCTAAGTAGACCCTTAGGTCTCACTGGTCCAACATCTGCATCATGATCAAATAATCTTGTAAGATTTTTGTTTCACAGAAACAAGAATATTAACTTCTTAATATCATATTTAAAATCCAAAAAAAAAAAAATAACGTAAAAAAAAATAAAAAAAATACCCATGTCGCCCTTTGCAGGGCCCTCGAGAAGTGCCAGATATGGGTCCTCTCGATAATCTATGACTGCATAGGGGTAGCCATCTATATCTATGACTTGTTCCTCCCACCGGAAGAAGAACGCGTCATCAAATGTTGCTAGAGTGACTTTACCTCCACGAATTTCTTAATCAAGTCTACCGATCTAGCCATCTTGATATCAATGGGACTGCTAATGGCTATAGACACTTTGGGTCGGAATGTTGGTACTCTCAAAGAAAAAGGAAAAAATTATGCTCCCATAGCCAAAATTCTTTGTTTTTCCCCATTTCATTGAAAATAATTGCTTCTTCATGCAAGACAAGATCCCTATGCACCAATCAAATACTTTCAAATGAAGGCACTCTACTGCCAAGAACGTGGCAGGTCGAGAGGCCTGATGTAATGTTGTCAAGCCTGCTACCCTGACAACGGTAAAGAGGATAATTTTAATCAGCAAGGTCCTTTTATTTTTTATCGGAATCTGTGATTTGACCTTGTATGTCCCTGGTGTGGAGTAGATATCTATGTAATTTGAGACATTTAGGCCTCCTCGAGCCCTCTCTTTCAGATCAACTATGTCCCCTCCTCAACAAATTCTTGTGATGAAGTAAATATCGTCCACATCAATTTGTAAGGGAATTTCATCAATCAAAAAAACATCTTGCTCTGGATCCCAGTAATGAACAAGAATTTCTAGCAATCGAGTTTGGGTTTTCATGTTTGACATCATAAAAACCTTGAGCAATCCACATCCTCTCAATGCATATAATGCCATTGGATCATTTAAAACCTCATTGCCAACATCTCTATACTCCCTCTATTTCCAAACAATTGACATCCCACAAATTTAAGAGGATTCATCCATTAGAAATCAGAATTTTCAAACTTCTCTGCATGTACATGACTTTATTTAATGGTAGTCGCGTATACACGCAGATTTTCCTTTGGAAACCCACATGTAGGGATTGTCGGGAGCAACCCAATTTGGCCTAGATTTTGGAAAATTCTCTGCATTTTGTGGGGTGGAGCGTGCAGTGGAGCAACAAAGCGTATTTTGAGGAACTAAATATACTGCGCGGTGTTGTAAGGGCTTTAGTGTGGGTCGAAGCCCCTCCCTTTTGTAAAAGTGCACGATTTTGTAAGGGATCAATGGTTTTGGCGCCATAGTTGCTTGTTTTAGGGAGTCAATGATATTTGGACCAAGGTATTTTGATGAGGTAAACTACAATGTAATGGTATATATAGGGTAAAATAATAACAAGAGAGAGGAGAATCAATCAGTGTTGTGGATGAATTATTGTGATTTGTAATTTGGTAATAAAGGAGAGGCTCTGCAGCTAAGTGCACAGAGACTTAGAGAAGAGTCTGCAGCTGAGTGCACAGACGACCATCAACTTAGTGTGCAGACCAAGAAATGTTTGGTTTTCAAAGATTCATTATATTAAGCAATAGTTCTTGTGGATGTAGCCCTACACTAAGGTGAACCATGGTACATTAGTGTTTTGATGTGTATATTTTCTTATTATTTGTTTTAGAGTAGTAGTTATTACAATTGGACTTTACTTTATCACAGTGGTGGTTTATGGTTTTATATGCCAAGTTTAAGTGATTAATCTAATGCGGCGAAGTGATTTATAATTGCTAAGACAAGATAACATAATAGTACCACATCTTCTAATCCTTCAAGGCTGCAAAAACCTGGTTCTACATCATCCCATAGTCACTTCGGGTGAGACTGTGATATGCTTGCATGTTGTTGCTAAAAGGGCTAGTGGCCAAGGGTTTTGTTGGTGCGCAGTACAGATTGAACCTGGGTCAACGCAAATAGAGCCAAAAAATGGTTTATTTCTGGTACCAGGATCTATTTGAGGGATATGTGCATGTGGTACCCGTCGAAGAGACTTGAAAGAGCGAGAATGTGTGGATCAAGAAAATAGAGACCCTCGTCTGACATCTGAATCTTAGTTACATAAGTATATTTTTATAGAGCAATATGATATTTTTTTCGCTCTTTTCCTGTTGAGTTGTACGAATGGATATCAAGGTTGACCAAAAGGAAGAATTATTTTAAGGGTAAAGAACCTACGGAGTGGACTCCCGAACTCATACAACAACTCAAGAGCACTGACAATAGGATCAAAAAGGTAGTCAATTTCTGGATCGATAGCATGTTGGGAGGATTCATTACTGTTAGGCCCCTATAATACTAGTGATTCCCCCATTACGATTGTCATTGTATCCCTTATTGTTATTATTGTGCCCCTATTGTCCCCATATAGTTATTAGTATGCCCCATAGAAACCCACTATTGTTATTTTTGTGCCCTTATGTTATTACTGTTATGTCAGCTTGATTATATTGTGACCCCTTAGACTCCTATATATAGAAGGGAGGTTTAGTCATTTGTATCATCAAATTATTGTTCATTTGTGTAATGTAAAGGAGGTTTCCCCCTCGAAGAGCTGAATTCTAAGGCGTTCATCTATCTTTTCTATCTTTTTGTGAGCTGGTTTCCTAACATTTGGTATCAGAGCTTTGAATTCTAGGGTTTTGCTGCTCCAAACAAGTCATCATGGAATTTTCGCTATAACTTTTTTTTTTGCAACGTTTTAGAATCTACAAGAAAAACCCATTTTTGCTGATATAGTTATGAACTTCAGGTCTGAATTTAAAAGCTTTTCTCGCTATATTTGCGGAGATATGTTCTAACGAATTTAGGGTTTTTGCAGACTCCCGAATTACAATCCAAACAGGTGATCTAGGGAAAATCGCCATAACTTTGTTTTGACCTTCAGATTGAAATCTCGTAAGAAGTTTCAGAAAGAGGAATGCCTATAGTTTTCTATGTATAATGTTCAGATACTAAGGTGGAAATAGTGACATGTGGCACGTTGTACAAGTTCGCTCTACTGAACTAGTCTAGAATCAGGTCACCGTGGGAGATTGGGCATAACTCTTCCTTGAAGAATCCAATCTTGATTAGACTTGTGAGGTTAGAAAGAGGACTCAAAGGGACACTGCAGGATGAGATTTCAGATATTCTAGATCCACAGTTACAAATATACAATAGATTCAATATCGAGCTCTTACAAAGTGAAAAAAAGGTGTGTAGTTTTTTTTTGAATTTTGCATAAGATTGGTTTGAAAAAATAGTTTGAAGAAATTCAAAGGGAATAGTGAAGAATTATTAGCATTAATTAATGCCCCGAAAAAATAAAATGGAAACACCTAGTAAGCAACCTGAAATCTCTAGCATGACTCATGAAGAAGAGGAAGAAATGAAACATGATATATCAAAATTACAAGACCAAGTACAACAAATTTCACTCTCACTAAAGGTAAATGAAGCCAAGATGAATGGCGTGGAAGCTAATATGAATGGCATGCAATTTAAGATGGATGGCATGGAAGCTAACATGAATGGCATGCAAGCTACGATGGGTGGCGTGGAAGCTAAGATGGATGGCATGGACGCTAAGATGAATGGCATGGACGATAAGATGGAAGAATTGAAGATAAATTTGAACAAGTTGCTACAATAAATGGTCACTAATGGTGAAAGGGTAGTAAAGGAAATTCATGATGAGAACAAAAGAAAATTTAATCATGATTTTATAGACTCTAATGTTGGATTGAAGACCCACCATGTTCCAAAAATCAATATGAGAAAGTTTGATGGCAAGGATCTCGGAACATGGATACTAAAGATGGAGCAATTTTTCGATCTCCATAATGTGCAAAACATACAAAAGGTACGTATTGCAACTTTATATTTGGAACCAAATCAATTTGTATGCTATCGATGGCTTTTCTCTCGTAAACAAATTGTCACATGGGCAATTTTTACGGAAGAAATGATAGCACATTATGAGGATACAAAAAGAAACACCTTTTTTATCCAATTGATAAATCTCAAACAAAAGGGTTCAATGATGGAGCACATTGAGGACTTCCAAAAATTGAACAAGGGTAAAAGATATTCCAGAGGAACATAGGATTGATGTGTTCATATGGACTTTAAAGGATGATATCCAACATGAGGTTCGCCTTTGGGAACCTGATTC
Organism: Pinus tabuliformis; assembly: GCA_031772625.1. Classification (NCBI taxonomy): domain Eukaryota; kingdom Viridiplantae; phylum Streptophyta; class Pinopsida; order Pinales; family Pinaceae; genus Pinus; species Pinus tabuliformis. The sequence goes on along the minus strand of CM062807.1, from coordinate 1,208,202,755 downwards.
ATTGGAGAAGGCATTCAGGTTAGCAAGAAGAATGGAAAGCAAAATTATGGCAACCAAGAAGCCTACCACTCACAACTATAAAGATGGAAGTTTTGTTTCCCCTAGCCTTCCACAACTTACAAGGTTGACACCACAACAATTGGAAGAAAAAAGAGAAAAAGGGTTTTGTTACAGTTGTGATATCAAATACACTAAAGGTCATAAGTTTGCTGAGAAGAAATTATTCTACAAAGATTGTGAAGAGGAGGAAGAAAAGGAACAAGAAATGTCAAAAGGAGAGGATAAACTCCAGGAAAAAACCCTAGATAAAGAAGAAATGAATTCGACCATATCTTGTAATGCATTGGCTGGAATTACCACTCCTCAAACTATCAAAATAGAAGGACATATCAAGAAGAAAAAATTAATAGTGTTGATTGATTCAGGAAGTACCCATAATTTTATTCATTGTAAGATAGCAAAGGAATTAAATTGCTTCCTATATCCAGCACCAGAGTGTCAAGTGATGGTTGCAAGTGGAGGAACCATAAATTGCTTTAGAAAGTGCCATAATATCAAGCTATCCATGGGAGAATATGTATTGAATAGCCCAATGCTTTCCATTTTAATGGGTGGTGTTGATGTTGTACTAGGAATCTAATGGCTACAATCCTTGGGTACAATAGCTTTTAATTTTCAAGAACTTTTCATGAAATTTTGAAAGGAAGTTGAATTAAGGGGTATTGCAGGGAAACCAGGAAAGATAATCAGTGCTAACGGTATGACAAAGTTTCTAAAGAAGTAACAACGAGGTGCAATTGCACAATTATGTTCGTTAGATGTTCCCACATCGAAGTCATTGATCTCCAGAAAGTCTTGGAAAATAATTCCAAGGTATTTGAGACTTCCAAATGTCTCCCACCTATTCGTGATCATGATCATGCTATTCATTTGATTCCAGGAAGTGTTACTCCAAACATCAGGCCATACAGATATCCTTATGCCCAAAAGAGTGAAATTGAACGTATGATTGTAGAAATGCTAGGGACTGGTATAAATCAACCTAGTCAAAGTCCTTTCTCTGCTCCAGTAGTATTGGTGCACAAGAAGGATGGATCATGGCGCATGTGTCTAGATTATAGGGAGCTCAACAAGCTCACTATTAAAGATAAATTTCCCATTCATGTCATTGATTTATTGGATGAATTGCATGGATCAATTTACTTCACCAAGCTGGATATTAGTTCATGATATCATCAAATCAGAATGAAGACTGAAGACATTCTGAAAACAACATTTAGAACTCATGAGGGTCATTATGAATTTTTGGTCATGCCTTTTGGCCTTACCAATGCACCTTCTACATTTCAAGGTTTGATGAATTCCATTTTCAAACCCTTCCTTAGAAAACTTGTGTTAGTATTTTTCGATAATATACTAATCTACAAAAAGTCTTGGAAGGATCATGTTGAACATGTTGACAGGGTGCTCAAACTATTGGAGGAGAAACAATTATATGCAAAAAGCTCCAAATCTTTCTTTGGAGTACAAGAGGTGGAATATCTAGGTCATATTGTATCTCATGAAGGTGTTAAGGTAGACCCTAGCAAAATTAAAGCCATTAAGTAATGGAAAATCCCCACATCCATAAAGCATCTGCGAGGATTTCTCGGGTTGACAGGGTATTATCGCAAGTTTGTTAAGAATTATGGGAGAATAGCAGCACCTCTAACAACATTATTGAAGAAAGATGCATTTTCATGGACTCCATAAGCAACAAAGGCCTTCGAACATCTTAAAGAGGCAATGTGCCAAGCACCGGTCTTAGCTACACCAGACTTCACAAAAACCTTTGTTGTGGAATGTGATGCTTGAGGAAATGGAATTGGTGATGTTTTAATGCAAGATGAAAGACCCATTGCTTTCGAAAGTCGTCCAATCAAGGGAAATTATTTACACAAAGCTATTTATGAAAAGGAAATGTTGGCAATACTACATGCACTTAAGAAATGGCAACCCTACCTAATGGGAAAACACTTCAAGGTAAAAATGGATCATGGTAGTCTTAAATACTTTTTAGAAAAAATATTATCCTCTGAAGAGCAACAAAAATGGGTCACAAAGATGTTGTGTTATGACTTTGAAATCATCTACAAAAAAAGGGAATCAAAATGTTCTGGCAGATGCACTCTCAAGAAAAGATGAGGATGTGGAAGCATTATTGTGCGCCATTTCTATTATCCAACCAGATTGGATAAACGAAGCAAGGGAGGAATGGAAGAATGACGAAGAAGTGTGGGCACTCATTCGAAAGTTACAACAAGATCCTAGTACATCTGATACATTTAGCTGGAAAAATGATTCGTTATGGTACAAAGATCGTTTATACCTATGTAAGAATTCCCAACTCAAACAAAATATTCTTATGGAATTGCACACTTCTCCCTTAGGAGGGCACTCAAGATTTTTAAAAACTTACCACAGTGTTAAGAAGGAATTTTTTGGGATGGCCTTAAATTGGATATTCAAAAGTTTGTGGCGGAATGTTTGGTTTTCCAACAAAATAAAGTTGAAACAATTAAGACCCCAGGTCTATTACAACCTTTATCCATTCCAAGCCAACATTGGGAGGAGGTTTCAATGGATTTTATCACAAGTTTACCCAAGTCTGAAGGAAAGAGTGTCATCATGGTGGTAGTTGACAGACTTACCAAGTATGCACACTTTTTTGCATTATCACATCCATTTAAATCCAATACATTTTCTATTGCATTTATGGAAACAATTCAAAAGCTACATGGAAACCCAAAGATTATTGTAAGTGATAGAGATCCCATTTTCACTGGAAATTTTTGGACATAATTATTTTCTTGTCTCGGTACTCAGTTAGCTTATAGCTCATCTTATCATCCTCAATCTGATGGGAAAACTAAGATAGTAAAAAAATGTTTGGAAGGATATCTTTGTTGTTTTGTATCAGATAAACAAACACAATGGGTCAAATGGTTGCCTCTAGCTGAATGGTGGTATAACACTTCCTTCCATACTGCAACAAAAATGACCCCATTTATGTCACTTTATGGATATCATCAACCATCCATCACATCATATTTAAGAGAAAATTCTAAGGTTCAAGCAGTGGAACATCACATCGAGCATCAACAACAAGTTCTCCAACTCTTAAAGGATAACCTCACGTTGGCGCAGAATAGAATGAAACAACAGGAAAATCAACATCGCAGTGAAAGAAGTTTTGACGTAGGTGATTGGGTATTCCTACGGCTACAACCATATAAACAAATGTCCCTCAAGCAAGCTAAGAAGGATAACAAATTATCACCAAAGTATTATGGTTCGTACAAAGTGTTGCAAAAGATTGGTACTATGGCATACAAATTGGAGTTTCTTGCAGCTTCTTGAGTGCACCGAGTTTTCCATGTTTCATGTTTAAATAAGGTTATAGGTGACAATCTCCTAGTTAAAACAATATTTACAGAACTTGACGGGGAAGGAAAAATCATATTCGAACCAGAAGCAGTCACATAAATAAGAACTCGATAGCTACGGAATCAATCAATTTTGGAGTATCTCATCAAGTGAAAGAACTTATCCGTTGAAGATTTTGCATGGGAGGATGAGAATTTTATACAGAAGCATCTAGAACTACTTAAGCGTTGAGGACAATGCTTTTTGAAAGGATAAGGGCATGTTAGGCCCCTATAATACTAGTGATTCCCTCATTACTATTGTCATTGTATCCCTTATTGTTATTATTGTGCCCCTATTGTCCCCATATAGTTATTAGTATGCCCCATAGAAACCCACTATTGTTATTTTTGTGCCCTTATGTTATAGTTGTTATGTCAGCTTGATTATATTGTGATCCCTTAGACTCCTATATATAGAAGGGAGGTTTATTCATTTGTATCATCGAAAAATTGTTCATTTGCGTAATGTAAAGGAGGTTTCCCCCTCGAAGAGGCTGAATTCTAAGGCATTGATCTATCTTTTCCATATTTTTGTGAGTTGGTTTCCTAACAATCACTGAGTTCGCCATAGAGTCAACAGTTTCCTACAGCAAGGCGGAATGAAGATTCTTCAAAGGACCACGAGGAAAGTATTTAAAATCTCTCAAACTTTGGATTAATATCCTTCTATGTGAAAAGGGATTTTTACGGATGTAGTGGTGTTGCTAGTTTACTTATGTTTGAAAGAAGAGAGAATAAATATGAGCAAGAGATTGGAGTAAGGTGAAGTGGAAAGAGATATAGAGTAGATACCAAAAGGATATCCCATGGACAAGACCTGAATACCTTTATAGAGACTGACTATAGTCCTCTTTTGAGTGGATCTGAAAGTGAAAGAGAAGAAATTCACCCTAATAACCCCTAGGTAACTTTGCAGTATTCATCCTCCCAGCCTGAGAGTTCGTAAAACCGAGAATCCAGTAATAGCCAGGATGTTTTGAGCTTTCCCCCTCCCCTTACTAACCCCCTCCCCCTATAAGAATAAGTATGGTTGATGATATTAAGCTACCCATTTTCAAAGGAATTGGATTGGAGGATTTGGAACAGTTTTGGTTTTTGTGTGAAGTTGTATGGACCGTGAAGAAGATCAACGACGAGAATATAAATAAAGTGGAGATTGTTACGATGCTCCGAGATAAAGCATTGAAATGGTATATGAAGTATTCAAATAATCAAAACAGAACATTTGCAGATATTAAAACAACACTTATAAGAGAGTTTAATAAGTCGAATTCTGAGTCGCAGTGTGCCACCGAGTTGAAAGAGATCAAACATAAACCTATTGGGTCTGTTTGGAAGTTTGATCAGAGATTTAAGGTGTTATTGGATCAAGTAAGATTCGACATATCTCCACAAAAACATCAATAAGTGTTTATAGTTGTGTTTCTACCACATATCAGCTTGCCATTGATGCAACAAATGATAGAAACTCAAGCTGAAGCTCTACATATTGAAATGAAATTGGAGGCTTCGGCTATAGGAGATACTAATGTAGGCATGCAATAGATTCATAATTAGCTAGTAAACCTAACCCTACATATATAAGACATCAAGAAAAGAAAATAAGTTAGAGAAGAAGAATGGTGTACGAAGTGTAGATCGGAGGGCAATTCTAAAGAACAGTGCCCTATCTTCAGGGACTACATGGATGGTGGGGAACCGAATCCATTGAATGTAGGATCTAGCCTATGGTGCGAAATATTTGAGATTAGAGGCTAAAATAATTCATAAGGTTGTTACTTGTCATAGAAATATGTACAGACTCTGAGGAATATTGTAAATTTTGTAAATCAGTAGGACACGATGAGAATAACTGTCGAGCTTACAAACTAATGATGGAGCACGGTGTTGACACTTATAGAATGCAAGCAGAAGAGCACGGATATGAGGTTAATAGATAGCATGGTGGTCGAGGAGGTGGACAGGTCATTTTCTATAACTGTGGCTAGCCAAGTCATTTTGTGAGAGACTTCCAGACTTCCACAATGACATGTAAGTATTGTAAATCCTTTGACCATGTAATTGAAGAATGTCATGTACTTGTGGCAAAGATGAAAGAAAAAAGGAATCAACAGTTGACACAAAATATTCAAACGATGACTGCTAAAAGGAGGATCGACGAACCTCGAATTAGTATTGTCACTAGAAGTGGAGATGCGACCGTAGTGATAAAGCAAATGAAAAGAAAGAATTTGAAAGTGCATGGGTCAGAAAAACAACTGAGAAAGTTCCTAATTTTGATATTCAGAAAGAAAAAGAAGTATTTATGGAATCAAAGTGAGTTTTATGGATGTTGGAGCTTCAACCTCTAAAGCACAACCAAATCCCGATAAAATACGTAACTGTGACGTGTCATCAACTTCGATACAAAACCAAGCTTCGACAGAGGATCGAGCTTCGACACAAGACTAGGATTCAGCAAGTCAAGTAGATATTTTAAAATCTTTTCTGCAGACTTGTATGAAATTTTTAAGAGATCAAAAGGTTGTAAAAGGGCTTCAAGATTTGATAGATTCTTTTGCATCCAAAGAAACACCATGAAGTGAGATGCGCACAGTCAATAATTTTCATGAACAGAAGAGAACCGAAAGAGAGATGAGGCTTAGTGCGCAAATAGGAGAGCATGAGATGGATCAAATTATTCTAGATCAAGGATCTGATGCTAATCTCTTAACGAAGCATACATGGGAATTAATGGGTAAGATGAAGCTACAATGGTCACCTATTCAGTTAAGTATGGAAAATCAGCAAAATATCTTCCCTCTGGGAAGACTACCAGGTGTCACAGTGGATATTGGATTTCACACTATTACTGATTTTAACATAATAGAGACCATCGATGACAATAAACCTTATCATGCATTGCTTGGAATTGACTGGTCATTTGACAATGTGGCCATAATTAATCTGAAAAAAGAGACATGTCATATTTGAAGGAAATAATATGAGAGTAATTGTTCCCTTGGATCCATCAAAAGGAATAAGATATACAGGACCAGTCAAAGAAGAATATTGTGTAGTTGACATAGACAATATCTATCAAATGGCAGTGAAGGAACAAGAGTGTGTTGACCCTACTGGAGAGGGCAAGTTAAGTTGTGAGCATGATAGTTCTTGTACCTCAGACTCAGAAGAAGAATTGGCGAACTGCTAGAATAGGTTGCATGAAGTATCCATAAGGCGTTGTGCAAGAATTACCAGATTCATTCCTTGTATGATATCTGAGATATGTAACCTACCTTCTTATGATGGATTAGGTGATGTGAATACTTTTCTTAATTAATATGAAGAATAAGTTCCAAAAAATCAAAGGTTGTCAATCTTGGATATAACCTTGAAAGCTACCCCTGCTAGATGATGGAATGCACACATCAAGAATATAGGAGGTTTGCAGGAATGTCGAATACTGATGGGGATAAGGTTTAGACATATAGATACAGAGATGGACATAAAATATGATGGTGAAACTAATCCTAGGAAGCATATCCAGCTATACACTATAGCATGGAAGGATATTCCACAGCAAGAATGGGTACATGGGTTCATTCATACATTAGAGACAATCCCTGATAACTGGTACGTAGAAATGGAGCTTCGACTTGGTATCGTGAACTGGGCATACATGGTTGATGGATTCATATTAACATTCAACATTGAGGAAAATTTCCCATACATAGATTGGGCCCTCCAGAAAGTCAAGAAGATGATTTCTAAGAATGTAACCCCACTGACATGGAAGCAATCTGATTGGGATGCGCAGATAGAAAATGAACTAGAGTGTTATAACCTCACTGCATATGAAGAAGAAGATCCTCTCAACATCGACATAATAGATTTAGAAGGATACCATGAAGTAACTGAACCTGAGCTAGATATACCAGACATAATGAAGCCACTGAAGACCAAGAAGGTGAACATAGGATCAGAGAAGGAACCCAATTTTGCAACAATATGATACTACAAGGATGAGGAGACAGTCAGTAAAGTTACAAAGTTGCTTCATGATTATCAAGAACTATTTCCCACCTTTTCATAGATGAAGGGTGATGAGCCCCAGAAATGGGTAATTATATGGGCTCATTTGGCCTCCTAACTTAGATTAATCCACCATTATCATTATTTTATTGTATGTTTTTTATTATATTTATGCTAATAGAGTGAATTGGGTTAGTCATTATGCCATGAAGTCTAATGTGTGCTTTATGCAGAGTTTTGGTCAATTGGGACAATGTCAATGAATTAATGAGAATTTGGTAGCCAATATTCGAGAAAAACAAGGGAGAGGATTTGTAGGAGGGTGTCCCCCTCATTTATGACTCCCTAACTTGAATTCTCCATCAGAAACTCGGAGCATAAACAGCCACATCGATGCATCCAAGGGGTAGCTGAGCAAGTCAAGAAGAACTGTTGTCTATCTCTAGTTCTGGGAAGCCGAGCCCCTTGATTTTAGGAGGGTTGTTGGGGGACTCCATTTGTATAAATATGGGGGCTTAGAGCCTCAATAGTTTATCCAGTTATTAGTATAATTTTCGCACTTTTGTGCAGCTCTTGTTCAGTTCATTTTCGAGCTTATTTTTGTGAACAGTTCATGTAATGTGACTTTTATTTTGATAATGGAGATGACATATTTTTTTAGCCAGCACTGATTTCTTCCAGAGGGCTAAAACTCTTGGGTTAGGGCCCAACCCAAGCTTCCCAGCATCTCTTTCTTTGTACTTATATGTTTTTTCTTTAGTTCATGAAAAAATTTTTGTTAGATAGATTCATTTTACCTTGTTTAGAATAGGTTGCTTTTGATGGTTTGCATAGTTGCTTTTGTTTCAGTTGCTGAAGTAGGTTAATACAGTGATAGGATAAGATTCAAAAAGGTCAACAACAAGCCCTAATCTCCTTTCTCCCTTCCTCGGACCATGATTTGAAGTCAAGGCACCATTGCTACCACCAAAAACACAGTTTTGCTTCTTCCATGCAATCTCTAGTGTGATGATTTGATTTGAAAAGTTAAAGGGTTGCTTCAATTCATTTTGCCAAGATTATTTTCTGTTTCTATAATAAATCTCTTTGAAATCTTTTCTATTCATAGGGTACTCTTTAGCTCTTCATGTTTCTAGGTCAGAAATTAGGTTAACAAGAGATATGGTTCTGTTTTCTTGGTGCAACTAGTCCTTTTCTTGCTCAGTTTTGGTAGTTAGATGTGCAGATCTCTTACAACACACATCAGCTCACAATACATCAATAAAGTAGCAAGCATCATCTCATTCCTCACAGGTTTCACAAGTCGTTCACAATCCTTCACGAATTTGCCCTAATTTTTGCACTTTTTCCATAAGCTTTCCTCTCGTAATTTGAACAAATCCAACCATAATTTTCTTTCCTGATCCTCCTTGTTAAGCCCCAGAAACCTCAACACATCCCTTTAGTCTTCAGCTACTCTTTTCCACCATTTTTCCACTCTTAAAACCTCTAAAAATAGCTCTCGGCATCCTCTTGTAGATCCTCCTGTAGATCCTCCTATAGATCCCCTGCAGCCTCCTGTAGAATTTCCTGTGAGTGATTTTTCGAAGTCTGATTGCAGGGGAAGTCTTTAGAAGGTTACTAGAGGCTTCTTAGGACCCCTCCACACCTTCTTACACCTCTGAAAAAACCAAATCCACCCTCCATCGCCACCAAACCTTTGCCACAATCACAAACAGACAAAATCACATGCATAACAATTTCACATAAAACACATAAAAACACAAAAAGATGTTATTTTCTCATTTTCTTCTAGGAATAGCTTGAATAGATGTAATTTACCTTTTCAGTAGTCAATGGCACTCATTTCATCAGTTTTCATCTCTTTTTCTACAAAAGTAGGGTTAGTTGGAAAAATTAGGGTTTGTTAGGGTTTGCTTTACACTCCAGTCTTCTTTCTCTTTCTGCAAGTAGAATAGTCTTTGTAGAGTTAGCTTTCTTTCATCACAGTTAAAAGCTTCTTCTGAAAACTCATAGAAATTGGCTTGAGCTCCTAGTGATCTTGCGCCAGCTGACCAAGTGACAGCCTGCAGTAAGAGCTAGTACTTGTGCATATAGCACCGTCGCTTCCAAGTTTGTTATGAACTACCGGGTTGATAAAAGTAAAGTAGGAAGCCCTAGGAATTGCAACATTATTTCTGCAATACTGGTGCTCACCACTTTTTGGTGTCATTGCTGTGGAAGCATCAGAATATTTTGTGATTATTGCTTTCTTATATTTTCTACTACAACATTCTGCTAAGTAATTTATTTTAGCAAAAGTAGAGTAGTTGTTCTTTCAATTTCTGCATTTCCTTGCTTTCATTTCAATTCTGCAATTTCCATTTCAGCAAAAGTAGATTAGTTCTTTCAATTCTGCAATTTCCATTTCAGCAAAAGTATATTAGTCATTTCCTTGCTTTCATTTCAATTTTGCAATTTCCATTTCAGCAAAAGTAGATTAGTCATTTCCTTGCTTTCATTTTCATTCTGCAAATTTTGATTTTAGCAAGTTCATTTCAATAGTTGCAATTTGTTTTTTCAATCAATTTCAGTTTTGCAGGTACAAGCAGTGAAAAAAAACAAAAATCACCCCAAAAGAGATTCCCTTTCATGCCTTGTAGGAATAGAGATAATTCAGGGAAATTCCTACCCAACACCCCCACCACATCACAAAGCCACCCGTATCTCTTCTTCGGTGGCAGTGATCTAGAAGATCCTTTAGGAGAACAACCTGATATATTTGAAGAACCTATAGGAGAAGAAGAGGAAGAAACCATCCCTCCTGGGACCATGGCTGAAATAGAAATGCTAGGGAAAATGGAGAAAGAGTAGAGGGTACCTTTCCCATCCAAGAGACCAATGGGGACACTAAAATGAAGAACATAAGCCCTTCAGACATACCTCACTTCCATGGATTAACTACAAAGGATCCTGACACCTTCCTATTTGAGTTTGTTGTTATCTGTCGAACCTATGACTATGCAGAGGACGAGCAGAATTTGAAACTATTTACTTCTACCCTCAAGGATGCAGCATTTCACTGGTTCATGGGGTTACCTAGCAACAGCATCACAACTTGGGCTCAAATGCAACAAGCCTTTAATAACAAATTGTTATAGACATTTTTGTGCCTTACAGCATGGAGCATGAAATGTCCATAATCTAAGGGATCCAAAGTCCCTAAACATGTTGTTCCTACCCCTAGAGGAACAAGGCAAACCAACCACAGCAATTCACAGAAGTTCTCCACCTGAAAACACTCAAAAACAAGCCAATTCTGGATCATGTCAACTGCTCCACTGAGCATCTGCGCTGAATGTCAACTGCTCCACTGTCTACCTGCGTTGAATGTCAACTCCAACAAAGGCTACCTGCGCTGAGCGTAATTGGACAAGTGGCAGGCTCATTCCTCAATGTGTCAATGCCCAGGAAGCTTCCAAAATGACACTTGCATCAAGGAATTCGACTGGTGATGAGTAAGAGGTTCCAAATCTCCAAGTGGAAGCAAGAACCTCCAAGTGGACTCAAGAACTGAGAGAGGGAGAGGACACTAGTCAGATCTCAAGCTGACTCATCCTCTCTCCAAAACATCTATATATAGATCTCTCCTCCATGAGATCTAGGGGCTGGAATTTTGTTATTGCAAAGAATTGTTGTTGGTTTGAGACTGGATCATTGGGTGCTTAATGCTTTGAAGGGAGCTGAAGAAGGAATTCCATTCTGCTGGGAAGGAGATGCTGGATTGGAGCCCTATGGGTTGTATCTCTTCCTGAACCCTGTTACTTATCAATAAAGCTATCTTGATTCTTTCCTATATGCTGGTGTATTTTGTATGATTGCATTAGTGTATTTGATTTATTTCTAATCCTGAATCATTTATGAATATGTATATTTGCCTTTGTATTGTGTTCTTCTCTTGTCGCAAGTAGCTGTTCTCTTATCACAGGTAGTTGTTCTCTTGTGATCTCGTGGGATTCAAGTAGCTGTTCTCTTGACCAAGCGAGGAGACAAGTAGCTGTGGACACACAAAGAGAAGAGGGTCTAGATCGAGGGACAACCGGAAGACAACGGTAAGTCTGCCAATCTCCCCTCTTTCACAATTCATAAAGGAAGAAATCATAATAGGTGTATTCGTTTGTTGCTAAGGCGCTGTCACACCTTAGGTGGATAGGATCGTCCTGCATAGGCATTTTTCCCCACAACAAATTGGCGACTCCACTGGGGAGATTTGTTTTAGTCATTTTATTTGTGTCTCTATCATTTGTTTATTTCATAGACTCAACAGCAACAATCGAACTGCATCTGTTTCTCAGATTGCAAAGTAGATAGTGCTGCCTTGATCCAGTCTTTGGATGTGTCTATGATCTGAACAATAGACTCACAAATGATTTGATGATCCTTGTGATAGATCTTAGTACCCCCCTCAAAGCATCCCTTTGATATTACCTTGCTTGTGTTTCTGATTTGGCCTGAAACAGTTGATTTTTGAGCAAACTGTGACCCAGAACTTAAGGGAAACGAGAGTTTCTCCTTTCAGCGCAGACCCAGTGAAGGCAGTCTGCATTTCAACGCAGTTCCCGAAGGGGCTACCTGCGCTGAATGTCAAACTCACTGTGTTGAGGTTGCGCTGAACCAGTTTGGCCTTGTGCAGCTGGGGTTCTCTGCTGTCTGTTGCCCTGTTTTGATCTCTGTTTTTTGCAGCCTTTAACCAGCATAGGTACTGATCTGAAAACTCCTTTTCTCTGCTTGCATTCCGCCTCATTTTGTGCAAAAAGATTATGAATGTTTTTATGTGTTTGTGACTTCGTTCATAGTTTTCCTTTACAAGAGTGAAATAATCATCCTGTAGCCCTTGATTCAGATCTGATTGTGATCTTAGGAGAGAGTTCATTGGCTGTTTGCAGATTGATTATACATTTGCTTTTGTTTATGGTTTGAGTTTGTCTCTTTTAAATTGTCAAAACAAGTATTCATTTCAGAAATCGTTAAGTGTTGTAATCTCTTCTACCCTCTCTGATTTTGGAAAAGTGAACTTGTTTGTATTCGTCATTTAAAAGCAAATTCAAAGTTGTACAAAAAGCTTTCTTTGTAGGCATCAATACTAAGAAAGCGGAAAACAAACACCTGCATTGTGCATATTGCATCTTGATAGTTTGCATGTCTGATTTAGGAAAAGTGCATTAGAGTGTGCTGATTGCTCATTGAGAAAAGATGATGTCTTTCTTTTCCCTTTGTAGTTAGGATTTTCATCTGTTGAAAAGATATATAAAGCTTGCTTATCATCTTTAGACTGCATTTAGGAAGTTGTATCATACATCTCGTGGTGATCCATAAAGGCAAACTGCTAAACAAGATCAACCTAAAATAAACTGAATGAACTTAACAACGCTTTGCAATATAACGCACAACATAGAGGTCTAGGCTAGAGACGTGTTTCGGCGTCGTTAAGCCTAGTGACTGTCGATCTCGTGGAAGGTGGGTGATTCCTCCTGAGGGACGATAGCGCTAGTACGGATTGTGCTCCCACGTACCGTCGCGTATATATTGGGAGACCCCTATAGGCATATATCCTTTATCCTTAGGAAGCAGTGTCGGCCGCCCTACTGATCGCAATGCAGTGAACACAGCATTCACGAAGATCGACCGCCCGTACCTTAAAAAGTATTCTGCGGTTTTGCGAAAAGTTTGGCACACCCTCTGCCTAGAACTCCAGAGCAGTTCCTTTTGGCCTTTTTCAGACTCTATAACAGAAAAAGTCCATCCGAGCATTTGTCACTTCGGGTTCGTTAAAACATCGAAGGAGACTAGAGTCATCTTTAGCTTTTTCTCGACTCTTTAAAATTGAAAAAGCAAGTTGTGTCTAAGCGTCGTTAAAATTTATTTTAAACGGAATAATCATCACCTTTCCCTCGTTGATCTTCAAAGTTAGTCTCTCTTCATCGCAAGTTCTTGTAGAATCGCTAGAGCAATCTTTTGGATAGACTAGATATGTCTGAACAACCGTCGACATCTAGGACTGTGTCATTCGACACAGCAGCAGCAGAACCTCCTGCTGCTACTCCAACGATGTTCGCTGGTATACCATCTGTCCCGGCAAATTGTCAACAACAAGCCGGAGTCCAATCAGAGACTGTTTCGACGACATGGTTAGTTCCTATTTCTTCATCCGGATTATCATCTGGTATTTCTTATGTTGAAACTCAACAAATCGATCCAATGTGTCTTCAAAGGCCAATCTACCCTTTAAGTACTGGATTGCCACCATATGGAGGACAGTATGCCTTTTCATTGTTCCCCCCGGAGAACAACCATATGGGAGTTTACAACAAAGTTCAGGTCAAACTGGAATTACATCCAGCGGATGGGTACCAATACTGCCTCAGCAACCAAGGGTTGCATATTCAATGCAACCAGTCCACCCTGTGTCGAATGTTGCCACTATACCTGGTATGGTGATTGCGTCGCAAGTACAAGCGCTGCCTGTTGTATGTCAACCCCAAGTTTCTCAGGTTGCAATACAACAGCCTCCCGTCTCGACAACTCAATCACAACCTCTGGTTAGTGCCTCCTTATCTGGAGCGACTCGGGCTCAAACAAGTACTATGACTCCTCATCTTGGTCAATCATCCAGTATTGGGCACCAGCAAATGGTCCAACAACCAGAGCTGGTTCAAACTCAACAACCGCCATTCCAGCAATCATATCAAGGACCTGAGCAACAAGTCTTTGTAAGTAATGGGCAACCATACTATAATGGTTATGCCCATCGACCTTGTCAAAGTTGCCAGCATTATGCTGGTATGCAAAGACCCACTGCTCAGGCGATTCCATCTTATCCTGGGTATGCTTCGCCTAACCTGAATCAACAGTTGCCCTTTGTAGCAACTCTAGAATTACCAGATCTAAACCGGCTGACGAATGATCCAATTGCTTATGCCCCTTGGTGGCCAGCGATTCCACATAAACTTCCGTCAGATATTCCTAAATTTAATGGAAATCCGGGTGAAGACCCGTCGAATCATGTGATGACATTCCATCTATGGTGTTCATCAAACACCCTGAATGATGATTCGATAAGACTTCGCCTTTTTCAGAGGACGTTAACGGGTCCAGCGGCAAAATGGTATATTGAATTTCCTAGAGCTTCGTTCAACAACTTCAGTACCTTAGCCACGACTTTCTTAACCCATTTTCAATTACCGATAAGGTATGAAACGGGAACGGAACTCCTAACCAACTTCAAACAGACAACGGCCACTCACATATCTGATCATATACATGAGTGGCGACGTCGTCGTAGGATGGTAAAAACGTACGTTCCCGATCAGCTATTAGCTGAATGGTTTATCAAATCCTTACTTCCTACAATCACGGAAGATGTGGCAAAGGGGGGAGTCGTAACGGAAGAGCAAGTCATCGCTCGTGCGCAATATCTGGACTTGGTCTATACTCAGTCTGGCACGCTCTACGACAAAATACCTGACGCCCCTAAACCGAAATTCTCAATTCCTCCTCCTCCTAAATCAAACAATGACTCTCATGCCATCGATGGCGTGATTGGCACGACAGACACGAAATCGACAAAGGCTACATCTAAAAGGGCCCGTAAGATTTTCAGTCAAAATACAAATGAGGAACTTCTTGCCTCGGAAGTAAATGCCGCGTCGACCAACAAGGGCAAACAACTGAAGCAACCAGGGGGCAAGAAGAAAAAGAAAGGAAGAAAAAGGAAACCCCCTGCGGGGTGTCATATATGCGATGAGGATCATTGGACAAGAGATTGTCCACATATAGCTGGAGTTAAGAAACTCTTTAAGAGTTCAAAAACCTCAGCAGTATTGACAGATCCGTTTCCAAACTTGGGAACCAAACTGGTTGCTAATCAAAATACTTCCCGATCCCAAGTGCTTATGTTGTCTGTCTCAAAGCAGCAAAATGATGCTTTGACAAGGAATAAAGATTACGGGAATCCACAGCTGTCGAATAACAAGGCTAATGAACAACCTAGTAGTTCGACGACAACTTTGACCGAAGTTGTGCCACCCATCATTCCTGAACCAATGATAAAGTCGCCAAAGGGAGGAATACACAAATCGACATTTAATCCTCGTGCCAAAGTAGCAGAGAATTATAATATAGTAGAGGACCTGGCCCAATCGCCGTCCGCTATGTCGACACTTGAGGTACCGCAAAATTGCCTCTCCCAAGAGCAGGCTTTATTATCAGCAATAGGTGGGGTTGGCCCAAGGGATTCCAATCTTGTGGCCTTTGATCATAAAGGATATGACCCTCAGTTACCAGCTCAACTAGCTTTCCTTATTCAAGTGAAAGCCCTCAACAAAACTGTTCATCGAACAATTATTGATGAGGGGGCATCTACGTGTATTATGTCGATGAGTTGCTGGAAGAATTTAGGCTCACCACCCTTGTCGAGATCGTCAACGACGTTAAAAGCATTTGATGGACGATCATACACTCCATACGGGATTTTAAGTAACTTGCAAGTTGAACTAGGGGGCAAAACAGTAGGAATTGATGTTGAAGTGATTGATGGAAACCTCGATTACAACATCCTACTGGGAAGGCCTTGGATATATGCCATGGCTGCAGTTGTGTCGACCTACTTCAGGAAGATTGCATTTCCCTTTCAAGGAGGAATTACAGTCGTCGACCAACAAACTTTCCTCCCCGACAGTTCACAAGTTACGGGAAGCATTCCAATGATCCATGGAAGCAATCATTCGCTTCAAAATATTGGAGTAGGTCTCCTAAAAGACCCTGCCTTAATGGGTACTTTTTCCCTAACGCCTGCAAGTAATCTGGCGGAAGTGGCCACAGTGGAAACCTACAATATGAAATCTTCTATATCTAATGGATTCGGAAGATTCCTAAACATTTTGTCAGCGTGGATCATCGCCCTAATAGAAATACTGTAAATACAGTGGGCTCCGAGGACGGTTCTTATCTCGTGTCAACCTCATTAAAAAATGAAACAAGGAACCGAGGACGGTTCTTATCTCGTGTCAACCTCGTTAAAAAATGAAACAAGGAGTCATGAGGATAGTTCTTTTACTGTGTCAACCTCATTAAAAAATGAAACAAATCCCCTTTCCGAGTCTCAAAGGTAAACCTTCATTCCAACCACCGAGTTGAATGCAATGAAGCTTGGGGGGCATGCACCTCGATTCGCGTTATTATGTTGGGGGCATGCAAACTTACCGAGCAGTTTTAACATGGAATTCATGCTCGTTAAAAAATAAACATAAGTCCGAGCAGTGTTTTGTCGCATTCAAGCTCGTTAAAAAATGAACCCATCCCGGTAAATAACCGTTGTGTATGTAACTTCATCAGCCATAAAAGCCTTGGTCGTGTTTGCACCGTCACCTCCACTTTTCATTTGGCCGATCGTTCACCTCCATATGATTGTTTACCCATTTAGAGGAATAGCTGCGAAGAGTGATTTCACCTAGCCATCCTTGTGACACTACCGTGATTGGAAAATTCCAACCTGTACCTGGAATCAGCTGCTAACCCTGTTTATCACTCGTTCCTCAAAAGACGAGTCTTCTTTAAGCTCTTTTCATCTGACTCGTAAAATATGAAAAGATTGCCGAGTCCTTGGCCTTCCAGCTCGTTAAAGGGACAGGAAGTGCTATCCCTCCTCTAGATTTTAATCTTTTTGGACCTGAGGGATTATTGCACAAAAAGATCGAGCGCTTGTTTTATTCGGCTCGTTAAAACTATCGAAAACTCATCCCTTCTGTATTGTTTTATACTTTTTCGGACTTAAGGGATTAGATGACGAAAAAGGACCTTTGGAGTTAACTTTACGTACCTTTTCAGACTCTCTAAAAATGAAAAGGACCGAGTTATCCTTGTCGTTAGACTCGTTAAAATCATTAAATAGTGACAAACTTGTCTTTAGACGAGAACGAGTTTCACTATCGCTAAGCTCGTTAAAACATAGCGATGGGCTTGCCCGAAGGGCAGGTTATAGAACAAGCATATGTTATCCTCCTCAAGCTTGACAAAAATAAAGAGGTACTGGTCAGCAATGACTGAGGAAAAATTGCGAGAAAATCAAGAAAACTTTGATGGTAGCAGGTCGCTCTTGAACATGACACTTTTCCTCCGTACCACAATCGGGTTGGGTTGTTTCATTCACCGGTCACATCACCATGGTCTCGCCATACCATCCATATTTGGGGTAATGCTACCGATCCATCGCATCAGTGTCGCCATATGTTCAAGAGAAGTCGTTCAGAAAGAGTCAACCGGGTCCCATCCACTACCATACATTATCCTTCATCCATTCATGACCGCCACCCTGAATCATATGTCACAGATCGTTTTCACCTCCATTAAAATCATTAGCTTCGTTCCATGTCACTGATGTGGGATTCATTAAGGCCCTCCTTTGACGGATCGCTTCTTGTTGACATCAGCTCATTATCCAAGAAGTTGATCTAGGAACAACCCCTTCAGTACTTTGAAGCTTGCATGCCTCAATGGCAAGTTTCTCACTTCCGGCGACAGGTATACATCAATGACCTTCGACCGGAAGATTTTGCATGGTGTTCGACGCCAAGTCCTTTATTCACACCACGTGAATTGTACTGCAGTACCTTGAGGGTCATTATCATTATCGGTGACTCCTCTCGCGCTTGTTAACGGTTTACATCATTGACCGGTAATCAAGCGATGTCTTTCCATGTTCGACTTCAGCGCAATTCTCACATGGATCGACTTGTACTTAGAGTGAAGATCGAACGAGTTTGAAGACCCCGGATCTAGTTTCATCCATCCGAGTTGCGATATATATTCAGGAAAGATAAAGACATTTGCCATGTACATCATTGCAGCAGATGATCATCCTACTCAAAGGATGATAATTTCGCCAAAATTATCAGTCTACCATCAGACGATCGTCTGTTCTATGTACAAAAATGAATTTATAAAGCTGAGCATGGGAATGTCCGCCTCAGCTAGATCATGAAAGCAGTATGAATCATAATGTATTGTATTGTATTTTATTACAGGTCTCCTCCCAGCAGATGGATGAACTTCGGACCCTCCTGGATAAAGCATTTCACCCGATAAACAGCCTCATACTTTAGGGGGCAACTGTTATAGACATTTTTGTGCCTTACAGCATGGAGCGTGAAATGTCCATAATCTAAGGGATCCAAAGTCCCTAAACATGTTGTTCCTACCCCTAGAGGAACAAGGCAAACCAACCACAACAATTCACAAAAGTTCTCCACTTGAAAACACTCAAAAACAAGCCAATTCTGGATCATGTCAACTGCTCCACTGAGCATCTGCGCTGAATGTCAACTGCTCCACTGTCTACCTGCGTTGAATGTCAACTCCAACAAAGGCTACCTGCGCTGAGCGTAATTGGACAAGTGGCAGGCTCATTCCTCAATGTGTCAATGCCCAGGAAGCTTCCAAAATGACACTTGCATCAAGGAATTCGACTGGTGATTAGTAAGAGGTTCCAAATCTCCAAGTGGAAGCAAGAACCTCCAAGTGGACTCAAGAACTGAGAGAGGGAGAGGACACTAGTCAGATCTCAAGCTGACTCATCCTCTCTCCAAAACATCTATATATAGATCTCTCCTCCATGAGATCTAGGGGCTGGAATTTTGTTATTGCAAAGAATTGTTGTTGGTTTGAGACTGGATCATTGGGTGCTTAATGCTTTGAAGGGAGCTGAAGAAGGAATTCCATTCTGCTGGGAAGGAGATGCTGGATTGGAGCCCTATGGGTTGTATCTCTTCCTGAACCCTGTTACTTATCAATAAAGCTATCTTGATTCTTTCCTATATGCTGGTGTATTTTGTATGATTGCATTAGTGTATTTGATTTATTTCTAATCCTGAATCATTTATGAATATGTATATTTGCCTTTGTATTGTGTTCTTCTCTTGTCGCAAGTAGCTGTTCTCTTATCACAGGTAGTTGTTCTCTTGTGATCTCGTGGGATTCAAGTAGTTGTTCTCTTGACCAAGCGAGGAGACAAGTAGCTGTGGACACACAAAGAGAAGAGGGTCTAGATCGAGGGACAACCGGAAGACAACGGTAAGTCTGCCAATCTCCCCTCTTTCACATTTCATAAAGGAAGAAATCATAATAGCTGTATTCGTTTGTTGCTAAGGCGCTGTCACACCTTAGGTGGATAGGATCGTCCTGCATAGGCATTTTTCCCCACAACACAAATATCGGGACTACTGTAGGTCAAAAGATACCAAGGAAAAAATTTACCAAATGACCATGCGAAGTGATGAATCCTTGGAGGACTATGAAGAGAGATTATAGCTCAGTTATAAAAGGGCCAGGTGCACACTCGACCCCAAATCTTTGAAGTTGGTCCTGTTCAGAGGTATTCTGGAAGACCTTCTAGACACCCTCCATTTACTGGCTGGGGGAGACATCTACCAACTACTTTATGAAGACATAAAGACTGTCTTTAGAAACCATTCTAGGGCAGCCAGAAAGAGAGGTAGGGGAAGTCAACCCATGGCCAGTACCTCCTCCTCTAGTTCATCCCTCAAAGGTGAATTTGGAAACATGCTGGAAGATTTCAAGAGTGAGATGCTGCAGACTCTTTCCATGCAAATGGATACCTTGCATATCAAAAGGAAACAAGAGGAAGCAGAGAGGGCTTTAGTTTTGTCCTAGGTGCACTAGAACGCATCCTAGGAACGAATGTCCATTGAACTCTATAGAGGTGTGTTCAGTCTATGAAGAAGATCATCCTACAAATAAGTGCCCTTCCTTGCCCGGACTTAAAGTTGTATACCAAGGGGCCGAAGGAGCCACTGAACCACTCTATTTCATAAACCAAAGGAGGCCGCATGGACCTAGACCTTACCAACAAGGAATGCAAGGGACATCCCAGGCATACTACAACCCCAATCAAGCCACTTCCATGTCTTCTTGGGCCTCTGCTCATCCTTCCTGGTCCACACCTTCTCTTTGGTCATATCCATCTCAATATCATGCTCAACCAGCTGCTCATTCATTTCACCCCTATGCTCAGCCACAGCCTCAGTGGAATACACCTCATCAGGGGTGGAGGCCCCAGTACAACTCTCCTCCCAGTCTTTTGCCTCCACCACCTACTCAACCGCAACCATTGCCTCCTTCTCCACTAAGGCAACCCCAAATGCCTTCTCAACCAAACCCGAACCTGAATAACAGACAGGCTCAGCAAGTATATAGTGTGGAACCATCATGCCTAACCTATGCTATGGAGATTCAGGAGATTAACCTACGATCTAGGAAGGTTCTCCCAGATAGACAGCCTCCCCCTAAGGAGGATGAGGAAGATAAAGAGGAAAATGAACCGAAATTAATTCCACCCTTTCTTGAGATATTATCTGGAACAACACAGCCTACCCCAGAAGAAACTGAACTTATAGGAGAATTGAAACAATTATGTGTAAAGATACCACTTCTCCAAGCCATAAAGGATGTACCTATATACAACAAGATGATCAAAAAGAAGTGCTTCAAGCATCCAGGCAGGCGCAAGAGAGATGCCCCAACCATCAATGTCATAGGACAATTGTCCGACCTGATGCTGGGGCAGGTAATCTTTCTGAAGTATCTAGACCCTGGAAGCCTAGTAGTCGATGTCAACATCCGTGGCACCATGATCCCCCATACCCTAATTGATCTGGGGGGTTCTATTAATGTGATGACCAAGGACACTATGCTCAAGCTCAACCTCCAGGGCTCCCTGAGAAAGACCACAACAGTATTACAATTAGCAAACCGCTCCACCGTGACCCCTGAAGGGATTGTGGAAGATGTAATGGTCTCCATCGATTCTTGGGAGTACCCTGCTGATTTCCTTGTTCTCCGGCTGAAGGTAAAGCTCACTGGGTATCCTCTCATCCTGGGAATACCCTGGTTTGCTACTGCAGATTCCTACATCAGCTGTCGAGCTGGCAACATGACAATCAAGAATGGGCATATGTCCAAGCATCTAGTCCTATACCCTCCTGCCCAACCTTTGTTATAACATGATCTACCTCTTTGGTTGGAGGAGGAAGATGAGGATGAAGTCTATTTTGCACCATTGTGTACAGTAGAAGCTGCCATGGGGGAAACCAAAAACTGAGGATGATGTCATTGAAAGCTTGATTCAGAATCCATCCCCAGTATGTTTCCATTAGAACAGCTAGTGAAAGAAACCCAAGACAATCCTTTAGTTGATTTCTGTGTGGCCGAGCCAACCTCTCTCCGAGTTAAGAATATAGAGTTCGACCCAGAAATAACCTTGAAAACCAACTCATCCCTATCCACCTCTCAGGAGAAGGAACTGTGCAGCTTATTTAGAAACCATTTGGATGCCTTCGCTTGGAGCTATAAGGAGATGAGAGGAGTGTACCCTTCAGTCTATACTCATCACATTTACATTAAGAAAGATTTCAAAGCAATCAGGCAGCCTCAAAGGACGATAAATCCAGCCCTTAAAGACATTGTCAAGGAAGAATTGCAAAAGTCACTGGATGCGGGATTCATCTACCCCATCTCTGACAATGAATGGGTCTCTCCTTTGGTGCTAGTGCCAAAGAAAAATGGTCAGTGGAGAATCTGTGTCGATTATCGGGAACTGAATAAGGCCACCAAGAAGGACCATTTTCCTTTGCCTTTCATAGATCAAGTGTTAGATGGTCTAGCAGGGAAAAAGATTTTCTCCTTCCTAGATGGGTTTAGCGGGTACAATCAAATCCAAATCAGCCTGGAAGACCAAGATAAGACCACTTTCACTTGTCCTTGGGGTACCTTTGCATATTGGGTCCTTCTTTTAGGCTTGTGCAATGCTCCCGCCACTTTCCAGAGAGCAGTATTGAGTATATTCTCTGAACTGGTTCATGATGCAGTGGAAATATATATGGATGATTTTACTCCTTATGGTTCTAACTTCCAGGAAGCTTTGTCTAACCTGGGAAAAGTTTTGGACAAGTGTATTGAAATGAACCTGTCCCTCAGTCTAGAAAAGTGTGAATTCTTGATGACTGAAGAGACCGTGCTAGGTCATGAAACGTCTCAGCAAGGATTACAGGTGGACGCCAACAAAATTGCCATCATCCAAAGGGTCCCACCTCATCAAAAGGTGAGAGATGTCCGAAGTTTCCTAGGCTTAGCAAGATATTATAGAAGATTCATTAAAGATTTCAGTAAGCTAGCCTCTCCATTGTTTGGTCTTTTGGAGAAAGATGTCGAGTTCGTATGGACTGACAACTGTCAAGAAGCCCTAGATACCTTGAAAAGTAAACTTGTGACTGCCCCAATTTTAAGAGGTCCAAACTGGGCCCTACCTTTCCACATTCACACAGATGCCTCGAACAAAGCAATAGGAGTAGCCTTAGGGAAAATTGATGAAAAGTTACCTTATGCCATATACTTTATAAGTAAAAATTTGTCAAAGGCAGAGTTGAACTACACGGTAACCGAGAAGGAATTCCTAGTTGTTGAGAAGGTAAATCCCCTCTACGGATAGAGGCGATCCCTACTAGCCCAATAGGGGTCTAGCAACAATCACACAATGCTGCCACGCATGTTCCTAGTTACAATTAAACAAGAAGTAAAGAGCACCTACTTGGATTCCTGCGCTGTCGTGTGACGAAGAGATGTTTCCTTCGCTCCTTCGCTTCAGCTGGTCACAGTCCTCCGCGATCCCCGCGAACGGACACCTGCACACACGAAGAGAAGGCAAACGCAAGCGTAAAATCTAGTAAAAGTAACTATATGCCAGTCAGAAAAGACATAATTCACATTTATCCATTGCATAAACAAACGAGAATGGAACAATAATAGCAGTCATCTATTATTAATCAGAATAGAGAAGAGTACAACCAAATGTTCTGACGTCGGTAAACTCCTCAGGAGGGATCAGTCAGCATGTATCTCAAGCATTCACCTTTGAGGATGGTTCTCCCAAGACAAACAACTCTCTCTCTCTCACACAAATGTCACAAACAAACTTCCCAAAGCAATCAATCACTTCCACTCCTAACACACCACACCTATAGCAGCAATCTGAGCACTACAAGCTCTGGACAATCCAAGCTAAGTCTAGCTAGTTTCTAACCAGCTGCTCATGGTAATGGTGGAAGTTTATATAGGAGAATGAGTCTCCTAAAAAGGTGGAAGGATGAGCTTATCTTCAAGGGGAGTAGTTGCAAAGGGTCGAACAGACATGCCACAGAAGGGAGTCGATATTCACAAAGCTAACAACCAAACCTGGAGAGATCTGGAAGGCTGGTTGTTTGAACAAATTCGCCCAAACTGGATCAGCGCGGATTATATGGAGACTGCCACGCTGTCAGCACATAACAATAACTGAACAAGTCATGTCAGCGCGGAAGGACACGCGAAAGCCGCGCTGTGCGTCATCGCGGAAAAGTGATGTTCTTCCGCGATGGCAGCGCACGAAATACACTGTGGGGCGCTGGTCATCGCGGTTATTTTAGGAACAGACGCGCTGATGCACAAAACTTTGGAAAAATGGGTTTTAAGCCAGTTCAGGGATCAAACACTTAGTGATTGTGACTTCTTGGACACAGCAGGGCGACTGACAGGAAGGCAGTGATAAATTACTGTGTAACAGATGCCCCCTAAAGCATGAAGACCGAGAGAGTGGGAGGGGTGAAATGCTTTACAACACACGCCGAACTGGAACACCACCAGGAAGTACCGAAAAATCTCTGATAATCACATACATGCAGTCTAGGCATGGGCGCAGCCATCCAAAAGACATGCGAGACTGGTCTATGGTATGGACGCAGCCACCCAACTAAAGAGACCATAATAATGACAAGGTATGGTCGCAGCCATCCATGAAGACTCAGGTATGGGCGCAGCCATCCATCAATGAGTCATGTAATGATTATCCACAAAATCGCAACCTGGACCACAGTGAGCAAGGATCCAGGGTCTTGCGCTCCATCTCAACCCGAACAGAGTACAAGTCCACACATGTGAATACAGGGGTTGGAGTCGAACATGCATGAACATCGTCTGATTACCGGCCAATGGTGAGAACCGTTAACAGACGCGAGAGGTACCACCAATAATGACAATGGCCCTCAAGGTACTATAGGTACAATCCGTAGCGTGTGAATCAATGAGCTGGTGTCGAACACCCACGGAATCATTCGATCGTAGGTCAATGATGTAAACCTTGCGTCGAACACGAGGAACCTGCCATTGAGGCATGCAGGCTCCAAGGCACCTGGAAAGAGTCTCTAAGTCACTTTCTCGGATAATGAGTTGAAGTCGACGAGAAGTGGCCTTGATCGAAGGTGGGCCATGATGATTCCCACATCATCGATATGAGACAGAGGTATAATAATTTGTGATGAGATAGCGAACGAGGTTGCTTTGTGGCAGAGGACAACTTCTCTTGAACATATAACGGCACTGTAACGGATTTGGCAGCACTTGACATCAAATGAGCAGTGGGTAGGATGATGACGGCAATGAACAGATGAGAGGTCAAATAGGAT
Source organism: Pinus tabuliformis (assembly GCA_031772625.1). NCBI lineage: Eukaryota > Viridiplantae > Streptophyta > Pinopsida > Pinales > Pinaceae > Pinus > Pinus tabuliformis. The sequence goes on along the minus strand of CM062807.1, from coordinate 1,208,177,728 downwards.
GTCCCAAACCCATGGAGGCTAGTGAAAACGAGATGAGATGACCCCACCCAGACACGAAACAGCGGAGTGCCATGTTCAAGAGTGACGTACTGCCGAGACGACTGTAATCAAAGTTCCATTTTCCCCACCTTTGCAGGCAGGTACCCCGATTATTTTTGGATGACAAGCTTGACGGGGATAACATATGCTTGGTGTGTGTCATGTTGACAATATCCGATGTCATTGAGTGTTTAACGAGCCTGACAAAGGAAAAACTCGGCTTCTTTTCTTGTTTCGAGAGTCTGAAAAGAATGCGGAAAAGGAGACTCCAGGGGGGTCCTTTTTCGTACAGTTGTGTCTCTCGAGCCCGAAAAAGTATAAAACTGTGCGCGAAAGAACCGCCCGGCCATTATAACCGAGGAGTACTTTTCATAAATAGTGTCGCCGACCGGAAAAAGTAAAAAAGTGGTCGAAGACACGTCGTTTTAGAGCCAATATCGAGTGCGAAACGACAAACACCCGGCGATCTTTTTGGTTTAACGGTCGGAAAAAGAGCTTAAAAACGACCGCCTTTCGTTCCCTTTAACGAGCTGAAAGGAAGCTCGGCCATCTTCTCTTGTTTAACGTCGGAAAAGAGCTTAGAGACGACACTTTGGGAATCACATGAATTGTGGATTGTCACGACCAAACTGCGATACCTGTACCTGCACAAGGGCACTACCCGCATAAATCCATTCGATATACGTAAAAACATATTGAAACATGCTTGAAAACAGAACCAAGGTTAGTTTTATGGCTAAAAATGGTAAAAACCCAAAAAATATGGTAATTTAGGAGTTTTTACTATAAATAGGGGGAGGTAATAAGTCATTTTTACCATTTTACTATTTGGAGTGCGAAGAACGTGGAGAAACCAAAAAGTTGACGGAGCGATTGCCAGCCCATCCGGAGACCATTTTCAGATCTGCTTCTTCCAGGTAGGTTCCCATTCCTTTGCCCTGCATTCTGGTTCGTTTTAGGAGTTTTTTAACGGTTGAATAGGCCCAATTGGGCATTTTTTATTTGCATGGGTGTGCCCTCGGTCAGCGCGGAAATTGCCCACGGGGTCGCGCTGATCGAAAAATAGTCAATGTAACCAACTTCGGGTCAGCGCGGAAAAGGCGTGTTCTCCCGCGCTGACCTCGCATTTTTTACAAAGAGCTGCCATTGTCAGCGCGGCTGTTTCTAAAACAGCCGCGCTGGCGCGGAAAAAATTTTGTTTTTGAAAATGAACGTGAATTTTTACATGGAAGCACTTCTTATTGGTTTTTATTGTTCATGCAGGACACCATGGCCTTTCAATGGCAAGAGAGAGTCCACGATGTAGAGGATGTGGCTGCTTGGGGAGACGTAAATTGCTGCAACGCCATGCGGGCGTGTGGATTCATGAAATTCTTCCTTACGCCGCGTCTGAGGGCCCAACATGATCTGCTGGAGCTGCTGATCAGGGCATGGAACCCGGTGGACCAAAAGTTCACCATCCGTGGTCACGACATTGAGTTTGACCATATGGATATCTTTTTCTTGACTGGGTTGTCGCGCCGAGGTGCGAGGCCCATCTTAGAGGGGCAGCGACCTAGCGGTGGTACCCTGGATGACTTGATGGCTGAAGTTTGCCCGGGGGCGGTGAAAACGCGGAGTGGGAAGTGCTCGATCCCCACAGTGAGAGATATAGTGCTGCGCACCATCCTGTTCATGGTGACCCGGGCAGCGGGCAGCATGGCAAACCACGAGGCATCCAAGACCCATCTCCTACTAGCCCTCGAGTGCCTCGAGCCTACCGTGTTTGACTGGTGCACTGCAGTGTGCAACAATATGAAGAGGCAATTGAGCAACTGCCGTCGCGGAGAGACGAAGCAGTTCGGGTATGGATCGATCCTGGTCCCGCTCATCCTGGAGCGAGTACCAGCCATGCGACTGCAGTCTATGGCTGTGGATGCCCCCAGAGATCCTCGAGAGACGAGGGCCTCACGATGGGCTCGGATTATGCCACGTGGGGGTGGCGGCCGACCACATAGCTGGGGGGTATATTTCAGAGACTGGTTGGACCAACAGGAGATCTTCGTACAGGATTGGCCATATGCGGGGATGGATTTCCGCAATGATCCTGACTTGGTGCTGCCTCCGGGTGAACAGTGGGATGATGCAGGTATGACACTTTTTGTCTTTTGAGTTTTGTATTTTTTTAAAAATTTTATGTACATGTCTTAATAAATGTCTTGTCATGCAGATGTGGGGCCTACTAGACCGATTGGCCTGGCTGCCACGGCACGGAGAGAGGGCCCGGGAGCCGGAGTTTTGGCCTTAGCCCCTCCAGGGGCCAACACACCAGAGACTGTGGCTCGCAACCTTGAGGGTTTGCTGGAGGGGGTGCCGGATTTCCAGGGGGTTGAGGAGGTCCCTGTGGAGCATCAGATCCACACAGTGGGTGTGGAACCCAGAGTGCACCGCCTTCTGAGGCGGGTGGCACGAGCGGCTGCGTACTACAGAGAGCACCACCCAGCCGATTAGTCACCTAGGTTTTATTTCCACTGTTTATTTTGAGACATTATGACTCAGGTGTATTGAGATTTTGGGACACGTACTTCTATTTTTGAGCGCCTCAGTGCGCCACACGATATATATATATATACATACCGATTTTTGGATGAGTCGTTGTTACATGTGATGATGTGTTATCTTGTGTTATGCGTTTGTTCAGTACAATTTGTGATCTTATGTATGAATTTGCACGACACTCGACTCATGGATTTTATATGTTTAATGCAAGCTTAAAAACACACGTGCAAACTATGCTTGGAATGATTTATTTACATATGCTTATGGTCTTACTATGCTATTCTTTCCTTCCTTGTATGATGTTTATCTGTTTCGCAAATGTCTATCTAATACACGATTTGCCAATGCATCAGTCAACGTATTTAATCGTCTCGGAATATGCTGATAAGTAATGTAATCGAAATTCCGTTCTAACAATCTTACACGTAGGTACAACCTTAATATGCGCTGGTCTCTGACGGAATATCGTCTGTTGAGTTGATGGACAACCAGCTGGGAGTCCAGGTTCACCACTAGCTCTCGGATGCCGAGGTCAACTGCTTCGGCAAGTAATTCTATTACAGCACTGTACTCGGCAACGTTGTTAGTGGTACGACCTAGGCATACACCCTGCAGGTTTATCAGTTCCCCGTGAGGATCGTAGATCACCCACGCTGCCGAAGACAAATTACAAGTACTACGGCAGGCACCATCAGCGAAACCAACATAAGGAGTACGAGACATCTGCGCAGGAAAGAGAAAGCATAATAAGGGGCAAAAACACGCCTTCACACCAAAGCAAAAGAAACTCATGCAGTAAAAAACTCAAAAACACACGTATATACAAAGTGACTGTGAGCAGCTATGCATAGTACTTCTTCAGATATAGCCCATTTCGGGGCTTGTCAAGAGGATTTCCTTCATAATCAATCAACTCATATGCGCCCTTTTGTAAAACACGTTTCACGATGTAGGGACCTAACCACATGGATTCGAGTTTTCCTGCCCCCAGCTTATCCTTAGCTTGATCGTAGAGCAGTACTAAATCTCCTTCAACAAAGGAACGAGGATGAATATTCTGATCGAAGTGAGCTTTGACTCTCTTCTTCTGCGCTTCGATAGCCAGAGAGGCCAAACGACGAGTCTCGTCTAACCGTTCTAGGTAAAGAAGCCGTTCCTCCACCGGAGTGGTGTTGGGAAGCAACTCGACAGCTAATTTTAATGAAGGAATTTCACATTCGACGGGAAGGGTAGCCTCCAGTCCATAGACCAGTTGAAACGGGGTGAAACCGGTGGCATCCTTCACAGAAGTCCGGTAGGCCCACAAGGCTGGGAAAAGCATTAGATGCCAGTTCGACTTGTGTGTATTGACGGTGCGTTGAAGCATGGTGATCAAAACTTTGTTCACAGCTTCAACTTGACCGTTAGATTGAGGATAGTACGGTGACGAACTATCTTGACGCAAGCCTAACTGGCTCGTTAACTCTGTCATCATATGATTTCGGAAATGCTTTCCATGATCTGTAACAATAGCCTGAGGGACTCCGAAGCGAGTGATGATATGATTGAATAAAAACTGCGCCGCTGTGTGACCGTCTTCGTTTAATGTAGGCATCGCTTCGGCCCACTTGGTGAAATAATCCACGGCAACGATAATGTACCCATGCCCCCCGGCCGAACGAGGGTTACAGGACGTATAATCGATGCCCCATTTGGCAAATGGACCTACGGTTACAACAGGGTGCAGTGGTGCAACAGGTGCACGCATCTTCCGGTGGTAAACCTGGCATTCATGGCATGCGCGTACAGCAAGGATGCAATCCTTGAATATAGAAGGCCAGAAATAACCAGCGCGGAGGATCTTTTGAGCGGTAGCGTATCCGGACATGTGGCCGCCACAAGCGCCGGAGTGGCAGTCATTCATGACTCGCTCAGCTTCCTCGAGAGTTAAGCATCGGCGAAGAATAGAATCGACGCCGAGGCGGTACAGGGTGTCGCCTAAAATGCGATACGGTTGAGCCTGATGACGTATCCGTCGTCGGGCTTCCTTTGATGTATTGGGACGAAACGAAGACGTTTGTAAATATACAATGATGTCCCCGTACCATGGGTCGAGAGTGCTGATGAGAAAGAGCGTTTCATCCGGAATTTGCTCCTCTGAATGAGATGGTGCAGATTGAGATGGTAAGGAACAGAGCAGTTCAGCAAAGACCAGTGATTTCTTGGACTTGGCGGCAGTAAATTCCAAGTCGAACTCTTGGAGGATTACGATCCACTTCGAGTATTTGCCCCCCAGCAACTGACGTGATAAAATATAGGTCATGGGGTTGCAGTCAGAGATCACGGTCGTTGTGCGCAACAGGATGTAATGACGGAAACGTTGGACGGCACATACAGCGGCCAATGCCAACTTTTCGACATATGCATAGCGAGTCTCCGTATCAAGGAGGTTGCGACTAAGATAGTATACAACGTGCTCCGAGCCATCGTCATCGTCTTGCACTAAAACCATGCCGATGGTGGTATCGGCAGCGGCCAGATAAAGGGTGTAGTCACGGTGGTAATTTGGAGGTCTTAGGAGCGGAGCTGAGACCAGAAGGTCTTTAAGACGCTCAAAAGATTGCTGAGCGATAGCGTCCCAATGAAAGGGCGTGTCTCGCTTTAGTAATCGCGTGAAACCCTTGGCCACCTCGGCATAATTTGGGATGAATCGTCTGAGAAAATTGGCTTTTCCCTGCAAGCTTTGTAATTGCTGTAGAGTGGCAGGGGGAGGAAGATTCACAATGGCCTCGACTTTAAGGGGATCCAAACGGATGCCCTCTCGGGAGACGATAAACCCGAGTAGTCGGCCAGATTCCACGCAGAAGACACACTTATGCGGATTGAGTCGAATACGGTAGTGTCGACAGCGAAGGAAGATTTCACGTAAATGAGATGGATGGTCTTGACGTTTAGCTGAATGAGCGGGTAGGTCATCCAGGTAAGGCTGTACGATGTTTCGGATATCATGAAAAGCATACGACATCGCACGCTGGAAAGTGGCGCCGGCATTTTTAAGACCGAAAGGTAGCTTCTTGTAAGCGAAGGTGCCCCAAGGACAAATGAAAGCAGTCTTGTGCTGGTCTGCGGGGGCTATGTTGATCTGGTTGTAACCAAAAAAGCCGTCCATGAACGAATAAATTTCGCTTCCTGCGCAATCATCGATAAGCTGATCAATAAAAGGCGTAGGAAAGTTATCTTTTGGACAGGCGCGATTGATATCGCGATAGTCAACACAAACCCGAATAGTGCCCTATTTTTTATTGACAGGAACTATATTAGATACCCATTCCGTGAGGGGAATGGCATAAATGAAACCAGCTCGAAAAAGCTTTTCAACTTCGGCCTTGATGGCTGCAGCCTTTCGAGGGTGCACCAGGCGTAAACGCTGACGAACAGGCTTAGCCCCAGGATAGGTAGGGATTTCGTGCTCCACGATACTGGGGTCAATGCCGGGCATTTCTTCGTAAGACCATGCGAAAACATCACGAAATTCACGAAATAGATCTGTGTAGATTTGAATTTCCTCAGGAGTACATGTGACTCCAATATGAATATTTTCGACAACCCCTGTTTTGACAGAGATGTCGATAGCCAAAGTCTGCGTAATGTTACCCATGTTCCCTTCCGAAGACACTTGATATAACTGAATAGGTGTTTGGAGAGGGATATGTGGGAGACATGAAGCAAACTTTCCGAGACACGTGGCCATTTCCGAATGAGGAGGGAGGAACGAAGAGCGATGGTGGTGATCTAACCAAGGGAGCTCTTCGGGAGACATAGTCTCGATAATAGCCTCGTCGGATGGGAATGATTCCTTCAGGGGGTCCGAGGTGGCCTTCTCTCCCAACCAGGGGAAGGTTTGAGGTGAATCGGGAACGCTGCCTGGAATAGCAGGTCCGGAGGTTGAAGCCGATGCAGCAACTATTTCGATGTAGTTGAGCTCGGCTGGGCTCAACGGCATCATCTCGCCCCAGGAGTCTTCTTGATTCACGGGAGGGAGAACCCATGGATCAGAATGCGTCGTGATCATGTTAACGGAGGCGAGATTTGGAGGTGGGAGGGGAAAGACTCCCATCAAGGAGGGATCTTTAAATAATCCAGCACCCACACTCTCGAGCGATTTGAAGGTATGCTCCACGAATGGTACATTCCCTTCAGAAGAGGAAGCAAAAAAGGACAGCTGGTCCACCGTGACGATTTTTCCTTGATGGGGAAAACGAACGACACGGAATAAGGAGGAAGCCACAGCTTGCATGGCATAAGTCCAGCTTCGTCCTAGAAGGAGGTTGTAACTGAGGTTAGCGTCAACGACTTCAACCTCGACTTCTACAGTTTTCCCTTCTAAAGAGATAGGTAAACGCGGGAGGATACCAAGTGGACGAGATTCTCTTCCATCGAACGCCTCTAAGGTGGTGGGAGACTGGCTCAGAGCAGGCGAACCAATAGCCTTCCAACAAGCAACCGACATGATGCAGGTTGAGGCTCCTTCATCAATGACAGTACGGTGAATCGTCTTGCCTTTGATGAGAACTTGTATAAGGAAGGCCACCTGATGAGGTAATCTCTGCGTGAAACCTTCGAGGTCGAAAGAAATGAGATCCGAATCTGCCGGGTCGATGCCACCAATTGCTGATAGCAGGGACTTCCTCTGGGAGGGGCAGCTCTGGAGGACTTCTAACGCGGACATAGCAGACGGAGCCTGAGCTAAGTCCTCGACAATGCTATAATGCTGAGCGGCACGAGCATTGGGGTTATAAGATGACTTCCTGAGTACACCTTTGGGAGGGGGTCGGGGGATCGTCTCGGTGCTGGGCCGTTCAATGTGAAGAGGGCCAGAACTAGACGCGGGAGCGCTGGAGGGGACCTCCGGCTCCTTCCCGGCTGAAGATGGATATTCTTTCGTTCGAGTCGTGACGTGGACGGGGATGGTTCCTGCCATGAATACTTGAGAACCGAACGAGGAAGAGGATTGAGAAGGGTCTGCCACCTGATGCGTCTGCTGGGATGGGAAAGGCTCTTTAAGCACGGCGGGGGACCCTGAAGCACCTTTTAAAAGCCGACTAACCTCGGACCGCCTGGGGCAGTCCTTGGTGTAGTGATCCTCCTCGCAAATGAGGCAGGGATACTTAGGCTTCCGCTTGGCTCCGTCCTCGGTGGGAGGTTTAGGAGGATTCTGCTTAGGTTGTCCGGATTTTTCTTTGGCCTTTCCTTTCTTTTTGCCTTTCGAGGATTTGTCTGCCGCGGTGGACTGAACGGCATTTACCTCGGAGGTATTCCCAGGAATAGATGGGCTCTGAGAAGCATTCTCGTTAGAGGCGTTTTGTTTCTGCTTCCCAGAGTTTGCGGTTGATTTCTTACTTGGTGAATTCACGGAGCCAATAACTCCATCCACAGACGGTTTCGGTGGAGCTTTGGTTTGTCCGTGCCTCGGGGCATCTGGCAAATAGTCATACAAAGTACCTAACTGAGAATATACTAAGTCAAGGTATTGAGCTCGCGCAATCGCTTGCTCTTCAGTTACACACGCCCCCATTGCAATATCTTTGGCAATTTTAGGAACAAAGGACGTGGTAAACCAGTCGGTCAGGAGTTGATCGGGAATCCAAAATTTAATCAAACGACGGCGCCTTCTCCATTCATGTATATGATCAGAGATGTGCGTTGCCGTATCCTGTTTTAGAGACGTGAGCAAATGGGTCCCAGTCTCGTACCGAATGGGTAACTGAAAATGAGTAAGAAAGGCCATAGCCAACGAGTTAAAGTCTGAAAACATACCGCGATGAAGTTCGATGTACCATTTTGCGGCTGAACCAGTGAGGGTCCTCTGGAAGAGGCGCAGTCGGATAGAATCATCAAGCCATGAGTTAGATGAACACCAAAGGTGATATGTCATTACGTGGGCTTGAGGATCCTCTCCGGCTTTGCCGTCGAACTTTGGACAGTCACCTGGTATTTTGGTCGGAACCGGTGGCCACCATGAGTTATGCAAAATAGGATCGTTTGTTAACTTGGACACATCGGGTAGTTCCAACGTAGCCAAAAATGGTAGCTGCGGGTTGAAGGACATCTGTGGCTGAGGGTTCGAGGCGGTATTAGGGTTCCACCCAGATTGGGGTTGCCCCCACGAACTTTGTCCAGACGGACCTGGCCCAAAAGGACCGGCCGCATAAGAATTTTGTCCGTAGGGGTTTTGTCCGTGTGCGGACGACTGTCCCTGTGTTTGCCCCCCAGCTCCCCATGAATTAGCAGCTTGCCCGCCAGGTTGACCATATTGATAATTTTGATAGGGAGTGACCTGTGGTCGCTGATAATTTTGGTAAGGAGCATACTGATTTTGCCCCTGGGGTTGCTGGTAGCCATGTGACTGCTGGGTCGCATACGGAGCCTGGTAGGCAGGCTGCGTTTGATATGGAGGTTGATAACCTGTTTGAGTCTGAGGCCCAGAGTATTGTCCTTGAACCGGTTGAGGTTGGACTACACGTCCCGAAGGTTGACTTGGTCGGATTCGAGATGGACCTGGTTGGCCAGCAGGATAGCCTTGCTGAACGCCAGGTTGTCCATGTGCCACCAAGGGTTGTCTTCGCGGAACGGGTGGTCGAATTGGTTGGATAGCTGGTTGACGCCGAGGCTGGCCAGCTTGTCCAGGTTGACGGTGAGGGTAGACCCCGGGTTGATTTGGCTGTATAGACGGTTGGCCCGTTTGTCCCCCACTGTAACCGGGTTGGGAAGAGGGTTGGGCTTGCTGTACGGCAGGCTGCCCTCTTGGGTATATAGGCTGGGCAGAGGGTTGCCCCCCTTGCCCAGAAGGATTTGCGTTTCGAGGGGTAGGTGGGCCCTGTTGAACATAGGGTTGTCCACCCTGGCCATAAGGATACCCTTGCTGGACAGCTGGTTGATTTGAGGGATTATAAACTGAGCCAGTTTGTCCAGAGGGGTACCCTGGCTGGAAACCAAGCTGGTCTTGAAAAGACGGTTGCTCTGGCTGCCCAGTAGGTTGATTCTGATATGGGTATGGCGGACCTCCCATGTCCATAGGTTGTTCCTGGTAAGGTTGACCTTGTGGATACCCAGATTGTCCTGGGTCAGGCAGGCCGTATAATGGTTGCCCTTGAGGGGGCTGCACGTAGAATGACGGGTCCTGATTGGGTGGTCCTATGGGCTGCCGAGGAGGGTCTCGGTTTCCAAAGTACTTAGTAGTGTGGTCATACATGACATTCAAAGATTCCTCGTTCTCTTCGAAAGGGTGACGAGGGAGACCTGAGATTTCCTCAAGGAACTCACCATTTGCATCGAAGAAGAAAACAGGACCATTGTAATATGGGTCTGTTATAGGTTCCCCATAAGCATCATACGGTCCTGATCCTGGAATGCCTCCAACAAAAGAACCAGCTTGAGGAACTTCAGACGAGGGAATCGGTACAGCACTGACGACCGGAGTCGAACGTGCTACACAAACAGTAGGTTGAGCGGGAACTGAGGTGACGGGCGGGTTGAGTTCTGACGTGAGGGGTGGGAAAAGAGGCTGCGAAACAAAAGGGCCGATCGAGGCAGCGAGAGTAGGATCCCATATAGTGGTAGAAGTTGTTCTAGCATCATACCTATCCCTTAGCGATTGATATCGTGGAGGGAGGGGAGATGAAGACGGGATCGGGGTCTCAATGTCTGTGACCGCGGGTGTCTCGATGTCTGTGACTGCGGGTGTCTCACCCGTGCTGGAAGCTGCCCCCTCCATTGGAGATGACATACCTAAAGGGGTACGGGGGGTTTGGGGGGTATCCCAATCTTCTTCCCAGACGGGATTCCAATCCTCCAAGTAATCTGGGTTGCCTGGGGACCGTACGTTAATAGGCTGGATACTCGGAACAATGGGAAGAGTACCGCCTTCAACTGGTACCTCGGGAGCAACAGAGGATTGAGAACCCTGGTCACTTATACCGGGAGTTGATGGGTCAGCCAGGATGACCAGACCCCTTAGAACTCTTAAAGGAAACTATCGATAAAAGCCTACTCAAAACTATCGCACACAAGACCTAAAAAAGGAGATGTTATCGTGGCCAAATTAATTTTTAAGACGCAAGGACCAAACTTGACCTTTTCATATTTCAGGAGTCGAGAAAAGGACAAAGATGACTCCAGTCTCCTTCGAATGTTTAATGAGCACGAAGTGACAAGACGCTCACAGGCACCTTTTCGTTTAGGGAGTCCGAAAAGGATCAAAAGTGACTGCTCTGGAACTCTAGGTAGAGGGTGTGCCAAACTCTTCGCAAAACCACAGAATACTTTTTAGGGTACGGGTGGTCAATCTTCGTGAATGCTGTGTTCACTGCATTGCGAATTGTAGGGCGGCCGACTCGGCTTCCTATGGATAAAGGATAAAAGCCTAGTGGGGTCTCCCTATATACTCGACGGTACGTGGGAGCGCAGTCCGTATTAGACCACTATCGAGTCACAGAAGGAGGAATCACCCAACCTAATGTGAAACAACAGTGACTATGTTTTAAGACGCCGGAACACGTCTCTAACCTAGACCTCTAAATATTTGCGTTTAGTTCCAATGCGTTTTTAGATTCATTTGGTTCATTTTATAGTTGATCTTGAGATTAAGTTTCGATTTCAAGCTCTATCGTATGTTCGCTCACAATTACTTAGATGCAATCTATATGCAAAAGAATTTCGTTTCGTTCGATGAATTCTAGCTACGAGAGAGCAGAAAATTTTTTAAACAAAACGAATACAAACAAACAAGCAGCTAAATGCAACTAAAGCGAGGAAAGGAAACTTTTCTTTTGAAAATGGAAATCAATGAAATGTTCTTTTCCTTTTTGAATTTTAAAGTAAGCTACTAATTCGTTTTCTTTTAGTGACATAAAACACCTAAAGGAATTTGGAGGAACTTGAACACCAAGTAAACTACTTAATGAGAGCACACGAAGTTCCCGAAAACACTCAACCAAAGTCTCGAAATCAAAGGGGAAACAAGGCAATGCACGAGCTATGTGATCTAAGCTCTGCAAAACAAGCAAGGATCGCAAGCAAGGAGGAAGCGAAAAAGACCACTTGGAAGCACAAACCAATACACTCTGACAATCACTGAAAAAATGCGAAAAGCGAGTCTAGAACGAGCTGGTCAATCAAGCAAACAGGGATCCTCACGGGAGGCTGACACACACACGGCCACTAGATGTCCTAGGGTTCAGAGCGTGAAATCAAATAGAGAAAAGCAAACATCCGACGGACCAGAGTCGCAACCAGTCAATTAGAGACCCAAACACAATCCAGTAATCGCAAAAGTAAGGATGAAAACATGAACCAAGCAGCTAGAAGGGAAGTTGTTTACAAACTTAAAACCAAGCAAAACGAAACCCTATGGAGTTGAGCTCCGTAATCAAACAGTTCAAAGTTCAGAGAGTGAAAAACAAGTCATCAGACAAGTGGGGAGAAGAAGGGAAAGTCACAGCAAGAGGTTCAGGAGGTCAAATTGGACAAAAAAGAGTTTTTCAGGCTCAGCGCGGGTAGCCTTCAGCAACTTGGCGCTGACAGGGGGAGGCCTTCAGCAACTTTGCGACGTCAGCGCGGAAAGTCAGGGAAAAAGCGCGCTGCCCTAGGACAAACGAGGTCAGCGCGGATATAAGGCACACAGACGCGATGACCGAAATCGCAAAGAAGAGGGGGCGCGATGTCAGCGCGGAAGAACACGAATAAAGCGCGCTGCCCTTGAAAACGAGGTCAGCGCGGCTGTTAGACGTACAGGCGCGATGAAGAGAAAACCAAAAGAACAGAGTCGCGATGTCAGCGCGACTGTTCCGAAATAAAACGCGCTGGGAGTAAAAAACAAGGAAAGCCAAAATAAAAACTTCCCAAACCAAAGGCAGGAGCTTTTTAATAATAAAGACGCTTTCCAGAAACACCCAGAAAGTTCATAAGCAACAAAAGACAATCCCAAAAACCCACAAAGAGATCAATCAAAGCCAAACACAAAAGTGGACTCAAGAGACAAAAAGGCTTCTCCCCAGCGGAGTCGCCAAATTGTTGAGAAGGTAAATCCCCTCTACGGATAGAGGCGATCCCTACTAGCCCAATAGGGGTCTAGCAACAATCACACAATGCTGCCACGCATGTTCCTAGTTACAATTAAACAAGAAGTAAAGAGCACCTACTTGGATTCCTGCGCTGTCGTGTGACGAAGAGATGTTTCCTTCGCTCCTTCGCTTCAGCTGGTCACAGTCCTCCGCGATCCCCGCGAACGGACACCTGCACACACGAAGAGAAGGCAAATGCAAGCGTAAAATCTAGTAAAAGTAACTATATGCCAGTCAGAAAAGACATAATTCACATTTATCCATTGCATAAACAAACGAGAATGGAACAATAATAGCAGTCATCTATTATTAATCAGAATAGAGAAGAGTACAACCAAATGTTCTGACGTCGGTAAACTCCTCAGGAGGGATCAGTCAGCATGTATCTCAAGCATTCACCTTTGAGGATGGTTCTCCCAAGACAAACAACTCTCTCTCTCTCACACAAATGTCACAAACAAACTTCCCAAAGCAATCAATCACTTCCACTCCTAACACACCACACCTATAGCAGCAATCTGAGCACTACAAGCTCTGGACAATCCAAGCTAAGTCTAGCTAGTTTCTAACCAGCTGCTCATGGTAATGGTGGAAGTTTATATAGGAGAATGAGTCTCCTAAAAAGGTGGAAGGATGAGCTTATCTTCAAGGGGAGTAGTTGCAAAGGGTCGAACAGACATGCCACAGAAGGGAGTCGATATTCACAAAGCTAACAACCAAACCTGGAGAGATCTGGAAGGCTGGTTGTTTGAACAAATTCGCCCAAACTGGATCAGCGCGGATTATATGGAGACTGCCGCGCTGTCAGCACATAACAATAACTGAACAAGTCATGTCAGCGCGGAAGGACACGCGAAAGCCGCGCTGTGCGTCATCGCGGAAAAGTGATGTTCTTCCGCGATGGCAGCGCACGAAATACACTGTGGGGCGCTGGTCATCGCGGTTATTTTAGGAACAGACGCGCTGATGCACAAAACTTTGGAAAAATGGGTTTTAAGCCAGTTCAGGGATCAAACACTTAGTGATTGTGACTTCTTGGACACAGCAGGGCGACTGACAGGAAGGCAGTGATAAATTACTGTGTAACACTAGTTGTAGTACATTTCGTAAATAAATTCAGACATTACATCATAGGCTATCAAACCTTTCTACACACTGATCATACTACAATTAGGTATTTAATGAACAAACCAGATGTGAATGCTCGCATTATTAGGTGGTTGTTTTTATTTCAGCAGTTTGATCTAACCATTGTTGATAGCATGGTAAGGAAAATGTTGTTGCTGACTTTTTGTCTAGAATAAATCTACCTGCAGGTGAAGAAGGAATGGTGGATGATCAAATGCCAGATGAACACCTATTCACTATCTTAGTACTCTCTCCATGGTTTGCTGATATAGCGAATTACTTGGTTCAGCACAGTTCCCACCACACTTGTCCCCAAAAGAGAAGAGCAAGATTGTGAGAAAAAGTGCCCCTTTCACTTGGATTGGGGGCAATCTCTTCAAAATTGGCCCAGATCAAGTTTTGAGAAGATGTGTCAGGGAGGAGGAAGTTTTTGACATTCTTCTAACCTATCGTGATGGGCCTTGTGGAGGCCATTTTGTAGTAAAGAGGACTGCCTTCAAAATTCTGCAAGCAGGTTACTATTGGCCCACTCTTCATCAAGATGTGAGGAGATATATCAGCCAATGTGATCGGTGTCAAAGGATGGGGAAACCTACTCCAAAGGATGAGATGCCCTTGCACCCTCAAGTGACTTTTGAGCCATTTGAGAAGTGGGGCATGGACTTTGTGGGTCCTATCAACCGTCCTTAAAACTAGAAACAATACATCATTGTGTGCACCGACTATCTGACAAAATGGGTAGAGATAAAGGCAATCAAGGCAGCAACCGAAGAAAAAGTAGTTGAGTTTTAAGAGAGAACATATTCTATAAGTTCGGGTATCCAAAAGAACTGGTTACAGATCAAGGCAGTCAGTTCACCTCCAATCTGATTGAATACCTGCTCATCCATCATAAAATCAAGCATAGGACTTCCACCCCTACCATCCACAAGCCAATGGACAGGTGGAAGTCACCAACAAAGCTTTGGAGGAAATTTTGACTAAGGTAGTGAGCAGCAGCAGGAAAGATTGGGCAGATCAATTGGTTGAGGCCACCTGGGCCTACAACACCACATGAAAGACCACCACAGGGTTCACACCCTATGAGCTGGTCTATGGAAAGAATTTGAATACAATACACTAAGGATGGCAGCTCAGTTGGACCTAGATCTTAGCCATGCACAAAGGGAAAGGTTACTCCAGCTTAATGGATTGGATGAATAGATATTGCAGACCCTTCTCCACACAGAAGTAATCCAACTGCAGAAGAAGATATGGCATGACAGAAGCATCAAGGAGAAACAATTCCAAGAAGGAGATTAGGTGTTGTTGTATGACTCAAGGTACAAAGATTTCAAGGGCAAGCTAAGGACAAGATGGTTGGGACCATACATTATAGAAAAATGCAATGACAATGGCTCAATTCTGATCAGGACTATTGATGAGGAAGCCATCCCCATGCTTGTCAATGGCCATAGGTTGAAAATCTACAAGAAGCTCCTCTCCAAGCAAGAATTCATTGAAGCGCTGAGTAAAAAAGTGTTGGTAGTGGAGCAAACCTCTGCCTCCACTTCACCCACTCATATATATATATATATATATATATATATATATATATATATCTTAAATAAGGACTCCAGTGAAAACCTCTATGAGGCGCTTAAGTCCCATCCTAGGGCTGAAAACCTCTCTTGAGGCAACCCAGAGATGACAAAAAACAAAACAAAAAATGAGAATAAAGATCCCTGGGTGAAAACCTCCCCTTTGAGGCGCCCAGGGCAGGCAGGTAGGGTGAAAAGATCTTGGAGGCGCCCTAGTTGTCTCTTAAAAAAAAATAGAAAAAGAAAAATTAACTTCTTTTGAGTGCATTGCAGGTTGCAAGAGGACCACAAAAGGAAAGGGGACATGCCACAAGCCTATTACATCTCTTCTAGGCCCTCTTCCATCGTTTCTGTCTTTTTCCATCCCCTGGTATTGCTTTTTATGAAATCTATGCATCCTACAGGAAGCACTGTGTGTTCTACAGGAGGCTCCTGTAGAAATCACAGAGAGCTCAAAGTCAAGTCAAAGAAGGGATTAAAGAGCTGGAAACTTTCATAGAAGGCCTGTGGGCCATCCTACAGCCATCCGTCATCATAACCCTCCATTCCATACCTGCACCACCACATTTCTAATCATTTCTTTCCTCCCTGCAAATAAAACACAGAAATCCTGTTGTTTTTTTAAAGAGGAAATAAAAAACAGCACCCCTACCACTTACCTACAGCCTACCGACTACTTCTCCATGACCATCAGAATCTTCAATAGACTCCTCCCAAGTCTCTGCATAAACCTCAGCTAAAAGTTCTAAAGGGAGAAGCAGCTACAGGAACTCCTGTAGCAGCCGCTCCCCTTAAAAATAAAGCTCCAGAAGCAAAATCGGTGCAGCCACAGGTATGTAAAACACGTAAGAAGCCAGATCCTGATGAAGATCACCTGTACAAGGCAATGGAGCTACCTATCCAGAAGCCACGAGCATATGGCAGTAGAAATACACGGATATAGCACCAAAGTCTAGTCATGCAACAGCATTGTAGCACGCAGATTTCGACTTACAGGTAAGTGTCTAAACCCGTTCCTCTGTTGCATATGTATGATCCAAAACTGCATGACTCGGTGGCTTTTCTTCCTAGTTTAGGCTCTTATTACAACCTTCTGGAAGGAGGGAAAATCATCCCACAAAAGTTTGCAGTCCCTCTTTTCTTTGAGCTGGAAAAAGAAAGAGTAAGGAGCCACAGATGGATGCAAATTGCAAAGTCCAAAGGGGTGGAAGACATTGGCCACATGGAGAGCAAGCTGAGAGAGATGGGAAAAGAGCTAGACACTGTAAAACATGCAGAAGCAATCAAAAGATCTCACTTGGAAGCAAAGAATGAAATGTTAAGAAAATAGCTGCAAGAAAGGGGAACCCCGGTAGAAACTGAAATGTTAAGAAAACAACTGCAAGAAAGGGAAACCCTAGTAGAAACTGAGGTGTTGAGAAAACAGCTGCAAGAAAGGGAACCCCAAGCAAAAAATAAGATATTAATATTAAGGAGACAGCTACAGGAAAGAGAAGCCCAATTAGCCTGCACGGCCAGCTAGGCTATGGAGGCACTACAGTGCAGAAAGCCAGCCAAATCATATGCAGTATACCTCAAAGATCAGTGGCTCCAGTTCCAAATCAAGACTCTGGCCCAGAGAGGCACCATACCTTTTCAAGATTATGGCCAATTCATGGATCTATGTGACCACAGTTCAGTAGAGGATAAGGCGAAGCTGGCATAGTTTTATTTACATAACATGGCCCTTACTGATATGAACCTATGGGACCCCAATGCTGTGTTAGGAGACTTGCAGCTAATGGCCATGGCATCTTGGATGAGCCATGAGGAGAATAGGGCAACAAAAATCAAGACGTTAATGGAAAAAGAGCTAAATGAACCCTTAATGATCTGAGCTGAGCCAGTAGACCCCATGGCTCTCATCAGTGCCCACCACCACCTTGCAGATAATCCTCAAAGTGTTGCTAAGTATATCAATGAGGAGGCCTAGGCTATTGCACATTTTGAGGACATGGAGAGATTGTTTGGAGATGACTGCATTCATCCCTGCATGACAAGGTGGAACACATTTCCACACAACCTACAGATTAGAGAGTATCACTCCCCAAAAAGGATGAGATAAGATTTGAGGAGAGTGCCACTATATAAGCACTCTATGCAAAGTTTGAAGGCCAATTGGATTGGCCTCAAATTCAGTCCTTCACTATTGCTAGGACTACTGGAAGGTGTAAAAGAAGAAGAAGAACAAAAACAATGTAAGAGGTGGATAGAAAGGCAGGATTCCATGATAAAGAGGAGGATATCACATCAGAAGCATGGGCTGTCAAGGAATCCATCAGAGCCATCAAGGATTAAGAGATAGACTAGTTGCTCAGAGGATGAGCAACCCATTCAGTAGGGAGGTGATGATAAGCCCCAAAAATGGGTAATTAAATGGGCTCATTTGGCCTCCTAACTCAGATTAATCCACCATTCTCATTAGTTTATTGCATTTTTTTTACTATATTTATGCTAATAGAGTGAATTGGGTTAGTCATTATGCCATGAAGTTTAATGTGTGCTTTATGCAAATTTTTGGTCAATTTTAGGACAAAGTCAAAGGATTAATGGGCATTTGGCAGCCAATATTTGAGGAAAACAAGGGAGAGGATTTTTAGGAGGGTGTCCCCATCATTTATGACTCCCTACCTCGAATCCTCCATCAGAAAATCGGAGCACAAACAGCCACATCGATGCATCCAAGGGGCAGCCGAGCAAGTTAAGAAGAACGGTTGTCTATCTCTAGTTCTTGGAAGCGGAGCCCCTTGATTTTAGGAGGGTTGTTGGGGGACTCCATTTGTATAAATAGGGGGGCTTAGAGACTGAGTATTTTAGCCAGTTATTAGTAGAATTTTCGCACTTTTGTGCAGCTCTTGTTCAACTCATTTTTGAGCTTACTTTTGTGAATAGTTCATGTAATGTGACTTTTATTTTGATAATGGAGATGACATATTTTCTGAGCCAGCACTGATTTCTTCCATAGGGCTGAAGCTCTTAGGTTAGGGCCCAACACCTCTTTCTTTGTACTTATATTTTTTTGCTTTAGTTCATGAATTAATTTATGTTAGATAGATTCTTTTTTCCTTGTTTAGAATAGGTTGCTTTTGATGGTTTGCATAGCTGCTTTTGTTTCAGTTGCTGAAGTAGGTTAATACAGTGATAGGCTAAGATTCAAAAATGCCAACAACAGGCCCTAATCTCCTTTCTCCCTTCCTGGGACCATGATTTAAGGTCAAGGCACCATTTATGCCACCAAAAACACAGTTTTGCTTCTTCCATGCAATCTCTAGTGTGATGATTTGATTTGAAAAGTTAAAGGGTTGCTTCAGTTCATTTTTCCAAAATTATTTCCTATTTCTATAATAAACCTATTTGCAAGCTTTTCTACTCATAGGGTACTCTTCAGCACTTCATGTTTCTAGTCAAAAATTAGGTTAACAAGAGACATGGTTCTGTGTTCTTGGTGCAACTAGTCCTTTTCTTGCTCAGTTTCGGTAGTTAGATGTGCAGATCTCTTACAACACACCTCAGCTCACAATACATCAATAAAGCAACCAACATCATCTCATTTCTCACAGGTTTCACAAGTCATTCACAGTCCTTCACGAATCTTCCCTAATTTTTGCACTTTTTCCATAAGCTTTCCTCTCGTCATTTGAACAAATCCAACCATCATTTTCTTTCTTGATCCTCCTTGTTAAGCCCCAGACACCTCAACACATCCCTCTAGTCTTCAGCTACCCTTTTCCACCATTTTTCCACTCTTAAAACCTCTAAAAATAGCTCTCGGCATCCTCTTGTAGATCCTCCTGTAGATCCTCCTATAGATCCCCTGCAGCCTCCTGTAGAATTTCCTGTGAGTGATTTTCGAAGTCCGATTGCAGGGGAAGTCTTCAGAAGGTTACCAGAGGCTTCTTAGGACCCCTCCACACCTTCTTACACCTCTGCAAAAACCAAATCCGCCCTCCATCACCACCAAACCTCTGCCACAGTCACAAACAGACAAAATCACATGCATAACAATTTCACATAAAACACATAAAAGCGCAAAAAGATGTTATTTTCTCATTTTCTTCTGGGAATAGCTTGAATAGATGTAATTTACCTTTTCAGTAGTCAATGGCACTCATTTCATCAGTTTTCATCTCTTTTTCTGCAAAAGTAGGGTTAGTTGGAAAAATTAGGGTTTGCTAGGGTTTGTTTTACACTCCAGTCTTCTTTCTCTTTCTGCAAGTAGAATAGTCATTGTAGAGTTAGCTTTCTTTCATCACAGTTAAAAGCTTCTTCTTGAAATTCATAGAAGTTGGCTTGAGCTCCTAGTGATCTTGCGCTAGCTGACCAAGTGACAGCGTGCAGTAAGAGCTAGTACTTGTGCATACAACACCGTCATTTCCAAGTTTGTTACAAACTACCGGGTTGATAAAAGTATAGGAAGCCCCAGGAGTTGCAGCATTATTGCTGCAATACTGGTGCTCACCAAAGGGTATAATAGGATATCATGAAGATTCCCCTTAATCCTGATGCAAAGTCGGTCAAACAAAGACCTTACAAGATAAACCCAAAGTATAAGGAGAAAGTAAAAGTAGAGCTTGATAAGATTATAGTAGCAGGAATTATTGAACATGCAGAAGAATCAGAATAGGTGATTCCTATGGTGGTGCAAGAGAAGAAGACTCAAGGAGAAATTAGGATCAGTGTTGATCTAAGAAATTTGAATGATGCATGTTTACACCCCTTTCACAGATGAAGTGCTAGACAATATAGGAGGTCATGAAGCTTACTCATTTACAGTTGGATTCTTAGGTTATCATCAGATTAGGATTCCACCTGAAGATCGGCATACGACCACATTTGCTACAGAATGGGGCTCATATCAGTACACAGTAATTCCTTTTGGATTAAAAAATGTCCCTACTATATTTCCTAGGGTGGTGGTTCCAGATTTTAAGGAATACATCCATAAGTTTTTAGAGGTATATTTTGATGATTGGAAGGTATTTGGATTCTTGAGAAAACATGTTGGAATTTTAAGACTTATGCTCGACACTTTTAGACAATATCAGATCTCTTTGAACCTAAATAAGTGCATATTGTGTGTGCCTTTCGACATATTGTTGGGACATATTGTCTGTAAGAAAGGAATAATGTTGGACCCTGCTAATATTGCTATCATTGTGAACTTGCCTCCACCTAAGACAGTAATACAGCTCCACACTACGTTGGGACATACCAGGTATTAAAGGAAGTTCATCAAGGGGTATGCTCAGATCACTATGCTTATGGAGAAAATTTTGAATAAGGATGTAACTTTTCAGTGGAATGAATAATGTCATAAGAGCCTCGACATATTGAAAGTAAAAATGGTACCATCACCTATACTAGTGTTCCCTGATTGGAATAAGGAATTCATGTACATGTGGATGCCTCTTGTATAGCTTTGGGAGTGGCACTAGCACAACCTAGTGCAAGAGAGATTGATCAGCAAGTAGAAATTTATCTAAAGCATAAATGAATTACACCACTACAACAAGATAAGGACAATCCATGGTATATGCTTTGCAGAAGTTTAGACACTATTTGCTCGGGTCACACTTTAAAATGTTTATAGATCATTTTGCACTGAAGTACTTGGTTAATAAGCCTATATTAGGAGGAACGATTTGCATATGGTGACTGTTATTCCAGGAATATGACTTTGAGATCATTGTTAAACCAGGGAGACTAAATGTAGGACCTAACCATCTGTCAAGACTAGAAATAGGGGAAGAACCAACCAGCATAGAGGATAATCTCCCTAATGCGTAGTTATTTGCAATCAGAGTGGCAGATTACCATTTCACAGATATCATCCAGATTTTTACCACAGTAATGGCTCCTTCAAATTATACTACATAACAAAAGAAAGAATTAGTGGTTAAGGCAGCTGACTTTTCATTAATAGAAGGACAGTTATATAAGATGGGACCAGATGAGATACTACGCAGATATGTTCCTAAACATGAAAGACAGATGATTCTAGCATAGGCTCATGGGGGTGCAACTGGTGGACACTATGTAGGAAAAGCTATTGCACAAAAGATTTTGAGAGCAGGATTGTGGTGGCCTACACTACATAAAGATGTGAAGGAGTACTGTCGAGCATGTGATGTGTGTCAAAGAACAGGGAAGCCTTCCAGAAGAGATGAGATGCCATTAGTACCACAAGTTACATTTCAAAACTTTGATAAGTGGGCCATTGATTTTGTTGGACCCGTCAACCCACCTGGAAAGAGGATTGGTGCAAGTTACATAGTTATAGCAACTGATTACTTGACAAGATGGGTTGAAGCAGAAACAGTAAGGGATTGCAGCACATAGACTATTGAGATGTTTATTTTTGAGTACATATTATCTAGATTTGTATGTCCAAAGATTTTGATGAGTGACCAAGGTTCACACTTCCTAAATAAGACTATTGAAGAATTGACTCAGGAATTCCAATTTTATCTCCAAAAGAGTACCCCTTATCACCCTCAGGCCAATGGAACAGTAGAAGCATATCATAAGATTTTGGAGAATGCACTTACTAAGTTAATCAATGTGAATAGAGATGATTGGGACCTTAGAATTCTAGCAGTTTTATGGGCTTATAGGACCACATATAAAAATTTGACAGGTCAGACACCCTTCAGGTTAGTTTATGGGTAAGAAGTTGTGATTCTCATGGAGTACATCGTACCTAGCTTGAGGATTGCAGATTTTATAGATATGGAAGACCTTAATATAATGGAGGAAAGGATGTCGCGGTTGCTTTCTTTGGAGGAATATATATTTATAGTAGGATTCCATCAGTAGGTATAGAAAGCAAGAGAAAAGGCCTGGCATGATAGACATATTAAGCAGAAGAAGTTCCAGGTAGGAGACCTTGTTCTCCTTTATGACAGTAAGTTTGTAAAATTTCCAAGAAAATTCAAGATGCATTGGTTGGGCCCATATATTATCAAGCATATTACTGATGGAGGCATAGTTCAATTAGAAAATTTAAATGGAGAATTGGTTCAAGGAAGAGTAAATGGTAGCAAGTTGAAGTTGTACAGGGACAACCCTGCCCCTACAGCTTCGCTCTGAAGAAAGGAGAAAAGTCTTAGTGCCACCTGTAATTGAAAGTGGGAACTGGACTATAAACTATGATGCAGAGAGAGCTTTGACGTAGGAATTTACTTCCCTAACTCGATGTAAGAAGGGTCGCTTCGTTACAATATGGTATGCGTCGAAGTTTTCTGAGAAAAATATGACCATTAAAAAGGAAATTTGTCATTGAAACACGCGGAAAGATGCATTTATGAGGATAGATTGCACGGATCTAGTTATAGATATGCAATCAACGAACACAATCTGAGCTAATGAAGGGGTTAGAAATTCATATTTGCTATAAAAATTTGTGTCACACATAGATTTGGCACTTTGTTGTCCTACAAGTACGAGTCTTTATATTGTGAAGAAGTTGCAGAACTTTTCGATGCCATATGACACCTCAAGAATTTATTCATATATTTAGTGAGAAGGGCTTATCCCAAGTCAGAGAAGCAATATCTAATATACCCGGAGCAACATCACCACCCGCAGTAACATCACCATGCACGCAACAGAGATCTCCACTAAAGAAAATGACCAAAGAGCAAAGAACAAAGAAGAAATAGGAAAAGAGACTTGTTGATCCTCAGAATGATCCCAAATAGGTGAGAGATAGTGAGGAAGAAATAAAGAAAGTGCAAATGGAAACAGATGGCATAATGTTTCCTTCACCTCTCCCACCATATAATCCACCAACAAAACCAGATGCAAAACCAGTGACAAAGTCGGAGGACACAAAGTATGGCACCTTCACACCTTTATTGTCGGAGTCAATGTGATTTACTAGAGAAACCCTTGGGAAGATTTTGCAGCTGAAGTTCGTGGACATTGATTTCAATGACAAAAATCAATATACATGATTCACACCAGAAAAGTATTCAAAACAAGCACACTACCCTAAGAGTGGTGTGACAAGGTTAGAACTGCAACAATGGACGGCTAGATTAGCGCAGTCGGGCTTGTTGAATGTGCAACACTTCAGCAAAAGTCCAAGAAACACAGCTTGTGTGAGACAATTACTCGTGTTGGTGCACGATGGATGCCTGTGGATGGGGAAGAGGATCCCTATCAACCCAATGTTAATATGGAGAATCACAAGACTACCTTATCAAGGGTTGAACCCCGTAGAGGATTTTATTAGGAAAGATCACGACAGAGCCATATCATGCAACATGAATAAGAGGTTTGGAGTGATGAAAGGGAAGCGAGGTTTGGACCAAGGAGTTTACTTCACAATGCATATATTGGCTAGAAAAATCATGAGGAAGTGTTGGGCTAATGAAGTCCCTACACCAGTGGTTTAATTAGCTGCATAGTGTGTTAACGAGGTTCAATACAACTGGGCCACATATCTATGCCAAGAGTTTTTGGACAACTGTTGTGAGGCTCAGGAGAAAGGTACTCCATTTCACTACGCATGGTTAATTCTTATAATTGTGATGTTTGCATGGACAGAGCCGTAAGACTCGCAGTTCCCTCTACTACCCTCAAATGTTTGTGAATTCACGCGATATGCCTCACTATGGTATACCACTGAACTGACGCAAGCACAGGATAACACAATGTTTTTCATTTTACCATATGGACTTACACATGTTGGTAAACCAGCACTCTCACCTTTCACCAACACTATACAATAAATATAGCTTTGTTGCAAAGTTTAAGGCTAATTTCCACAGAATTTACATATAGGATCACAGGGACACAAGGAAGACATGGCATCCCCTGCCATATTTAGTGACAGAAGATGATATCCTAGAATAGATATAGTAGTGGCCCACGGGGTGGATCACTGTGCTGGAGACACAAACAAAGGATACTTCGACAAAGGAGGACACTATGCAGTTCATGTAAGCGAGCGGGAAAGATAAGGACGAGCAAGATTCAAACCAAGAGTAGCAACATGACGAGGTCACCATGATCCTCCTAAAGGTGATGAGCAGAACAAAGAGTTGAAAAGAAAAAGACAGACCAAGTTGTCACAGAGAAGAGGAAGGCACGCACCAAAGCTACCACAAGAAGAAAAAGGAAGCAAAAGGTACACAAGAGAAAGGACGTAATGCCATTGGTCCTCACTGATGGGGACTTGGACCAAATTGGGGATAAAATTCAGGAAGCAACGAAAGAATCATGGAACAAGATAGAATATCGCTACGTCACACAACTAGCAAATGTCGTAGAGCACATTATAGAATTGAAGACATTGGCACAGACAACCAGTGTAGGCAGGGGAGAAGCTTGGAGAGGAAATACTATTAGAGCCTACACTTGCAGCATGATAGCACCGTCTCCTATTAGAGCCCTACAGTTTCACTCTGCCGAGGTAAAGCAACATGCCAAAGAGTGGAGGTACATGAACATGAACATCACAGTAGTGCCACTTCAAATATTACACAAGTTGCATCAAGAGATCCTCACTTCAAAGCTAAACATTCAGGTAGAGAGAGAGTGATCTTCGGTGAAGAAGAAGCTTGACCAGGTGATCCAAGAGAGGGATCAAGTAGTACAGCAGCAGAAAAAGCTGAAGGAGGTGGTCGAAGTAACATGCCACGAGATTCCGTACATTGAGGTCTAAGAAGAGGGACCAGTGGAGCACAAGGTCGCGAAGCTCAGTATTGCAGTAAAAGGATACAAGGATAAAATTGTGGATGTGTAATTTACATATGAGATGAAGATAAGTGAGCTACAAATGAATCTACCTCCAACCACACCAAAGGAAGTACGAGATCAGAGAGAGGCCGACCTGAAGGCTACAATGGTTAGCATCTCCGTAGCAGTGGAAATTTGTGGGATGCTATTGGATGAGAGATTACATATTTTCACTTCACTGCAGGAATATCCAAATGCGCAGAAACTACAAGAGGATATTTAGCAAAAGCAACAGTAGCTAGAGGAGATTTAGGCAACTGTGAAGACCTTACCAATTTCACATAAGCTCGCAAAGATTAATGAGGGAAATTCCCTCCAGAAGAAGATATAGGAGCTGGGGAAGGAAGGGCATACTCTAACATAGAGAATTTATCCATGACAGGATGAGGATCTCCAACTATCCCAAGAAGTGGATGAGAAGCTTCAAGAGCTTCGATAGAGAGAGACAGCAATGATGTAAAAGGCTACGAAACCAGTGATAGAAGCACTACTAGAGGAAGTGTGCAGTCAAGAGAAGCAAGTCATGTACATTCTAAAGCAATTCAACATCACCTACAACAACATTGCAGCGAATACCAGAGGCAAATTGGTTGAGTGACTCGAGACAAGTCATGTGAGTGTTGGGGTCTTGTTGGGCGCAACCCAACGTGGCTTAGATTTTGGCAAAGACTATGCATTTTGTGGGGTGGAGCGCGCAGTAGAGTGTGCAGTGGAGAAGTGGAGCGCATTCTTAGGAATTAAATATACTACGCGGTGTCGTAAGGGCTTCGGTGTGGGTGGAAACCCCTCCTTTTTATAAAATCATGCGATTTTGTAAGGGATCAATGGTTTTGGCACCATAGTTACTTGTTTTAGGGAGTCCATGGTATTTTGATGATGTAACCCTACAATGTAATAGTATATGTGGGTAAAATAATAAGAAGATAAAGAGAATCAATTAGTGTTATGGATTAATTATTGTGATCTGTAATTTGGTAACAAATGAGAGCCTCTACACCTAAGTGCGCAGAGGCCTAAAGAAGAGTCTGCAGTTGAGTACGCAAGCAGCCTGCAGCTTAGTGCACAGGACAAGAACTATTTGGTTTTCAAAGATTCATTACATTAAGTAAAAATTCTTGTGGAAGTAGACCTACACTGAGGTGAACCACATTACATTAGTATTTTGATGTGTATATTTTCTTATTATCTGTTGTAGAGTAGTAGTTATTAGAGTTCCATTTTACTCCAACACATTGATGGTTTATGGTTTTTTATGGAATGTTTAAGTGATTAATCTAATGCGACGAAGTGATTTACAAATGCTAAGAATAATATATCATAATAATACCACATCTCTTAGTCCCTCAAAGTTGCAAAAACCTGGTTCTGCATCCTCCCGTAGTCACTTCGGGTAAGACTGTGATATGCTTAAAGGTCGTTGCCGAAAGGGCCAGTGATCAAGGGTTTTGTTAGTGCAAAGTATAGATTGAACTCGGGTTGGCCCGAATAGAGCCAACAGGGATTTCTATACGCGGTTTTCAAGGAGTCGACCTGCGTACATGCAAAGGAAAAATTTAAAAGCAAAATTCCTACGGTAAAAATGGATTGAATTCCTTCAAAATACAAATAAATGGAAGAGATTACAGATTTAGAATTACTTGGAAGCCTTCGGTTGAAAAATTGGTTGAGGAAATCGTGAAATAGAGTTGCCCAAGGTTTCTCCCAAGCTCTCAAGCTCTCAACACTTGCAATCTAAAATGAATTATTGGTGAGTTGATATGTCTTTTTATATTAAAACTTTAATCCAACTTTTATAAAGTTCATAATTTTTAAACTTTATTATTTCATGAACTTTTTAACTTTTGGCTTGAAGTGTTGAGGGAGGTTGTTTTCCAGGGTAAATGAAGACTTTGTGACATTTTTTCAACACTTCGACTCCACGATCGCAGACCTATCATGGAAGGTATCGTTTTTGTCACTGTCATATAGGTTAGGACATATCACTTTTTCTGCTACATTATGCATCTTAACCTCATACTGCGATATTTTTCCATAGGGTCGACCCCATTATGTTGCGGTTTTCAAACCACTTTCACTCATCGTCTTATAAAATCATAACATAGTGGTAGAGCCATTCCTTACATGGGCTTCCTAGTTAGATCCTTGCTAGCATATGTTTCCCATGCTGCAAGAATTGCTTAGGCTCAGGAGTCCTCTTTAGTCCTGCCATGACTTTGCGATGAAGCCTCATTCCTCTTCTTCTTCGCTATCATTCTGGATTTATACCCTAGAGGCTCCCATGTGTTAAGTTGTACTATTGTATTGCATATTGACTACTTGTACCCTTTTGGCCTTAAGTCGACTTCACTTGGACTCGTGTATAAGCTAATTTTGACCATGACCTTTCTTCAAGTTCAAACCATGCACTCATTAACCTCATATTTGACGGTAACAAGAGTCATTTATGTCGCCCTTGAACAAAGCACTCAAAATAAGTCTTTCCTCCATTGGGATGGGACATAGTTTGATCTTAGGTGAGCCATAACCTTGTCCTTGAGTCATTCCTCCTCCAATTGGTTATCTCTTCCAATCATATGGAGAGTTTGTCAATGCCTCCTGCATTGCAAACTTATACAAAGATATTTTATCTTGCCATAGAGTCACATATGAGTCGTTCTTTTGTTCAAGTGAAGTAAACCTGTGTCGGCCATTCTGTGGTGTCCCTTGACTCATTTTTCAATCGGACATACCCATTCTGTCAAGTTATCTTCAGTATCACATCAATTATTTGGTCCTTCACTCGTGTTGGTTAAGAAGGTCTCCATTAACTTCTTGTTGGTGAGTCTGCTCTTATCGACTCTGACAAATTGCTCTAAGGGTAGGCCTAGAGCCACACCATGGCGCTATTTACATCATTGATAGGTGACATTGTTCTCAACATCAATCAGTGTCATGGGTCTTTGACTGAGCGGTTTTCCTTGTGTTCGACATTAGATTACATTACCACACATTGGGATTCATGCAATACCTTGGTTTCCATTTGACCTTATTAGTGGATTCCTAGTCTCTGTGTCAACTCCCATTATTGGTTAGTTCAGAGGGATTCTGTCGTGCGCTAGCTACATCTTGTGTACACCATAAACTTACTTAGGAATGGTTACTACATATATTTTCGTCTGAGTTCTTCAAAATTATTAGCCTACATGTTAAACCCACGTTGGTTGATGTGGTATTCCTTAATGCCATCCTTCCAACAGATATTTTCCCATTGAATCCAACTCATTGCTCTCAGAATAAGATCTAGACTCCTTTTTTGAGTACCTTAGGGTTTGCAGTCATCAGTGGCAGACTCCTTCACTATCGACAGCGGGAATACATAAATGTCTCTTGATTGATAGATTCTCTCAAGTGTTCGACTTCAACACATTTACTCTCACTTGTTAGATTGTACTAGGGTACCTTAACTTTCATTATCATTATTGGTGATTTGTCTCACGTTTGTTAACAGTATACATCAATGACCGGTAATCAAGCAATTTCTCACATGGTCGACTTCAGCTCATTTATTCCCATAGTGTAGAAATGTACCATCTACGGTCAGTGAATACCTCGAGTTGTGTGAGAATCTTGGTTCACTTGTCAGTCCTTTAGATTTCTGATAGTTGTTATCACTTAGGTAAAACCTTGGCTTTGGGAAAAACCATAAGGTAACCTCAAACCTATTTTAGTTTGAAATCTATCCCTTCAACCCTGAGAGGGATCTCTTCGTAAAACTCAACTCTGGTCATCGTAGTAGTAGGTTTCTGCAATTGAGTTCAGTGGCTAGATTTAGATCATAGGATGAAATTGGTTGGGTAGTTTACAAACATACCATTGGGCGTGGAGTCCAGTTCTAAACTACAAATCTAATGAGAAAGCTATAAAAGACATGATAGCAGCAAATCCTTGATTATTTGAGAAATTGGAAGAAAGAGAAACTGGAATGAAATAAAGTTTATAACTCACTGAGACAACCAATTCTAATGATTCATAATATAAGAAAGCAACATAAATGAAATTCAATCTTAGATACTAACATTTTCATACATGAGAGAAAGTTTGCATAACAAAGAGGAAACTGACAAGGAACTCCAACACATGATTTTCCTACAAAATGTTCATTAAAAACTGTAAATATATTCAAGATTGCTCAAATATACCAACATGAAAATATGTTTTCCAATAAAATTTTGAACCCTTCTTCCTTATTCATAAACTTTTTTATAGAACTTACATAAATTTTTTGCAAAATAATAGTCTCCATACTAATTGCAATAATCTGAGATATCTAAAATATCTTCAAGTTCATGCATGTAAAATATAAAACTTAGATACATTATGTTTTTCCTAAAATAGCTACAAGAAAATATGATGATATGAAGGAGAAGTAAAATATCTCTCAAAATGTCTCCCTTAGAAAAAGAAATAGGTCCCTAACTAATAGTTCAGCATCTTAGCTGGAAAAATAGGTCCCTCTGTAAAACAAGTCAAAAACTCCTCCAAAACCACTTTCCTGTTCATCCTTCTTTCCTTCAAACCTCCTGAAAAAACATTGATACTATTGCTATCAACTTCACTAGTTTTCTATTTATAGCTTTCGCTAACAGGCTGACTGTCAGTATTTTCACTTCCCCTTGATTTCAAAATTGGTGATGATGGGAATGTCGGAATTTTCACCTATCTGAATATCACTGACAACGGAGATGTCAACGCTCCCTGTTTTCTCCCAAAATCATTAATAGACATATTGTCGCCTTTTGTCCCTCTATCATTTTATATCAACCAACAAACATAGTTTTCGCCTCAAAATAGCTGACAGTAGCTCTGTCAACTTATTAAAAATGTTGACAATGGGAATGTCAGCTTTCTCGATTGTTTTGTTGCATATAAAAACTATCAGGCCGACTGTCAACGATGAAATTGAAAACCCTGTTTCATGAAATAGATAGGAAAAAATATAAGTTTAATACCCCAAGCATCTTAGGTGAGGGTACTAGCAACCCTGTGCAACACATCTACCTTCTCCAATATTTGTATTTTGCTTTTCCTTATCTCCATGGGTCCCTTTTTAACAGTTTCTATGCCTTTTCTCTTCTTAGAGTCTGTAGCCTTCTTCCTGTTAATAATGAGGTCCTTCAGTGGCATGTTGTCAACATCAATCACCTCCTTGGAAAATCTGGGTTATTTCTGAGTTTGATCTTGTATCTTCACTTGTTATTTGGTCTTGTATGTCTATTTCCACCCTTCAAGACTTCAAACAGTGTCTCCTCCTCTTTGCTTTCAACCTCTAGTTCTTTGCCTTTAGAAACCTTTGTTTTAGCTGTGTCTACAGGGGAAGTTTTGGAAGGTGGATTCACAACCTGGGAAGATTCGATATCAATAGGTGGGTTCACGGGGGATACAATTTCTAGCTTATGAAGTCAGGCTCTTTTCCTCTAGTAAAATTTAGGGATCTTTGGACCAAAATGATGTAGATGGAATTGCTAGGTTTTCTTGTCTATAAGGGGGCTCAATAGAAGCTTGATTTTAGATTTCTTATCTTTTTTGCAGTCTTTGGTCTGCCTCTTCTTCTCTTAAGCAATTGAGGCTAAAAACCTCCCCAAAAAAGAAAACAATTCAAGTTCCTTCTTCTTTGGCTAACTGGTTTTCTATTATCAGTTTTATCATGGCTTTGTGGTATATAAAATGAGAGGAGGGATTTGTGTGGGCCCTGAACCTAGATGCCATATGTTTAAGGCTCTCTAACAATTAAAAACATGGATTAATTCTTATCTGACCAACAATATGTGCGAAAAAATAAAAATGGTAGAGGTTTACCTGATTAAACTGTCCTTCACAAGTAAAATATTGTTGACAAAGGCGTAAAGGGACATGTCATTTGTCCTGCAACCACTCCTTTCGAACTTCAGACCCACAATTCTACCCTCTGAATTCTTCTTTGAAGAAGAAAGGGACATTGATCCCTGCCAACACATCATTGTGGAAAATCATCTCACCGTCCACTGGTAAGGTTGTGGCCTCACCAATGGTTTTCTCTGTAAGTGAAAATGATAAGCCTCCCACCACCCTCACACGATTTCCATCAAACCCCTGCGCAAAAGATCGAGCCACTACATCGTGGTATTTGGTACAGCAGTGGAAGAATTTGTTCCAACCGTCTTGTTGGAATAACTGGTGAATTTCGGGGTATATGTCCAGCAAATATGGCGCCTTGGGTTCAAACCAATTCACATTACCTCCTTTCCCCATCTCGTTGTGTGGTCTTCCCGAGATTCGATCTTGAATCCATATGAAAAAAATGGTTTACAATGCCAGGTGTAAATGACTCTAAACTAACAACAAACAGTTTATTGACAAGACAAGATAAAACAAGTTGATATGTGGATAAGATAATACAGATGACAAGTGAATAATCACAGTGTTTCACGTTATGATTATGAATAAAGTCTGTATCATATGGTAAGATCATGTTAAATGATATCCATTCATTGCAATGGAGGAAAAATGATTAACCAATACTTTTACCCTCTCAAAACATATGGAGACACGTTTAAATGAAAACGTTGACGCCGATGTGGTCAGCGCATTCATCACTTTTTGAATTTAAAATTTGGTTTTGGCGCTAACAATTGGCCTATCAGCCAAAATGAACAATGTTGATACACTCGTTGTCGGTGAATTCCTTTGCAAGGACATATCGAATTTCTAAAAAAATTGATGGCCCCACTATCAGTAATTTTCCTTTTTTATTACAATTAAGATGTTGTCACTACAACTGTGAGCATTTTCTAAAAAAATCAAAAACAAAGTTTATTGTGATAACACCGGTGTTACCAGCGACCCTTATATGTTGCATTTCATTACAGAAGCATCCTATATGTTGACACCCGAGTTTTATGCAGTACCATTATTCCACCTATATGACATGGTACTATTATGAGGATCAGTTATGCAACATCAGTGATCACGCATTCTTCGAGCATCATTGATCAAATTTTCTTCTATATGTGATATTGAGACATAGCTCTGTTGTGTTCCTTTACAGCTATGATCAAATGATCCACTATGTATTCTTCAGTCTTCTTTTTACACTTATGTATACAAGATGGATCCGCTCTATACTTGATCAGTTTCAGACCCCACAACTGTTGTACTTAATGCACCTTTTTATTCATATGATGCCCTACTTATTCTAATGTTTTACTAGTTTATGAACTCTTTCTACGTTCTTTTAATGCAATAGTGAATATTTTCACTTGGGTATTATTTCATATAAAAATACCTTTGTTATATGCATTTTCAAGATTAAGGCTCATTAAAATGTTGTTAATGTAGATTGTCTTGTTCTTGGATCGTATAGGGATCCTGCACCAAGTATATGTGGACCATTTCATCATTCAAGATTTCCACGAAGGAAAATGCTAGGTAGTAGTACAAACACGTGCTTAGAATGATCTTGGATCATTTTTTACAGTCATAGGTGGACTTATCTTTCATTGATTTGTTCCTGCACTGAAAAGCAGCATCCCTGCACTAAAGAGCAACCAATTTGGGGCTTTAATACATCAGGATATTTTCGAGAGAATACGGGAAAGGTTTTTATCCAAAATGATGTTTTAACACCTCCACATCATTCAAAAAGTACCCGGTTCGTACAGATCAATTTTTAGAAAATAATTAATAATTCAGCGCAAAATTCGACAGTTTTCAAATTGTCAAAGTTTGCCTAGATTTCATGCATATGAAGAAGTATATCGGAAATCTGGAACACGACTTTTTCTCCTAGTATAGAAAATTGAATTATCCTCAAATGGTTTTCTAATATTCATCACGGTTTTGAAGATATGAATGGGTCCTTGAGGCAGATTTGTAGACAAATCAAGTAAAATGCATAATTGCAAAAGTATCCAAACAGTCAACTTTGCACACGATTTATGAGGCAATGGAGTTGAATGAGAAAATTACAAGAGAGGTGTTTGTTTCCAAAATGAAAAATATGTTTCCCCCAAACCGTTCTCAAAAATTAGTCATGGTTAGGAAGATATGAAAAGATCTTTGAGGCCAATTTGTTAAAAATATATAATTTTCCAGAATTAAAATAAATGCTTGTTAGAGCCAAAATTCACCTTGTAAATTTATAATAAGCTTAGCCATGGCACATGTGAGGAAGGAGATGTTAGCCTATAGCCTCATATTTCTAGTTTGCAGCTTGAGGATTTGGCTTGGGATATAAAACACCGAATTTTCTAATACAAAGTTTTTAATGCGAGGTTCCTCTTTTATTTCTTGTGCATTTGATTATCATTGTATCTCTCTAGCTTAATTTCGTATTTAAAAAGGGTGAGATATGGAAAGGTAGGGCCCACCAGACCAACTCAACATCCCTCTAGTCATTTATTTCATGTGTGTTTTGCAAATTTTTTAAGTTGGTGTGTATTTTATTCTTGCAATGGTGTGTTAATAACGATTTTTTTTGGTTGGTTTGATAGATCTATTGATGCATATTTTACGTTTGTTTTCTTCACACGTGAATGGAATTTTGACTTATGTTTGATTGAGCACTCAGATCTGAAGAATTTATGTTAAAAAGAGTGAGATTCTTTTCAGACTTTGCACTTCTTTAAACTATGTGATCAAGGAAATTTCTATGTTGTAGTGATACCATGTTTTCACATGAAAAATAGATTTGGGTCATTTCATTATGAGTATGGAAACCTATTCAACTCTAATATCCCCTACCATTATACATATGCAAGTACTTAGTCCATGAGATTTTGAAATCATACTGTTGTTGTGAGAAGTCGAACAAGATCTTAATGATGTTTAACAAGTTGACAAAACTGTTAAGGTTGACTACATTGGAACTCGATCTATAATTACCTGGAGCTTACACATATTGTTAACGCCTTAGTCACAACAGAATTTGGAATAAATTTGGGATTGTGTAGTGTTAAATTTGATATTTGTTGGTGTGCGGTAGAAAATAGTCATAACTCTTAAAGATCTTTGTTGATAGTTAAGTGGAGGTTTTCCTCAATCTTGGAAACCCTCTGTTATCATATCAATGTATTAATTTGTGAGCCTGGAAAACTTTGTTTCTTGGATTACAACTACTGTTTCTAAATTATATGAAAAGGATTTTAAAGTCTGGCGGTATGTTGGTTGTTTAATGTGTGATAAGGTTTGATCTATATTCATTTGAATTGAAACCTATCATAAACATAATAACCCTAAACATTCAAGATAGTTGTTGCTTAGGTTGGGTTGACCCAGGTTAGGACTTTACTGCGCACCAACAAAACCCTCAATCACTGGCCCTTTCGGCAACGACCTACAAGCAAGTCGTAGTCTCACCCGAAGTGACTATGGGCGGTTGCAGAACCAGGTTTCTGCAGCCTGAGGGATGTTGCGATGTGGCACTTTTGCATTTTCTTTATACTTTAACACTTATAACTACTTCACATTACTTTGCCACATTATAAACATTATTGTGTTGTGAATACATGTAACTGCAATAAATTGTTATACTACACAGGCTAATTTTCATTCCTGAACTAATTCACACTTATATATTACTTCACAAAATTACATTCACTACTTAAACATTCATAAGCTTCATAGTATTGAAATAAAGTGCAGGGAATAAGAAAATCAACACATGACGACACACATTTTATCGTGGTTCATCCCAAAGTAGGACTACGTCCACAACAACTGTTGCTTATAATATAGAATTTTTACAACAAACAGTTATTGAACTGCGCACTCAGCGACAGGTCATTCATGCACTCAACGGCAGACGTAGGCCTTCGCGCACTTAGTTGCAGAGCCTTTCTTTTGCCACAAAACCTGATCACAAAGATTCAACCATTCAATACATGATATGATCCTAAGATGATCCTCTTCTTTATTGTTGATCCTATATATACTATTACATTGATGGATTATATCACTACATTACCATGGACCCGATACCATGGTTTCCAAAATAAAAGGGACTATGGTCCAAAACCATCAACTTTTACAATATTTTATGTTTTTTACAAGAGGGGAAGGGCTTCACCATGAAGCCCCTATGCTACGTGGTGACTTTGTTTTGTGATCTTCGTTGTGCTCTGCTACTCCACTGCATGGTCCACTTCGTACTCCATGGCATCATTTCTACTGCGTGCTCCACAAACTTACCCAAAATATGACCAAGTTGGGTTGTGCCCAATAGGCCCCCAACACTCACATGTGACTTGTCCCGAGTCACTTAGTTGTTGTGCCTCTGATCTTTTCTGCAATGCCATTGTAGGCCTTGTTGAACTGTTGGAGCACTTCTATCATATATTTATCCTTGTTGTGTGCTTCCTCCAACAATGCTTCTTTTACATTATTTGTATCCTTCTGTAGCAATGATGCCTCCTTCTATCGAAGCTCTTGAAGATTCTCATCCACTGTCTACGAGAGCTAAAGAGAAAAGTATTGAAGAGAACTATCCAACAATACCATCTATGGATTCATTTTAACAACATATCTTCAATAAGATATCAATAAAATTCAAGCCACTTTGATGTCTTTTGATGTGATCTTGTCAAGCCAATGGACTATCATACTATCATTGGACTATTATATTGCTTCCTTTGACTTACCTTTCGACATCAATGACACTTGTTTTCATTAATGACAACACTATATCCAACATAAAACATTTTTATGCAATGTATTTAAAATGCAAAGTTTAGAAAACATTTATGAGCTCCTCAAAATCACAAAAAGTATTTTTGTAAACACAGTTATAACAAAGAAAAGTTTCTTTTGTGCTACAAGAATCCATGCACTCAATGCACCAAGCATATGTACCATCATGATTCATAATATGAGTGTCATGACCAAATCATACCATAGTAACGCATGGATGCACCACAAAGATTTTAGTTGTATTTACACACTAATGCCTTCTTTTCTTTGTTGTAACCCACTAGGTATTAATGACAAACTTGTCTTTATATATCAAAAAGTCCACACAGATTTCACATTAACTAGGAAAAACCAATCCTTCAATTACACGTTCATTACCATAAACTCAACATTATATGATAGAATCACTTTGTCTCAATCTTAGAAACTAATGGGCCAATACTCATGGACTCATGTACACAATTCCAGTGTCTAGAATAACTTCATACATCCCACATTTTCATGCACTCTCTTTATGCATTAACAAACATATTTTATCTCATGATTATATTATTCGTTTATTTAATCTTTGCTCAACATTGTCGCTCAATGCATGCACACATTATTAAGATTTAACTAAATCTTTCTGTGCTAATAATTTTTTCCTTAACCATAATCTGTCTTGAGCATCCATGCAATACATGCATTAATTTGAAAAAAATATATATATATATCAAATTCACCTGAAAAGAATTATTACCCAATTCCTTTACATTTTTTAAGCTTTTCTTGCTACTTCCCTACCTACTTAGCTACCATCACATGTATTCTCAGCTAAGATCTTTTCAAGGAGTTCAGTTGGCTTCTTAGCATACTTGATGTTGCAACATTTTGTGGCCCCTAGAATTATCGCAACCTCACATATTAGTCACAACTCTATCATTTCATCTGCCTACACACAAGTTTCAATGAATATTCATAAAGGGAATTTGCATTATGCATTTATGCAAACAATACCTCCAATCACATACCCAAACATGTCCATATACATCTTGTCATGCATGTGTCATACTTGCACATATTCTATGTTATTCATACACATTTGTTTTCAAATTTAATTCTCAGCCTCTCTTGTTTTCAATCATCCACATGACAAGTCTCATAAGTATAAGCACGCTACTTTCTTTCATGTGGTAGTTAACAACAAGAGATCACTCTTGCACATTTGTCATATAAACACTCCATATGATATGGAATTCATTAGGTAGCCTACTTTATTACCAAAAACATAGAAAGTATCAATTTCTATTTGCTTACCATTCACACACTCATATTATTTTCATAGATAAGATATATTATCCAAGCTCAATTTTCAGTTAATGAAAACTCTCTTCTTAATCCATTTTCATAGTTGTGACTTCATTGTCCATATAGTTCATATTGACCCAGTCAAGACTTCATTAACCGGTCCTTTATCCACATCTGCCCTCTAATGCAACTCTGCAAGGCGGGCTTGCAAGCTCATTAGGAATTTCATCACATGAATAAACATAGCGATTTTATTGACAAAGAAATAGATTTTCTCAAATTCCTAGCAAGTTCACAACCCAAGTTTCTTCCTTGTAACAGCTACAGAGTCCCTCCCCCTTGCAGTCACATGCATATTATCTGTCTAAACACATTATATCAATATAGTTATCTTAGAACATGACCATTCCTTCATGCAATCTCATAAGCATATACTCATATCATGCACTTAATTAGGCATTCAAACAATGTTTTAAGTGTACATTAAAGTCAAGAGTCATAATCAATAATTCTTAGAACACTTATCTATAGAAATCCACTCACTAGAAACAAACCTCTTATTTTCTCTTAGCCATAGGCTCTGTTGCTCATGTTATATTCAACAATGGATCATTCTTAATTTGAGCCATGACTCTATAAAGACATTGGCTTACCAGAGCCAAGTATGATACATAACCAATATTGAAAACAAACAAGATCAAGGTATCAACCATGGCAGCGTCCAACCAACAATATCACATCTCCCCAACAGCCCACTCAACCCAAGGTAGTGCACCCCGCCTTTTTCAAGAGTCTCCAACTTTAGGTTGGACAAGGATGTTTCAGAGCCCTTTGGCTTATAGAAGTTTCATCTACCTTCGAGGCTCCAGGTACTCTCCAGACCCCACACACAAACACTTGTCCCTATACTCCTTCCTCTAAGGCCCCATTCTTCCATAAGAAAACCCAAAGAGAAGTGCACTTGCAGCACTATTACAACATGCATATCAACATACATAGGTACCACTTGTACCATTCTCTCGCCATTACATTATCTTCCATAGCCGTGTTTCCACGAGACTATATACAACACCTTTATTGACTTCTCAATCATGTTGTCAACCTGTTTCTGGTTACATGTCCACTATTAACCATTATTAGTCAATTGAACCATGTTATGGCAACAAACTACTCCAAGTCTTTATGCATGCACATCCATTACTATATGAACTTAGCATATCTTCATGCATCTAGAATATCATTATTTAATATCTATTCAACGGACATGCATCTTTGAACTATTTCATCTCTGGAATTTTTATCATGCTTATGCTATTATTCATCATCATATGAGAATTTCTCAAAACATTAAAGTATTAAAACTAGCAAGAGATAAGTTAAGAGATTTCCTCTTATAGTTACGGATGCATCATTCGTCCATAAACTTTTGCAATTATGTTGGGTTGCTCTAAGGAATCTAGTTAGCATTTTGCACATTTATCTTACTTGTTTATCTAGTTGCATCAAACTCAAGTTAATCGTCAAACAACATTAGTATATTCATATATACAATAAAATACTTTCACATAAGTACACATGCATACATAGATATTAATTTAAAACGTAAATTATTTCTTATACTCTAGCACATCCAAGTTCAATGTTGAACCTTAGCTCTGATATCACTCCATCACATACCTAGTGCCCTCAATTACTTATAGAGATTATGGGGTACCTAGAATTTACATTTCCTTTCTACTAGCTTGGAAATAACCTCTAATACAACTTTGTTACATACCCCTACTAAATTTATCCTAACCACACTTGCAAAAACTTAATTTTCCTCTCTTATACATTTTGTCAAACGCTTTACATGTATTTTTTTTTTCAAAAACTTGGTATACAACCAATCAATTAGTCTTTTCCTTGTAGACATTTTGTCAGATATTTTACATGAAATCAAATAAGAAACATTGTTTTGATTCCACTTGTAACATACTAATTGAAATATACCACTCAATCATGCAACTTTTGATTTTTGTCTTTGAGATATTTTATCAAATAGTTTATATGCAAATGGTAATATAACACATTTAACACATGTCTTCAAATTGTTTGCATGCAAATAGACATAGATCAGCTACAGCGATATTATCATACAACAATATTATCCCCATCCAAAAAACAACATTTTCATTGGGGTATTGCATCACACAATTTATATGCAATGAATCATTAAACTATTTAGGCATTTATTCAAACAATTTGTTGCAAACTAATATAGCAACTTCCTCAAGGCATATCCCCTAAATTATAGCATTTCAAATTCTAAAAACTAAACCAGATGATTAATGGGAGTTCCCATCACTATAGTCCAAGTTTCAGCGTCTAGAACCTTCCAAATAAAAATTTATAACATAAATGCCAACATTACATGCTTAAAGCATAATTTTAGGAACATCCAGGAAGCTCGACTTCCTCTGATCATATCTCCTAAAATATCATGACCCAAGTTTTGAAAGTTGAATCAAATGATCAATAGGATTTCTCATCACTATGGTCCAAATTTCAGCTTTAGGAACCTCTCATAGGAAAATCTATATCAGAAATTCCAACATGACATGTTTGATGCAAGATTTTAGGACCATTCACTAAACTCGACTTTCTCTAATCATATCTCCTAAAATATTGTGACTCAAAAACTGAAAGTTGGACTAAGCGATCAACAAAATTTCCCCTCACTGTGGTCCAAGTTTCGGCTTCTAGAACCTCCCAGAAGAAAAGTTATTGGAGAAATGCCAACATTACATGTTTAAAAAAGAATTCAGGAGTCCAACTTCATTTGATCATATTTCTTAAAATTTTGCAACCTAAGATCTGAAAATTGGACCAAAGTATCAACGAGATTTCCTCTCACTATGGTCCAAGTTTCAGTTTCTTAAACCTACTAGAAGAAAATTTATAACATAAATTCCACAATAACATGTTTAAAGAAGAATTTAGGAAACCTATCTTCCTCAACTAGTGTTGTTACAAAATTTAATACATATAAAAAACTATAGCCAAATAATATAACAACTACAACCATGATAAATTTGTTGAAGGGTAAATGCATGTACATATAAACTTGCTGAAAAGAGAAATTAAATAATCATGCATAAGAGATACTTATCTTGAGTTAAATATTTTACAATTTGGAATTAGAAAAGAGTGAGCCACTCTTCACCCAACCATAGGCTTAGTTATGTAGCAGTTTTTCTATCGCTGGCCACCCCTAAGCTAGATATTGATGCCTTGAAGGAAAATCTAAACTAAGAGGTTTAGCACACAATTTTTAGACAAGATTTAACATCAAAATGGGAATGCCACTCTCCTCTACACACAGGAAAGAATATCATTGTTTAGCCTTTCCATTCCTTGACCAGGCCCATAGACATTCACAAATGACAATGTAGGTCTACGCAGCACAAGGGAGTTTTTTTCTGATCTCTGCAATTCCTCGTTCCTCCCTTCTTCAGTGGTCTTTGTGCCACACACAAACAGGACAGCTCCTAGTCCTTAAAGTCATATAGCCCAAAGAGAAAGCACTAGAACACATTCAATTCATGTTACACAAGTCATCAATTTTCATGTTAATTTGATTTTTTGAGTGAGATGCAAAAAAATGAGTGGATGAGAAGAATAATGAAGTAATGCTCAGAACAAAAGACAAAAAAATCCTTCTCAATGGTTTTTCCCTTTCATTTTTATAAACACACCTTAACCTTTTATTTTTCCAATCTTTCATCTTCTTGTGAAGACTAATCATCACATCAAGGGGAAACATTCACCCAAGGTATATTTCTCCTCTTAAGTGAAATCCCCCTCACCCCCCTCCAAGCCATCATAATCTGTTGGTTTTCCCCTTTCTTCAACTCCAACATTTTTATTACATCATATAATAGAGTTTGACATCATAGCATCAGTGTTGGCACCCTTACATTATATGTTCTTAATTACATTACAAAATTTTGGGTAATAAAAGGGTTGTCACAATATGGTACATAACCAATATCGAACACAATGAAAGCCAAGGTACCAAATGCTAGTAGCCTCTAACCAATAGTCTCTCATCCCCGATCAATACACACAACCCAAGGTAGTACGCCCCATTCTTTGCACCTACAACGCATTGGCTTATGTCGCTACTCTTCCAAAGTTCCAAATTCAAGCCAACCAAAGATGTCTCAGAGCCTTGTCGCTTTCGAGAATTCCCACTGTCCTCAGGGTTCTCCAAGCACCCTCCAAGCCCCACATAGGGATACCTATCCCCATACCCAAATCCACCTACGACTAACTAGGTAACAAAATCGCAAGGTCATACCCTTCTTTCCCCATCAAAAAATTCAATAGTTTGCCAAGTTCCTTCTGTGAATGGAATCCCCAAGAAAAACAACATTAATACTCACCCTTTTGCATGCATGTGCTCTTTTTGACAAGTGAATCTTCATGAAGTCATTTTATGAAGTTAGGATTAAAAAATGTCACTTTTGACTTTAAGCATAATTTAACAATGAGTTGGATCTCTAAGCTAAAGCCCCTCATCTCTTAGCACTTAACCCCCCTTTTCAACTCGTGGAATCTTACCCCACCATACTCTCGTCTCACTTGGTCTATAGTAGTGGTTTATTTTATTGCATTTACAGAGCTAGGCTATATGGTCTTTTAGCACATAGGTTCACCAGCATAGAATCACATAGGAACTTCGGCCTCATAACATAGGAAAACTGGACTAAACACATATATACATAGCACACAAGCCCCAGAATATTTTTTGACTCACCAACCTAAACATGATATACAAAATACAACAACGATAATCCTTGGGGGTACTACATATTTTCCTTCATCTCTTCCAACTCCCTTTGAAGATTGGCCTATATATTTTTCTTGACCCCACATCTTGTCATAGTCTATCTACAACTAGCTGACATTTCTCCTCAACAAGTTGCACAATGATTTACCAGATACCTTTATGGTGCTTCCTTCTCCTCCAACTACTAGAATATCTTAGTATTTCATTATTCTTGGATTTGTTGATTTATCTCATGCAATCCCTAAAGTCATTTTCTCTTAATGGCTTTTTCCATCACTAAAATTCGACAACTCACATACTCAATTTCTATGCTCTTGTACTGCATTGATCCATAACCCAGTGGGCAAGTCAAAATCTACTAATCACAATAAACTCTTATTTAAATCTAAACCAAAAAAAAGAAACAGCCTTGCACGAACTATTTTGGCCTAGATTCTACCCTTAAGCATTCAATCGTTGTAAAAAATAGACAACATACATAGAACATTCATATACAGGACAACAATGCTTTCAAGGAAGACCCTTATGCAAACTCAAATGCATTATTCAATCTAAACTATGTCGACTAGTAAGTTTTTACAAATACTATCTTGCATCACCTATGAGATTCCACATCCACAAGGTTGGGAATATAGAAGGACTTACACTTCCAATCTCTTATTGATGTTTGGTAGTCCATCATTATCAATTGAGACTCTATCATGCCCATGGTGCCTTCTAGCTTATAGGGCAACATTCACAATGTCTAACACAACCAACTTATGAATTGATGGTTCCCTTTCTACAAGGTCCTTCTCCACAACAAAATGTCCAATGTCTTGATCCGTCAATGGACATTTCCATAGTGAGAGTGCTCAATCTCCGACCTAGCTTATGGCTTCTTATGGTGGCTCCTCCTTGAATTCCACAAGCACACCAAAAGATCCGTCAATGGACTTTTCCATAGTGAGAGTGCTCAATCTCCAACCTAGCTTATGGCTTCTTATGGTGGCTCCTCCTTGAATTTCACAAGCACACCAAAAGATCATTAGTTTGGTTACAAAATCTTCTCAACTTCCATCTACTACCACTTTGCAAACCTATATAAATTGCACAACACTTCTACAATGTTTTCTCCAACCAACTTAGTCAACCCTTTATCTCTAGCAAAGATCATTGGTTTGGTTACAAAATCTACTACTACCACTTTGCAAACCTATATAAATTGCACAACACTTTTACAATGTTTTCTCCAACCAACTTAGTCAACCCTTTATCTCTAGCAAATCATCTTCTTGTGAACCTTCTCTAAAGGAAAACTAATGTCATTCCTCTTATCTCTATTAGTGGAACAATGGATTTGTCTTGCAC
The DNA here is from genome assembly GCA_031772625.1 of Pinus tabuliformis. NCBI lineage: Eukaryota > Viridiplantae > Streptophyta > Pinopsida > Pinales > Pinaceae > Pinus > Pinus tabuliformis. Next base: position 1,208,134,388 of record CM062807.1, on the reverse strand, counting down.
AAGGCATTCAATGCCAATTGTGCAATGACAATGAATTTATTTGACAGTGATTATTAATGTGATATACACATAGCATACATGCATTGTTTCAAATCTAATTATCACCCATCCACTTTTCATCATATATAGGTTCAAATATTTGTCCCAAAAACCATTATGCTCGGCAATTTCCATGGTAACTATCAATCACATAGTCAACCTTACTCCACCAACAACTTATAAATACACATTTCTAGAATCTATCAAGTTTTTTGTCAGTATGCATTAATTGCTACAATAATTGCTACAATGTCTTGACGATCAACATTTTCTCCCACTGAACTCTATTTTAATGGAGTAACCCTATTAGCTCTCTCTCAAGTCAATGACTGCCTAATTGATTGTCTCAACTAACCTAGGCTTCAGTGAAACTCTAAACTTAGCGAACTATCCTTCTCTTTAGAAAATGACTTATCCCAGACATTGTTCACTTTCTTTATTCAACTTCCTTCGATATCAATGTCCATTTTTCTTACAAGGAATAGCCTTCAATCTGTAGCTGACGTACCTGATTCCCTCTATTACAATTCTTCATTTTAATATAAAATATCATTAATGATATTTAATATCATAAAAAGCTTCCAATCAGTCTATTGTAAATTCACTAGATTAAAACTTTCAATCCAGCTGTTATAAATTCGAATACGAATATGGATCCCGAGTAAGATTTCCAATCCATTAATATAATTCCTAATACAATTCTTGATCTCAGGAAAAACTTTCAATCCATCTACTGCGATTCTGATCTGCCATTGTGGCTAAAGCATGGATACCTACACATCCAATTTCATGTTTCTATACATTAACCCTTAACGAAACCTCAACTGTGAAAATTTCATAAAATATTCCTACAGACGCCGAGAGGCAGAACATCGTATAGATAGAATTTTTTGTATGAAGCTTTGGTAGAAAATAAAAAGGAATTGAGCTGCCATTCTCAAGATTGTTAGCCTTTCTATTGAGTGAAACCCTGATTTCTGTTCAATTTGGTGTTCAAGGTACACAGCTTTGCTTGAAAATCAATATGTAGGCCTAAAATGATGTGACATCAATGAGGAAAGAATTTGTCAACCACCATTAAAAGAAGATATCTGACCCAATAATTTCAGGGTGATCTTTCTCGAAGTCACCCAATTAAATTCCTTACCGTGTTTGCAGCTTTCTGATAGGCCCAGGTAATGCCTTGAAAAATCACAAATATCAAAAATATCAGCCTAGGTGTAGGGGACGTTGATTAGGTCAATGGTACTATGGTTAGTTTCACTCTAATGAGAAATCCTTCCATGGATAGCTAACCTAAATGGTGGGTTTACAAATGATTCAACATGAGGGCCAAATTAAGACACATATTGTAACTGTACCTCCCAAATCTCCCTTCTCCCTCTAACTGCTACCACTATTGTTTACATCGTGTTTCAAGCTGCATTACTAGCTGCAACAACTCCATGATGGTGTTGCTCACTCGAATCCTGTCAATGTGTAAAACATGGAGCCTGCATTGGGATCATATTGGATCTAGTTTTCCTGCTGCGTGGTACTGTTAGATAGCTCTTAGAAGGGGTAATGGCAAAAAACCGCATATTTTCAACTCTGCAAGAGGCAGAATGTGTAATGGTCAAACTTTGGTGTATCAGTTAATGGATATTGGATCCATGTCATGTGATGTTAGCTGGAAAAGGGACTTGATAGATGTGCAGAGATGAGATGCTACCTATTAGTTCACTGCATATATGCAACAACCACCGATGTTGAAGTGACATAATGTAGAAGCTGGATAGGTTCAAATGATACAGCTTGAATTCTTTTTTTAGGACACTCCACACATGCATCTGATAGACATGTGCATCAAAGCTATTAGAATTCAGGGGCTGAATTAAGAGCTTGATCTGAGGTGTTACTAGTTTATTTTATTTTTGAAACAAATTCTTCATTGATTTGCATCGAGTAATGAGTCTTTGGTATAGATTGAAGCATGAACTTCAAATCAATTTTAACGGCTTCTTTTGTACTTCTGATCTAATTTGGATATGAACAGTTAGGATAGTATGATTTTCAGCGGTTGTATACTGTCACTTTTACCTGATTTAATAAAATTTGCCTTCACAGGACATTCTCATACAATGTTTGAGAGTTCCAGATGAACGAACTGATTGCGCTGAACTTAACTCGATTGCCAATTCCAGGAATATAACGGAATCAGACAGAAGGGAGAGGTCAATTTGACATTCTCATACAATGTTTGTGAGTTTCAGATGAACATGAATGATTGCATTGAACATAACTCGATTGCTGATTCCGGGAATATTCTAGAATTGGAGGGACAGGAGTGAGGTCAAAAAATTCATCCGATTCCAAAATATTACCAGAATCGGCAATCGAGATAAGGATAGATAAATGATTGCACATCACTGCCAATTTTCCCAGTTACCCTCAATTTCACTGATACAATCCAACAGGCAGCATTTCAACAAGGAGAACAAAACTTCAAATTCAACCCCAGAGGCCTAGAATGTCTGGATTGATACAAGGTAAGATGTGAATACGCTGTAAGAAATGCATAAACTGGTAGTACATCAAAATTGCTTTCATATACCATACTCATCTATGTTTCTAGTAACTTATCAAGTGGCGGCATAACCAGGGCAGTTTCCTATCCAACGTGCTATATTAGTCAAATTCATGACTTGGTTGCTTATTTGACAGAACATGTATATAAAAGTTGAGAATCACATAGAAGTCCTATGTGGCACTTAGCATAAGCAAACAAAGATCTCTGAAATACTCTTCATTCTCAAAACAAACCTTACAAACCACGTACAAGAAAAGAAAAACCCCATTTTCCAATTTGTGTACGAGATTCAGTGATATACACGAGGGTTTGCAGTTATAATGGTTGCCATGTGAAAATGCAATAACAACAGGATAAAACTTTCACAAAAACAGCATACACTTCAAGGGATGAGAGCTTGCTAAACTCAGATAAAGTAGCAATCTTTAAGGATCTGTTTAAATGGGTGTCCCAATAAGTAGCCCGGAAGGATTGGAGATAGAAATTCGACAAGACTAATGTCATGTTTGAAACTTGCCAATTGTATCGTATCAAGCCATCTACTCTAGAAGCCTTATTTCCACCAGTTTTTAATCAAAGGTGAGCTGTTAAAGATACGAAATAAGGTTGAATACTGGCGCTTAAAAAAAAGTCTTTTAAGTGTAGGGAAACCAAAAATATTTGGAAGTGGCTATTTACTAGGTTCTTCATTATGTTTCTTGATCAGATCCATTGGAAAGCTGCACTGTGAGGTAAGTGCATTTTTATCATCAAAAGTCACTTATTGGGAACGCACCAGGCTGCCGTGACCCTACTTACTCTTTGCAAAGCCATGTGTGACTCACGTTTTTAATGAACCCCCATTTTGTTTAATGACTTGTCAAAAAACAGTACCGCCAATATTATCAAGCATAGTTATGGCCAATTTTAGGAGTTTTAGCCTTCAGGTAAGATGCAGGTCTTGATATTGTATTGCAATCAAACCTGTTATTTCTTTTGTCTGCCCTGAGTAAGGGATCTGAATCATACTGATGTAACATGCTTTGCTTATGTATAATATCAGTAGCATTTAAAAAAATATCATCCTCTGGGACAAAACTAAGAGAACACATGTAAAGTCTCAATATTTCAGTACTTTGAAACAAAACATCATCCTTGCAATATAATGTGCAGCGATAGCATAAACAAAAGATATCATTCTCCAATTTACTATTCATCCTCAAACAAAACTCAGAGAACACATATAATAAGCTCAAGTTCTCAGCATTTAGTGCTATGTTCTAATCACAATATGTGGAAAATGCGTCAGAAATCTACAATATCCCTACCTATTCTGCTCTTAGTCATCATGACTATACTTGGCCATTATACCGAATATAAGAGTATGGCCTTCTACTGTAATCAGCATTTTCAGCCATCATAACAAAGCAGAAGAGCATATGCCTTAAATATGTCTACCTCCCCTTCAAGATTGCTTCAGCTCTTTTGGCCTACTATATTTCTCTGCCATTAACTGCAGTAAGTGTCTTATTAAGAAACTCATGTACGTTGGGAAGCTTTTGGGCTCCATCCCTGTACATAGCCTGTGAAAATTTACAGGGGGATTGAACTTAAAATATTGTGTCAATATGCACAAAACAAAGCTCGTCCCAAAACAATATGCCTCATAAAAACCCTCCCATTCCATCCCTTTACCTCAGCACAAAGCATACATGTATAAAAATATATATAAATATGTATATATATTATCTGCGGCCGCGTATTTTCCTACAGCTCGTCAGATGCAAACAATAGATACATTGAGACGCCTTTCCTTACTTGCAGTAAGGATGATGGACAGTTCTCATGCCTCTCTATGCAGCAGCAGCAGTACTGGTTGAGAAAATTTTGCCACCATAAGAAGCAATAAATGGAGATGGTGGAGAAAATGTTTCCATTTGTTCATCCATCAAAATCTGTTCGCAACGACATTCCACGCTGCAGAATGCTTTGTCTCCTCTGCAATAATCAGGAAGCAGAGAATGAGACTATCTCTCGAAAGCATAGATTCTATAAAACCTCAAACCCAAGTTTTACATATTGGCACAAACAAAACCTCGAGGAACTTTTGAAAACATAGTCCATTCAACTAGCTTATCCAGACTCTAGATGAACTGAATAGGCTTTTTGGATACAACAGAGCAAAGTATAAAAAGAACCATTGACCTGGCACACTAAGGGAAACTATAATCAATTCAATGTGATTTTCCAAGCTTTAAAGCAATCTCTAAGAGAAAAGCCATGGTATGATCATTATAACAGACCTGTACATGTAGATGTCCTTTCCATGGCTCAACTGCCGTTTGCAGAGATAGCAAGCACTGAGAAAATCAGCAAGAGGAAACACTGGAACATTTACATAGCTCCGAGGTGGTGATGCAACATTCCATATTGCCTGTTCATGTTTTCGAACAGGGCATTCCACAGTTTCACTCTCCATACCACTGTGAGTGTATATGTGTTTTGTGATTGATTTCGGACCATGAGAAGTGACACAAGTATAGCTTTCTGAATGCTCCATTCCAGTCTGAGAGGTGGGTTTTGCAAATCCATGTGGAGAACCAATCGGTATTGGTTCGCTTTGCTTCTGGGGAGAACTCAACTGGGCATTTGGAGAATCAGAGTGCTTATAAGGTGACTTCAGTTGGGCGTGAAGAGAACTCATCTGGGTTTGAGAATACAAATGGGCATGGGGAGAACTCACATGAGCACGAGGAGATTGTGTCTGAGCTTTGGGAGAACCTAAATGATTGTGCACAGAAAACAGTGCTTGATTGGAACCTACCAGGATTTTCAGCTGTGATCCAAGCAAAGGTCCTCTGCTACTAGAAATGGCACCGCCGTTGGTCTCACTGTTGTTGTTGCTGTTGTTGTGGAGTGCTGCAAGGATTCCGAGGCCAATGCCCTCGGAGTCCCTTTTCTCCCAAGGCCTGGGAGATCCACACTGTGAACCATCGAACCCAGACCGTGGGGATCTAACCTGTTTTTCATGCCAATGACTGATCCCAACTCCAGAAAATGTTTTGATATCCAGTGGAGAAGTTGGGCTTTTAGCCCCCTCTGAATCTGAGGACCCCTTTGGATTGAAACCTATGAAGATCGTAGGAGCATTGAAGAACGTCTGCTTGTCTTCAGGCCAGTCTCTGGTGGGTGATGAATCGGATGGGTAATCAGGCATCAGATGAAATTTGCTTGGGGTTTTCTGGACAGGCCTAGAGCGTTTACCAAGCATCCTTTCTTCTCCTCCTACTCTCCTCCCCGATTCCGCTGAGGTCTTACCCTTCACTCCTTGTACTCACGGTTGCTCAGCACAGTTTCTTCAATTGGGAAATAAAATGACGTTCAAACCCAAAAACTCCTTGTACACCCACTCTTCATCCACGATAGCCTATAACTTCGGGTACACACTACCACAAAAAGTGCAGAGCTCCTTGGAACTTGTGATGGATATACTGCACCACAGAGGATCTCACACTAGAAGCCCTGGACTACGCCTCCTTGGACCTAGTGATACATACATTGATCCTAGCGTAAACCCACAGTTAACCCCCAAAACTTAAAAATCCTTCGGACCTTCAAGTGTTCAACAGACACAAGAACTCCCTTGGACTTTGTGACATATACAGTGCTCCACAAAGACTAATATACTATGTACCTCGAGATATATATATATATATACAGTATATATATCCTTCTCAGGGACTGGATTTGTACATACCTTATCACAAGCCAACTTTCTGAACTTTGCTATGCATACAATAGCTCTTCGGAGATTGTATGCTATCCAGTTCTCCTCGACTCCAAGTCTAACCAATCAACAGTTCTTCTTCCGCAACAATAAGTACATTTCAACTCGACACTCAATAAATATGTGTTTCATATGTCACTTGCTACGGATGCAAGCCAGTACCCAATAGCATCAAGCATGTCATGGCCCCAATCTTGCCCAATGCAGGATTTTCTTTGCTGGGTTTCATAAAATACCCAAAAAATCAGAATCTTTTTATGTCTCGTCAATGAAATGGAAACCTTAAATGGGTGTTTTTAAGATACAAAATTGGCTGCAAAACCAGGATCAAAACTCATCGAAATTTCTGCCTTCTCCCTCACTTCAAACAGGCATTTTCAAAACTCGTTATTGACCAGGCATAAATTTCTTCCACACCTTCACAAGCTTGTGTCTGATCATCGACACTGAAAAATTGACAGAGAATCAAAGCAAATGACAGATAATCTTTACCGATATTAATTTACCCCGAAAACAGTACAGCAACAAGAATATCAACAATCCTCCGCTCTACCCCCAAAACTAGCATACCACCACCAATGTTTTCTCCCTAAAACAATCCCAAAACTTTGAGAACTTCCTTCCCAATTATACAAACCCCCTCTTCAATCAATGTTACAGGTCTTACCCCGTTGCTAAAACGGCAGGAACTCCTCTCTGAGCATTCTAATCAATCCTACACAAGTTCTGCACTATTTTAACAACAGGAACCTCTCCTAGACTGTCAGAACAATGAGTAGCCTGCCCTTCTGTGCAGGTACATATACCCACTAACATACAGCAAGAATCTTGCTGAATCTGGAGGTACCCAAATGCAGTAAACAGGATTTGAGCAACAACCAAATACCCAAATTATTTCTGCAATTTCCCAAACTCATTCAAACCCCACTTGCCACTAGGCTAACACCCACCCAGATACAATACTACAGAAAAACCAATAATAATAATAACATATTCCTGCAATACAACTTTGTCTATAGTTACTTGCTCCAATTTGTACAACCAAACCCTTCACCTATTTGTATTTAGGTAGACGGATTATTCGTAAACGTATATACAAATAATATATATCTATACATATGCTTCACAAACTCCACTGCAACTAACGCCAACAGTTCGCAACCCTTGGCAGTTGGTTCATCTGAATCAGAGTTCGAATTATTAAATCCCACATTGAGTCAAAGAAATTCGAGGTTGACGTCAACGGCATGCGCGTGCGGTAAAATGCCATGGGGATCGTACAATGAATTCAAATAGTTTAAGTGACTTTTATCCCATTTTTTCACCTGGCCGGCCAAGCGGGGGTAGAAGGGTAAAAAAATGAGGTCATGATGGCCCCACTATGAATAATGGGACCCACATGACTTGATGTTTGAGCCATACTTTACAGGGTTGGGAGAGTATTAATTTGGTATTAAATTTTAATATACGGATATGTTATTTAGTCCCCCAGACTCTTAATTATTCTTGGATAAAATTAAAGGATATTTTTGTAAAAAGAAATATTTTGATTTAATTATTAATGGATAGTGAGAACATTTATCGTTAGGTATTAGTTGAGATTATAGTTAATTCAAAATTATTATCGAAGGAAAGTTATATAAGGGTTTAGCTTTTTTTATTTTTCATAAGGTTTTAGGTTATATGAGAGGTTAGTTTTTTCACTGGTTCGATGTCATTACGTTTTGGGTTGTTAATTTTCTTTCTTTATGTTTAAGGAAGAGTTGTAGGTCTTATTTCAAGAACATAAGGAAATTTCAACTTAAAAAGTATTTTCAAGAAAGTTAATCTCTTTCATGGTCATCATTAAGGTTATCTTTGTTGACACCTAATCATAGGGATTGGGTGAACAACTGTAATTAAAGTAAATAAATAATAGAGAAGATGGAGAGTTATTGGGAGATGAACTCAACAGTCTCTCCCTCTTATATATAATAATGAACAACCTGAATGAATAATATGCTTTGATTTGAGGAGTTACCTCCTGGCCTGACATGGTATCAGAGCCAGCGCCATTTTTGGCTTCCCTCTGCTTTGTAACTCCCTATTCTTCCTATGTTATGCATCTTGTGCAGGCTGACATCTCTGTCAAATCCCTGTGAAATCTCATTCATTGTTTAATACATTCGTTGAAGTGAGTTACTACATGTCATATTCAACAGTAATGTTATTGTTGAAGGAGTCGAATGGTGCATTGAAGCCGAAAGTGTTGTGGTGTAATTGTTGCTTGGAGGTGCTGTGGTGACTTGGATTTCCTCCTACGTGAATGGTATTATGTTAGAACCCTGTTATTTTCGAGCACCGAATAGAGTTTTATGTGTGATTAAATTACGCAGTGGTATATACCCTTTCGCTGTGAGTTCCATCCACTCTCCATACCATTTAATCCTGATCACGCATCGTTGCTCCTACGTTGCTCATACGTTGTAACGATATTCAGGTTGTAATGCTATCCATTGGACTGCGCACAGCCTCCTCCCACGGCCACGCATACCTTGCTCCCATACAACTCCACGGCCCTCCTCCACGGTGAACGTTGCTCCTATACGACTCCACGCCCCTCCTCCCACAGTGTTGCTCTTCACTACTCGGCTTCCAAAGGCTGCATACGCAGAACGTTGTCACAATAATGTTGTCCACATACTTTATCTGCATATATTTATGTTGCCACACCGACTTCCTACATATACTCCATACTTTAACATTGTCTGATTTAATGTGTATTGAAATTTGAATTTTTTGTGGTATTTATATCACTGTTTGTTATGGTATAAAGTCTTCCGACAGTCATAACCATGCGGCCTCCCTCCCCCACATAAAAAAACATGTCTTCATATAGCAAAATCAGATTTTTTTTTTTTAGGAGTAAAATTTTGCAGCTGAATTATTGTTTCCCACAGTACACAGATTTTACAATGCATTCAATCATATCTATTGTGGGAGTAGTTCTCACTGGCAAGGAGAACTATCCTGAGTGGTCCCGGAAGATAAAACACACCCTCATTTTCAATGAGTTGTGGAAAGGAGTGTGTGTTGGAGACAGAGACAAAGAGCCAAAACAGCCTACCTCAGATAAGGAGTTCGCCATTTGGGAAAATAAGAACAACAAGGCCTATGCATTGATTGCAGCATCAGTAAATGAAGAGGTGAGTCGCCATATTTTATCATTTTCAAATGATTTCAAAGCCTTACAAAAACTGAAGGAACTATATAACTCACACTCTGCACTTGAAGTTGTTCAACTCATGATTAAACTCTTCCCCCTTGAATTACAAAATAATGATCCTCTTGCTCTTGCATCAGACGTAAAATCTATAATGCATGATATCAAAGTCACTAATGTTGAACTGGATATTCCTTTGATAGCTTTTCTCAAGGCACTTTATCCCACTTACTCAAATTATCTTGAGTCATTGCAAGCAAATGGAAACCTCAAAGATATTACCTTTGACTCCCTTCTAAAAAAAATTGTTGAAAGAGAGAAAGCTTTTGGGAAGAAGACAGCTCCTAAGTCTTCTGAAGAGGTTGTGTGCCTTGCTCATAGAGAAAAGAATCTTCCTCAAGATTCTTCTAGAGGAAGAGGTGGTCGAAGAGGAAGAGGAAGAAATTTCAGAGGCAGGGGGGCAGACACTCTCAAGGAGAAAAGTCAGATTTGCACTGCATACACTGCAAAAGAGATGGATCACATGATGCATCCACATGCAAGTTACCTTGGGACAGAATTGAGCAGGAAAGAAACCAACCCAAAGGTAAAACTAATGACAAAGACAAAGGTAAAGCACCTGAATCTGCTCACTATGTTGTGGCACACTGTAATATTGGAGTAAATGAAGACTTATTTAATGCTTCACTTTCATTTTGGAAAAATGATTGGTTGCTTGATTCAGGAGCAACTTGCCACATGCCTTTTAGAAGAGATTTTTTTGAAGAATTTACTGACAATGTTGATGGAGAAGTATACTTTGCAGACAAATCAAAACTCAAGCCATCAGGGCTTGGCACAATCAGGCTTAAATTGGATAGTCTTCCAGACTTTCTTCTACATCATGTTCTATATCTCCCACAGCTGAGGAGAAACTTGTTATCCTTGGTCCACAGATTCTGCCAGCAAGGACACTCCATTCATATGTTTGATGGCAAGCTTGAGATGAGAAAAGCTTCAGACCACTCACTTGTCATGATGGGGATAGAAGAAGAAAGGCTTCTCAAGTTGCAGGGTACCTTTGCTCATGCACAAAATTTCTCATATAAATCTCATTATTAAGAAGGTACATTTCCATCAAGTTTATTATGGCATGCTAGATTTGGACACTTGAACTATGACAGCCTCCGCTTGTTGAAGAAAAATGGTGTTACTGGTTTGCCTACAATTCCTAGGAAACTTAAGCAATGTGATGCTTGCATTCTAGGAAAGCATAGCAAACAATCTTTTCATGATTCACATTCAAGAGCACATAGAAAACTTGAACTCATTCATTCAGATTTATGTGGTCCAATGCTTGTTCCTTCTGTAAATGGAAATAAATATATGATGACATTTATTGATGACTACACCAGAATGTGTTGGGTTTATTTATTGAAGAACAAATCTGATGCTTTTCAAACATTCAAGAACTTTCATACATGGATTGAAAATGATGCACAATCTCATATTGGCTCTATTCGCACTGATAATGGAAAAGAATACACTTCAAATGAATTTGAAAACTATCTTCGCCAACATGGGATCAAACATCAAACAACTGTGCCTTATAATCCCCAACAAAATGGTGTAGCTGAAAGAATGAATAGGACAATCTTAAATATGGTGCACTCCATGATGTTTTCCAAAAATGTAAAATTGATGTTTTGGGCTGAAGCAGTTCTATGTGCTGTATATGTAAAGAATAGATGTCCATATAATGCTATTAGAAACAAGACTCCTTATGAAATGCGGTATGGGCACATTCCTTTGGTAAAGCATCTTAGAGTCTTTTGTTCCACATGTTATGCCTTGATACCAAAGGTACATAGAAACAAACTTGGTGTAAGAAGTCGTAAGTGTATCTTCCTGGGGTATTCAAACACCTCCAAAGCATATTGTCTCTATGATGAAGTTAATAAAAAGTTTGTTGTATCTAGAGATGTAATCTTTCTTGAATCATCCAAAACTAACAATGTTGTTGAGCGACAACTTGATCGCTTGGATAGATTTGCAATGCAAAATCATTTCAAGAATTTGATAATCAGATTCCACATCTTGAAGGGGGGATTCCTATACTAGATCAACCTTTGGAATCTTCTTCTGAAGCACTCTCTCCCCCGCATGAAACTCCAACAACGGATGATACTTTTAGTGATGTGATTGACAAAATTGGGAGACTCAATCTTGATTCGGTCCCAACTCGGTCAACGGAGCAGCCTGGACCATCTGAGAAAGGTCCCCCAAAGTGGCTGACAAAGACACTTGAAAGTGTTCATCATGATCAGGCTTGTGGCAAAAGGTTTTGCACAGAAGGAAGGGGTCGATTATGAGGAGACTTTTTCCTCCACAGCAAAATGGGCTACCATCTGGACACTCTTTGCCCTATCAGCTTAGAACGGTTGGAAAGTCCATCAAATGGATGTAAAAAAATGCTTTCTTGAATGGAGATCTAAAAGAGAATGTTTTTATGTCCCAACCTGAAGGATTTGCTGTGAAAGGACATGAACATAAAGTATCCAAACTTGTGAAATCCTTGTATGGCCTCAAACAAGCACCGCGAGCCTGGCATGAAAAACTAACTGAGCATCATCTGAAACTCAATTTCAAACATTATGATCTTGATGATGCAACTTTGTTTGTTAAAAAGTTGGAAAATTATTTGTATATCTTGTGGTATATGTAGATGATCTTTTGATGACAGGGAACAATGAAAGCTACATTACATCCATAAAGAAGGAATTGAGGAAAGGTTTTGAAATGACTGATTTGGGCTATGTTCATTACTATCTTGGTATTGAAGTAACTCCGAAGTCCATGTTCCTTTCTCAAAAGAAGTACATTGGAGATCTGTTGAACAGGTTTGGCATGACTGAATGCAATCCTCCAATGGAACAAAACTTAAACCTCACATCCATTGAAGGAAAATAATTTGAGGATGCAACAATGTATAGACAGCTTGTAGGAAGTCTCAACTACCTAACTACTACCAGACCAAACATTTCGTTTGCTGTTGGAATCCTCTCCAGGTTTATGCAAAAGCCTTGTGAGGGACATTGGTTTGCTGCAAAAAGAGTTCTAAAGTACTTGAAGGGAACTCAAGACTTTGGAAACAAGTATACATAGGTGGGCGACTTCAGTTTGATTGGATACTTTGATTCAGACTTCGATGTAGACAAAGAAACTGGGGTATCTACTTCAGGTTATGCTATGGGTCTTGGATCCGGAGTTGTCTTTTGGAGATCACATAAACAATCAGTTCCAGCAGATTCCACAACAGAGGCAGAATATGTGGCAGCAGTTGAGGCAACAAAATAAATTGTGTGGCTCAGGAAAATTCTTTAAGATTTGCAGGTAAAACAAGTACAATCGACTCCACTCATGATTGACAATACCTCGGCGATAAAGTTGGCCAAGAACCCAAAGTTCCATGATCGAATGAAGCACATCAATACTAAATATCATTTGATTCAACATCATGTTGCGGCCAAAACAATCCATCTCCGCCATTGTTCCACTAATGAGCAAGTTGCAAACATATTCACCAAAGCGCTTGGAAGAGAAAAGCTTGAAAGATTCAGAATGATGCTTGGACTCACCAACATCCCTTCAGATTAAGGGGGGAATGTTGACACCAAATCATAGGGATTGGGTGAACAACTATAATTAATGTAAATAAATAATAGAGAAGATGGAGAGTCATCGGGAGATGAACTGAATAGTCTCTCCCTCTTGTATATAATAATGAACAACCTGAATAAATAATATGATTTGATTTGAGGAGTTACCTCCTGGCCTGACAACCTTTAGTCGAGTCATGTGCTTTCAAATAACATTTAGCCTTATGGGGTGGTAGGTGTTGAAGGGGTTCTCACTAGTCTTAGAGGAACATTGGTTTATACATATGCATGGAGTCTAGAACTCACTTCCAATAGCGAAGTCAAAGTTTACATCCTTCTGAAAGGATTGAACTTAGCATGCACCCATTGCATGCAGATGTTAATTATAGCGGGGACTCTATGAACATCATAAGAGATGATTTTGGGCATCATACCTCTGGGTTAAAAACTTATCTCAATCCTCAACAAAATAAAACATGTGGTGCAATCCTTTCCTTTTGTTGATTTCTACCATGTGTTCAAGAAAAACAACATGAAGGTCAATTCATATGCAAATAAAGCAATTCATGAAAAAGAAAGTGTCATCATCATCAATGCCAAATTTTAACATCAACCTATTCTGTAGTGTCATTTGTCATTTCAATAGGGCATTTAGACATGGGGTACTTGGTTGGCATACATGGTGGTAGTTTCCTAGGAATGGCATGGTTGTTCATGTATTTCACACCTCAATATCATTTCACTTCTCATTATGAAACTTCAATTTCCATCTTGCAACCTCCCAGTGGGATTAATCTCCATGCAATGGATTCATCTGTGCACGATATTAATCATTCTCGTAGATGGAATTGGATCACGGTTGTTTTTTATATATTTGGGATAATGGTTCTTTAACTTTTGGTGGTGTTTCGTATGTCTTATATTCTTTGTACAAATAGCCTCATGCATGACATGTATGCATTGGGCATAGCAAGGGTGTCACAAAAGTGCAATACACACCTTGCCCGACACCCAAAGAAAAACTTTTTGGCAGTTTTTCATCCTTTTTTGGTGGTTTTTAGCACATGGTTTTCACTTTTAGCAGTTTTGTAGTGCATGGTGGTTCAACCCATGGTTTTGTAATTCTAGTTAATGAACTAAAACTATATTCTAATCCAAGTTTAATGGATTGGTGATTTACAGATACACATATTGTATTTTAACATTGTAAAGACATAAGATACTAAAAAATCTTTTCGGTTTTCTTGGTTTTGGGTTTTCAAGGTAAAATTTTGTGTTAAATGTGTGTCATTTCATCTTTTATGTTTTTGTTAAGAATTTGGTTGAAATAATTAACTATAAATGGTTAAAAACAACATTTGGTATCATAACAGTTTGGCTTCAAAAGGATGCATTTATGGCTCAGGGTTTTGGTTGATGCTTGTGGAAAACCTTGTTATAGTGGGAGATCCATATTATTGATTCTTGTGGTGAAGGAAAAGGGCAAGCATTTCAAAGATAGAGATTAAAAAAATTCAATGGGAAAAGTTTTCAGTTGCAGAAGCTCAAAATGGAAGATATTTTGGTGGAAAAAGATCAATGGATCAGTATGGATCCAAGTACTGCACTAATGAGTCCATGTCACCAAAATATTGGACCAAATGGGATCAAAAGGAAATATGCATGATACAATTGTGTCTATTAGATTCAATATTACACAATGTTTTAGGAGAAGCTACAATGAAGCCATTGTGGAACAAGTTAGGGACTTTGTATCAGTTTAAGTCTCAAATGAACAAATTGTTCTTGCTAAGGAAGTTTTATAACCTAAGGATAAAGGATGATGACTTGGAGATAGAGCCTCTTAATGCCTTCAGTACTATGGTAAGTCATATATTATCTATTAATATTAAGGTTTCAAATGAATATAAGTGTATTAGTTTGTTGTTTCTCTAACAAACTCATGGAATAGTCTGGTTGTTGCCCTTGGTAGTAATGAAACTACTTTATGTTTTCATAAAATAGTTGCATTCTGGTTATCTAAGGAGTTGAGACAGAATAGGAGGATGATCCCAAGATAGAAATAAAAATAAGTTCTCAAGTGGGAGATTTAAATGTAGAGGAAGATCTAAATCTCTAGGAAATTTTGTAAAGGTATATTTGAGATGTGTTAAAGAAGGGCATCACAAAAAACACTATAGATCCAAAAGTGTTGAGAAAGGGAAGGGATTTGATTATGGTCCTTCTATAGAAGAAAAAAACTCCTTAGATAAAAGAGGCTATATGTACTTGACTTCTTTAAGAAAACATGTAGATCATGAGACATCGCCAGTCAAATTAGGTGCATCTTTTCATATGACTCCTCACAAGAAGTGGTTTTACGAGTATGAAAGATATGATGGTGGTGATGTTTTCCTAGAAGATGACACAACAACCAAAAACATAAGATGAAGAAAATTCAAGTTGAAGCTCATGGATGGAAGGATTAGAGCATTCCTTTGTGTTTGTTGCATCCCAAGACTTGCCAAAATTTTATTCTTATAAGCAAAATGAGCAATGTAGGTGTAAAAATAATGTTTGAAAAGGAAACTTGCAAGGTGGTTTGAGGAGAAATGGTATTGCTAAGGGGAGGTTGAATTGGTATTTTGTACAAACTACTAAGAAGCATTATTAATGACAGATGCAAAAGTTCCATTATTCTTCAGAGTGGAGTTGAAGAAGGAAAAACTCCTATAGTCTCTGGAGAAAAGATTATCTTGTGGCATCAAAGTCTATGACATATCAGAAGAAGGGCCTTCGAGTACTACATAGTAAATATATGGTTGAAGGTATGTCTAACTACTCTTTGGATTTTGATTTCTATGAACGTTTCTTATATGGAAAGTAGAATCAAGTGAGATTCATTTTTGGTGCTACGAAGGCATAGGGAATATTACAGTTGGTGCACAATAATGTAATTGGAGATGTGTTAATTCCATAATTGAGTAAATGTGTGTATTGTGTCTCATTTATAGATGACTTCTTGAGGAATACAATGATTCATTTTCTTGGGAAGAAATTTGAAGTCTTAGACAAATTTAAAGAGTTTAAGGCTCTTGTGGAAAATCAAATAGAGAATAAAATTAAGGTGTTAAGGATGAATAATGATGGAGAATTCTATGGGAATGAATTTGAGGAATTATGTAAGAAGTCTAATATAGCAAGGTAAATGACTACTCTATATGCACCTTTGTTGAATAGAGTTGTAAATAGGATAAACATGATTGTTGATGGAAAAAGCAAGGAGCATGTTCAATGGTGTTCGATTATGATAGGAATTCTAGGTGAAGGTAGAGGGTGTTGCATGTTACTTGGTAAATAGATCACCCTCATTAGTGTGTTGGCATTATGGTATAGGTGTTGTCCTTGATGGAAACTCACATATATGATACCCACAAATGATTCAGTGATGTATGACAGTGCAACAGGTCAATTCAGAGGTAACACAAAAGATTACATATCGGACTCCAAAGGTTGAAGAAAGAGAATGTTTTAAGAAGTATACACTAGTTCACCTAGTTGAAGTCACATATACAAGTAGGTACAAAGAACAAAAGGAGCGTATACGTATGCACGCACTTTCACAAAAGGAAAAGCGTGTATGGGATGGAAAAATAAGATTAAAGAATACTAGGGATTCCTACCATGGTATTGACCCATGGTAATGAGCACAACAAAGAATATTGATACCATCAAAGAATACCAACAATGTAACTATGGTTTTGGCCTGAGGTATTGAAAAAGGCTCTAAGTATATAAGAAGGAGAAGATCAAAGGGATATGGGTGCAAGTAATGAATATCTTATGAAGAGTTAGATCAAAAGCAAATATGCATGTTATGGGTTTTTGATGCTTTGCTTGATCTGAACTAAGTATGCACCTGAGTGTTTGATGATGGATGAGATCCAATGATGGATCAGAATCATGAGATCTAAAATGATTTATCTGATAATGGATGGGCTAGATATGAATACTAACGTATGCTTTATCCTTTATATGTCATGATCTGTGTATGTCTGAAGTCTAGAATAGATGTGAAGTTATGAGTTAGCATTTGCATATATTTACACTAGTTCGCCTCGGTTAAGGCGCGTATACACGCTGGTTCGACACTTCCAAGTAGCATATGAAGAAGAAAAGATTGATGTTCAGAGATGACTGATCTATCTAATCAGTGTTGTTGTTTCACTGTTGTCTGTTAATGATGTCTTCATTAAATCTAAAAATAAAACCGATTGTATAAGGAGATTGAGTATGGTTGATTCAGAGATTGATGATTGAGTTGAAGAGTTGAAGAGTTTCAGTTATTGGTTGACGTAGTTGTGTTTCATGGTTCTAATGCAATTGTGATTGATTTTGAGCTTCAATGTTACTAATGGGTCCATTATGAAAATTGGATGAAATGTGGCCTTCATATTGTGTTGTTGTGTACTAGGAGTATCTAATCTGACAATTTATGAAACGTAGTCCCTGGAGGAAGAGAGGAGGTAGTAGCCTTATGTAGGTCAGTGCCTACGTACTGGTAAACATATCGGCCAGTGCAAGAGCCAGGGCGTTGGAGCTCCCTTAAAGTAGCATCTGGAGAATGAGTGAAGATTGGAGCCTTCTGTAGGTTGGTGTCTACGTATTGGTAAACATATCAGCTAGTACAAGAGATAGGTGGTTGTAGCTCCCTTCCAGTAGTAGTTTGAGAACGAGAGAAGGTTGTAGCCTTCTGTAGGTGGGTGCCTGTTATGAAACCGCGCAAGAAAATATAGAAAAGATAGATCAACGCCTTAGAATTCAACCTCTTCGAGGGGACAACCTCCTTTACATTACATAAATGAACAATTCTTGGATGATACAAATGAAAAGACCTCCTTTCTATATATAGGAGTCTAAGGGGTCATAACATAATCAGAGCCAACATAACAATAATAATGTAAGGGCACAATAATAACAATAGTGGGCTTCTATGGGGCACAATAGTAACAATATGGGCACTACATGGGTACATCAATATAATAAGTGGGTTGTACTAATAACAATAAGGGGTTACACTATTAGTATAGGGGCTTAACATGTCCCTCTCCTTCAAAAAGCGTTGTCCTCAATGCTTGAGTAGTTCTTGATGATTTTGTATAAAATTCTTGTCCTCCCATGTGGAATCTTCAACGGGTAAGTTCTTCCACTCGATGAGATACTTTGAAATTGATCGATTTCGTAGCTGTCGGGTTCTTGTTTCTGTGACTGCTCCAGGTTCTAATATGATTTTTCCTTCCTCTTCAATTTCTAGCAATATTGTTTGAATTGGGATCTTTTGCAACTTTTGAATAAGTGGCCATACTACTTCATCCTTCTTCCATTCATCCCTTGCTTCATTTATCCAATCTAGTTGGATAATAGAAATAGCACAAAACAATGCTTCCACATCCTCATCCTTGAAGATTCTTCCCCTTCGGTAAGGTCGCCTTTTTTTAAGTGCATGTAGTATTTCCAACATTTCCTTCTCATAAATAGATTGCTTGAGATGTAGATGTAAAAATACCCAAGCACGTACATCAAAACATTTTTCACTACAATGTTGATCTACCTGGTGTTTCGTTTGATTTTGCACCGAAGTGGCGTTATCCTTTAAAATTTGGAGAACTTGTTGTTGATGCTCGATGTGATCTTTCACTGCTTGAACCTTTTTCTTCTTGATATGTCCTTCTATCTCTAGAGTTTGAGGAGTGGTAATTTCTTCCAATCCTTTACAAGATATGGTTAGATTCATTTCTTGATGCTCAATGTGATCTTTCACTTCTTGAACATTTTTCTTCTTGATATGTCCTTCTATCTTGATAGTTTGAGGAGTGGTAATTTCGACCAATGAATTACAAGATATGGTTGGATTCATTTCTTCTTTCTCGATATGATCTTTCACTTCTTGCACCTTTTTCTTCTTGATATGTCCTTTTATCTTGAGAGTTTGAGGAGTGGTAATTCTTGCCAATGCTTTACAAGATATGGTCTAATTCATTTCTTCTTTCTCTGGGGTGGGGTCCTGGCGTATATCTTCTTCTTTTGATGTTTCTTGATCCTTTTCTTCCTCCTCTTCATATTCTATGTAAAATAATTTCTTCTCAGCACACTTATGACCTTTAGTGCATTTGCTATCACAATTGTAACAAAGCCATTTTTCTCTTTTTTCTTCCAATTGTTGTGGTGTAACACTTGTAGGTTGTGGAAGGCTAGGAGAAACAACACTTCCATCTTTATAGTTGTGAGGGGTATGCTTCCTAGTTTCCATACTTTTTCTTTCCACTATGTCACAAAGCCCTTTTACTCTTTCCAATTGTTGTGGTGTCGCTCTAAAGAAGGTGTTGCTCTTTGTATCCTCATAATGTGCTATCATTTCCTCCGTGAAAATTGACCACGTAACAAGTTTTTTACGAGAACAAAGCCCTTCATACCATAAAAATTGATCTGGTTCTAAATATGAAGATGCAATACATACCTTTTGTAATAGTGGTACACCATGTAGATCAAAATATTGCTCCATCTGAAGTATCCAATTTACCGGATCCTTGCCATCAAACTTCCTCATCTTGCTTTTTCTTGATTTTAGGAGCTTGATCTTGAAACGACTGTAACTCTGTACTTTCGGATCCTTAAGTTCTGAAATTACGACCTGTAGTAGCCATCTGTGTCCTCTTTCCAATGCCACTAGTCTGATCCAAATTGGATTCTCCAAGAAAGAGTTATGCACAATCTCCCGCAGTGACTTGATTATAGACTAGTTCAGTAGAGCGAACTTGTATGAAGTGCCACGTGTCACTGTTTCGACCTTTGACTCTGAAAAATATATATAAAAAAATTGCAGTCCGTCCTCTTTCTGTACCTTCTTACGAAATTTCAATCCGATGCTCAGAAAGAAAGTTATGACGATTTTCCCCAGGTCACCTGTTTGGAATGTAATTCAGGAGTCTGCAAAAAGACCAACTTCCTCAGATCATATCTCCGCAAATATAGCGCGAAAAGCTCTGAAATTCGGACCTGAGGTTCAACGCAATTTCTTCTCAAATGGATTTTTTTTGCAACTTCTGAAACGTCGCAGAAAAAAAATTATAGCGAAAATGCCATGATGACCTGTTTGGAGCAGCAAAACCCTAGAATCCAAAATCTCTGAAACCAAATGTTATGAAACCAACTCAAGAAAAGATAGAAAAGATAGATCAATGCCTTAGAATTCAACCTCTTCGAGGAGGAAACCTCCTTTACATTACATAAATGAACAATTCTTGGATGATACAAATGAAAAGACCTCCTTTCTATATATATGAGTCTAAGGGGTCATAACATAATCAGAGCCAACATAACAATAATAATGTAAGGGCACAATAATAACAATAGTGGGCTTCTATGGGGCACAATAGTAACAATATGGGCACTACATGGGTACATCAATATAATAAGTGGGTTGTACTAATAACAATAAGGGGTTACACTAGTAGTATAGGGGCCTAACAGTGCCTACATAGTGGTATGAGTCTGCGCAAGTACAAGATTGCAAACATGGTTTTCTTATATTAAAAGAAGACAAAGATGACAACAGCAGGTGGTTTTTCTCCCGCATTGGGTTTCCACCTTAAATCTTGGTGTTCATGTGTGTTTCTTATGTGTGATGGTTTATTTTGTTATTACTGCACATGGTTACTATTTAATAAAGCACTGATGCATTGATTAAAGATCAACATATGATGAATTAACTAAATCATAAGTTCACTGGATATACGTTGGTTTCCTTAAGAACAATTGTGTGCACACTCAAGTTCCCTTCACTGAAGTAGCCTATATAAATTTGAATGTGAAATGGAAGAAGTTATTGATTTGTAAATACTGATTCACCCCCCCAACCCCCCCCCCCCCGCCCCAGTATTTTTCCCAACAATTGGTATCAGAGCGAGTCCTTTGGAAGAATCTTGATCGCTTGAGGGAGATACATAGAGATAATGGGAAAGAAGCAAAAGAAGAAATCAAATCAAAAGAAGAAGACAACTCAAAGCAACAGTGACAATGTTAAAGATGATTCACTATTAGGTGGAGGAAAATATTCAGATTCAAAAGCACCTCAAAATGAAGATGAAAAAGCAAAAGAACTATCAGGTACTGATTCTTTGTCCTCTGGTGATCCCTTTCTCTATTATATTGGAGATAGTGAATGTGTGAGAAATCTAATGAAGGCAGAAGTTAAAAGGCTCACAGATAAAGTTAGAGATCAACAGGATCTATTTGATAAAAGGGAATGTTCCTACAAGGAAGAGATTACCAGGTTAAAAACTCAGTTGGAGGAAGGAAACAAAATAAGGAATCATTTCAAGGAAAAGGAAGATCAATGTCAAAGGTTGCAGGATGAAGTGACATCATTGAGAAATGAAGAGAATGAAAAGGATACAACAACCAAGGAACTTAAAGAAAGAACCAGTTACTGTGAAGGTCTTGAAGTTGAGGTCGTCTCTATAAAAGAAGATCTTGAAAATTCAAAAAATAGGAATGAAGAATTGCTTCAAGCATTTGAAGAAAAGTAAAATGAGATTCTCAAATTAAGACAACAAGTGGAAGAAGGAAGAAAAGTTGAAGAAATCATGAAGAAGCAGTATTTGGAAAAGGAAGAGCAATATCAGGTTGAGGTAAATATCTTAAAAGGTAAATTAGAAGAAAAGGATAAACTATTACGATTTCAAGATAGTACTAAGATTTTGAATAATATTCTTAGTAGTCAAAGGTCTCCTACCATCAAATATGGTCTTGGTTTTCATGAAACTGTTGAAGGTGAATCTAGCTCACAAGATGAGGCAAGGAACTCTAATGCAAAATCTGAAATGCTCAACAAGGAGATAAGAGGTCAACCCCATCAACAACCAAGGAAATAAAGTCTTCAAAGAAAATCATTTAATTCTAATTATGGAAGTGATAATCAGTTCTTTCCTGTGATGAATAATGTTGAATGTCATATCCGTCATAATTTTGGACATGTTGCAACCAGGTGTAGAAGTAGAATGTTTCAAGCTAATAACTGCCACACAGAAATATCATCAACTTCTAGGTACTTTAAGGGACATTGTTTTTCTTGCAATATGTTTGGTCACAAAGCCATTGATTTCTATAGATGGAATATGAAACATATAATATATTAGGCTTGTAACAAGTTTGGGCATATATCAAAAGAATGTAGGAGAAAATTTCGGCCAACATACCAAAAGGAGAAAACATCATCACACTCCAAGGTATGGAAGAAGAAGGAAGTACAGTCAGAAAGATGTGGCATAATTCAGTATACAGACATAACAGACTCAGGAGGAACTGAAAGTATGAAATTTCAGTGTTCTAATTCTCATACGCAATTATCATGACGACAAGTCGCATGCATACACAAGTTAGAAGCTGCACAGACGTGCATATGTTGGTTTGATGAAGAAGTAATGGGACAGACTTAGGAAAAGGGGTCTAATATGGTTCTGTCACTTATCAATTATCTTTTATGTTCTACTTGATGATGATTACAGTTTGTTGATGATAAGTACAAGTGTGTTTGGCCCTCATAAGTTGTTGATAACTTGATGAATAACTGGTTGATGATGATGCCTTGATAATTCTCACTGACAAATGCAACAATAAGATCTGTCAGTGAACAGTTGGCACAGGTTCAGGGGGAGCATATGATATGCTTCTAATAATGCATTGTTGACCTTATGTGTTTCTTTAGAAGACCTTGGTACATAATGATGCATATGTTGTTGAAAAAATACTATGCTGCAGACATAGGTGGCCTAATATGAAAGCTCATATGATACTTATATTGCTTGATCCACATAGTTGTTTTGATTAAGATGACTCTTTTGATGATGGACATGTACAGGTTGTTATTCTTGATGTTGCTAACAGATGCTTATGGAGCAGATCATATATGATGTATGATAGTTACTGATAACTATCATGGTCTTGTCTAAATCCTTGGGTTTTGATGTCATGAATATTATTTGATGTAAAGGTCATGTAAAGACCTATGATGTAATTTGTAACCCCACTATGCGTGGGAAGGATGTTGTAATAATTTCAATTTTTCAGTCATGTATGAACATTTGGAAAATCCCCACTTGGTTGGGTGATTGATGTATGTATGAGTCATTGGTGATAGGAAGGTCATACTCACATAGTTTAGTTATAGAGTCATGTTATTCTTTGAAAAATATGTCTATAGACTCTGCATGTGCTCAGGGGGAGCATGGACATCATAGTGCATCTCTAAGGGGGAGAATATCATGGTCCACCCTTTGCCCTTGATGTCAAAGGGGGAGATTATCTTGGTGTTGTTTGATATATCTAACAAGTTCTACAACTTGACATAATAAACACCAATAGCCATCAAGTCCAAAGGGGGAGATTGTTGGCATTATGGTATAGATGTTGTCCTTGATGGCAACTCACATATATGATACCACAAATGATTTAGTGATGTATGACAATGCAACAGGTCAATTCAAAGGTAACAACAAAGGATTACAGATCAGACTCCAAAGATTGAAGAAAGAGAATGTTTTAAGAAGTATACGTTGGTTCACCTAGTCAAAGTCGCATATACAAGTGGGTACACAGAACAAAAGGAGCGTATACGTATGCACACACTTTCATAGAAGGAAAATCATGTCTGGGATGAAAAAATAAGATTAAAGAATACCAGGGGTTCCTACCATGGTATTGACCCATGGTAATGAGTGCGACAAAGAATATTGATACCATCAAAGAATACCAGCAACTAACTATGGTTTTGTTCCGAGGTATTGAAAAAGGCTCTAAGTATATAAGAAGGAGAAGATCACAGGGTTATGGGTGCAAGTAATGAATATCTTATGAAGAGTTAGATCAAAAGAAAATATGCATGTTATGGGCTTTTGATTCTTTGCTTGATCTGAAATAAGTATGCACCTGAATGTTTGATGATGGATGAGATACAATGAGGGATCAGGATCATGAGATCTGAAATGACTTATCTGATAATGGATGGTCTAGATCTAAATATTAACGTATGTTTTATGCTTTATATGTCATGATCTGGGTATGTCTGAAGTCTGGAATAGATGCAAAGTTATGAGTTAGCATTTGTAGATATATATGCTGGTTCGTCTCGGTTAAGGTGCATATACACGTTGGTTCGGCACTTCCAAGTAGCGTATGAAGAAGAAAAGATTGATGTTCAGAGATGACTGATCTATCTGGGCAGTGTTGTTGTTTTATTGTTGTCTGTCAATGATGTCTTCATTAGATCTAAAAATAAAACTGATTGTATAAGGAGATTGAGTATGGTTGATTTAGATATTGATGATTGAGTTTCAGAGTTGATGAGTTTCAGTGATTGGTTGATGCAGTTGTGTTTCATGGTTCTAATGCAGTTGTGATTTATTTTGAGATTCAATGTTACTAATGGGTCCAGTATGAAAATTGGATGAAATGTGGCCTTCATATTGTGTTGTTGTGTACCAGGAGTATCTAGACTGAAAATTTATGAAACATGGTCCCTGGAGGAAGAGAGAATGTAGTAGCCTTCTATAGGCCAATGCCTACATACTGGGAAACATATCAGCCAGTGCAAGAGCCAGGGGGTTGGATCTCCCTTCCAATAGCATCTAGAGAACGAGTGAAGGTTGGAGCCTTATGTAGGTTGGCGCCTACGTACTGGCAAACATATCAGATTGTACAAGAGCTAGGGGGTTGTAGCTCCCTTCCAGTAGAAGCTGGAGAATGAGAGAAGGTTGTATCCTTTTGCAGGTGGGTGCATGCATACTGGTATGAGTCTGTGGCAGTACAAGATTGTAAATAGGTTTTTCTTATATTAAAAGAAGACAGAGAAGACAACAGCATGTGGTTTTTCTCCCGCATTGAGTTTCCACCTTAAATCTTGGTGTTCATATGTGATGGTTTATTCTATTATTACTACACATGGTTACTGTTTAATGTTTAATAAAGTACGGATGCATTGGTTAAAGATCAACATATGTTGAATTAACTGAATCATAAGTTCACTGGATATACGTTGGTTTCCTTAAGAACAGTTGCATGCACACGTGAGTTCCCTTCACTAAAATAGCGCATATAAATCTGAGTGTGAAATGGAAGAAGTTATTGATTTGTAAATACTGATTCACCGCCCCGCCCACCCGCCCCCCTTCCCCCCCCACCACCCTCTCAGTATTTTTCCCAACATAGTGTTGGATGGAAAGACTCAATACAATGTATGGAGTGGTAAGAAACTATCCCTTAAACATCTTAGGGTATTTGGTTGTGATTCTTATGCACGTGTTCCAAAGGAAAATAAGAGTAAGTTGGATAAAAGGATGGAAAGTATATCTTGTTTGGCTATGAAGATGGTTTAAAAGGTTATAAGTTTTAGAACCTAAAAACTATGAAGATTTTCTATAGTTGAGATATGGTATTTAGAGAAATCAATGATGAATTCAAACAAAAATTCTTAATAAGGGAGAAATAACTAAAGAAGATAGAGTTTCAATTGAAATACAATGAATTAGACCCTGTTGAACCTCTGAATTGTCCTCATTTTGACAACCCTTTTCCCTTTATTTCATCCATTTTGTACACAATTTTGCTTCATCCATGAATTATAAGGTCATCCAGGTCATGCACAACTACAATAAAAGGTATCACTCACTCACATCTCATAATTCTATGAATTATTTGTGAAATTGGTTCAACATTGTTATAGCTACTGAAAGATGCATATTTCGCAGCTAACTAGCATTTCTGTAGCTAAATCCAAGGTTGAACAAGTTCATGTGAGTTTGAGGATAGGAAAGACAATGGAAAAATGTCAAATGCCAGCCACATGAGTATCCACCTATTGGGCTCAATTAGAATTTTATAAAGTACAAAAAATACTACTAGTCAAACCAAGAATCAAACATGGCTTTAGAAGGATGTTTTCACACGGAATTTCAAGGAATCAATCTTATCATCAGGCAGGCGTGGAGAAGTCAAGTGAGCAAGAATTGGAATTTATAATTTCTAGTGGATGACGTGTCAATCAAAAATCCCGCTCATGATTCGCTCTTCCAGTAGCGAATCATGAAAGTAAACTTCCTATTTTGATTTTAAAACCTAGTTGGCGAATGAAGGACTTACTTCTCGACATTTATATCCTAAAGTTGTTAGATCATGAACCATTATAAATTTCTTCGATCTAGAAGCGAGTTCATCAATTGTTAAGTCTTGAATTATTGTTATTCTCTGAAGAAGACTTTATTTTAGTTAATTCAATTACTCTATTTCATGGTGCAATTGTGAAATGTGTTGGTGAATTAATCCAGTGATGTAAGTTTCCATTTCCTTGCGCTCACTAGGAGGGTCCCTTGTGGATTTGTGAGATAGCATAGTTTTTCTTTCAATTTCATTATTTTTAACATTCATTTCAATTCAGCTTTTGAATGGTTAGATGTTTAATGCTATGTTTTCAATCACAGTTTACTTATTTTCCATTTTTCTATAATAGGTTGAGCACTCGATAGTAAACCAAAAACTCCAAAAACATTTATTTCATGCTTAGTCTCATATTTATCTTGGATGTTAAGTTTAGTTCTAATTAGGGTGCAAACACTAGTAATCTATAAAGGCTCTTTTATTTCAAGTTTCATTTAGTTTATTCCCTTTAATCTAGTTTCATGTTAAATATCGATAACTAGATTTCCTTTCATGTTCTTAGATAGAATTGATAGAATAAACTTATCTCTTTCTTGTCAATCAGATCATGCTTTCATTTCTTGTTCTATAGTCAAGAATTAGAATATAATTTATTTTAAAAGCTTTCAAGAATAACTATTCATTTCAAGTCAATTAAATTATATTTCTTTTTATTGTCTAATAGAATAATATTTCCATTTCCTGTCAGCTGGAATAGATTTCAATTATTGCTCAAATAAAATAGATTTCATTTCTTGTAGAATAGTTTGTTTATAAGTTGATTTAAGTTAGAATTCCTTCATAGACAGAACATGTGTGTACACTTAATAAGAATTAGTCATAGATAAATTGAATTTACATTTTGTATCCATTCTCTTTGATTGAAAATAGATTCCTAGCATATACAGTGCACATACACTTCACAAGTTCACAAACTCTAGTCGATAATTTAATGAAGTGATTTTTTAACAATTAAATTACCCAATAGACCCTATAGAGGAATAAGAAGAAGAAGAATAAGAAGAAGAACCACATAATTTGATATTGAGGAGATCAGTTCATGAAAGAAGGAAACTAGAAAAGTATATTCCACATGATTTTCCATTCTAATTTTGTTATGTTTCTTATTGACGGTGATCCTAGAACTATTAGGAAAGCAATGGATTCTTATGGAGGTAGTGGATGCAGAGGGTGAAAAACCCTAGAAAAATGTCATGGTTGAATAAATAACTCTTAGATAAGAACACGACTTAGGATCTAATGGAGTTGTCAACTGAAAAAATGTCCATTAAAAAAATGGGTGTTTAAGAAGAAGTTAAATGTAGAAGGAAAAATAGAGAAATACAAAGCTCGATTAGTAGCAAAAGGTTATTCTTAGGTAGAGGGAATTGACTTTGGTGAGATTTTTTCTCTTGTTGCCAAGTTAAATTCTATTATATTTCTTTTATCTATTATTGCTGCTTTTTATTTTGAAGTAAAATAGATGGACATGAAGATAGCATTCCTACATGAAGATCTGGAAGAAAAAATCTACATGACGTAACCATAAGGCTTTGAAATGAAGGGAAAGAAAGAGTTGGTATGCAATATGAAAAAGATCCTTTATGGGATAAAACAATAACCAAGGATGTACTATAAAAAATTTGATACTTATATATTGGGACTTTGATTCAAAAGAAGTAAAGAGGATAACTGTGTGTATTTAAAATTAGTTGATGATTATTTTATTTATTTGGTCTTGTATGTGGTTGATATGTAATTGATTGGAAAATAATAATGAAATCATACATAATGTGAAAACTTTGTTTCCCTCTAAATTTTAAATTAAGGATATTGGTGTTATAAATTTCATTTTGGGCATGGAAATTAAAAGAGATTGGGCGAACATGAAACTCCGGTTAAATACGAAGAAATATGCCAAGACAATATTGTAGAGGTCTAATATGTAGGAATGTAAACTGGTATAGGTCCCTATTCCTACAAATGTAAATTTATTTGTAGATCATTGTCCCAAGACATAAGAAGAGGAATAGGGCATGTCCCATGTTCCATACGCCAATGCGGTTGAAATTTTAATGTATGCAATGATCTGTACTACATTATACATTGCATATTCAATGAGAGTTTTGAGCATGCATATGCAAAAATCGGGGAAGGAGAGGGTTTTTAGATATTTGTGTGGAACTACTAGTTATAAATTATTCTACCAAGGCCAAGATTTTAAGAGTATTGTATATTTGTGGCCTTTTTTGTAGAAATTCCTTGTAGATTCAAACTGCTAATTGTAATATACTAAAACAATAGACTTGAATTTACTCTACTCATCAGCAAAAGCAATTAAATGATCACAAAATCATGAATAATGCAACAAAAAGAATTCAATCAACACATTGCACAATGATTTCCTGGGGAAATCCATAGCTAAAAACCCTTGCTATCTGTATATTGCATTCATCAGAAATTATGAGAAGATTATAATGCTTTCCTCAAGCCTAAGCAACCTTTACACTATCTCTATCTTTCTCACAACTTCCTAGACAAGCCCAGGCCAATACTTAACCAATTTCTTGCTTGCCAAGTCCTTATTTCCTTGGGAATTAGCCCCTATTAACTAGGAACATTCCTCAAAGGAATTGTGCAATCCATCACAGGCCTTCCTCTTACTGCATGCACCACCTGTACAATTTAGATGATTATACAACTGACAGTACATTGTCCCTGAACTCCAATCTCAATTGGGTAACTCTTATACCTGACATGCATGAGCTATTTATGAGTGAATCGTCAGTTTACTATTTGATCACTGCAGGCAACACCACACTACTAGACCTCCTGCTAGTTCCTCCAACAGTTGGAACTAGTTTAACTGACTTTAACTCAATTAAACTGAATTAATTAGTTACAACTCAAAATAAAATCATCCAAGGCTCCTATAATGTAGGAGACACTCTACATGACTCAAGTTAGACCCTCAACTCGAATTAATTGAGCCAACTAAGTCAAATTAACTTATTTAACTAATACAAGTTGTCATGAGATGTGGAATTACAATTTTATTCCCAATTTAATTGAAGGACAAAATTAAATTAGGAATTTCTTGTTGCATTTTCAACACTCCCTCTCAACAAGAAAGGGATTCACATCTATCCCGATCCAATACCTTTGGAATGTTTTGAATGCAACACTTGTCAATGTTGTTGTTGCTACTGCAACTGAAAAGCATAAAAAAACAAAATCAACTAAAGCAACTTTGTCTGCAACTGTCTACTAGGAAATTTGTGTTGTTGTTGACTCTGATACTAAGCCTCTTGCTCTGTTGTCAACACTTCTCTATAGTCCTCGGTATTTTACTAACATTGATCCTCCTACTACTAAATATTTTGGGACCCTGTAGCAAGGTAATGATTCATGAGACAAACACACCTCAATGGACCCTGCCCAATTTCTGAAACTCTTGGAACCATGGATTCACATCACCCCACCTCACACCTAGAGGTATGGTTGCATGAGCTCCCTCTACCCACTTAGCTTGAAATTACCCCCTTACTCGAGGTCTCTGCTTGAGTGGATGTCTCCACTAATCCTCCTCTTTGCTTCTTCGATCGTGGCTACTCCATAACTTGCTAAGGTTGCTTTTGAGGCAGCATGTTGAGAGGTAATTCATCCTCCCTCTCATCATCAAGTCTCTAACCTTTTCATTGCTCCTCAAGGATTTGCATGCATCTTGTACCTCAAGTGCATACAGGTTCTTGACTCACACACTGATTTGTTTCGCCTATCATGTGGCAATGTGTCTAAGGAAAACCTTTCCTTTACTAAATAAGTCATCGTAGCCACGGTCTTCCAATACCGTGATGAAAACAATATTAGTCTTTAGTCCTGGAACATATATCACATTTGTGAGTCTGAGAGGGGAACTGACTCCCTCTAAAAAGTAATTGTATCGATATCAATAGCGATATACCTCCCATCATCTCCAAACTCTATGTTCTGCTTGAGGTTTTTCTCCTCCAAGTTAACGAAGAGATATTTATTCCCTGTCATATGGAATGAGGCACCAATATTGAGATACCACATGCTTCCCGTTATTGTGCTTGTCATGCATGTAATGAGAGTAAAACCAAGCTCAAATTGTGAAGCTAGAACTTCACCTGTCGTTGTTATTGTAGGCTCCTTCTTGCTTGCCTTCTTTTATGGACATTTCGTGGCATAGTGCCCGAACTCGTGATAGTGAAAGCACTTGATGATGGACAAGTCTTTCTTCTTTCCATCCTCTCCTTGGGACTTATTTCCTTCTGATTTATTTGCTTTGCTGACTAATGCAAAATCCTCTTCTACTTGTTTGGATGAGGTCCCATCTCTGGTGTTCCGCCGAATCTCTTCTTGCACCAAGTCGAACCAGAAACACTCCCTCTAGTAGCTTCTCCCTCCCATTTACCAAATCCTGGTAGTTGTGCCAGCTCTTAATAAGGCCTAGAAATGCTAGGATGATGAGATCATCTTTAACAACTATAATATTAACACTTCCAAGCTTGCGTCGACATTGGGTGAACTTGGTCAAGTACTTTGGTATTATGTCGCTCTTATCCATCTTGATTTTTCTGAGCTTATCCTTCATTTCCATCTTCCTATGGTCATTGTTGTTTTTAAATAGGCTTGCCAAGTCCTTCCACATTGCATATGGAGTTTGCTTACCATAGAGGTTCGAGACAATACGATCACAAACTCTTTCTAGGATAATCCTTCTCGCCTTTGCAACATATTTTCTCCATTATGCCAAATCTTGAGCATCAGTTGCTGGAGGCTTAGGAATATCTTTGTCTATGAATTCGTTAATCCTGTTGTCTTCCAGCACTGCCTCCATCATGGCCTTCCAAGCAATATAGTTCGAACTACCCTCAAGGGCATTTTCAAGTCTCAATCCATAGAACGACATTCTGTTGGCTTTGATGTATGATACTACAAATTAAATTTCACCTGCAAAAGAAAAACTCGTATTCTCCTCTTCTAGAGTGATTTCTGCTCTTATACCATCTAGAAATTCCTTGTAGATTCAAATACTAATTGTAATATGATAATACAATAGACTTGAATCTACTCTAGTCAACAACGGAAACAATTAAACGATCGCAAAATCATGAAGCATGCAAGAGAAAGAGCAATCAACACATTACACAATGACTTCCTGGGGAAACCCACTACTAAAAACCCCTACTATATGTATATTGCATTAGTTAGAAAATATGAGAAGATTACAATTATTTTCTCAAGCCCGAACAACTTTTGCACTATCTCTATCTGTCTCTTAGCTTCCTAGACAAGCCCAGACCAATACTTAACCAATTTCTCGCTTACCCAAGTCATTATTTCCTTGCACTGTTTCCTTGGGAATTAGCCCCTATTAATTAGGGAAATTGCTCATAGGAATTTTGCAATACATCATAGGTCTTCCTTTGACTGCATGCACCACCTGTACAATTCGGATGATTATACAATTGATAGCACACTTTCCCTGTACTCCAATCTCAACTGGGTAACTCTCAGATCTGACATGCATGAGTTATTTATGAGTGAATCATCAATTTACTGGTTGATCACTGCAGGTAGCACCACACTACACTGCAAGCAACACCACACTACTAGACCTCCCACTAGTTCCTCCAACAATTGGAATTAGTTAACTAACTTTAACTCAGTTAAACTGAATTAATTAATTAGTTACAACTCAAAATAAACTCAACCAGGGCTCCTATAATGTAGGATACACTCCATATGAGTCAAGTTAGACCCTCAGCTCGAATTAATTGAGCCAACTAAGTCAAATTAAATTAGTTAACTAATACAAGTTGTCATGACATGTGGAATTACAATTTTATTCCCAATTTAATTCAAGGACAAAATTAAATTAGGATTTTCTTATTGCATTTTCAACATTTCTTATTGCCATTCTCAACACTCCCTCTCAACAAAAATCGATTCACATATACCCCAAACCAATACCTTTGGAATGTTCTGCATGCAACACTTGTCACTATTGTTGTTGCTACTACAACATCTGCAACCGAAAAGCATAAAAAAAAAAAAAACAAAAAACAAAATAAACTAAATCAACGGTATCTAGAACTGTCTATTAGGAAAATTGTGTTGTTGCTGACTCTGCTACTAAGCCTCCTACTCTATTGTCAACACTTCTCTGCACTCCTTAGTATCTTATTAACAATGATCCTCCTACCACTGAATATTTTGGGCCCCCGTAGCAAGGTAATGATCCTTGAGACAAACACACCTCAGTGGACCCTACCCAATTTCTGAAACTCTTGGACTAAGGTTTCATATCACCCCACCTCACACCTGGAGGTATGGATGCATGAGCTCCCTTTGCCCACTTAGCTTGAAATTACCCCCTACAAGAGGTCTATGCTTGAGTGGATGTCTCCACTAGTCCTCCTCCCTGCTTCTCCAATTGTGGCTACTCCACAACTTGTTGAGAGGTAATTCATGTTCCCTCTCAACCACCAAGTCTCTAACCTTTTCCTTGCTCCTCAAGGCTTTGCATGCATCTTGTACCTCAAGTGCATACAAGTTCTTGACTCACACACCGATCTGTTTCACCTATCCTGTGGCGATGTGTCTAAGGAAAACCTTTCCTTTGCTAAATAACAAACCATAGCCACAGTCTTCCAATACCATGACAAAAACAAGATTCTTCTTTAGTCCTGGAACATACATCACATCTATGAGTATGAGAGGGGAGCCAGAATCCCTCTGAAAAATAATTGTACTGATATTAGTCGCGCTATACCTCCCATCATCTCCAAACTCTATGTTTTGCTTGAGGCCTTTCTCCTCCAAGTCATCGAAGAGATATCTATTCCCCGTCATATGGAATTAGGCAACTGCTATCGAGATACCACATGCTTCCCATTATTGTGCTTGTCATGAATGCAATGAGAGTAAAGTCAAGCTCAAATTGTGAAGTTATAACTTCACCTAATGTTGCTACTATAGGCTCCTTCATGCTTGCCTTCTTTTGTGGACATTTCATGGCATAGTGCCCGAACTCATGACAATGAAAACACTTGATGTTGGAAAAGTATTTTTTCTTTCCCTCCTCTCCTTGGGACTTTTTTCCGTTGGATTTATTTTCTTTACTGACTAATATAAAATCCTCTTCCACTTCTTTAGACGAGGTCCCATATTTGGTGTTCCACCGAATCTCTTCTTACCCCAAGTTAGACAAAAAATGCTCCCATGTTGGTAGCTTCTCCCTCTCATTTACCAAATCCTGGTAGATGTGCCAACTCTTGGGAAGGCCTAGAAGTGCTAGGATGACTAGATCATCTTCAACAACTGTAACACAAACACTTCCAAGCTCATGCTGACATTGGGTGAACTTGGTCAAGTACCTTGGTATTTTTTCTCTTGTCCATCTTGATTTTTCTGAGCTTTTCCTTCAATGCCAGCTTCCTGCGGTCACTGTTGTTTTGAAACGGGTCCATCAAGGCCTTCCACATTTCATATGGAGTCTCCTTACTATGGAGGTTCAAGACAATATGATCTCAAACTCCTTCTAGGATAATCCTTCTCGCCTTTGCAACACATTTTCTCCATTATGCCATATATTTAACATCAGATGTTGGAGGCTTAGGAATATCTATGTCTATGAATTCCTTAAGCTCGTTGTCTTCCAAAACTACCTCCATCTTGTCCTTCCAGGAAATATATTTCGAACTACCCTCAAGGGCATTTTCGAGTCTTAATCTGTAGAACGACATCCTACTGGATCTGATGTATGATACTACAAATTCAATTTCACCTGCAAAAGAAAAACTTGTATTCTCCTCTTCTAGAGTGATTTCTGCTCTGATACCATGTAGAAAATTCCTTGTAGATTCAAACTGCTAATTGTAATATGCTAAAAAAATAGACTTGAATCTACTCTAGTCATCAACGAAAACAATTAAACGATCGTGAAATCACGAAGCATACAAGAGAAAGAATTCAATCAACACATTACACAATGATTTCCAGGGGAAAGCCACAATTAAAAACCCCTGATATCTGTATATTGCATTAGTCAGAAAACAATGCTTTTCTCAAGCCCGAGCAACCTCTGCACTATCTCTATCGGTCTCACAACTTCCTAGACAAGCCCAGGCCAATATTTAACCAATTTCTCGCTTGTTGAAGTCCCTATTTCCTTGATTTTTTTCCTTGGGAATTAACCCACTATTAATTAGGGAAATTCCTCAAAGGAATTGCATAATCCATCATAGGTTTTCCTTTGACTGCATGCACCACATATACAATTCAGATGATTATACAACTGATAGTACATTGTCCCTGAACTCCAATCTCAATTAGGTAACTCTCAGATCTAACATGCATGAGTTATTTATGAGTGAATCATTAGTTTACTAGTTGATCACTGTAGGCAGCACCACACTACAATGCAGGCAACAGTACACTATTAGACCTCCCACTAGTTCCTCCAATAGTTGAAACTAGTTTAACTACCTTTAACTTAGTTTAACTGAATTAATTAATTATAACTCAAAATAAACTCAACCAGGGCTCCTATATTGTAGGAGACACTCTACATGACTCAAGTTAGACCCTCAACTCGAATTAACTAAGCCAACTAAGTCAAATCAACTTAGTTAACTAATACAAGTTGCATGAGATGTGGAATTTACATTTTTATTCCCAATTTATTTCAAGGACAAAATTAAATTAGGATTTTCTTGTTGCATTTTCAACATTTCTTGTTGCCGTTTTCAACGATACAAATTGGGCTAGAGATCTAGATCGCAAAATATTTACATGTAGGTATATGTTTGACCTATTTGGAGATGCAATCAATTGGATGAGAAAGAGACAATATGTAGTAGCAATCTCAACTACATAAGCTAAATATATGGAAGTCACTCACGCAAGTAAGGAAGTGATATTGCTATAATGATCACATTCATGCATTGGGTTGGTACAACAAGTTGTAAGGATAGATTGTGGTTGTTAGAGTGTAATATTCCTAGTGAGGAATTCAATGTATCATTCTAAGACAAAGCATATTGTTGTTTAATATCAATTTGTGAAACACACGGTTGAAGAAAAGAAGGTGTTGCTAGTGATAATGGACACCTTAAAGAATGTTGCAAATTCATTGACAAAGTTTGTGAGCAATTACAAGTTATTTTGGTGTAAAGAAACAATGGGCATTGGTGACCTAGATTGTTGATCACGTACTCATGTGACTCCTTCTATGCAAAGGAAACAATAAATGATAAAATATTGTGTATGTGTTGTATTCTTTGTATGAATATTCATATGCACGATTTGTATGCACTTGGGTTTTTGCATCCATTTTTCATATTTTTTAGTGCACAGTTTTCACTTTAGTGATATTGTAGTGCATGATAGTTTAGTCTATGGTTTTGTAATTTTGCTAAAGTAACTATGGTTGTATTTCAATCTAGGTTTAATGGATTGAGGGTTTTATGGATGCTGCAAAATATACATATTATATTGCGACATTGTAAAAACATAATATACTGAAAAATATTTTTGGTTTTCTCATTTTTTGGTTTCCACGATAAAATATCCTCTTAAATATTTGTATGTACCATTGCATCTTTTCTATTTTTATTAAGAATCGGTTTGCAACAATTAACTATAAAGGGTTACAAAGAACAAATTGTTCTTGGCAAGATATCATCTTCTTTTCTCTCCTTCCTGCACATTGACATGTGTTTAGGGAGGTTGGTGATATTCCAATTTTTGCTTAATGTGTCATATTTCTCTTTATGGATTTTGTTTCATGACTTGAGTTCCCCCTCTTCTCATTGGGTTCACTTTCCCTAAACTTCCCTAAGTCTTTCACTTAAGAAGCAGTCTTATTATTTCTATCCCTTTTATAGAATATCAAGAACTTTAAGAGTTGCACAAAATGTTGAGGTGGCATGAAGGGTTTGATAGAAGAAAATTCTCAAAGTGTTCCAACTCTTTCTTATGAAATTCAAATTAAGGACACAAATTTCTCAACACAATTGGAGGCAATAAGTGCGATTCTCATCCAACATAGGTAAATACTAAAGGTGGTCAAAGGTGAGTGTATGACGCTATGAAACAAATTCACAAGATTCTCTCATGGGCATTAAACTAGGCTTTAAAATCAAATCCTCTTAGCAAATTTTGCACTGGACCAAACATAGGCCAATTAGTACATTAAATTCTAGATTTAAATCTAAAGGTGCTCAAGACTAAAAATGAAGTAGGAAAGTAGTTGGCATCAAAATTTACTCTGGTTAACTTCAAGTTTTGTTTTAGATATTTATATTCTCAACATTTAAAATAGAATTTATACTATAAGGTTTTTTTTTTTTTTACTTTGTGTCTAAAATTGTGTGAATTGGTTATATATAAGTCCAATTTCTCTATTTTTTTTAGTGTGTTGAATTTACTTCAAAACTTTGTCTGTGTTGTATTATCACATTAATTACTTTTCAAAAAATGAAAAAAGAAAAGAAAAAGAATTAATCACAATCTAATTGCAATTTATTTTATATAATGAAAAAAATTAATAGTAAATTTAATTTGATTCGATTAAATGAAAATTTTGATACAAATTTTGTTTTTAAATTTTTTAATTAATTAATTTATTTGCTAGTTTAATCATGACATGCAAAATGAACCTTTACTTAAGAAACTTGCAACTTTATAGGTTTGTTTTAAAATTTTCATTTTACTTGAAATACCCAATAAATTATCTATAAAAATTAAATCAACATAGCAAGGATACTCCAACTAAATCCAATTAA
Organism: Pinus tabuliformis; assembly: GCA_031772625.1. Classification (NCBI taxonomy): domain Eukaryota; kingdom Viridiplantae; phylum Streptophyta; class Pinopsida; order Pinales; family Pinaceae; genus Pinus; species Pinus tabuliformis. The sequence continues at coordinate 1,208,097,130 of CM062807.1, read as the reverse complement.
TATATATAATATTTTGATATGGAACACTTACATTAAAGTGAAATTAGTAATTTTTAAAATTATATTCTATTATAAATTTGGAAATTTGGTGAGTCAATTTTAGACAATTTTTTTTTGTTAATTACGTCGCAAGGCGTTACCCTTTGAAATGAATGCCCTTAGCTGCCACTCTTTACTGTCGGATGTAGTGTTAGACGATTGGAAAAATATTAACCATTGGATCCTGCTTTAGTTATGAGTGAATACTTGTGTCAGTTATCAACCAACTGATTAGCTTGAACGAATGCTTGTGTCAGTTATCAACCAACTGATTAGCTTGTGTTTAACCGTTATCAACCAACTTTGTGCTCCTCTCTCTTTTCGTGCTTGGAATCGGCCAATTGAGCTCTCACAAGACTTGTTCTTTGGCGCTGGTTTTTTTAAGGCCAAGCAGGGATCATTGGAGGTGTAGATAGCGAACCAAACCTTTGCACTCTCCCATCGTTTCTGACCATTCTATGGGTTGCTTAGTCGATGTTTGTTCTGTCGGCGGAAGAGAGTGGAGACAGAGACCTGTCTGGGGTCGAAATCGTCCATCCACTCCAGAGTCTGCAGAGTGCCTCTCCCTATGATCGTGATTTCGTGTCGCCTGTATTGAGTTTTCTCGGCGTTAGTAACGTTGGCAACATAACCCACCCAGACTCGCAGCTCCAGGACTGGCGGGAGAGTGATTTCAGAAGAAAAAGCTCTCGACACATGGATGGTATTGTCTAGCCCTTGTTTAGCTAGATTATCCAAGAAAAATCTATCTTATCTCTTGATTTCTTTGCGCTTAATTTTTATTATTTTTAATATAACAAAAATATATTGAAGTGTCCATTTGACAGCTGCCATTAGTTGTCTGGACACCGCCCTCACGCCCCCCGTCGGCAAGAGCCTCTCCGTCCCTAAGAAATCTGATTCTCTGGTCAAGCCGAAGGAGCTGGAACTTGAAACCTCCAATTCCAAGCGCTGTTGCCTGGAGGCCGCCCTGGACGACCTGAAGGCCGTTGTTGGGTTCAATGCATGGAATTTCAAAGCTCTTTGTTTGTTGGGGACATGTTATGAGAAGAATGGGTGCTCGTCAATGCCCGGAAAGCATTCCAGGAAGCGTTGGAGGTAAATCTGTCGTCGCAGGAGGCGAAAGAAAGCATGGATTGCCTTTCTTGATTAAGAGATCTAGCAGCATCTGTGAGATCGTATGCTATATTTATTTGTGTATGAGATGCCTTGGATGAAGAATAATCTCATGAGCATAGTGAAGGGATTTTTGTTTTTAAAAATGATTGGCAATGTAGTAGGGTGCTCCTAGTAGGAAACAAAAAAAAACAAAAAAAGCGTGACCCATTTACATGACCAAAACACCATATTCTTGCATGTGACGGCGGAGAAGATTCTATACTGGGAATGTGTTAAAAACCTCGCTGATTTTTTTGGGAAGCAAAATGCAGAAGGTATATATAACATACTGATTTTCGTACTGAATTAGGATTCAAAATGTGAAAGTCCAGGGATATGTGTGGACTGGTCTTGCAAAGTCCAACGATACGTATGGACTGATCTTGCATCATTATAAAACAGTAGTTATTGGGATTTTTTTGAATCCAGAGTGAAAAATGTGAAAATCTATGAATAGTCGTATTTTACTTGTGTTATTTTTTGGAAGGCTTTTTTAGGTATTTGAATTGATGTTATTAGTCCCAGTTTTATTTGAACATATCAATAACGAAAAAAATAAAATATATAATTTCCATAAAATAATAATAATAAAATAATTATTACAAAATTATATAAAAATTAAAATTTAACTTAATTAAATTATGAAATTAATGGTAACAATGGGAAGTGCAAAATATCATTGTAATTGAACTAAAGTTTTAAATTTTATTTTGAAAATTAATTAATTCTAAATCATAAAAATAATAACCATTTAAAATATGTAATAAATGAAAATTACTCTAATTTGTTTTTGAGGCTTTTTTTGGTATTTGAATTGATGTTATTAGTCCCAGTTTTATTTGAACATATCAATAACGAAAAAAATAAAATATATAATTTCCATAAAATAATAATAATAAAATAATTATTACAAAATTATATAAAAATTAAAATTTAACTTAATTAAATTATGAAATTAATGGTAACAATGGGAAGTGCAAAATATCATTGTAATTGAACTAAAGTTTTAAATTTTATTTTGAAAATTCATTAATTCTAAATCATAAAAATAACAACCATTTAAAATATGTAATAAATGAAAATTACTCTAATTTGTTTTTGAGATTAATAAATAAATAAAACAACTTTTTTACTATTTATTAATATTAAAAAATAAAATTAAAAAATTAAACAAAATTATGTAACAGTTAAGTACAATTCATATATATATTAATTTTACACTGATGAAAATATATCATTATGCAAATGCCGAAGTTTAAAAATATAAATGAAAATGAATTAATTTTAAGTAATAAAAATATTAAAATTAAAATTATCAGTGAACTTCAATGGGGAAAGGGGAATTTTCAAAAGTGAACTTCAATGGGGAAAGGGGAATTTTCAAAGTAAACTGGTCAGGAGGATATGGAATTTAGCGATTGGTTTTGTAATATGGGAAGTGTGGAAAGAACGAAATCGCAGAGTCTTTCGAGATAGAAGCGGCCACGAATCAAAAGTTTGGGATGAAGTATGTCGATCGATTAAGGAAACGGTCTTATCTGAAGCCTGGAGTGAAGACGATTGGAAATTAAACCCGGAAGAACAGCGAATACTCTCCAAATTGAATATTGACTTTACAATGTTATATCCCAATACTGACAGGAGTAATAGGTATCGCATGCAGAGCCCAAATCGTTTTCGATTTCCCGGAGAAAGTAGTATTAAATTGACCTTCGATGGGGCGTCGAAGGGTAACCCTGGGCAAGCAGGATGGGGAGGTATTTTTAGAGATAGTAGAGGAATTTCAAGGTGGGTATATGTTGAATGGGGAGGGGAAATGTCGAACAATGAAGCAGAGTTATGGGGGGTTTTTAATGGACTTCGAATTGTAGCACGAAATGGGTATAGAAACCTTGAAATTGAAGGCGACTCCCAACTCATGATTGATATGCTAAGGAAATTGAGAGGTGGCAAAAGTTGGGACCATGTGGCCAAGAGCTGGCGGACAGCAGGGATCCTACAGGACATCGAAGGTTTGATGCGGACGATTGACTATATTACGATCAATCATGTTATGAGGCGAGGTAATAGAGCAGCCGATTTCTTAGCCAATTGGGCATGTGGAGAACCGAACAGGGAAATGGACGGCAGTTGGTTATCGTTCCAGGAGGATCCACGGTGGAATGATTTAAAACTCATCTTAACCCAAGATAATGATGAAGCGATTGAGTATGAAAGAATGGATTAGCTGCCTCCTCATAGCCGATTGGAGGGGAAAAGACAAGATCATTGATGAATGCACAGGGTTTATGCAGGCGAGAGTAACGCGAATTAAAATCTAGCATGGTGTGTATACTCGAACATTGGGAGGAATGATCATCCCGAGAAGGCATGAGGGTAAGGTACTGCGGTGGAGAGGTGGCTGCGGCAGGCGGACAGGGACCGTATCACATCATGATCCAAGACCTGAGACGTGTATTAATGAGAAGGTTTGGCAGCAACGACGTATCAAGGAGGAAAGGTGGCCGAGCAGGGTTATATTACTGCATGCGTGTAGCCGATCGGAGACAAGGATAAATCTGGGAGGGCATAGCAGCCAAGTGAGGGGGAGAGGTTCGGATTATCTGCTTGCATTCAGTCCGACGGACTTGGGAGCGAATATCAGCAGTGTTACGAAGTTACTGATAACCATAATGGCAGTGAACCCAGACAGGGGAGAAGGTAGGAGGACGCGAAGCCAGGGAGTAAGTCTGGATACGAAAGGGAAAAGTGCGGTTGAGGAATCTTTCCAGCGCATTTTCCTTGACATACCGGACGAGTCGGAAGAGGAGGATTTTGATATTCGAGATTATATAGCAGAGGAGGAGCAGCGGCAGACCTCGGGTGGAAAGGTGGGTAAGTGGAAGCAGCGCAGAGTTCCATCGGAAGACAGGGGAGAAACGGAGGAGGGTTTGGAAGAGGATGAAGAAGAAGAGGGTGACAGGCGTGGAAGGAGTCGAGGTCGGCGGGGACGAGGTAACCTGAGGGGCAGAGGAAGTGGAGGTCGAGGAAACCGAGCTCGAAGATCTGTGTATGAGGAAGGATCGGCCAGTGGGGTCAGAGGTAGGAAGAGAGGAAAAAAGGATATGAGAAAGAAGTTGAAGGAAGCTGAGGAAGCTTATATGCATGAAACCAACCCCAACATCCGGAAGATTATAGACCACTTAGAGGAGGATGCTATGCAGGAACATTCTAAGCCTGAAATGGAAGATTGGGAGAGTTTTCTCCCTGACCCTGGGCACACAAGAGGGAGAATGTCTTTATACAAACAGTCACTACATGTCTATTGGGGCATGAAGAGATTACTTGCCAAGGCCATGGAACAAGTGGCCTTGGAAATGGTGGAGCTAGCCCAAGGAATGCCCACCATGAAACGGGAGCTGAAAAATATCCAAGTAACTCTTCTCATGCAGGATAGAAAGATGGATAAGCTGGTGCAGTTGCTTAAAGCAAGTGGAATAGAGGCCAAGGTAGAAAGCGAGGCCAAGCCTGAAGCAATGAAACATTAGAACATGCAGATGCTGATAGGAGGTTTTTCTATACTTCTTTTTGTTTTTTGTAATATTAGATGGTGCTGCTTCCTGTTAAGACAAGTCTGTTTGTAGTAAGAATAGAGGGGTTTTTAGCTTGGTTAGATAGACTGGACATATACTTTTTTTGGATGGCTATTAAAAACTTTCGATGGTCACCCGGTTTCCCTTCTGGGCGGGTGGAGACTTGCCTGTGTATGTAATATTTCTTTTCAGTAATAGAATCATGCCTCAGTTTACAAAAAAAATTTTATCAGTGAACAGAAGGAAATACTTTCCTTTATTTGGTAAAAACCAATTCCATAACAATTGCCAAATATAGTTAACAAATTTATTGTTTTTGTTATAGATGATTTTTGGAAGATCAAATCATAATAATGATTTTTGGTGAATAATGATTTTTGGATTGTTGATATCATCAATTAAAAGGACTTTGGCATCCTACTCTAGGCTCATAGTCCTCTCTACGATTCAAAGACCAAATGTGTTGAGGCTTCATTACTCAAATTTAACATAGTTGTTGTAGACTATGGTAATTTGATATTTTCAACAACCTTGTTCAAAAGATGCATATATTGGCTTCTAACTTCATCTTCTTATAATTTATCCAAAAGCATTCGATGCAGGTCACTATGATCCAGTCCACAGACTCATCAAAAAGATAATGATACAAATGTTTGCTAGGGTTTGAAATGGGGGAACAATGTCAATAGATTTAAATGAAACTGAAGGGAGTTATATCAATTGCAAGAAATCTTGAATCCAAAATAATGTTGGCATATACAAATAGGGTATGGATATATTCCAACCATTCAAGTAGGCTAATACTTCAAACATAAGTTTCGCCAATGAAAATACATATGGATGTTTAACCAAAATACCAAATCAAAGTCTTTTGGCCAATAATTGCTAAAGATAGAGATCTTTGTTATCTCTACAGTGCATTCTTTAGCAACAACACTAAATAACCAAAAAGAGAGAACCCGATAGTGACGATACTCCTATCATATGAATGATGCAATTCCTTAAACCCCCTCTTTAACAAAGATCATACTCCTGTCATGTGAATGATGCAATTCCTTAAACCCCTCTTTAACAAAGATCCAAAATTCCACTTAGACCCTTTGACAACATGTGGTGACAACTTCAATGTCATCATGCCTCAATAACCTAATTTATACTTATGTTTTTATTTTTATGTGAAAAAATTTATTTTAAAAAATATATGATGTTGTAATAATAAGTGTTTTTTTTTCCTGTAGAAAAAGTCGTAATTTTATTTATATGAAAAAAATTACATTTTGTAGATGCTTAAGCATATGCATATGACTGTCCATGTATTCACAAGCGAACAGAGATTACAAACTAATAAAAAAATAAATGTCGGTGGGCCTATGATTTCCTGCTCTTCTTCTTCTCCACCCTTCGCCAGCCATCAGAGTTGGAGTTGGTTGTATGATTTTCCGTTGTATTTATTAGTTGTTCCTTGTTAGATTCCGAGCCTTCCGATCCATGAGTACGTTTGATGCCGCTTACTTCCAATTGTATTTCTTGTTGTTGTTTCATATTGTCAGGCCCCAATTGTGTGTCTGGGGCATTTCCTTCCTGTGTATATTTCTGTTCCATTTGTGTGTCAGGTTTTGATTGGTTCCCTGTAGGTTCTGTCTGCATATCCTCTTTTTCCCTCCAATCGGTGTGCTGCCATCCTTTCGGCTTTTTTTGTTGTTTCTTGTTCACTTTGGGGTCCTTCTTGCCCAGTGGGCAGGTGTTTTGAAGATGCCCTGTTTGCATGCATCTTTGGCACCTAAATGATGTATTTTCATAATCAAGCGGTTGTATCCTCTGTGTATTATTATAGTTTAATGTAATGTGATCAGGTAGCCCCAGACTTAGATCCACTTCTACACATATTCTAGCATAGGTGAATATTCCTTGGTTAACTCTTTCTCCATCTATTTTAAGGAATTTCCCCAAAGAATTTCCAATGGCTGATAAAACTTTGTAGTGCCAGAAGTGGAGAGGGAGGTTATGAAGCCTCACCCAAACATGAACTGTTGATACTTTCATAGTATTTGCATCAAATTCAGGAAACCAGGGGGTGGTAAAGAGGCCAGCCTTGCCCCAGAACCAAGGCCCCTGATTGATAATATTGTCACGTTCCTGTTCTGTTGTAAAGCTAACTATGAAGAAACCCTTTGAGCATAGGTGAATTTCACAGTCAGGTGACCATGTTGAGAAGATCCAGTGATGCAGTGCATCTGATTTTGTCCAGAACCCATTGAATCTACATATAACAGCATGTGTGGCTAGATCAGTGTGTAGATTAGTTACCTCCGGCGAAGTTACTTGGATCGTTGGAGATTCCAGTGTTTGTTCCACAATATAGGGACCTGGTAGCTCTGGTGCTGGTGCTGGTTTGGGTTGAATGTTTTCCCCTTTACCTTTCACCGCGTCCTTGAAGGAGCCTATATTCTTTGAACTGGATCCAGAGCATCCTCCTCCCAGACGAAGGTTTATGATGATTGTTGAATCTGTGTTTATATTGTATTCCTGGAGGGTGTAGTGGTCCTGTAGACTGCGCCCCTTGTAGATCAGATTTTGCCCTTGTTCGGGGATGCAAAGAAGGATTTGTATTCTGTTCCGTAGTTCTAGGATACTACTTCCCCTCCATAATCTCAAGCAGTAACTTCTTCCTTCTGGTGCTTTCAAAAGGAGCTGTGTGAAGTCCGCTTCTCTGGGGTTTGAGCCCGTCAGAGGTTGCTGCCTCACGGTTGCATGTCCACAGATCTGGGTTCTTTTAAGGCTCCCTGTTCTTCTGGGCATCTGATCTGGTGGTTTAATGGCAGATCTGGGCAACTGATTACCTGCCGTGGATGGGATGCCCAATCCAGTTCTTTGCATTGACCCTGCAAACGCATCTTGAGCAAGATTGGGTATGTAGGAAGGAAAAAACGAGGTTGCCCTTACCACAGTAACAGTACCTTGTAAATTGCGTGCTCTGTCTTCGTCTGCATTCAGAGTTCTCCCACGCCACACGACCGCATCATAGGTTTGGAATCGCAGGTCTGGGCCGATCTCTTGTCTGTTCTTCTTAACAGCTGCCGTATATGTAGGTTCAAAAGGGTCCGCTCCCCTCAACAATCGCCGGCTTCCATCATCATTTCGGATTGCTTCTCGAGGGAGATGTCCAGAGCCCTCGCTGCTACCAGATATCAGAAACCCATATGAATTGCGAGGCCGCTTGGGCGCAGAGACGAGGGTCACAATGGCGAAACGGTTCCGGGATTCTGCCATTCTCTCAGCGGTTTTTTCGCAACGTTCCAAGCTCTCCGAGCTCTAGCCGTTGAATAATAAGTGTTATAATCATAATTATATAATAATAATTATATAAATAATCTTAGGTTAGAAAAGTGATTCATCATTCAATGACATCACACGGAGAATCATTACATCATCATGGGTCATAATTATATTCATTTTTAATGTAACTCTTAGTTGAGGAGATGATTAAACTCAAATTTTTGGGGGTAAATTTAATGAATTTTATTATTTTAAGCTTCTCGAATTTTATTATTATGAATCTTTACATTATCATGGGTCATAATTATATTCATTTTTAATGTAACTCTTAGTTGAGGAGATGATTAAACTCAAATTTTTGGGAGTAAATTTAATGAATTTTATTATATTAAGTTTCTCGAATTTTATTATTATGAATCTTTTAAATGATTGTTTCTAATTGAATACATTTGAATGTTTCTAATTGAATATACATAATGATTGAATCATAATGCAAATTGGTAACTCAATTGATCCATATGAGTGAACAGAAGGAAATACTTTCCTTTATTTGGTATAAACCAATTCCATAACAATTGCCAAATATAGTTAACAAATTTATTGTTTTCGTTATAGATGATTTTTGGAAGATCAAATCCTAATAATGATTTTTGGTTAATAAATTGTTGATATCATCAATTAAAAGGACTTTGGCATCCTACTCTAGGCTCATAGTCCTCTCTATGATTCAAAGACCAAATGTGTTGAGGCTTCATTATTCAAATTTACCATAGTTGTTGTAGAGTATGGTAATTTGATATTTTCAACAACCTTGTTCAAAAGATTCATATTTTGGCTTCAACTTCATCTTCTTATAATTTATCCAAAAGCATTCGATGCAGGTCACTATGATCCAGTCCACAGACTCATAAAAAAGATAATGATACAAATGTTTGCTAGAGTTTGAATTGGGGGAACAATGTCAATAGATTTAAATGAAACTGAAGGGAGTTATATCAATTGCAAGAAATCTTGAATCCAAAATAATGTTGGCATATACAAATAGGGTATGGATATATTCCAACCATTCAAGTAGGCTAATACTTCAAACATAAGTTTCGCCAGTGCAAATACATATGGATGTTTAACCAAAATGCCAAATCAAAGTCTTCTAGTCAATAATTGCTAAGGATAGAGATCTTTGTTATCTCTACAGTGCATTCTTTAGCAACTACACTAAATAACCAAAAAGAGAGAACCTGATAGTGATGATACTCCTGTCATGTGAATGATGCAATTCCTTAAACCCCCTCTTTAATAAAGATCATACTCATGTCATGTGAATGGTGCAATTCCTTAAACCCCCTCTTTAACAAAGATCCAAAATTCCACTTAGACCCTTTGGCAACATGTGGTGACAATTTCAATGTCATCATGGAAGAGTAATAGTTTAATGTTACTCTTTCCTACACTATTGATGCAATTCCTTAAACCCCCTCTTTTACAAAGATCCAAAATTCCACTTAGACCCTTTGGCAACATCTAGTGACAATTTCAATGTCATAATGGAAGAGTAATAGTTTAATGCTACTCTTTCCTACACTACTGCCTTACGGCGTTGCCTTTGCAACATCTGGTGCAATTGCTAGTTAAAATTATATTCTATTATAAATTTGGTGAGGCAATTTTTTTTGTTAAAAGGTAATTTTAAATTAATAAAAATTTTATTTTTAATATAAAATTAAAAAATTATTTTCAATATTCTTATTATAATTAAATTTCATAATATAACATTTAATATTTAAATTTTATTAATTTAAATTGATTTTTATTTAAAATATTAATTTTTTATTTAATTAAAAATAAATAAATAAATTCTTAACATGTTTAGACCATTATATATATAATGTATATTGGTATTTATATTTTATTTTTATACTCTATATATATATGGTATTTGATATTTATATTTTATTTGGTATTCGGGTTGAATGTCAAGCACTCACTAGTCTTTTATGAGGGTCTTTGTCCTATGTAATATATAATAATAGTTTAAAGTTAGAGTGGGCCACTTCAATCATAATAAAAATATGGATGTTAATATTTATGTTGCGGGACCATTTTTTAAAAAACTTATAAGTGAAATTAGATTTTGATAATAAGTTAGATATATTTTGATTATAATATATATTTAAATTATGCAACATATTATTAAATTAAAAAATAAAAAATAAAAATAAATATATTTTTAAATTTCAACCTAATAATGGTACAAATTCATCATTAAATTTAGCAAAAAAATTTATTACAATTATCAAATAAACACATTGTCAAATTATAACTTTATTGACTAAGTCTTATGGTGATTTTTCCATAGCTTTTTATAAAAATCTTATAATATCTTATTATAAAAATCTTATAAAAGCATAAGTTGCCATACACCATTTAAACCAACCATAAGAAGGTGGCTGTCCACATTCACATTATAAATTCATTCATTTTTAATATTTATACTGAAAATTAGACACTCTTCAACAAAGATCCTAGTTTACCTAGCCTCTTTATGAAGGTTATTGTCCCATATCCTTTATTACAATTTAGACTTGGCACGGACTTCTTACATTGTAATATGGATCACTTTCATGTTTTGGTTTATATATATTAAAACATTTAAAGTAAAAGTTAAGCATTCAAGAATAACATCATTCTTATTTTTGGTTCAATGTTAGAATATAAGGAAGCTATATTGTAAATATGGATATTAACTTTTATATTTTAGTTTAATATTTCATTCGATATTTGGGTGGAAGAGTATAGGCTTATAAGTCAAAGAGCATAGTTTTAAGTCAATCTTTTAATTATTAGGTTAATATTTATAAAAGTTATTTTTAATTTAAAATAATTATTTTATAGTTTAGTACAAAGAGATGTGTAAATATGTTTATTTATCTTTTTTTTTATAAATAAAATAAAAAATAATATTTTAAATAAAAATAATGTCGATTATAATAAAAAATAATATATTTTAAAATAATTAAAAATGAAACATATTGTATTTTACATTTAAAAAAATTTACACATAAAGAAATTAAAACTTTTCATTTTTATTAAATTTGTAATTATCTTATATTAACTTAAATATATACTAATGATGATGATGGTGGTTAACTTCCCCGGAGACCAAATAATGGTCTATCGGACTTAAAGAAACAAATTATCTATTTTGATTTAAGATTTTATTCCTATGCTCAAAAAGCTTGGAGAGAAGCCTCCCGAGCTCACTATAATTTTGACATTGTAAAAGGCTAGGAAGGTCAGTGTTGTAACAAAGATTGTGAAACTGAGATCTAATGTGGTTATACGTGGGGCACTCTAAGAGGAAGTGGTTTTCGTCCTCGATGTTCCTATTCTTACATATATGGCAGATCCTTTCCTTCCATGGCATTTTAGGAACTGCCCAACGACCTGTTTCACTATGGAGCTCATGAGAATTCGTTCTAATCTTTGCTATATTAATTTTCTTCTTTGAGCTAGTTAAAATAGAGAGATACTTTTGATCTTCTAGGGTGGGGTTGATGACCTTTTTATAATAACTTAATTTTCTTTTAGCCGCTAAGTCTTTCTCACACCACATTTTTTCTTTGAACTTAGAAGTAACAATATCTTTAATGTTATTTATGTTTTGCAATGCATCATTTTCGTTGATCTCCCAATAGTTTAACCGGGCCCTTTTGTCTTTATGCCACCCTCGATTGAGCCTTAGGTGGTTTTGGCTAGAATTTAAAGCTAGCTTAGGAAGTCTATGATCGTTTATGTTACTGATTTTGTGCTTGTACAATAGAAACCTAAGCATAGCTAGGCTCTCATATATCACACTTTTAAAAAATATCACCGCTTTTTATAGTTCAATTTCAAAATCAAAACCCACAATTGAACAACCAAATTTAATGGGGGTCTTTCATGAGTAAGGTCTCTATCCCGTCTATTTTATAACTTCCTAGAGCCATTGTGACTATACTCAACTAACTTTTGAAGCTTTAGATGGTTAAAAACACATAAGCCGTTTGAACCTTTGAGAAATTCCCACTCAAAAAGCTATTTTAGTTAAATTTCGGTTGCCTTTTCTTAAACCATAGTCACATCACGATGCGAAAAGGGCCGGTGTAGCATAGCCGTTGAAGAAATTTGAGCTTCGACTTTACGAAATTGCGCAGCAACCGACCGACCAAATTGCGCAGATCAACCATCAATGGACACGTTGATGGCACAAGTATTCACAAATGGGCCATATCAAACGGAAACTGTGTGCGCACCTCAACCAGAGGTTCTTAGAAATCCACAAGTCCCATGTACACGGAATCTCTTCAAAATATTTATATATATTTTATATTGTATGTACTATATTTTCTTTATGTGCTTGATAAGTTAATGCCCCTCTCTCTATCTATATATAATGTTATTGCATTATATTTTCTTGATGTGCTTTTAAAGTTCATAAAGCGGGTGTCCTATTTCTGTTACATATGAATAAGTTGAAGGTCAAGTTCAAGATTGTAGATATGTAATGTGAGGTTGCTTGAATTGCAGTATTTAGTTATGAAATTGATGTAATGGAAATGGAAATGTGATCCAGAAGAGATGTTGTTATTTTAATGTTATATTTAAAATAATAAAATAATATTTGTATTAATAAATTAAAAACCGTAATTAAAAAAATAATGTTATTTATTAATAAATTATTTTAATATTAATTTTAATTTTAGAGAGAAATAAAATAATTGAAAGAAAAAAATAATAATTTATTTAATATTTAATTTGACATATGATCTCTAAATACTATAAGAAGTTTTTTAAAATCGGCAAAAGACCTTATAAATTTTAATGATATGAAAGGTGTTTATGTCATCCTAGACTCTTGGGGAACATCATACATTGGTGAAACAGGTCGATCTATTAATCAAAAGATTAAGGAGCACGTTGTTGATATCAAGCATGGGAGGACGAGGACCCGCTCTTCCGCCTTAGCAGAGCGTGCAGAGAAGACCAAACTTAATATTATTTAATAAAGAGTCCACATATAGTATGTAAACATCATATTATTAATATTACATAATGTGTATTTTTTTTTATATTGAATTGATATGTAATATTTAAAACAAAAATACATTAAAAACAATTTTTTTTTCTATATCATTCATAAATAGAATATTCTATGTCCATATTAATAACATAATTTTATATCAACAAAGCTTTTTTCTTTTTCTTTTAATTTTATATTTCCATTTTCTATTGCTAGGGATATGTGTAGTTTATTCCATTCAAAATTTGGAGTTGATATGTAGCATGTATTTTGAGTAAAATTCTTAACACCAAATATATATAAAGAGAGTGAGAGAGTTCTTATTCCATTAATAGGTTCTTTCTAATTTAAGGTATGAACCAGATGTGTAATTCTCATCATGTCACTAGTAGCGATTTTAACTCTGATGGAGAATATAACAAGCATTCCACCAAAAATAATTCAATGTATTTATATATATATATATATATATATATATATATATATATATAGAGAGAGAGAGAGAGAGAGAGAGAGAGACGGATATATGTTCTCTACTTCATAATACAAAGGGGCATGTATTAATATTTTAATGTGAAGAATGTGAAACATAAACAAAATATTGATCTACCAAATCTACCAATAGTCAACTAGAATCAAATCTCTCGATGTGCAAATTTTGCATTAAAAAGGAGATTGGCATGTTGAAATATTTGATCTCTCACGAGGCTTGGTTGATCCAGAGTTAAGATAGATAGTGGAGATACACAAATGATTATTAATTATATATTATTAATTTAAAAAATAAATTATATTTATAGTAAAACAATAAATTATATTTATAATTGTTTTGTATATCTCTATTATAGTTTAGTCTTACTATTCCACATGTTGCCCCTTTCCCACTTATATTTTTCAGTCAATTTATTTCACAAAAATTTGTTGGAATAATAAATCTGAACTCTGTAAATTGCATAATGTGTTGGAATCATAAATTTGAACTCTGTAAATTGCATAATTTGAGTGACCTCGGGTTCTTTAAGGTGATGAATCCATTTATGCCTTAAAGACTGAAAAATCACAATCTAGCAAAAAATTGTATCCCTATATGATGAAGAAAACAAATAAAATATTTAATAACTAAAATGTGCACATTTATTTTTATCACTAGGAATAAATAAATAAAATTACTTATAAAAAAATAATGAATATTAATACATTACATACTATTTTGATAAGCCTAATCATAAAACAATTATAAATATCGGAATAAAATACAAGATTATGAAATAATTACAAATAAAATTATACATATTTATATTTGTATAATAAACTATTAATTATCTTTGAACCTAATAAATTACAATAAGTAATTCTGAAACTCCTTGATTTTTGGATGTATTATCTTGATTGCTCATATAACATCGATCTTTATGTATGTTTATTTTGGAAAAGAATTACCAGAATTTTAATTCAACTATCAATCATTATTAAATAGATGGTAGGGATTTAATTTACATAATTGTTTTCGAATATTTTTAGTAGTATATAAAAATGAAATGTTGAAATTTATATTCATAGTAGTTATGCCTTTTCTATTCTTTTAATCAAATTGATTAATTTAAAAAAATGTCATATAAAAAAATGCCATATGAAACAAGTGTTACAGAGTAGCATAGTCCTTGCCATTGAAAAAAATAGAAATACAAACTAATAATGGTTAAAAACAAATTCATTACTATAGTCTTACTTTCTATAATTACCTATAATGATGCAAATGAAAGTTTTATAAGTAAGAAATTACTCAATATTTGACTAAATGTAAACATAAAAAAATATATGGTCAAAATTCACACTTTCACATTAATATAAATATATTTCTAAACTTTTATCCATAATAATAATAAAAAAATAGCAAACAAACAAACTAGTACTTACAATGAATTGATGGATTATAAAACAACATATAATCCAAAAACAAATTATTCTAATTAGCTTAGCCTAACCTTATTTAAATTCACATGCTAAGAGAATGTATCATGGATTATAAAACAACATATAATCCAAAAACAAATTATGCTAATCAACTTAACCTAACTTTAGTTAAATTCACATGCTAAGAGAATGTATTTAATTTATGATTATTATGTTTACAAGTTCAATTCACATACTCTAGAAGATTTTGTTTACTAGCATACAAATTAAGATTATCATATTTACAAATGTATCTACTTTATTCACTTTCATTCACACTATTCTTTTCATCCTTCCCCACAACTTTTCACTTTCATTCGCACTATTCTTCTCTTCCTTCCTCACAAATTTCAAGTAATCACTTTGCAAACATCTCATATCTAAGTTTGTATTGTAGTTACAATACAATACCACACGAAAGCAATTATTGCAAATAACTAGTAATTATAATAGCACACTTAAAAATATTATTCCCAAGTATGACAATCATATTGTACATTTAGACTACACGGTATCAAGAAGTTGGAGATAGTAGCATTTGGATCGAGTATCTTCATTTTAGAGCCTGCATGCCATCCCAAAAACAGAAACACAATTAAGGACTAAATTTAACCATGCCAAATTAAGGACTAAATTTAACCATGCCAACTATGAAATTTTTATGTACCAGGTGAAATAAGTAACCCATTAATAATGAATTAGGAGAGAAATAGAGGGTTATTTTTGTGTAGATTACATATTTGAGAATTTTCCAGAAATTTGATTAATAAAAAAATAATTTATTCAGAAATATTCTTTAAATTTAAATTTGATTAAATTTAATGAACAAAAAAAGAGTGAAACAAAGTTGAAATTAATCATTTATTCATTCATACATAGTGTTTTGACAAATGTCGCTCTTTATACATAATCTCTCTAGAATAACTATCAACTGCTTGCCTCACAAAATAACCACTAGAGTAATGATAGTGATATAAGTTGCACAAACCTTTGGGTGGTATGAAAGTGGAAATAATATATTCAAATTATGAACCAATGGAATGATTACAAATTATTTTTTTCAATTATATATATATATATATACATATAAAATATATAGACTGTAGAATATATTGGTTAAAGCTTAACTAATAGGTAGTTAAAAGCAAATCTATTATTAGAGTATATATATATATAGACTGTAGAATATATTGGTTAAAGCTTAACTAATAGGTAGTTAAAAGCAAATCTATTGTTAGAGTTTTGTTTTGGTAGAGATTAATAAGTTATGGTTTTCTATACATGTGGTATTTATAAATCTCTATAATAAAATGGGGACAAATCTTTATAGATAAAATTTTTGTTCCATATTTTTTTCAAATGTATATATATTTAAATTTATAAAAATATTTTTTATAAATAATAATAATAAAATTTAGAGAGAGATTCTTCAGCGAATATTTTTCCATGTGATTTTCGCCGAAAAATCTCTCTCTAAATTGATATGGATCACAGAAGCCTGAGCTCTAATAATAAAATTATAGATCAGTTATATGAGTTTTTTAATTTTAACTATTTAAAATATATTATGAAATAAGTGATTTTGATGTTTATTATAAATTGATATTTATCTATATTTTATAAATATATTAATTATTTTAAATTTCACAAGATAATAATTATCTTAATTTAGTTGAATGTAAATTAAAGGTTCATACAAGATTATACATATGAATATAAGAAATCAACAATATAATAAGGTAAATGGTAATTATATACTAAGGTCGAATGTGATAAGATAACCAAAAATAGATAGACACCTAGTAATTTCAATGTGCACGCAAAACCCAAAATTGAAAGGGTACAACTCATTGCATATGATGATGATGATGATGATGGTTAACGTCCACTGAGACCAAATTGGTCTATCGGACCTACAATATTCTTAATTTTTACTTGTCTGGCTCCTCGTTTTTCTTGGCGAGATTGGTGTTGTAGCTTTCTTTCTTTTCTCTACGGTCTTCCAACTTCCTTTGTCTTGCATCTCCTTCATCTCTTCTGGTTCTTGGGACATTTCCTTCATCTCTTCTGGTTCTTGGGACATTTAACTTAAAAATTAAGTTATTCCATTTTTGAAAATTGTTTAAAAAGCATATATTGAAAGTAAGGTTGCATTTTATAAAATATCTTTAATTTTAAAGAAATGTACGGGAGACTTATCCTTAGTCTTATTTATTTTTGACATTTTATTTGCTGCAATGAAAAATGATAAGAATAAACTTATAAACAACTTAATATCCCGTCAACGTTACATTAATGAAATTTTCATGGACTATAATAACATAAAAACATCTATTCATAAAAATAAAAATCTGAAATGTTAAAAAAAAATGACCACAACCTTTAGTTCTAAATAATTTTATCATCATAATTATAATTTTATAATATGAATATTCATAAATATCTAACCTAGCACTTTTAAAAATACTCACTTCCTTGTATGTAATTAATTTTAGACTTCATTTTGCCACAACCTTTATGTTATGAACACCCATAAATCTTTAAATCCAATTTCTTTACTCTATTATTGTAAATAATATTCATGTGCATGTGGCCGCAAGACACTTTAAAGACATTGTTATGGCATCTGCGAGGCACGTGGGAAATTCTCACTCCATTATCTGACGCCTAGTACATGGATCCTCTTACCTCTGTTTGTGAACTTATGCGGAGTTCCATTATTTGTCATCTGATCCTCCCACCTGCAATGTAACCCTAGCCACCTCGTGTGACTGGTCTTTCGCTGCATCCACGGATGGGAATATTAATGGTTGGTTCCATGGAAATAACTCATATCAAATCTTAAATTAAGATGGAAATTATAGCATAATTACTTATGGTCGGGCAACATGTAGATCAAAGTTATAATTCCAATTTAATAAATGGGGCAACATTATCAACTATTTGTCTTGAGCAAAGGAACCATACTCGGTTATTCTTCGTGCAGTTTGCCATTCCAATAAGGGCTCGTAACATCCTTTCTAACCATGCTCTCTTCTAATTTATGCCTTCTTTTTGGGAAGTTAGTCGGGGGTGCTAACTTAGCATATCATATTTTTCTGTTGTTCTAGTGTTTTCCATCAATATCTTATAGCAACATCCAACTTTCGTTTCTAAGAAAACTCTCTAGAAAGTGTAGCATTTCAAGTTAATTTTTTGGAAGCTTATCTCTAGTAGAGTTGGGCGCATTCTTTTTTTGGTCCTTCCTTCCTTTTTTTTAGGTATGTCACCTTTCCTTCCTTTTTGGACATTCCAGTCATCCTCATCCTTGGTTTAATTTTTGCTTTTGATCCTGTTAGGTTCTCTAGTCTCACTCCTGTCGAGTTCTTTGGCTCTCTCTCTAAGTCTTGTTTGGTGGAGGGGGGGTTGGGCACTCTTTTGAGCCTCCCATATCAAATTAGGCCACTCGGGCCTCTGTTCCTTAGTCAACTTTTTTCTTATCTCTCTCATTCCCCACTCCTAAAGAATCTCACCTCCTACTAAATAATGACCTCTCTCATGCTACATTCGTGCCTCAAAAATGAGCTCATGTTCATCGTGGGGTTGCTTATTACCAACAGTGTGGGGATCAATGGCATAGAAGAGCTCATATTAGAGTTGAAGGTTTGACAATACAGTTTCAAGAGCTCACTCCCCCTCCAATTAACGAAAAGATTACTCAGGTTGAGAGGGAGATTGCCAAGTCACAGTGCATTATCTTGGAAACAAATGTTTTGTCTAATGTGGCAAATTAGGTTCTCGACATGACACACGTGTGGTCGGTACAACCAATATATGTACATGGTGGACATCTACTCGAACATGAAATATCTTCTCGACAAAGTACTATTAGACAAACATGAGAGCCAGGAGGAAATTCTACTCTCCTTGGGCCACTTGCAACATCAAAAGTCTCGTCTAGATCCTAGTTTAGGGTGGATTGAAAAGAAGATAGGAATTCCCCCAGATTTTAGTTGCTCTTTAAGTAGGAACAAGGAGCCTATACTAGTAGAAGTCACTGATTCAAATCATTGCTCCTAGCTAAAATTTTCATGTTATGGTTTTATTTTTTAAGTTAATGTTCTTTCCTTAGTTTTCTTAACGTCTTAAAGGCTTAGTTTATAGCACATGTATGAATCTTACCTCTCTAGGCAATATTTTATCTTTTGCCTCTCTAAAAAGACTACATTTTTGGATATGGTCAGGGATTCTTAGTGACCGACCTCTCTAAAATTGCTCTTCTTATCATGTAATATATTGTTTTGAAGGCAATACAAATATTTACTTCACAAAAAAAAATCATGTGCATTAATCATAATTCTCATTTGATAAATAAGATTTGGTAATAGAAATTAGTGTGAGTTAGATAATTATTTTTTGGATTAGATGCTAAGATTGATGTTAAGGTGTATGATATTGTTTATTAGTTTTTTGGTAAATTTTTTATGATATTTTTTATGATGTTTTTTAAATAAATTTTCAGTTAAGCTAAGCTATTAAAGGTTGTAGTTTATTCTCCTTGCCCATATTTAATTTCCACTGCCTTAATCCTTATGTTCTTAAAACTAGAATCTTGAAGTTTTATCAATTAAATTTATTTTTTAACTATTATTACTAAATTAAAAAGTAGTACCAAATTATATATATATATATATATATATATATATATATATATATATATATATATATATATATATGATTTGAATAGATGAATGGGCTTGGAAAAGAGGATGGCTCTGAAGTCGTGCGAGGAGAAGAAGATGTGAACGTCATTAGGGTTTGGGTAATATTCTCCTAGCTCCTACAGTGGAGGCCACAGGTGGTGGAGGTGGAGGTCTACCGAGACAGGCTGTGGTTAAGTGGTGGAGGTGCGAACGCGAATTTTCGAGAAGGGAGGTTTGCCTGTTAGGTCAATCGATGTCTGAGCTTGTCTGGAGTTTATTTGCTGAGATGGACGAATAATTGGTGGATTTCTCCTTTGACTCCTTAGATTCTATGCAAATCTGGACAAAGGATCCACCTCAACATTCTGGTATGGAGTCACCTCTCACCAGTTATGCAGGTTGCATCACCCCGCTTTTCCTTGGAGGGCATGAATGCTTCTTCTGTCTCTCTACGGTTTGATAGATTTCTGTGGGCTCGAGTCAAATTTCCATAGGGTTTTAGGCTACTGGACAACATGAGGAACCTTTACTAGAAGAACTACAACAACAGTTGGATCTATCGATCCCCTCCCCATCTACACTTCAATGTTTTAAGCAGTGCTTGGACCCTAGCTCAGAGGTAGGTTATGGGGGAGGTGTATCATATCAACCGAGTTGTGTTGAAGCTAGTGGAAATTGTGCCACTCTGGGGATTCATCCATCGAAGGCGGTAGATCTGCTGCAGGAATTGGTTGCAGAACCCTCTTCACAAGCAGACAAAATTCCTTACACTGTAAAATCTTCAAGTTGTTTCGAGGGGGCTCCCATCAATTTATCGGAAGGTTCGCAGGAGGAAGTTAGGGCATATGAATCGAGAAAAATCCTCTCACAAGAGATTGGGATTTTAGAAGAGAGTACTCAAAAGAAACCGACCAAGAAATCCAAGAGTACAAAGGTTAGAGAACTAGGGCGATTACTGGTCCTAGGTGAAGGTATCAAATTGGATCAATTTATGGACACAACAGGCACTGTCTTGGTTGGTAGGCTTCAAGGGATAAACTATTCGCAGGCGCAACTCAAAAAATGGGTCGCCGATATTTGGGGACAGATTCTAGATATATTACCCTCTATAGTGACCATGACCACGGGTTGGTTTTCTTTAAGGTTTGATAAGCGAGAGCATGCCTCATGGATTTTATCAAAATAGTGGGACATTGAGATGCCATCGGTTATGTTAAAGAGGTGGTCTCCTCTTTTTGACCCAAAACATGAACAGCTAGGGGCAGGGCCGATATGGGTTTGTATGTTGGGGCTCCCTCTGCAATTTTGGACTGAAGATGTATTAAGGTACATTGGGGACGATTTGGGGGTGTATCTAGATCATGACAAATCCTTCTTACAGTCTAGGAAGATGGCATATGCTCACATACTAGTTCATTTGGACACCAGGGAAGGATTGGTAGAAATCTTGAAGATTCAATGCAGAGGACATACTAGGTTACAAAAATTAGATTACGAAGGGGTTACATTCAGGTGTAGGAGGTGGTGCCATGAGGTTCGTCACCTGTACAAAGAATGTACTTTGAATACCAATGATAAATTGGGTGGATAATCTAGGGGTAGGCAAGCCGGTATGCTCGTGAAGAATACTGTAGAGGTTGATAATGACCAGAGGCCTCCAAAAATTTCAAGCGATCAGCAGAAGGGTTGGGACAATATCAAAAGGCATCAATATCTGACTAATCATCCTCCTTCTCCAAGGGTCACACGTTCAAGAGCATCAAGCACCGACACTCCCTAGGGTACTGATCTCTCAATCCATTCCTTGGATCCTACAATTTCTCTTTCTCCATCTTTTTTCACATCATCGTCTTGTTTATTATCATTATCTGGGGTGGTCTTATCTCTTTGTGATGTGAGTTTTGTCGCATGTCCTCTAGTATTGGCCCTTGTATGCTTCTCGTCCCCTTCTCTTGCTACCTAGGCTTCCCCCCTGGTTTCCCATAATGTTAGAGAGGATAAATCATATGAGAACATCTATGGTCCTAGGTATAATATGAGATGTCTATCCAAACCTCCCTTGGTGTCGGGATATGGGTTAGGCCCATCATCTCCCCCTAAATGCCCCAGGATGCCACGTGGTAGGCACTCCAATATCTCCAAAGCCACCCATAGGGTCGATGTGGACGTCGCAACGGGTAAACAACTATCAATTGATCGAGTTCTTAGAGAAAAAGGCAACCCTGCTCTAGTTTCGTGATGAAGTGACTATCATTCAACTGCAGCCATCCCGCTAAAAACTAGCTCTTAAAAGGTTATTTGAATTGGAAAAGTTGGATGTAATATTTCTACAAGAAACTTTGGGTGACAACTCCCTTATATCGGATCTATTGGGTTCCCTTTTCCCTGGTTTGACATCTCATGCTATAGATGCCCGTGGTAGATTTGGTGGCATCGCGATTAGAATCAATAATCGATCGATGATAATTGAGAACATATTGGTGGCATCGCGATTAGAATCAATAATCGATCAATGATAATTGAGAACGTATGGGGGAGAGAAGGTGTAATGTCGATGGATGTAATTTTAGAAGAGTTGGGGATGGAAATTAGGGTGTGAACATTTATGGTCCTTCTCATAACAAGGTGGAATTCTGGGAGGCATTATTAAGTTCTTCCATCATGCAGTGTGACAATATTATTTTGGGAGGATATCTAAACTTTTCATTGGGACATGCAAAATCATAGGGTTTCCATGCACAAGTCGAATCTCTTACCACTTTATTTGAGTAGATCATGGATCATCACAACCTCCTTGACATTGAAGTGGCACAAATTCAACCGACCTGGAGAAATAGAAGGGTAGGAGATGCCATGCTTGCCAGGCGTTCATACCATTTCCTTATCAAAGTTCCTATGTTGGATAAGATTGATAAGATCAGATAATGGGTTGGCTCGGGAGGTTTATCGGATCATTCCCCTATATTTTTGGAAATTGCTGGCAGATCCCCTAAACCGAAGGCCCCATTTAAATTTAACTCTACATGGTTAAAAGATGAGGACTTTCATCGAATTGTAAATGAGACTTGGCAAGCCTGTGAACAGGTTGGGAATAGATCGATAGCGGAAGTATTTGCAGTAAATTTGATCTGCCTTAAACAAAGAATGATCGAATGGGCTAAGGAAAAGAAAAAGAATGATGAAGAAAATCTATGTAATATTGAAGTTGAACTGGCCAGATTCGAGGACTCGGGTAACAATGGATATATCTCAAATGAATCTAAACTCCATATCACCAGGCTCGAAGGAGAGAAGCTTAAGATTCTAAGGGAGAAAGAAGAAACTTGGCGACTTAAGAGCATAGCCATCTAGCTACAAGCAGGGGATGATAACACAAAATTATTTCAACAATGTGCTAGAGGAAGGAAGGCTATTAACACAATTTGGTCTCAGGAAGATGATGTAGGATGCTTGACACATACTTTCCATCAATTAGCAAGCCTGGGTATAAGCCATTTTGGACAAATTTTTAAAGCTCCTCGAGAGGCATCCCTTGTTGAAATTATTAGAGTTGCAAGGATTTTCCCTCTTTATGTTGATGAAGACACTATAGAAGATCTCAACAATCCTATATCCATGGGCGAGCTTGAGGCAGTTCTAAAATGGTTTAAGAAGGACTAGGGTCTGGGCCCGCATGGATGTCCCGTGGAATTTTACCTGACCTTTTTTCGAGCTGATAAACCATGATATACTTAAGGTAATTGAAGAATGCAGGATTAATGGTAGAATGTACGAGGCTTTCAATTCTACATTCATAACCTTGATCCCCAAATCTGATAAACCTTTATCCTTTAATGACCCCAGACTTATCTCCTTATGCAACTGCATTTACAAGATTATTGCAAAAATTATTGCTAATCACATAAAGCCCATATTGTCTTAGCATATTTCAAAGGAGAAATTTGCTTTCTTGAACCATCAACAGATCCATGAAGCTATAGGCACTGCACAGGAAGGACTACACTCTATCAAAATTAAGAATTTGAAAGGCTTAATCCTCAAAATTGACCTTTCCAAAGCATATGATAGAGCCAGTTGGTTATATATCAGAATGTTGCTTACTCACTTAGGATGCCCTCATTCGTTCATTAATTGGATTATGTGTTGTATTTCCTTTGTATCATACAACATTATGATAAATGGATCGAAATTAAATTTCTTTCATGTAGAGTGTGACCTTAGATAGGGTTGTCCCTTATCACTGTTGTTGTTCCTTTTGATCATGGAATGTCTGAGCAGATTAATCACTGAAGAAAGGAATTTGGGATGAATTAACGGGGTCAAATTTGCTGAAAACATTACCATGTCTCATCTCCTATTTGTTGATGATGTTCTCATTTTCCTAAATGGGTCTATTAGTGACTCCACAATTTTTTAAGATTATCTTATCACTTTTTTGCAAGGCTACTGGAATGGAATAAAATTAGGGGAAATCCACTCTATCTTGCTCAAATTTCTCTCAGCATGAACTTGTATTTGCTCAAAAGATATTTCCATATAGGCTCTTGGCGTTTGATGAAGGCCTCAAATACTTGGGATTTCATCTTAAACTCAACAAATATCTAATTTCAGATTGAATGTGACTTGTTGTAAAGATTGAAACAAGAATAAACATCTGGCATCATTGATGGTTATCCAGGGTTGGTATATTGATTCTTATCAAATCAATGTTGAAGGTCATTCCTATTTATTGGATGGCATTGTCTTGTATCCCTAAAGGTATAAGAAACATAATACAAAAAATCTGCTACATATTCTTATGGAGAGGGAACAAGGAAGGCAAGACATTTACATGGATCAGATGGGATCTCGCTGTTAGACTGAAAAAATGGGGTGGTTGGGGGATTAGAGATCTGGGATGTTTTTCAAAATCCCTTGCGGCCAAATTGGGGTGGCATCTCCTCACTACCAATAGCTTATAGTCGAAAGTCATATACAACAAATACATTCATCCTCTTCTGATCATTGAATGGATTCGAAGACAATCTAGGAACAAGTCAAATATATCAACTATCTGGAGAACTGTACAAAATTCCATTAAATACATTAAATCAGGTTTGGCTTGGAGAACTAGGATAGGAAAAAATGTTCAAATTGGGATGGATGCATGGTTTGGTAGTTGTAATGCTCATACTCTTCCCCTTGAACTTATACAATTTTTGGAGATGGCAGGTATCAAATTTCTTAATCAAGTAGAAGATGAAAATAATTCAACCATTTTTGGACAAAAATGGAGATCTGTTTAGGATTTGATGATTCCTGATCAATGGAGATGAGACTGGACTCATTATATTAATGCTCTTATGGAGACTCATGTGAGGATAAATGATCAAGAATATGAACTTGTATGGTCTATATCTGCACATGGTAGATACACTCCTAAAGGCCCTGTACATGTACATTTATGTTTATCATGAGCGAGATCAATATGTATGGTGGTGGCGCCCCCTTTGGAAATTAAAAGGCCCTGCAAAATCCAAGTTATTTATGTGGTGCATATTGTGTAACAAGGTAACTACAAAAGACAACCTACAACATCGATCCTTTCAGGGCCCCTCTCAGCGTTCTATGTGCAAGACTAACTTTGAATCAACTGAGCATTTGTTCCTCCATTAATACAGCACATTTGGAATCAGAGTTATCAATCAATAGTGGTGAACAATAGGTGTCAGGGAGACTCCCTAAAATCTGCTTGGGAATCATGGTGGAATAATGCTTAGCCACTAAAGCTTCACAACCTTCCTTTATTGGTGTGTTGGGGTATATGGTTAGGTCAGAATCGATATATATTTCAAGATAGGAGTCCTGATTGGACATCCATATGTTCTCATATTGAAGCCTTATACAATTTTATCCCATATGAAGAACAACCTCAACATAATCATACCATTATTCCTAAAACCATCAACAAAACAATCCCTTAGGCTTACTTCGATGGTTAGACTCAAAATGTTTTTCATCTGAAGGGCCTCAATATGTTGGCTATAAATGTTACAAGCACTAGTGCCTCCCACATAATTTGAGATGCCTTTCTTAGTTAGCATGGTTGATAATGAAGAAGGGGGGGTGGGGGGTGGGGCAGGTGATGAAGTAGGCTAGGCTCGCCGAATTTGAATGGGAGGTGATAAAACAGTCAAAGGGTGCACATGAGACATTAGCAGGCACAAATCTAGTAATAATTAAGTAAATAGGAAGGGCAACAACAAGGGAGGCCAACCCGACCTCAATGATTTCATGAGGATTCACAGGGATGGGGACTGGGAAAGTTAAGAAAGCCCGGAGAAAAGGGAATTTCCAGAGAAGGGTAACCAATAACCAAGGATGACAAAGCACCATGGGAACTGATGATTTTTTTCTAGGGAACAGAGGAAACCAAATAATAGTAGAGTTTAGGAAAAAATCAACCTATGAATTTCACCCACTATCGTCGATGTCTAGAATTTTGAGATAACTACGAGCTTGGCAGTTGTTGCTTATATGCATAAATTAGGAAATACCTTGAGCCCCCATGAAGGTATTTCTCCAATTTACATGGGGGATCCAATTTCATATCTCATTGATGTAGATAGAACATACATTCATAAAGAGTTGGTTGTAGAACCCACTATGACCTGAAGTGGCGAACCAAACAACGTTTTCAAAAAATTGCTACAAAATGCACTCGAGAGTGATAGGGAGGATGCACCCATTATAATTGCACGCTGGAATATTTATGAAGGATCTAGACACATGTTGTGGATTTAATGTAGGGGCCATTGGCCTCACATGAAGATACCATCAAATCACCATTAATAATCATGATGCCCAACATCTTAGAATTCATCACAGAGCGAGGTGCCTAGTAAATTCAAGGCAGGTGATTTTGTCTGAATGCCGAGGTTTGAGTGTGTGGATTAAATGTGGTAGCCTCCCATGCATGGTTCAATTTCTCATATGTGGCCACAACATCAATCAACAAATACCATCACTTATGATCAGTCAACCTTGTTTTTCCCATTATAATTCCACCATGAATTATATGTGGCACGGTTGGCATGTCATTTTAATATTTTAAACTTATACCTAAGGTATAGTTCTCTAGCCCTTGGAGACATTTATTTATGCATGGCCCACATTGAGAGGTAGGCTAGATTATATTGGTGGTCTACTTCAATATTTTGGGCTATGAGAATATGGAAGAAGGACTTTGAGAGAAAGTGTTCCAAAGCATGTTCAATCCTTTGAAGAAAGAGCCTGAGTTGGTTCTCTTTAGGATATGAGTTATTGCTGAGATGTTGTATAGTAATAAGGGAGTCTCTTAAGATTACAATCTTTAAGATTCCCATATCCTGAGCCAATATTATGCCCAATAATAGACCATACATTTCTGGGTGGTTGTTTGTCTTCTTTCACAACCACCAGGAATACTTAATGACTAGTTTTCCCTCGGGATTAAATAAAAGCCCTCCCCCTCCTGCCACCCATGTATTAATAAAAAAAATGATACAAATAAATACATGACTGATTTCTCAATATGGAGAAACTATCTTGATCTCACAATCAACCAACAAAGCAAATCTATGAACTATTCACCAATCTAGGAAGCTAATTAGTCGGAGAATATATCTTAACCTATCTAGATCTAACCAACTCCTAATAACTAGGAGAAATCTCCTTCTTAAACTAATGATCACACCTAAGGCAAGTAGGAGTTATATATTCTAACATGCACTTGGTAGATAAAAAGCTAAAATGGATCTATCCTGATTTTATTAAAGTTGAAATTTATTTTTATCAGATAGATATCAAAGTTGAAATGATAATTTCAATAGTTATTTGACTTTATTTTTTTATAAATATAATTTTTTATTTTTATTTTTATTTTGTGTTAATTGTTAGAATATAATTACAATATATTTGAAATTTCAAATTATCATATTTTTGTCATATTCAATTTAACTCTAAATCAATAATTCTTTTAAGGGGAGGCAAGTGTGGGAGGGGTTATTCTATGCCCAACTGGAACAAATAAAATGGATCAGGATTTAGACATTTTTTCTTTGGGCTTTGTTTGGCTTCGTCGTGGAAGATTACTAAATTTGTGGTCTTAAGAGGTTACGAGATAATTATAAAATCCATGCAAAAAATAAGGCAAACATCCACTTATTCCTAGATTTAAATTTTATCAAAATCCAACAAGAAATATGAAAATTTGAAGAGGTAAAACTTTTTCATATTATCAGAAAGCATAATTAGTGTGTTGATACTTTGGCCAAAGAGGTAAGCTGCCTTCAACAAGGAGTCCTTCTTACCTCTATAGGGAACTATGACTTCCAAATTTCTTAATGGTCTATCTTTATGCATTTAAGACATTAAAAATCGGCTTTCGTCCCAATTATCATCCACTCATAAAGTTGAAATAAAAGTCTATAAGATAGATATCAAACTTGAAATGATAATTTCCATAATTCATAAGTGTTTTTTTGTTTTGTTTTTATAATATAACTACTTTTTAAAATTTTCTATGTTAATGGTTAGAATATAATTATAATATATTTGAAATTTCAAATAATCATATTTTTGTTATATTCATTTTAATTCTAAGTGAATATTGTTTTGGGGGAGGCAGTACATTAAGTCCAGATGGGACAAAGAAATTGGATTATTCATGAGGATTTGAACTTTTAAGTAATAATCAAGTTAAATCTTATGCTCTTCTCATTGGGATCCACTTGGATTCCTCATGGTAGATTACCAAATTAGTGGTGTTAAGAGATTCAACGATAATTATAAAATCCATGCCAAAACATAAAATAAACATCCACTCATTCATGGCTTGAAATTTTGTCAAAATCCAACAAGAAATCCAAAAATTTGAAGAGGTAGAATTTTTCCATATTATCATAAAGCATAATTACTGCGTTGATACTTTGGCTAAGGTTGCAACCTCTGTTCAACAAGGAATCATGCTTACCTCTACGAGGAACTTTGACTTTCATATTTCTTGATTGTTTGTATTTATGAATTCAATTCATAATTGAATGGGTTTTCATCTTAGTTATCATCCACTTATTTGAATTATTAAGCCATATATTGGTAGGCATAATATATTTCACATCACCTCTTGAACCTCTTGCACATATTGAGGTGAAAGATACTTTACCTTAGGTGGATCATTCACCCTCATTTATTCCACCCACTTGCAATATAATTATCGATGATGGGATAATATCTCCAACTCATGCGAGGAGTGGTGATTCTTTGTTTATTTGCAAGTCTTTCCTCCTTGGCTTTACTGTGATTTAATTGGAGTTCTATAACAATTTCCATGGATCTCACTCGTGGAATCAAATGGTTTGATTGACCCCAATCCTCCATTTCTTTAGTTGTTGTAGTGATCCATGAATCCCTCTTCAGGTTTTTGCTTGTCCCTCCTGGAAAATTTTGTTTTCTCTATCTCAATTACTCTATTTTGCTTGGTCTTTCCTCATCTAAGGTAATTCTCTTGTCATAATTCTCCATTATTGAGTGGAGAGCAACTTAGGCTCCTCCCCAAACCGTTGTTATCCAATTTTTCTACTGCTTGAGCATCCATAATCTCGCATCAAACCCCTATCCTTTCCAA
Source organism: Pinus tabuliformis (assembly GCA_031772625.1). Lineage (NCBI taxonomy): Eukaryota > Viridiplantae > Streptophyta > Pinopsida > Pinales > Pinaceae > Pinus > Pinus tabuliformis. Next base: position 1,208,067,748 of record CM062807.1, on the reverse strand, counting down.
TTCTAAAAACTGCGTGGGCATTTCTCACCTTAGAGTTGAATTTAAAAGGCATAGGTTTGATTTGGAGCAGTATAGGTGACTTCAAATTAGCGAGAGCTAAGCTCACAATCAACAAATAAGTTTCGTCATTAACACTTTAACATATGGAGCATAGATTTCCACTTTGAAAAATGAAAGTAATATGTTCAGGAAAAAATTGCACAAATAGTTTCATACTCTCTAATTCAAGAACAATCATATAATAGATCCTTCATTCTAGCAAAAGAGGTTTTAATTAATCAAGGACAAAGAAATTAAATTTAAAAAATATTGGTTCAAGAACAATATAAAAACACCAAAATCTCTACTTTTAAAATTTTTATTAATGTTTTGTATGATTAAATTACTCCAAAAATTATATATAAGCATATATACCTGTTTCTCATGAGATCAAGAGCCATCCAATTTTTATTTTTTTTTCAAGGAAAACAATAAATTTCAAAATATTTTAATATTAAAACTTTGGTACATATATTTTTCATTATTGCATGTTGTGCCACTTTTTTATAATATAAATTTTAATTATTTTTTATTAAAAAAATAAAGTGAATTTTTTTGTCCATATATTTTAATAATTTATTGTTAATTTTTAGTTTTATTTTTTAATTAATATATAATTTAAATTTGATTTAAATTTATAATTAAAAAAGTAACAATAAAACTTTTTAAAATCCTAAAGATCATGCCCATAAAGATGTGTCATCGTGTAATTTTTTTAATGATAAAATGTAAAGTTCACAATGAAAATGTGTCCTTTTCTAATGATAAAATATATGTTAATTAAAAATTTATTGATATTTTAAAGTCTTGACAATTTTCAAAATACAAATATATATATAAAGTCGTGACCATTTTTAGAATGCAATGAAAGACCAAGTGAATTGACATACAATTATTAAATGATATTTTGAAGTCTTGACAATTTTCAGAATACAAATATATGAATAAAGTCTTGACCATTTTTAGAATGCAATGAGCGACCAAGTGAATTGACATAAAAATATTAAAAGAATAAAAATAAAATATGGAATACAAATATGTGATTAAAAAGTTATTAATATTTTAAAGTCTTCCCCCTTTCTAAAATAAAGTAAATTAACATAAAAATAATAAAGAAATAAAAATTAAATATAAAAAAATAAAAAATGATAAAATTCATAAATATTAGTTAATAAAAATATTATATTAATTTTTAAAATATACATATTAAATAATATATATATATATATATATATGATGAAACTTAAAAAGATCTATGTGAAACCGTGCTGGAAAATAATAAGTCCCACAACTATAAAATGTTTATTCGACCTAAAACCATGTGAATGCAGGGATATATTTTTAAGAGGCTAGTAATCATGATTATGTTTTCCGAGCAGGAAGATTTTGATGATGGCGTCCCCTTTCTTAATTTTAGTGTGTCCAAGATTTTGAAGTTGTCGAGAAGATTTTGATGATTGCTGTATACACTATTAAAGAATGTTGGCCCCATACGCAAAATAATCACAACACAATTAACATTATCAAGTTGTGGAACTAGTTTCAAAACATGGGTATTAAATTTTAATATATGTGTCTTGAAAGATTAATTCTGGGTTTCTATAGGTTTTCGAAAAGAGATACTTTAGAGAAAGTGGACAAAGCTGGACCAAGATGCGAAGTAATCCGAGTGTAAGCACCCGAACTAATCCTAAAGAAGAAGGATAACAAAGAGATATAAAGTACTAAGAACACGAGTAAACCTTACTAACGTGTGGAATTAGTTGAAATGTCAAAATATGTTTCATACATTTATTTCTTAATCTTAATATAGATTTTAAAAAATAATATAGTTTAAAAATATTTAAAACATTCTGTAATAAGAGAATGAACCAACAAAATCAACAAATTAGTTTATCTTTTTTTAATATTTAAAATAATTATATCCCCAATCGGGTATGAGTTGGATTCTATGGGTATGTTTCTGGTCACCATTTAATATGTAAATCTCAAGAAAATTTTGTGCCATCTTTCATATGCACGAAGCACATGGAGAGGTGACGATGCACATGCAAGGTTTTAATGTCGACTCGGAAGTTGGCAGAGCCATTAACAAGGTGGTGGTTTTCAGTGTATCCCCTGTCAAGTTTGGTAAGTTTGTCTATGTGCTCTGTTCGTTGTGGATCTAGTCCGAGTTGTTCATCGTCTTGGGGAAGGCGTCAATCAAGAAGCTGCATCGGGTGCTAGCTCAATGTCCTCTAGTTCAAGGTCGCTGTCATGGGTATGTTTCCAATCCTAATTTTGTTATCCCTGCTTCTATGGATCACCGTCTCTGTTTGCTGGTCTCTAGGGTGAATGGAAATGTGTTAGTTTGGTGGGTATGGAAGGAGATATCTCCAGAATTCTTCATGGTTGGGTCATAACTGTGGGTAGAGTCTCGTGTTTACTGTGTCCCTGTGTCAATGGTCTATGGTGTTTGGCTATTGTGCATGGGCTTGTGTGGGGTTTGACCTATGGTCTGCTTAGGGTTTTGTTTCGCTCTCTGCCTCCGACGCACAAGATTTTTTCTTCAAACAAATATATGTGGGCTTGGCCTTGAACCTTCAGGGTTTTGGTCAGTGGAAAATTTTGTTTGTAATTACAGGCTCGACCTTCGTGGGCACAGTTTCATGGTTGGGTCAGTATTGTGTGAAGAGTCTCGTGTCTACTGTGTTCCTGTGTCAATGGTCTATGGAATTTGGTTATTGCGCATGGGTTTGTGTGGGGTCTGGCTTATGGGCATCTCAGGTTTTTGTTACTCTCTCTACCTCCGACGCACAAGATTTTTCCTTGAAATGAATATAGGTGGGCTTGGCCTAGAACCTTCAGGGTTTTGGTTAGTGGAAAGATCTGTTTGTAATTACAGGCCCGACCTTCATGGGGACAGTTGGAATAATGGATGCCTTGGGGCCTTAGTTCTCTGCTGGTCGCCTGTCGACAACATGCATTTGAATTGGCTCCTAATTTTCTCTACCTCTTATGTAATTCCATTGGCAGGTGCCCAGGTATGGAGCGACCCCCAAAAACCTCTTGCTTCCGAGTATAGACTATGTTCGGGCTTGCTTCAAGACAGTCAGATAGTCAATCATCCACATTGCAGGTTTATTAACAAAATGACTTGTGTAACCTCTGGGAAAGGAAAGAATTGTAGGGGAACTTGCGACCGCAGGAAACAGAGGAAATCATCCCCTGTTCAGCCCAGTCAGCCTAGCTCATCAGGGGAGACGGTGTGTGGGCATAGGTCGGTCTCCTGGATCATTAACGAAGTGGCCCAGGCTTACCATTTAGGCAGTTCTACCTCGGTCAGACAACTCATTGCAGAATGGGAAGAGGAGATCAAACAGAAAGAGGAAATTCTGGAAATCAATTTGGACGAGTGGCAAACTTTGGTACCAGACCTCGAACATACTCGAGGAAGATCCACCCAATATAAGCAAACAATCCACTTATATTGGATGATGAAGAGCCTTCTAGCTAAAGCTCTTGAGCAATTCCCAACATGCATGCCTATGTCATCCCATGGGTACCCGGATTATAACAAGGAGTTTCAGAAGATCCAATTTCAATTGCAGCAGCAAAATGGTCGCCTCAGCCGCATCGAGCAGCATATCCCATGTATCCCTCACACTAAGCTGCCAGGCTCCACTGTGAAGGACCCTGCTCTTGTTGATTCAGCTGAAGATGAATAATTTGATGGTGCACCCCTTGTTGTAGTTTTTGTATGCAACAGTTTCAAACTTTTAGGAATGTTGTCAGTTATGTTTATAGCTATTTATTGTAGGAGGTACAAGGACATAGACGTATTTAGCATGGCTAGCAAGAGTCATTATCTTTTGTTTTTGGATGGCTTATCATGTTGTTAGGTGGCCAACTAACTTGGTTTCCCAATTGGCAGGTTGAGGCCACCTAATCATATGAAATGTGGATGTAACTTGTTTCTTTTTGACAAAAAATTAATAGAAAGGACCTACCAAGCTTACAAAAAATATATATTTAAAATAATTATATTAATAATAACAAATAGGAAAGAACAATAATTATAGAACAAGAAAAGGAATAGGAAAGATAGATAATGATAAATATTTTTAATTATAAATTTTGTGAAGCAAAGGTATGGACATTAATTTAAAAATAATATATATATGAATGAAATTATTTGTAGTAATAAGGAGGAATTGTTACATCTTTTTATTATAAATTTAGTTTTTATAAATGTTTGTTTAATTAATTAATTAATGTATGATTTACATATATTGGAGATTAGTGGTCACTATGACCACAAAAACTATCTGGGCATATCCACATGAAGGAATTACTTCATAAAATATTTTTATTAAATATGATGAATCTATTTTTTTCCAATTTTATTAATGATGATGGTGGCGGTTAACGTTCACTGAGACCAAACTTTGGTCTATTAGACCTAAAGAAACGAATTATTTAGTTTGATTTAAGATTTTATTCTTATGCTCACAAAGCTTGGAGAACAGCCTTCCGAGCTCACTATAATTTTGACATCGATAATAAAATAAAATAAAATAAATAATAATAAAAATTATAAATTTAATTTAATAATAATAATTAAAAATAAATATTATATTATAATAATAAAAATTATAAATTTAATTTAATAATAATAATTAAAAATAAATATTATATTATAATATTGTTATATAGCATATATTTTATTTTATTTTATTTATTTTAGTGTGCGGTGGTTATTAAGTAATAATATTGTTATTGATAAATTAGTTTATAGAATCACAAGAAGATAACGGATATATATATATTTTTTAAGATTTACTTACATGTTCTAAAATCTTTGAGAAAAACATTTCAAAAGTATTATAGTTTTGTTTAAATAAGAGTTTAAACCCTTGTCATTTAATAATAATATTTTTTTTGAAATTTAATTTTAATAAAAATTACATTTGAGAAGAAATTGTTATTCATTTTTAATTTTTATTATAAAAATTATAAATATGTTGTTTTCCTAATCCATATATAATATAACATAAATAATATTTTTATTATTATTTTTTTCATATTTAACTATAAATATACTAATAATATATTAATGTGGTGTGAGAAAGATTTAGCAGCTAAAAGAAAATTAAGTTATTATAAGAAGGTCATCAACTCCACCCTAGAAGATCAAAAGTATCTCTTTGTTTTAACTAGCTCAAAGAAGAAAATTAATATAGCGAAGATTAGAATGAACTCTCATGAGCTCCATAGTGAAACAGGTCGTTGGGCAGTGCCTAAAACACCATGGATGGAAAGGATCTGCCATCTTTGTGAGAATAGGAACATCGAGGATGAAAACCACTTCCTCTTAGAGTGCCCCGCGTACAACCACATTAGATCTCAGTTTCATAATCTTTGTTGCAACACTGACCTTCCTAGCCTTTTACGATGTCAAAATTATAGTGAGCTTGGGGGGCTTCTCTCAAAGCTTTTTGAGCATAGGAATAAAATCTTAAATGAAACTAAATAGTTTGTTTCTTTAGATTCGATAGACCAAAGTTTGGTCTCAATGGACGTTAACCATCATCATCATCATCAATCATTATATAATATTTAAATATTTTTTTAATATAATAATTAATATTTAAATTTTATTATATAAAATTAACAACCTATAGGATTGCGATGAAATTGTATTTCACGTCAATAATGAAATTTATAATCCTTTTGGTTTAGTTTATAGTATACATATGTGTATCTTAATAAATCTCGGTGCATATGAACACACTATTTTATACCTAAGAAAAGTTAGCTGGAGGTACACCTATACAAGTTTATACACCTATATATGTTGGTCGCTTATTTAATACCACAGGGAATCTGAGCGACCAAGTTGTTCAAGCCAACATGTTCCAGCTCTCCCAGTGGTTTCTCTGCGAACCACTGCCACGGTTGTAGCCCCATCCCCCTTCCCTCAGCTCTTCCCTGCCTCTCTCTACAACTCCCAGCCCCCCGGAATTGCAGTGCCTCTATCATGTGTCCCCTTGGCCTTAAAAACTAAGCGTAGACCCGCATAGCCCCGCAACCCACTTCCCCCCTCCCCCCCGCAACCATGGTTCTGGTCCAATTGGGATAAAATATATATGCAAAACAAGGTCATGGCATGCAATTGTCACCCCCATTGCCACCCATAGCAATCTATTCCCCATTGCGTCGGACACTTTCCCCTCCCTTCCCCTAGCAGAACTCCAACCAGAACATAGATTCAATGCTAAGGTAGGGCCAAATTACATACCCGGATTTAGGTGTCTGTCCGCGACCAAGGTTCCTATCTTGCCATTGAACGTCCCCATCTCTGTATCGCCACCCTTCTCCTCAACCTTTCTCACCTGCCTTGCACATCGAATGGCCTTGCCTACTCCACCACCCTACCTTATTCCCTTCCCCGCTACCTTGCCCACTTACCAAACATGCATTCATTCCGAAGGACACCGCACCCCCTCCCTTGAGCATGTGGGGGGTGGCGGTGATTATGGCCCGAGTACTACACATCTGCACCCAGCCTGGCCCGACTGACAACGACCCGCATCCCGATCGGGGGAGAATTATTTAAAATTTATTTATATTTAGTTTTTTTTAATTTTGTTATTAAATTTTGAATAACTCATATTGATTTTATTTTTTATTTTTTATCAAAATATATATTAGGTAGATTTCAAGATTTTTTTTAGTAAATTAATGTTTTGTATTATCAAAAAATAGGATTACACAATTTTCTCAAATTACACTATAAATATTTTATTCTTTTTTAAATTATTACTTCTGACATTAGCATATAAAACTTATGGAACACAACGCTATGCCATAATCGACACATAGAATACTATAGACTAAATACATCATATAGTCAAAAGCCCTTATAACTGGGTGTAGCCAAAATACAAAGGACATAAAATTGCAAAGCCAACCAATAGGAACACTAATGATTATTTGAGGATGAAATTGTCATTGGCACCCTTACACTCGAACTTGGTGGATCCTGCTATCAAGTTCACATGCAATATGCCCCTCCACATGATCAATGCAGGAGTCAATCCTATCCAAGCATAAGTGTTGATTTATGAGCATCCTTTTAATTTCTTCCAGGATGTCGAAGACGTATCGCTCCACTTTCTTGTCTTTCAGGACAAGTCCTAACAAAATCTTCATTTGCTAGTGCAAAGCCACATAATTTAGATATTGTTTCTTCCTGCCCTTGTGTGCCCAGGGTTAGGAACCCAAGTAGACATATCCTCCAAGATTTCTAAATTGGAGTGGGATTGTCTCTCTACCCCTGCTTGAGTCTCTAATTTACGAATCTCCTTCCTTGTTTGCAACGAAACTACATTGAAGTAAGTGGCAAACAAATCATGAGTGAAGAGTATTGTTTCTCTCTTCCCCTGAGGACCATTTCCCCCTCCCCCCTGCCTACAGTGCTTTCGATGTCTCAACAACATGACTGAGACCGAAAGGGCACAATTGGAGCAACTATTATAATTTCCTTTGCATGCAAGAAAACAAGAGATAAAACCAGACACATCCACCACAGAACTAGAGCTCCAACCCACTATATCATCCCAAAAGCTCAAGACATAGGCCTCATAGTTGATTGAAGCACCTACGTGTTGAATAGAGGCCACGATAGGCTTTGTGGAGGACACATTCCCTGATGCCATTAAACAAATGCATGGACACACAAAATAGTAAATAAGACTCTCATATACCCAAGAAAACTAAGCCACAAAAGCCATTCAACCCTCTCTTTACATTTCGCATAATGACAAACACCTTCATTAACACAGGCCATAATCACCGCCCTAGACATTACCAATTCAAGGAAGCCTTAGAACAATCGATGTGAACATGATACCAAGGCTACCCATCCTCAATAAGAAGACTGAGACAAAGCCTCCCAACTCAAAGAAACTAAACCTACCACCTCAGACCCAATAACATGATTAAATTTAAAACAGATTGCCAGACAAAGAAACTAATCGACCTGAGTTTCCTCCCAGGGAGTTGCAAATGATGCCCACACTAGCCCATCATACTCTAAGGTTCCAAGCATCCAGACATAGACCAAGACTCCAAGGAAACATTGTTGTTGCTACTAACACCTTCGCGGGCTAGTGAACTCTAACTCTGTCATCTCAATTACACACCCAAGCTTGAATGCAAAACTCCCTTCATTATCAGTTGGAACAAAATGCATGCACGTGGAGGCTAAGAACTTGGCCTCGCCTCCTTTCAAACCACCACAAGTGACTTTTGGAAGCTTCATTTGGACAAGTATATAATGGACAATTCCAATTGGGGTTTTGCGTGCAATTGCATGCGGGGGGCTAGCAACACCCCCTTCATTAATGCACATCACATTTGGGGGTGCATGCACAACATTCAAATCCCCCTCTTTAAACACATTAACACCCCCACCGGGAAATAGATTTCAATATTATTAATTTTGAATATATATATTTTAATTTATCTTTTCAATTTCTTTTATCCTTCAAAATGAAAATGATTAAATTATTAAATTTTTATTATTAAATTTAAATAAATATTAATAATCACCCATGGAGAGTAGAGTAGATGATGAGAAGGTGTCTTGTTAAAGCACTCTATGGTGTAAAGATCATCAGTTTGAAACTTTGTAGGCTAAAGTCCAATCATACTAAAAATTAGTGTAACCTAGTAAAAATACGATCCCAAACTACAAATTAGAAATACAAATAATCTCAAAATCATATTACTTAATAATTAATAATATTAATATTTTTAATAAATTTCTATTTTTCCCATTGATAATTTTTTGTTATAAGTAAATCATTTAACACTCGATCGTTTCTCTACCCGTTTGAAAACCATGAAATTGTATCAACTTTCATAAACCCATTTTAAATAATACATCTAATAAAGATACTTCCTTTTAGGCACTTTCCTTTAGTCAGGGATGACCTACTTCTTTTGCAAAGGAATTTTGTAATATATATTATATTCCCAATGGTAAGTAAACAAAATAAGTACTCAAAAACACTATTAAGAGGAGGCGGTTGCTGTTATTTTGTGAGCAGGCATACATGTTGGAAAACATAAAACAAGGGCATCGGGTCCCAGGTTGACCCAATTTCAAAGGAAAGATCCAAAGCCACTTTGCATTTTAATAACTAATCTCAAGATATCCATCAATCGGAAGAGATACGTCGAATCATTAGAGGTTTCCCCTATTATTATAATGAATGCGCGCCACTACTCCAAACACGGAATGAAGAGTTACACAGTTTTCAATTCAGGCACGAACCATAAATCCTATGCCATGCCATTGGAACGAGGAGAAGCTTCGGAATTGAGAGCAAATAGATAATGAACATAGTAGTCTAAATAGTTCACAAATTCAGTCTAAATAGGTCACGAATTCGTCTAGAAAATTGTAGAAATTTTGAGATTATTGTTAAAATTTGATAGAAAAATTCGTCTATAAAATTGTAGAAATTTTGAGATGATTGTTAAAATTTGATAGAAATTTTGAGAAATATAGATTACAATTGTCAAATTTCAGGATTTTGGATGCTGAGAGGGTTTTTGATGGTGCTGAATTCATTTCCATCATAAAAAAGCTATTCAAACACTTTTATGATCAGATTTTTTGAAAAAAAAAATCGTCGGATTTTGACGAAAAATAACTTTCCGAGCGAATTTGTGTCCTTAGTAGACAACGCCTATAATAAACTACCCTTTTATGTAAAGTAAATTAAACTACTTTTTCATTATTGTATTGTATTGCGTTAAAATGATATTACTTTTACTTTATTTTTGTTAATTTAATCAATTAAGAGTTTTAGTTTTTTTTTTTTGGGTAAGTAGGCGTAGCTTAGGCCAGGGTCAACCTACCTATTGGCTGGAATAAGACCAATCCTCCTACAATGGGATGCTTATCACCATGATTGTGTGAGGCTTTGGTCAAGCCTGGACACCCCTTGAGAAGTTTAATTTCCCCAAAGTGACTTCCATTCCTTAACCCCTCCCCATGAGGTTTGAACCTGTGACTCGACAGGGACTAAAACCCACACAAATTAACTATTCTACACCTCATGAGTAATTAATTAAGAGTATTTGATTAGTCAAGAATATATTTTTATTAAATTTGAAAAAAAAAGATATTCTCTTTTAAATCATGGAGAATCGGTAACTTGTTAAATAGTTTCGGTGAGGCCTAGGATCAAACTTAACAGTCGCGAGTATAACATCAAGAATATATCCAACAACCCGTAAGCTATACATACCAAGAATTTATGACTTAGCATAACACCAAGAATATTTCCAATAGCCTGTAAGCCATATATACCAAGAATTTATGACTTCGCAAGAGTTGAGACTCCATGTTGGTGGGGGAGCATACTCCTTGAGCCTTATCACAACGGACCAAAGATGTCTCTTCGTGGGATTTAAAATTGGGTGGGGGGATAACATTCCATTTTTCCATCCACTTGATCAAATTTATGACTTAGCATAACATCAAGAATATATCCAATAGTAGTAAGCCATACATTCCAAGAATTTATGACTTAGCAAGATTTGAGATTCCATAGGGTGGAGGAGTCTACTCCTTGAGCCTTATCACAACATGCCAAAGATGTTCCCTCGTGGAATTTGAAAGCGAGTGGGGGGATAACATCATTGTTCTAGCTATTCGATCATCACACGAGGAGACAATAAGTTAATAATCTAAAAGCTAGAATTGTTCTGTAAGAGGTAAGTTTGCCCCTTATAACTTATTAGCAAATTATTTGTGTGATGTATTTTTTTTTCAATAACAATAATAATTTACCATGTATTTGTAACTAATTAATAATAATGGTTACCTTCATTTCCAAATGATGACTAAGTTATAGTAAGTTTCAAGAAACAATAGCACATTAAAACTTGGTAAATACAAAAACCTAACTCCAACAACCATAATCATACTAGAAAAACAATGCACCGCTATTAGATATAAATTAAAATGAAATCAACATTATTTCTTTTATTTATGTGTGTTAATATCCCTTTGATTACAAAGTGTTGAATTTGCTTTAAAACTAAAGTTCTTTGATTCATCAAAAAAAAAAAAAAAAAAAAGTGTTACATAAATAAATAGATGCCTGTAAACCTCAGGGCTCACATATTATTTGAATTAGGGTTAACTTCGCAAACAAGTTAACTACGTATCATTTAACATTGATATCATCATATTTATATTTAGGTCCATAAAAAGTTTATCCAAAGTGGGCCTGCTATCATCATACTTATATAATTGTAGGGGCTAATATTTGCAAGTGGACTTATTTTCCACGCCTCCCAAAAAAAAAAAGATTCACCAATTTCCATTAAAAAAATGATTCTCTCAAATTTTATAATATAAAATTATTTTCCTTAAAAATTTCCAAAATTTTATAAAGAATATATATAATTATTAGAAATTTCAACATTTTTACAAAAACATAGACAAACACTTTATAGATTACATGTTAGGGATTAGTAAGATTCACCAAAGTTTTTAAACTTTAAGATAAAGTTTCAACCTTAAAATTTTCCCTAGTCCATATTCAAAAACATACCAGCATGGCTGCATGAAACTTGACAACTATTTATACAAAAAAGCCTTGTTCAGCAGAAACTTATCTAATTGGCAATACAACAATACCAATCAAATTATAAGACACTATAAGTATAAGACCATATAAGATGCATAGCCACATTGTTAAGACCCTATAGGATGCATAGCCACATTGTTAAGACCATATCGGATGCATAGCCACATTGTTAATTCTTGGTATTCCATTGTTGGCCTGCACTTACACTTGTTTGGAAATTTCTAAAAGAATTTTATTCGATGATTATTCAATTTCAAATTGAGATAGATATTGTGCATAAAACACAATCAATAATGAATAAGGCTATTAATATATTTAAAGTTATAAAATATATATTAAATAAAATATTTAACCAAAAAAACTTGCATGAAAGCAAAAATTTGCAAATTTTTAATATATACTTTAATATGCATAATCCTCAACATAACCAATTACACCTTATTTGGGAAAATTTACTCACACTTACTTTAAAATAATACTCATTTAACACCAAATATAAAAATAAAGTTATATAGTTATTTATGTTTAAGGATGATGTTGATGCAACATTTCTAATTGATTTTGGACTCTTTCAAATTAAAACGATACTTAAATTACCACAAAAATAAGGTTATCCGAGTAGTTATTTTTAAGAGTGACCTTGGTGCAACATCCCAATTGTGGCTTTAGACTCTTTAATTTAAAAATAATGCATATATCTATATGACTTGTAAAGTTATTCTACTAAATTTGCTATGCTACTTTGAATTTAGTGAAAATAAGTTGGGAGCTCACCTATAATTGGACTCTGGTAACCTATAACATCACACTTATGTATGTGAATTTACAATACATAACCTTTCGTCAAGGGAATGTAACGAGTGGTGTGCCATCATTGGAGGTGGGACCCTTTAATTGTAAACTCTCTCTGCCGAGACTAATAATTTTGATAGAGACCCTATAGGACCCTGTCATAGAAACCTTGCCATCATATCATAGACTTTGTTGCGTTTCACTGTACCATGTCCCCACCCACATTGACATGTTTAATCTCATACTTCTGTGACCCATTAAAAAAAGACTATAGCTATGCATAAGCATGGATTTCACAATTTAAAATTAATATCTTCTATTTCAAATAATCAATTCTCAATACTCAAGAATTGATGTGTATAGAATATGTGTATACAATTATTTCAAGAATTGATGTGTATAGAATATGTATACAATTATTTCAAGAATTGATGTGTATAGAATATGTGTATACAATTATTTCTTGATTCCAAGCACTATTATTATTATGTAAGCACTAGCTAAGAAGGCTATATACTTTGTAACCTATAATTCATACCAAACATGCACTTTAATAGACTCAAAGGAAACTTTAAAAAAATGACTCCATATTATATTAAACGATACATCACATCACATATAGAATCACTTTACAACGCAAATAAATATATTATTATTATTATAGAGTCCGCTTTTCAAAAAATTTGATGAGTGGAAACATTCATAAACAGAATTTCAGTTACTATATATATATATACCCTTTGTAAATCATCATGTTTCACACTTTTGAAACCATGGTATTACATCAACCCCGAAAAAATATAGTGTCCTTTAAAAAAAGGTGCCATAACATGAAAAGACGTATTGATTTTATTTATGAAAGACGGTGTCAATGTAAGATTCCCGTTGTCTCCGTCATACGATAATCATTGTGTTGTCCTTTTAAATACTCCATTAACAAAAAATAATCATCGCCTCATATACTATTGTCCTACGTGCTCTTTCCATGGGTTTAGACATTATATTAATCATCATATTGTCCTACTTAACTTTTTCATATGGTATTATTATATCTGTGTGAGGTATAGTATTACATATTCAGTTTATAGGTACACTAATTTGTTTTTATCTATTTTTGTGGTTCATTTAAGTATAATTTAATATTTGTTATTCATTTTTTTAAAAGGTCATAGGTTCAAAATTAAAAAAATAGAGTATGCATATTTTCGTAAAATTAATAGTCAAATTATTACGTGGAGATGGGTCTTTAATCTCACAAACGTGGGGTCTCATATGCCAATATGGGGTCTAGTTTGGTAGTAACCTTAAAATTGGATGATAATAATAATAATAATTTATTTGTAAGGTGATTGGTTAAGGTCTTATTATGAGATGTTTAGTAAATTCCATTTCTAGTAGTTACTAACACAACCACATTAAAAATATTAATGTGTTTGATATAAGTCGAAGACTTCATTTATATCTACCATTGATACATATATAATAATAGAAATAAAGTTAGAAAAAAAAAGCTATTACCATAAAAACATTATTATTATCATCATAATTTAAAATATTATTAATTTCTATAAATTATTATTTAATATTAAATATAATTTAATTTTAAATTATGTAATATAAATTATCTATTTATTAATAATATATATTTCATAGTAGTAGTAGTAATATTAATAAATAATAATAATTTTAATAACAATATTTATTCATGAATTCAGGCTTCTGTGATCCATATTATATTAAGAAGAGTTTTTGATCTTAATAATTATTATTAAAATATTATTTTTCATAAACTAGTTGTAAAAAAGTTACACACATATAATAATAATAATAATAATAATAATAATTTTATTTTTTTTGCTTTGTTTTAGTTTTAGTCTCCTTTAATTATTATTTTTGTTATCAGATCTCGATTCATTAATCGGGTCTTGACTCCTATTTATTTATTTATTTTTATTTTTTGACTATATTCCATGTATTTGATTAACTTGGATTGTTTGTTTCTTATTAATCTCTCTCTCTCTCTCTCTCTCTCTATATATATATATATATATATATATTCTTAAACTAGTCGTTATAACAATATTATTTGATCTTAATAATCATTATTAAAATATTAATTTTCATAAACTAATCGTTATATGATATTTTGGTCTCTACATTGCCCTCTATTTAAGCTCGTGCCATGATCTGCATCTTTATCTGGTCCTGATGATAAAACCCAAGGAATTATAAATCCAATGGAATAATATTAAACCTAGGGATTAATATTACAAATCCAAGGTATATAAACCCTAAGATAAATATTATAAACCATAAAATAAACATGGATTACCATTATTGATTTCCATATTGAGACAATTTTAAGATTGTCTCAACTATTGTCAACCATGGTTCAACGTCGCATTGTGACAATGTTTGTCTCAATATGAAAATCAACAATGGTAAACCATGATTAACCATGTTTATTTTAGGGTTTAAAATATTTATGCTAGGGTTTATATGCATTGATTTTATAATATTAATCCCTTGGGTTTAATATTATTCTCTTGGGTTTTTGGTTTTAATCCCTTGGGTTTATTATTCCCTTGAGTTTATAATATCAATCCCAATATCAACCAATGGATATTAAATCCAAGGATTAATATTATAAACCCTATGAATAATATTATACCATAGGAATATGAACCCTTAGATTAATAAACCCAAGAGATTGATATTATAAACCCAAGGGAATAATAAACCCAAGGGGTTAATACTAAAACCCCAAGGTATTATAAACCCAAGGGAATAATATTAAACCCAAGGGAATAATATTATAAATCCAAGGTATCTAAACCCTCGGTTGACCATGATTTATATTGAACCTAAGAGATTACTATCATAAAGCTTATGAATAATATTATACCCTAAGAATATGAACCCTTAAATTAATATACCCAAGTGATTTATATTATAAACTCTATGAATAATATTATACCTTAGGAATATGAACCCTTAGATTAATGTACATAAGGGATTGATATGTTAAACTTGGGGGAATAATAAACTCAAGGGATTAATACTAAAAGCCCAAGGGAATAATATTAAATCCACAGGATTAATATTATAAACCCAACATATATAAACCCTAACATAAATAATATAAACCCATTGTTGATTTTCATATTGAGGCAAACATTTGCACAATGTGATGTTGAACCATGGTTGACCATGCTTGAATTTCATATTGAGACAATCTTAAGGTTGTCTCAATATGGAAATCAACAATGGTAATCCATGGTCAACCATGTTTATTTTAGGGTTTATAATATTTATCTTAGAGTTTATATACCTTAGATTTATAATATTGATCCCTAGAGTTTAATATTATTCCTTTGGGTTTATAATTCCTTGGGTTTTTAGTATTAATTCCTCAGGCTTATAATCCCTAGGGTTTTTAGTATTAATACCTTGGGTTTATTATTTCCTGGGGCTTAATATTATTGATGAGATTTAATCTCAGGGTTTAATATGAATCCCTTGAGTTTATAATCATGGTCAACGATGGTCCAATGTCAAATTGCAACAAAGATTGTCACAATATGTAAATCCACCATGCTCAACCATCGTCAACTATAGTCCAATGTCACATTCAGTAAAAGATTGTCTCAATATGAAAATCAACCATGAATAGCCATGGTCAACTATGGATAGTCATGGTTAATCATTGTCAACCATGGTTAACCATGGCCCAACATTGAATTGTGACAAATATTTTTTCAATATGAAAAGAAATCATGGTAAATCATGGCGAACCATTGTCCAACGTCGTATTGTGACAAATATTGCTTCAATATGTAAATTAGACATGTTCATTTTAATGTTTATAATATTTATTATAGGGTTTATAATATTTTCCCCTTGGGTTTAATATTATTCCCTTGGGTTTTTAGTATCAATCCCTTGGGTTTATTATTCATTTTGTTTGTAATATTTATGTTAGGGTTTATACCTTTGGTTTATAATGTTGATCACTTGGGTTTAATATTATTCCCTTGGGTTTATAATACCTTGGGGTTTTAGGATTAATCCCTCGGATTTATAATATGAATCCCCTGGGTTTACCAATCTAAGGGTTCATATTCCTAGGGTATAATATTATTCATAAGGTTTATAATATTAATCCTAGGGTTTAATATAAATCCCTTAGGTTTACAGTCATGGTCAACTATGCACAACCATGGTCCAATGTCACATTGTGACAAGAGGGTTTATAATATTAATCCCTTGGGTTTTTAGTATTAATCCTTTGGGTTTAGTATTCCCTTGGCTTTACAATATTAATCCATTGGGTTTATTAATCAAAGGGTTTATCTTCCTAAGGTGTAATATTATTCACAAGATTTATAATATAAATCCTTGGGTTTAATATAAATCCCTTGAGTTTATAATCATGGTCAACCATGGTCCAAAGTCATATTATGACATAAATTTCCTCAATATGAAAATCAACCATGGTCCAATGTCGCAATGTGACAAAGATTATCTTCATATGAAAATCAATCATGCTCAACCATGGTCCAACGTCGCTTTGTGACAAAGATTGTCTCAAGATGAAAATGAACCATGGTCAACCATGTTTATTTTAGGGTTTATAATATTTATTTTGGGTTTTATACACCTTGCGTTTAGGGTTCAACGATGGTAAACCATGGTCAAACATGCTTATTTTAGGATTTATAATATTTATCTTAAGGTTTTTATACCTTGGGTTTATAATATTTATCCCTTTAGTTTAATATTATTCCCTTGGTTTTATAATCCCTTGGGTTTTTAATATCAGTTACTAATTTTTTGTTTTTAGTTTTATTTTTACTTTTTCCCATTATTCCCATTTTAATGAATTATAGTTTTTTCTCCATATTTTCAATTTAATATGACTTATTATTATATTTAAAACATGTTTTAATAAATTTAATTATAAAAAATTATATGTATTAATAAAAAATAAAACACATAAATATATATTAAAAAACAAACATATATATCAAAATGTATATATGTTAATATAAAAAATATTAGTTAATCATATTTCTTATTTTTGGTGATGACATTCAACAATACAATATTTTATTAGTTGTTTTATTTTTTGATGAAATCTTTGTATTTATTATTATTTAGTTTAATTAAGCTATATTTAAAGTAAGCAACATGTACTAGCTACTATGTAACCCTTGTTATTATTATGATAAGTATTTTTTTTGCATTATATAAACCTATGATTAGTGTAGTCATACAAATTAAATCATCAGTAAATGCCATTCGACATCAGTTTATGATAAACATTAAAACACTTATTTTATAATACATCTCACAAGATTAATAAAATCATAAAAATTAACTGAATTATAACGTTATTTTAAATTTATATTATATTAATTATAAAAACAACTAATTTATGAGCTGAACATGTATACATTTTTAAAAACATGTAACAATATTCTTAATCATGAAGATTCACTCTCATTTTTCCAAGGAAATTCTTAACTTATAAATAATTTTTCTTACAATAGCATGGACCAATCCACCACATACCCAATATGACACGTGTTGACATGACATTTTCTTTAATTAATTAATTTGAGATAAATTAATTAAAAGAGCATAACTAACTTGGAGATAACTCTCAACCCTTTTTTTGTTTATTATTTTTCTTCCATTAGACCATAAATTAGGCATATATCTCATATCAAGTAGGCTCCTCACTTTCTTGGTTTTCCACAAGGGAAACCAGACCAACAACAGTGGGGGAATTGTATCAATCTTTTGTCTTTCAAAATAGCAAAAGTAATCCTACTAGCTAAGCATCCCTATGCCAAGATAGATATTTAAAGCCATTGACAAAATCATTACATATTGTTTGCTGGATAATACTGACATACCATAATTGTAGATTGTATAAGAAAATAAAATAAAGTTCCTTGATCATAAGCAAAATAGAAAACCTATGCATGCATCAACCATCGGAGGATGTTTCCAGCGCTAAATCCTACACACTTTGGCTTGCTGGAGAGTGATGTACACATTGAAGATGCCTCTCAATGTGGTTCAGTTGAGCATCTAGGCTGACCAAACAAGAGTGTCGATGTCTTTGAATCTATTGTATGTCATTGAGGCAGACTATAATTTCATTGTGATCCTCACGTTTCACTTTGAGGATGGGACCCAACAAAATTTTCATTTGCTAGTGTAGAATGATGGAATGAAGGTATTGGCTCATGTGTCCCCTAGTATGGCTAGCTTCAAGGACCCAACGAAATACCTCAACTTGAGTTTCAGATTTTGAACGGGATTTCCATATGTAGCTATCAATACTTCAAGGTGTTGGATTTCTTTTTGAACTTTGGAGGGGTGACAAAGAGGTAAAATTCAATGGCTAATTGAGCTTGGGACTGGGCTTTGGGTTTGCTAAAAGAACCACAACCACCATATCGATGCCTTGGGTGCATTCTCTGTCTTGACATTTTTCCTAGAAAGGAATAGAACCAAACACTGGGGACTTTTGGAGAAGGGTGTGGGGAAATGGGTTGACTATGTGTTACAAAAAAATATCGTCACCATGATTATTTGCAGTCAGTATGGGTCTATCATCACTTGTACTGTTCTCCTAAGCAAGTCTCAGACCTTAGCTCTTCAAGTCAAGCTTTGAAAATGAGAGAAAGACATTGAAAATCAATAAAGCTCTGGTTCCGCACTTTCTCTCACTGTTGCCTGCGGTCCTGGACCTTCTGTTTACAAAAACTGTGGACCTGCCCACTCTGTCCCTAAAGGTGTGGGTGCGGACCCCTGTGAAAGTAAAAAAGGCGCAAGTTTATTCTAAAAAACTCACTTTGGGTTAATTCTAGATGATTCTAGAAGGAATTTTGACGTGGATTGGCCGCTCTTAGGTGGTTTATGCATCCCAAAAGAGAAGGAGCTAATCCTTTCATGAAAGGAGCTATCCCTTTGAAGGAGGGCTTTATCCATTTGAAGGAGGACCTAGTAACTTCCCTCCATTGCACTATAAATTCAGGCATTGGGCTGGTTGCTAGGGAGGTTAGAAGCTGAAGATTTTTGAGGGTAAATGCTGGTGAAATTAAGACTTCCTAGTTGAGCTTGAGAGGAGAGATCACATACCTTTTTAGCTTCATTGGGAAGAGAGTGAAACTTGTCAAAGTAGAGGAGACTTCTTGCTGGACCCTGGGAGGAGCTTGTACAACGTCAAGGCACAGGTTGTAAAGTTCTTCTTTGATTTGAATTAATACAATCAGATTCATTTTTCTCAACAAATTGTCTCATGTCATTTGTTTCATGAATTCCTTGACTTTCATGTTAAATATGTTTTATGATATTGGCTTTTCAGGTGCTATTTAATTTGTTTGCTTGTTTGTGTTTGCAGATTCGCGACAAGGGAGCTCATTTGGATCGAAGGAGCGAGGCTTCCACAAACTTGCGTTGGACCCAAGGTAGGCCTAAAACACTTGTTTGCCTTTGTTTATAAATGCATATTTAGAGAAAGATAGTTTGTCATTGGTTTGCTTGTCATTAGGTCTTCTTTAGATTATAGGAAGGTCTATCTTGTCTGCAAGATCGACTCATTCCGTGTGACAGTCAGTACTCGAAACAAGGTTTCCAACCACCCTCCGGTCAATCATATGTTCAAGGAACGGGAAATGTACCCTTGAATTATCAATCCTACCCTCAACCTGGTTATGGTCCTCAATATTCTCAACCTGTTATGGGTCCGTACCCCGGAATGAATTTAGTGTGGGATTCATCGCAAACTCAACAGGTGTTGCAGCCAAATGTACAGTTGTCATCTCAATCTGGAAAACCCTTAGTTTCTGGTACACCCCAGCAACCTGTCCAGTCTAATATTCAAACTTCTGTACCTTCGGTAGTTTCTCAGCCTGGGCCTAGTACGCCTCGTACTCCGCCTCAAACGACTGCTGCAACTGCCACAACATCTGTTCAATCTACCCCACCTACTTCCGGAGTATCGACAGCTCCGGTTTCTACTGTTCCTGTATCTACTCCTCAGACATCTTTACCACCGTCTGGATCCACGATTCAAACTTCGGTTCAGATGCATGTAGGACAACCTGGTTCAAGTACGGTTGTCACAAGTCAACCACAATTTACTTATCAACCGTACCAGGGACAGTACCAATTCGGTCCTGCTGTGCAGCAGCCAGTCTATCAGTATCAACCGTACCCTGGGTACACATATCAACAACCTCAACAACCCCAGTACGGTCCGGTTAATCCTGGTTTTCCGGGAGGATACAATATCCCAAATGCAATTCCTATTCCTAGTTATCCTGGATATCCTCCTCCTGGGGCTGGTCTCATGACCCAGATTTTTAGGGACCCTAATCGTCAGTTACCGTTTATCGCAACTTTGGACTTGCCTGACTTGTCGCGCCTAACGAACGATCCCATTAATTATCTTCTATTTTGGCCGCCAATGCCGAATAAGTTGCCTAGTGATATTCCTAAGTTCGAAGGCAAATCAGGAGAAGACCCGTCGAACCATGTGATGACTTATGACCTCTGGTGTGCGTCTAACTCCATTTCAGATGATTCAATCTGTCTAAGACTTTCTAGCGCACTCTAATTGGTCTTGCGGCCAAGTGGTACATTGAGTTACTGCGAGGCACTTTTTATAATTTTAGTCAGTTAGCTATCTTGTTTTTAACTCATTTTCAGTTGCCAGTCAGATATGACAATGGCACGGAATTACTAACTTCGTTAAAGCAATCGACATCGACTTACATTTCAGATCATATTCATGAATGGAGACGTCGACAACGTTTAGTGAAGGTTTTTATTCCGGATCAGATCTTGGCTGAATGGTTTGTAAAGTCTTTGTTGCCAAAGATCACTGAAGATGTAGCTAAAGCCGGAGTTGTTACTGAGGAGCAAGTAATTTCTCAAGCACAGTACCTTGACTTGGTCTATACTCAGTCAGGTACGTTACACGAGAAAATCCCCGATCTTCCCAAGCAAAATCAAATCATTGCAGCTCCTTCGGGATCTCATGCCGCCGATGGTATGATTGGTACGGTTAACACTAAGAGTAAGAAGAAGTCTTCCAAGAATTCTTCTCCTATCATAACCTTGCCTGATTCCCCGACAGGAGATTCTTCCGCGGAGATTTCCGTCGATATTCACGTTGTAGAGTCATCTACAGCCAAATCAAAATCCGGTGGGAAGAAGAAAGGGAAGAAGAAGAATAAAACAGACAAAAATTCAAAGGAGAAACCTGAAAAATCTGAATCCAATGATGAAAAGCATAAACCTCGTTATCCTTGTCTCATTTGCGACGAAGAACATTTTACAAGAGACTGCCCTCATCGTGCAGAGCTTGCGAAGATTGTCAAAGGTTCCCAAATGCCTGCTGTTTTGAAGGATCCTTTTCCAAGTCAAGACAGTAAGATGGTAGGTTCTTCCTCGAGTGCCAATGAAGAACCCATATTGATGATGTCCCATGTTAGGATTGCGACTCGATCGCATGATTATGGTAGTAAAAGTCCTGTTGATGGTAAAGAAGCAGAATCTTCTCATTCTAACCCATCAACCTCAGCTCCCGTTTCCGATCCACTATAGATCGAGAAACCTAATCCAGACTTGGTAATCAAACTGCCCGCCAAGGGTATACTTCGAAAGTCAGCTTTCAATCCACATGCGAGAGCAGCTCAGAACTATAACATTGTTGAGGATTTAGCTGTTTCACCCTCAGCAATTTCGGCTTTGGAAGTGTTGCAATCATGTCCAGCACATCGTAAATTACTTTTGTCGGCTATAGGAGCTGTTGACGTTCAGGACTCGAACCTAATAATTTTCGATCTAGAAAATATTACACCGCGCTTACCTCATCAAATGGCTTTCCAGATTCCAGTGATAGTAAAAAACAGGCCTATTCATCGGACTGTGATTGATGAGGGAGCCTCAACATGTATTATGTCGATACAGTGTTGGAGATCGCTTGGTTCTCCTTCGCTAAATCAATCCCCGTCGATTCTAAAGGCCTTTGATGGCCGTGGGTTTCATCCTTTTGGCATTCTACAAGATTTGCCTATAGGGGTTGAAGGAAAAACCGTTAATCTAGATGTGGAGGTGGTTGATGCCCCTCTAGATTACAACCTTCTCTTGGGTCGAAGTTGGTCTTACGCTATGACAGTTGTCGTTTCATCGGTCTTTCGGGTTATAAAGTTTCCTCATAATGGAAAGATCGTAACAATAGACTAGCTAGCTTACTTTTCATCCGACCCAGCCTCTTCTGAAAGTATTCAGCATGTCGGTAAAACGGCTATCCCGTATAAGGATGTTGGAGTAGGATTAGTTAAAGATGCCGGTTTACTGGGAACTTTTCCTTTTCCTCCTATCAACGCATCGTCTTCATTTGCAACTATTCATATGATTACGTCAGACACCATTGTTTATGATGATCCTTGGATCGTTCCTTCTGAATCTGAGATAGATTCATTTGGTGATGTCATGCCTTTGAGTCCATATGAAATTGCGTATGAGGCCGTGCAATCATTTACCGACCCATCTGTTGGGCCTTAGTTTTGATCTTCTTTTTGCTTTGAGAAACTTACCTAAACACCTATTTATCCTTTATTTCCACTCCATTCATTCCATTTTAATGAATATTTGATGTCTAAACAGGTATTTAACTTTAATTTGTCAAATACTAAAGTTTTTATTAAAGTTTGATTTTAAGTGCAATTTTGGCAATTTCAGAAATTCCCGTAATCATTTCATGTTGGATATGGATGCAGGCCACTTCAGCACGAATGGGATGCATGAATAGGAAGCTTGGGAACTAGGACCAAGCCACCTATGCTTGGTTCCAACAGAACGAGTTTTCTTATGCCTTTTTGGAGCCAGTCAATCATGACTAGTCATCCAGAAATCCCATCTAAATAGGGCTGTTTTGGGATCCCAAGATATTAGTCATATTTCTTGGGATGAAGGAGTTGGATTCGACTTGGATAGGTGTATAGGAGTAGATATGTTTGTTAGAGTGATTGTAGTTCAGTTGGTTTCATGAACTCCTTATTTAAGAGCCACACTTTGATGGCTCAACACACTTGACATATGATACTATTATGCTGTAATATTTTTGGTGTGAAGACTTGAGTTGGAGACTTATGTTACTTTCATTTTGCTGATCAATATATGGATGTTTTGCTGATCTAAAGCTTCTGATATCTTCATCATAAGTGTGCAAGGCAAGGGTGGAGGGCCCCCACTCCAAGCTAAGTACACTTCCAAGTTAGACTAGTTTTATTTCATTGCAAATCTGGTTGATGATAGCTTTAGTTTTTCAAAGTCTTATTTCAGATTGTATCATGGTTATGAATAGTGATTGATTTCATTTGTTAATGGTTTATTCATCATCTAATTGAGTTGGGAAACAAATGTTCAAGTTGGGCATTCTCTCTATGAAATGGTGAATTAGAATTAGTCTCTTTCATTTACATGCAAGTGGTTTGTTTTCATTTAGATTTATATCTTGAGATGAATGAGTTACTATGGAAAGCTTTGAGTGTCTCTTAAGTTAAGAGCCTTTTTCATGTATGATTTATGCATCTTGAGTCTTTGATTGTAATCTCTAATTCATTGAAGTCATACTTGAGGAGGAAGTAGATTTCTTGAGTCAAGAACTCTTCCAATATTACCTCTTTTAAGCTGATTGAATCAAGAGTTTTTAAGATATAGTTCTTCTTAGTTTGTAATCATTTATCTTTCAAGCATTGATTATATTAGATCTTCACAAATAGTGGTTTGCCTCCAAGAATAAAACAACCCGGATTGATATTAAATACTTGTGCTAATTTTGGAACATAAATTAGCTCAACATTTTGGCGCCGTTGCCGGGGAGGCAAATATTGGCATAGTCAATAGGGAGATAAAATCCAAAATACACAAAAACATTAGTTACATTTCATTTCTTTAATTATGTTTCTTTATGCCTAGAGTTAGAGATCCTCAAGGTAGATTTATCAAAAAAAAAAACCCCCCAACAAAAACATAAAATAAAAAATAAAAAAAAAAATAAAAAAAAAAAAAAACTATAAAATCCATTTTCAACAACAAGATCTAAAAGATGATGTTAAAGAATAAGCTACAACACTACTCCATTCTTGAACATTCTTTCTCATCAAATCTTTATGATCAAACAAATTTTCATGTCCAAAATTTCATTGAAGTATATTTTTCAAATTTGGATATGAGTTTACTTATGATCTTGTTACGAAAATGGATGCACTGGAAATTCTCTTATACTTGAGAGAATGAATTAGTTTGTTAAAATAGAATAGGATAGAATAGAATAAATAAACAAGTAGAATGAATTCACAATAAAACTTCCATAAGAAATTTGTTTCAAACAATTTCTTCAAATCATTGATCAATATTCATTTGAAAGGACTACATGGTAAAATGCAGTAAGACCAAGCCTATTTTGGGTAACCATATAGGATCATTTTGAAATCATGGTTTATTTACATATCTCTTGAAATATAGTTTTGGAATCCATTTTGAAGTTCTCAATTCATATCATAAATAAAAATGTGATCAAAATCAAAACTAGGTCTCAAGTGAAATGTTGAAAACAGAGTTAGTACAGCCTATATTTGAAGTGTCTAATGGAAACATTTTTATCTGAAATTCATAGGTAAGATAGCCCTTTGAATCTAGTTTCCAAATAAATTTGACTCACTTCAATCAGGTATCATATGAAAAATTTATTCTTGAAATACTAACTGCTTGTCGAAAAATCTGCATGGTGACAATTCTAGGTCTTGACTGTTCATTGGCATATTTGACATACCAAATCATCTTCTTTTCAAAACCTGTTTATATGGGAGATATATCTTCAAGTCTAGTTTAAGACACAATTTGAATCATCCCATTTGGAGGTGAAATGAAAAAGTTATGCCACATTTAGTGACTGTATGTCTTCAAACCAGCATAATAAAACTCTGCCTCCTAGGCCTGTTCATCACCAATTTTGTGATATCAAGCCTAAGAATTTTTAAAACCTGTTTCTACTGGAAATACAAAAATGAATTTAAATTAATCTCCAAGTGGAATCACATTGATCTGATCTTTATCGAAGAAGTTACGCTTCAAATAGTGACTGTTGGTCTAGTTAAAAATTAACAAGCAGCTCTATCAAACATGGCACTCCTTATAATTTTTACCATATCATTTTATATCATTTTGAAAACCTGTTTATACAGGAGGTAGCCATCTGAATTCACTTTAACTTGGCTTTGGAATCACTCTAATAGGATATCAAACAAATATTTTGTAAACAAAATACCACTAGGAGGTCTAGCTGGCCACCATTCCTCAAAGGGGTAAATGAATGCATTATGTTTGTCTATCATATTTGGACTTGTTTTCTAAGCAATGCTTGTAATGATTTACATATATATTGGAAGAAGAGAGACTGTACAACTCTCTTCCTCCATCATCTAATGTTGTATTGCAGGCAAGTGCTATGTTTTTGCAGGTCATAAGAAGAATGAAAGAGTGAACTCCATGGATGAAGTAATTTTCCAAAATCAAATTCATATTTCAAAATATGAATACAAATGTTCAAGTCAAAGAAAAGTGAAGATACACCTGATCTTGAGTTCATTCAATGAAACTCAAACTCTTGAAGCTTTCTCTTCAATGTTGACCAACAACACCCACAAACCCTACAACATGATCTAGATCAAGGCAAAAAGACATGAAGACAATCATTAGAAGGAGCAGTCAAGTTCAGTACTATGTCAAGTCACATCAATCTCCAAGAAACCTTTCATATTGAATTCATATTGTTCATGATTTGTTCATCATCCATATTGTATGTTAAGCTCCATGACCAAGCATGTTGAAGTCCAACCTTACTACTACATTATGACTTCAATATAACCTATTTCCATAAGCTTTTCATACTTCCCAACTCCATTACACCCCACCTCATTTGTTGTAAATGGTCATAGGCTGAAAGTTTATCATCAGCCTATTAGTAAAGAGACATTCATGAAACAACTGGTAGAAGAATCAAGACTGGAAATTATGGCTCTGCCATCTTCCAGTTCGGAAAAATAAAAAATATAAAAAAAAAAAAAAAAAAAAAAAAACATAAAAAAAAAAAGAGAAAAAAATATATGAAAAAAAAAAAAAAACTGTTTGCCAGTGAAAACTAGGAAACTAGCACTAGGCAAACACGAATTCATAGGGGAAAACCAGGGAAACTTGGCCTCTATGAATTCTAAAAAACCTTGTTTTACTATTCTCACATTTTCAATGCAGGACCTCTCCACACATGACTTGAGGACAAGTCAAACATTCAGCAAGGGAGAGTTTTGTAGCAAGCTTTTAGTTGTCACAGCTAAAGGATTGTGTTGTCCACTTTGGACCTGAAGCAAATTTGTTGCAGCAGAACCTGAAGGGACCTGAATAAAACATTATCACAGAAGGGACCTGAAGCAAACTTAGTTGCAGCAGATCAAATCACCACAGAAGCCTTGCAGAGGGACCTGAAATGAAACATTACTCAGTGGGACCTGAAGCAAAACTTAGTTGCAGAAGAACCAGAGCAGAGCCGACATGATCTATCAAAGGCATTGCAAAAAGAGACCTGAAAAGAGAAATATTATTTGAAGGGACCTGAATAAATTCAAGAAAGGGAGCAGAGTAAACAAGGAAGTAATAAAAGTCTACTATCCACAGCATTCAACATTCCACCTGCACAAACAAGCATTCAATATTCCATCTGTACAAACAGCATTAAGGGAGTATATTCATAAGTCATTTTTGTGCTTGAAATTTAATTTTTTTTAGAAACTTCTAGTATTAATTGATGTTAGTACCTGCAAATATTCATTGATATTCATATTCCATCTATATTCCCTATTCAAATACCATTTACATTCCCTTTTTCATTCCATTCCATATACATAAACTTCCCTAGGTATTTTCTTTAAATGCAAAAGAGATCAAGCTAAACCAACTCTTTGTACCTGCACAAGGACCCACAAGCATTAGAATGGTCATAATTTTAAACATGACCCCAATGGTCATTTTAAAATTATAAAGTTGATATAAAGAAATGCGCTAAGGAAATATCAAAGTATTGCAAATATCAAAGGATATATTAAAGGAAATATCAAAGGTTATACGAGCGCTAAGGTTCATATATATTACAACTATATGAGCGCTCAAAGCTTTGTGCATAACCCAATACATTGCAAAACAAATAAGGTATGCACATATAATATATATATATCAACAAAATGGCATAACATATTGCGCATGCAATAACAATTCAGCGGATATATATATATATATATATATAGTATAACCTAAGCTAGAACCTAATGCGCATTATCCAACAAACGAAGGCATGCAACATGGAAATGAAAAGGCCGCGGGTTATGATGAACACATACAGCAATCAAGTGAGCCGTAACAGGTAAGGAGTAATGATATGGTTGACGACCGTATACAAGGTATATCAAATAAATACAACCATAACCAAAACCTTTACCGAATATCATTGTTTGGCATATCATTACATAACGAATATGGTAATGACCATACAGCCATGCAAAACAGCCATGTAATGAAATATGAATGCAGAGGTCAGTGCAATGAGAACGCACGACGACGGCAACCAATAAACATTGCAGCACTACATAGAACGCTCGGCCATGAGTGCCACGATGGACGGCATACAGGTACAAAGGGGACACGCAGGTAAGGAATTGTTTAACCATTGGGTAAGGAAACGCTGGAGGCACAGCCATAACAATACAGCTACCAAGTAATGAGCGCCGGGTACAAACGAAAAAAACGGTCAAAAGAATCCTCTCGGCATGAATTCAAACCACATTTCTTCATTGCTAAAATGCTCAGTGAGTTGTGTTGAGGCCGAGAGTTATCAAAGGAAGAAAGACTGTGTGGGAGAGAGTTTTAAGAGATTTGAAGCGTTGAATACAAAGCTGAGTGCCGTGAGGACATAAGGTGGGAGAGTGAGTTAAATCCGGCCGGAACTGAAGATAAGGTGAGTGCCATTAAACTCACGGGACTGGATCGCTGTGACACCAGTTCGAAAGACCGACAACGGAGGGATTAAAACGTTGTTTGTATTCCACGCGGCCGTTGAGGATCAGGTAAGCATTCAAATCCGGGATAACCCAAGTTTACTGAGCGTATGTGAAAGATTGACTGCGTAGAAAATGGTGTAAATTTATGGTAGAAATCGCCAGCATTTAAAGAATGATTTGCATGTATAACACGGTAGTAACATTGAGTGATTTTATGCATAAAATAAGAAGGTTGTTAAACGCCGAATGCAATAAAGAGTGCCATATCCGTTGCAAGTTGAACCACCACTTGCACTCGTTGCACTTACATGTGTTGGCCTGCGCGCTAGGTTTTAAGCCGTCGGCATAGATGCAATAAGTTTGATATGCATAAACTCAGAGTGGCGGTGGTCATAGTTGTCATATGCGCACATAAACACATAGTTGCACAAAACAGAGTGTGGTAGTTGCATTAAAATTCAAAGGCTGTTGTTTATATGTGTAAGTTATATAACAGAGGGCACATTAAGGTATGCTGCCAGGACTGTCAACAAAACAGAGGAATGCTGTAGGGTGGATGTCAAAGAGTCGAACGCATTCATGCTTCACTGTGCGCTTATATGTTCATATGTTTGTGCCATTGAAATGCGTAGTGCGTCTGCAAACATGTTGTATTGACTGCAAATTCTAGTTGAAACCGACTTTGCATTGTTTGTCACTTGAGACCAAGGATTTATGGACTCTGTGTTTTATTTGTTTGAGAATTTGTGTGGTATAAACAGTGAGGAAAAGAGGTGAGCGATTGTGATGAGACCTCTAGGTTATAACCTTGCATTTACACAGTAAATTTGTTTGAAAAACAATGAGAATTTGTTGAGGCCGCAAGCATTTTATTTACACAGTCAAAGTATATGAAAAAAACGATGAAAATTTATTTGAGGCCGCAAGCATTTTTGTTTACACAGTGATCTTGTTTGACAAAAACGATGGAAATTCACAAGGCCGAGAACAATTAGTTGTTTATATAGTCATCATTATTTTGAGAATTCGTTTGAGGCCGAGAGTATATTGTGTATACAGTCATCGTTTTTGAAGAATTTACAAGGCCGAGAGCTATTTGTTTGTTTTTATACAGTCATCATTTTGAGAATTTGGTGAGGCCGAGAGCTATTTGCTTGCATACAGTCATTATTTTTTTGAGGAATCAGTGAGAGGCCAGAACACATTGCTGTGATATAATCAAATTTTCATGAGAGGCCGAGAGAAATTTGTATATTATATACAGTCATTTGTCCATATGTTTTTGCAGATTTGTTGAGGGGCAGAGAGCAGAGATATGTTTTTGAAGATTTGTTGAGAGGCAGAGAGCAAAATTTTTTGTAATACATGTTAATTGATTTAAGGAAACATGATTATTACTTAAGATATATATATTTTCTTCAAAAACAAAACAGAGGATAATGTGTTAGTAAAGCATATTCAGCTGATTGTTTGCCTTACACAGGGAATCTAAAACAGAGTTTGGGCAGAGGAAAGACAGCAGAGGTTAAGGAGGTCAGCATCAAAACAGGGTAAAGTGATCAGAGAAGGAAGGTAAGCCCCGTCGCTACTAAGCTTTCATTTGAAAACAATAATCATAATTTTTGTTCAAAATAAAGTTAGTAACCACAGAAGATTACATTGATTGGTTCACAGACATAATGACAAATCGGGTAGAACCAACCTTTCAATGCAATAAAAACCACACAAGATATGGAGAAAGAAATTGACTTGGCTAAAATCAAAGACTTGACTGAGCAGCTAGAGATAAGTAAAATTGTGGAAAAACAATTGAAAACAGAAAATAAAGCACACAAAAAGGATAATGTTCAGCTGGTAAAAAAAAACCAATGAAAAATTGCAGGAAGAGATAAGCAGGGTAAAAAGAAGGAATGAGCTACTTTCCAAACAGACATTTAATTGGTTGAAGGACAAAAACATGTGGAAAGCCAAGTATGAAAAACAAAAGGTAAAAACAACAATGTTAAAGGTTGAGCAGGGAACAGATTTTGATTGTGTGAACAGAGGTGCAGCTACAGGTACAACATCAACTTCAGAGGGCAGGAGTTCCAAAAGGAGCAAGCAAGCATGGGGACATGCTTGAACATAAGCAAGGGAGAGATGTTGGGCCTTAGTTTTGATCTTCTTTTTGCTTTGAGAAACTTACCTAAACACCTATTTATCCTTTATTTCCACTCCATTCATTCCATTTTAATGAATATTTGATGTCTAAACAGGTATTTAACTTTAATTTGTCAAATACTAAAGTTTTTATTAAAGTTTGATTTTAAGTGCAATTTTGGCAATTTCAGAAATTCCCGTAATCACTTCATGTTGGATATGGATGCAGGCCACTTCAGCACGAATGGGATGCATGAATAGGAAGCTTGGGAACTAGGACCAAGCCACCTATGCTTGGTTCCAACAGAACGAGTTTTCTTATGCCTTTTTGGAGCTAGTCAATCATGACTAGTCATCCAGAAATCCCATCTAAATAGGGCTGTTTTGGGATCCCAAGATATTAGTCATATTTCTTGGGATGAAGGAGTTGGATTCGACTTGGATAGGTGTATAGGAGTAGATATGTTTGTTAGAGTGATTGTAGTTCAGTTGGTTTCATGAACTCCTTATTTAAGAGCCACACTTTGATGGCTCAACACACTTGACATATGATACTATTATGCTGTAATATTTTTGGTGTGAAGACTTGAGTTGGAGACTTATGTTACTTTCATTTTGCTGATCAATATATGGATGTTTTGCTGATCTAAAGCTTCTGATATCTTCATCATAAGTGTGCAAGGCAAGGGTGGAGGGCCCCCACTCCAAGCTAAGTACACTTCCAAGTTAGACTAGTTTTATTTCATTGCAAATCTGGTTGATGATAGCTTTAGTTTTTCAAAGTCTTATTTCAGATTGTATCATGGTTATGAATAGTGATTGATTTCATTTGTTAATGGTTTATTCATCATCTAATTGAGTTGGGAAACAAATGTTCAAGTTGGGCATTCTCTCTATGAAATGGTGAATTAGAATT
Source organism: Pinus tabuliformis (assembly GCA_031772625.1). Classification (NCBI taxonomy): domain Eukaryota; kingdom Viridiplantae; phylum Streptophyta; class Pinopsida; order Pinales; family Pinaceae; genus Pinus; species Pinus tabuliformis. Next base: position 1,208,036,072 of record CM062807.1, on the reverse strand, counting down.
AGTCTCTTTCATTTACATGCAAGTGGTTTGTTTTCATTTAGATTTATATCTTGAGATGAATGAGTTACTATGGAAAGCTTTGAGTGTCTCTTAAGTTAAGAGCCTTTTTCATGTATGATTTATGCATCTTGAGTCTTTGATTGTAATCTCTAATTCATTGAAGTCATACTTGAGGAGGAAGTAGATTTCTTGAGTCAAGAACTCTTCCAATATTACCTCTTTTAAGCTGATTGAATCAAGAGTTTTTAAGATATAGTTCTTCTTAGTTTGTAATCATTTATCTTTCAAGCATTGATTATATTAGATCTTCACAAATAGTGGTTTGCCTCCAAGAATAAAACAACCCGGATTGATATTAAATACTTGTGCTAATTTTGGAACATAAATTAGCTCAACACCATCTTCAAGCGAAATTGACTTAATGAATGTGGTCCGTGAAGAATCACTTTTCACATCAAGCTCGGATTCAATCATGTTTTCTGAACTTGTTCACTCTGATGAGCAAATTCATGAAATCCTATGTGTAGATGATTTGCCATGGGAAGATCTCCATCACAGATCTTCGTTTTTACCCGAGAATGATCATTTTGAAAATGATTTTTCATCAATTTTTACGACTGAATATGTCAAGGAACCTCATAATCCAATGAAACATCCTGATTCAGAGTTAAATTTGGGAAACATCTCTCGAACTATTCCTATTGACATTTCGGTTAAGCCTGGAATTGTTGTAAACATTCATATAGGTGCCTCATGTATAGAAAACGAAATTCAAATATATAAGGCCCTATTTCAAGAATTCCGCGACGTGTTTGCCTAGTCCTATGAGGAAATGCCAGGAATTGATCCTGCGATTGTTGTTCATGAAATTAAGACTTACCCAGATGCTAAAATCGTCCGGCAACGTTTGCGTCAGATTCACCCAAGAAAAGCTGCTGCAATTAAAGCAGAAGTTGAAAAATTACTCAAAGCAGGTTTCATTTATCCGATCCCGTTAATGGATTGGGTATTGAATATTGTTCCGGTTAACAAAAAACAAGGGACAATAAGAATATGCATCGATTATAGGGACATTAATCGAGCCTGTCCAAAGGACAATTACCAACTCCCTATATCGATCAAATCATTGATGATTGTGCCGGCAGCGAAATATTCTCCTTCATGGATGGTTTTTCCGGATACAATCAAATCAATATTCTACCTGCCGATCAACCAAAAACGGCTTTCATTTGTCCATGGGGGACATTTGCTTATTGCAAATTACCTTTTGGGCTCAAGAATACCGAAGCAACTTTTCAAAGGGCCATGTCTTATGCGTTTCATGACATCAAGCACATTGTGCAACCCTATCTCGATGATTTGCCTGCTCATTCATTACATCGAGCTGATCACCTCGTCCATTTACGAGCAATCTTTATGAGGTGTAGGCATTATCGGATTCGGTTGAATCCACACAAATGTGTTTTCTGTATAGAAACGGGTCGATTGCTAGGGTTTGTAGTTTCGAAAGCCGGCATTCGCATTGATCCCTCGAAGGTCGAAGCTATTGTCAAATTGCCTCCTCCTTCGAGTCTTCGCCAACTCCAAAGTTTGCAAGGGAAAGCAAACTTTTTATGACGATTCATTCCTAACTACGCCGAGGTTACAAAGGGTTTTACCCGGTTGTTGAAACAGAATACTCCATTCTATTGGGACGAGATAGCTCAGAAATCTTTTGATGCACTAAAACACGCGTTGACCCATGCACCGTTATTGCATCCTCCCAACTACAACCAGGATTACTTCTTGTATCTCGCCGCCTCTCATTCCACCATTGGAATGGTCTTAGTTCAGGAAGATGAATTCGGTAATGAACATGTGATATATTACCTTAGTCGCACTTTAAATCCAACTGAGCTAAAATACTCACATGTGGAGAAATTGGCATTGGCAGCTGTTCAAGCTGTCCAATGTTTTCGTCACTACATTTTACTACGTAAAACTGCAGTAATTTCGGATTGCAACCCTATGATCTACATTTTGACCAAGCAACTGCTAGGGGGCAAGTACTCTAAATGGATTGTTATCCTGCAGGAGTTCGACTTGGAATTTGAAAAATCTAAGTCTAAGAAATCTTTAGTTTTTGTGGAGTTAATGTGTGATTTCACGCGCGCTGACACGGAAATTGTGGCGGAAGAGCCCATTGCGAACGATTCTAATAAGCACTTTAGATCCATGGTATGGGGATATCATCGTTTATCTCCAGACCCAATCCTTTCGGCCAGAAATTTCAAGGTCAGAACGTCGGAAAATACGATTCCAGTCCCAACAATTCAGGATTATTGGAGATACTCTTTATCGCCGTGGGGCGGACTCTGTTTTTCGACGTTGTTTAACTCACGAGGAAGCTAAAAGGGTTCTAAATGAATGTCACTCTGGAGCGTGTGGCGGTCATATGTCTGTGTATGCCACAACCCAAAATATATTGCGTGCTGGCTACTTCTCGCCGTCTTTGTTTAAAGATTGTATTACCGCGGTCCGAAAATGCCACAACTGCCAAATTTTTGATCGAAAGATGCGCGCTCCACCTACTCCTCTCCACCCTATAATTGTTGTTGGTCCTTTTGCCAAATGGGGTATCGATTTTATTACATGTAACCCTCACTCGCCCGGGGGGCATGCGTATATCATCCTTGCGGTAGATTATTTTACCAAGTGGGCAGAGGCGATGCATACATTTGAGGCTGACGGCAAGACAACTGCAATTTTCGTGTTCAATCATATAATTGCTAGGTTTGGTGTCCCACAAGCGATTATCACTGATCATGGGCATCATTTTCGAAACGTTATGATGACCGAACTTACAGGCCAACTTGGGTTGCGTCACAATAGTTCAACCCATTATTATCCACAAGCTAATGGTCTGGTTGAATCCATCAACAAAGTCTTAGTCATCATGATCCGACGAATCATTGGGATTCATCGGTCGAATTGGCATAACATGCTATTTTCAGCGCTTTGGGCATATCGAACTTCAGTAAAAACATCAACAGGGTTCACTCCTTTCCAACTAGTTTATGGTCTGGAAGCTGTGTTACCCATTGAATACGAAATCCCGTCATTGCAAATGGACATCGAGTTACTTCCAACCACTTCCGAAGAGGAAAAGCGTTTGTTATATTTGGCTCAATTAGATGAGAATCGACGTAATGCTGCTTTGGCGATTGAGACTCACGCAAAACATATGAAAGCTCAGTATGATCGAAATGTGACCCCTCGAAATTTTTCGGAAGGAGATCTAGTCTTAGTTTACGATCAAGCTAATGATAAATTAGGCGCTGGAAAATTCGTTCCTATGTGGCATGGTCCCTATGTTGTCAAGCGAAAGCTAGCAAAAGGGGCCTATGAATTGGTAGACTTTGACGGGGACTATTTGGGTAAACCCAGAAATGGTCTTTACTTGAAGAGGTATTATGCTTAAAGGATGGGTATGGAGATTTTTAGTTAGGATAGTTTTTCTTTCTAGCTGGTGTGTTTTAGTTTAAACAATGTGCTTAGCTTAGAGAGTGTTTTTTCGTCATTATTCCTGCTTATCTTGGTGTTAATCTTGATATTGTAGATGTCGATGCCTCTCCAAACATACATTGGTTTCACTGATGGTGCTTGTCGTAATACACGAAACATTTCTTCCGCAGCTTGGGTTATCTATTCGCCCTCTGACGAGTTGGTATCTATGCATGGGGTAACAACGAACAACATTGGCGAGTATAGTGCAGTGATTGAGTTATTATCTTAATCTATTGCATTTGGGATTCAGAGTTTGATAGTGAGGTTAGATTCTGAGCTCGTTGTATTACAACTTAATAGAGTGTATGCCATTAGAAATCCAGTGTTATTGAGATTATTTTTGAGAGTGCGTCTCTTGGAACGTGAATTTGATTATATTGAATATCAGCATATTCCAAGATCTTTAAATACATTAGCAGATGCAATTGCTTCTCGAATGTTAAGTAGACATTTACAATAATCATACATGTAAATTTAAAACCATTCCATAACATGATTTACAAGATAAGCTGGTAATAGTGATATATATATATATATATATATATATCTATATCTATATCTATATCTATATCTATATCTATATCTATATATATATATATATATATATATATAGGAGTGTGTCAAAAAATACATCGTCCTCGATCATAGGTTGAAAAACACCTTATGATCGGCAAAAATGATAAGTACAAAAAACAAAATGTCATATGTGCCCGCAATAGGCGATCATCCTATCACTGGTGATGATCTCGATAAGTAACCACTGCACAGGCCACCTTGCAAAGGAACCTCCTAAAAGGTCCTGGGACCCCAATCACATAGTGCTGAAGTCGACGAGGAATGTCATCTATGGTGATTTCCGGAATATCTCCTGTCAAGTGCTCTAGATGACTCTCCAACTCGGCCAAAACCTCCGCTGATTCGTCCTGTGGGGCTGGCGCGGCTGCAACTGGTTGTTTCCTCTCGTAAGGTTGGAGAGCGGTTGGTCGCTGTGGACCCACATCTGCATTTGAAACTTTTACTATCAGTTTTGGGACGATAAAATAAAAAAAAAATTAAAATAGGAAAAATGTTGAAAATGATTTTACCTGAGTCATCCCATTGCTCTCCTGGTGGAAGAGCCATGTCTGGGTCACCACGAAAATCTACCCCAGCGTAAGGGATGTCCTGAATAAAAAAACCTGGTTTTCCAACCATTGGAAATACTCAGGTTTGAATCGAACAACCTCTGTCCCCTCGTCCGGATGACGGGCCATAACTGCGACCCATCGCATCAGTTTGGGCTCTTGGGGAAGCCCAGCTCCAACAGTAAGATGCTGCGGGATCAACATAGGAACCCTCTCCAGACCAAAGCTCACAACCAAAGCCCCATAACCAAAGGTCTTTAGTTGTCAGTTCTTAGCTCTGGTCAGTTGGCCTTTCACATTGGCAAACACAACATCGCACTAGTTGAAGATGGTGCCTCGAAAGCAGTCAACTGCCATCCGCATCTGGGTTCCAGTGGAAATATGTAATGCGGCACTCCCGCAAAGTCTGGTGACAGTAAACGCGATTACCATGAGTTCAGGAAGGGATATGGTTTTTATGCCCTTTGTCTCTAGCCTGGCTGTTGCAGAACTCTAGCCAGAGGCTATCGACAGACTGGCCACCTGGCCTAGTCCCGAATAGAGTCAAGTCTTCGCCTCTCTTAGGAAAACCGGTCAAGAAATATATGTCTGCCGGCTTGATTTCGAGCTGGTGGCCACCAATGAAGAAGCACTGGTCCTGTATGCTCCATCTGTCAACCAGCCACTGTAAGAAATCCACCTGGGCCCTCATGCCAGGTATGGCCCAGAATTTGTACAAGCCGCAGGCCTTCAATGCATCGATCGAAGGTTGGTGATTCAACGTGGCTAGATCCACATCCTCATGCTCTCGTTCACGCCAATCTAGCATGATGTACTCTCTGCATCAAGTAAAAAGACAAATTAGAATGCTAGAAATTAATTTGTTTGGGCCAAATTTGAGAATTTTTGGGTTAAAAACCCTTGCGGCGGGGACCACACCCTCTGGGTTAGACACAGTGCGTGGGTCCGCACCTTGCCTACATGGAAGATGCAGACCCCTGAATTTTTCCCCATTGAGAAAAAGTCGGGGTCCGCGGGCTGGCAGTGTTACGCTTGCAGGCCCCCGCGCGCGGGTTTTAAGCCTAAAAACCCTCCAAAAAATGAAATAAAAGCCTAAAACAAAAAAATGAAACGGTTAAAAATGAAGAGTGGGATGATGTGGATTACCTAGAGAAGACGGCGTTCGATTCCGATGGTTGGATTTTCCGCAATCTTCACGGGAAGTTTTCTGAACAAAAGCACTATTTTCTCACCCAAAACTCAAACGGTAAAAATGAATTGAGGAAAGCCCTTTTTATAAGTTTTTTGAGTAAATAAATTGCGAATTTGTTTATGTTTCACTTTGGAGAGGTATTTTTGCAACATTTTTATCCATTTCAAACAGGTATGAGTAATGTTTGTGTTTTTGTTCAGGATAACGGATTATTCAGGCGAAATCTATCATTTTCGACGAAAAAACATTTAGAGTCACCTTTAAGCTCTTTTCTGACTCCTAAAACATGAAAAGATCGCCGAGTTTTTCTTTTAAACTCGTTAAAACGGAACTAAAAGACGGTCCACTTATAGCTCTTTTCTGACCGTAAAAACATGAAAAGTTTGCCGGATTTTTGTCATTTCGAATTCGATATTGGTTATAAAACGACGTGTCGTTGATCTCTTTTTTACTTTTTCGGATCAGGGGCACTAATTACGAAAATTACTCCTTGGTCGTAAATATCAAGCAGTTCTCTCAAGTATTATTTTATACTTTTTCGGGCTTGGGAGACACAAATTTACGAAAAAGGTCAACCCCGGAGTCTTAAGTTTTTTCAGACTCTCTAAAATTGAAAAACGCCGAGTTTCTCCTATACTGGACTGGTTAAAATTTCACAGTAAAGGACCTGTTCAATTACAAACAGTAACGAACCACTACTTCTTAGGGTTCGAATTTAAACTAAGTTGGACTCATCCGAAGGATGAGCTTATAATGAAGCAAATGTTATCCTCCTCAAGCTTGTCAAAAATAAAGAGGTACTTGCCAGAAATGGTGGGGGAAAAGAGAGAAAAATGAGCCTGTTTGTCATACTTTGTAACCACTCTTGAACACGACACTTTTATTCACCTGGGTTGGGAAATCCTTTACCTAACAGTTGATCAAACCACATTGAAAGTCTTCAGGCGGTTTCTGGGTATCAACTTTGGGTCAATTGTTACCAAACCATCTGTTGTGTCGTTATGTGTTCAAGAGGTCACTGCCAATAAGCCATTCATCTGCAAAATATCTGTCATCCATCTTGACCATCCCTGAGTCAGTCCTTGCAGCTAAATTTCTTCAACTTGATCTATGATTTTGTGTTGTGGGCTTGCCTGCGACGGATCGCTTTCTATCGACTTCAGCTCATTATCTAGAAAGATGATCTAGAAATCGCCAGTACCTTGGGATCTGCATGACTCAATGACAAGTTTCTCGCCTTTGACGACAGGTTGCATCATTGACCTTCGATCAAAGGATTCCGTGACATGTTCGACATCAACACATTTATTCACATCTCATGGATTGTACTGGGTACTTTGAGAGCCATTGACATCACTGGTGGTTTCTCTCACACTTGTTAATAGTTTACATCATTGACTGGTAATCAAGTGGTTTCTACCATGTTCGACATCAACACATTCATTCGCATGGATAGAATCGTACTGTTTCGGGAAGTAGAAATGAAGACCCTGGATCTAGTTTCCACAATCCAGGCTGCGAGGAATTTTGTATTCATTATATAATGGACTATTCATAAACAGATGGCTGCGTCCATACTGTGTCCACATGAGTTTATACTTGTGATGTCTTACAAGATCATTCCTATATCAGAGCAGTAGTTAGTTTTCTAAGTCAGTTTTGATCTGAGTATGGGAATGCCTACCTCAGCGATGATATGATCTCATATATATATATATATCTTGCATTGAATGTTTTTACAGGTTCCGACTGGGCTCTCCACAAGATGATCCTCGAAATGATAAAGTACTTCACTCTTCCTAAATGATAAATGAAATCCTCATCTACTACAGACTTCACACTTTAGGGGGCAATCTGTTACAAAAAAATATCGTCACCATGATTATTTGCAGTTAGTATGGGTCTATCATCACTTGTATTGTCCTCCTAAGCAAGTCTCAGACCTCAGCTCTTCAAGTCAAGCTTTGAAAATGAGAGAAAGACATTGAAAATCAATAAAGCTATGGTTCTGCACTTTCTCTCACTGTTGCCTGCGGTCCCGCACCTTCTGTTTACAAAAACTGCGGACCTGCCCGCTCTGTCCCTACAGGTGTGGGTGCAGACCCCTGTGAAAGTAAAAAAGGCACAAGTTTATTCTAAAAAACTCACTTTGGGTTAATTCTAGATGATTCTAGAATGAATTTTGACGTGGATGGGCTGCTCTTAGGTGGTTCATGCATCCCAAAAGAGAAGGAGCTAATCCCTTGATGAGAGGAGCTATCCCTTTGAAGGAGGGATTTATCCCTTTGAAGGAGGACCTAGTAACTTCCCTCCATTGCACTATAAATTCAGGCATTGGGCTGGTTGCTAGGGAGGTTAGAAGCTGAAGATTTTTGAGGGTAAATGCTGGTGAAATTAAGACTTCCTAGTTGAGCTTGAGAGGAGAGATCACATACCTTTTTGGCTTCATTGGGAAGAGAGTGAAACTTGTCAAAGTAGAGGAGACTTCTTGCTGGACCCTGGGAGGAGCTTGTACAGCGTCAAGGCACAGGTTGTAAAGTTCTTCTTTGATTTGAATTAATACAATCAGATTCATTTTTCTCAACAAATTGTCTCATGTCATTTGTTTCATGAATTCCTTGACTTTCATGTTAAATATGTTTTATGATATTGGCTTTTCAGGTGCTATTTAATTTGTTTGCTTGTTTGTGTTTGCAGACTCGCGACAAGGGAGCTCATTTGGATTGAAGGAGTGAGGCTTCCACAAACTTGCGTTGGACCCAAGGTAGGCCTAAAACACTTGTTTGCCTTTGTTTATAAATGCATATTTAGAGAAGGATAGTTTGTGATTGGTTTGCTTGTCATTAGGTCTTCTTTAGATTCTAGGAAGGTCTATCTTGTCCGAAAGATCGACTCATTCTGTGTGACACTATGGGAAGGTCAAAGTAGATCAAGCAAGAGGGGAAAGGATTAAGACAAAAATAATGATAGGAGCATGTACTGAAGCAATTGTATATATCAATGCATAGGTCAAGAATTATGGATGAAGGAGAGAAGTAGAGGGATATAAACAATAGCAAAAACCATAGAGAATTTGACCTCATTGGTGAAATTCAAAATTCTAGGTTTAAGAATAAAAAACACGACAATAAACAAGAAATACCAATGAAAGGTTATGAAGAACAAATATTTTTCTAGCTTATGAATTGTGTGCTCACTCCAATAGTTGTATGTTGGTTCTTGGGGTTGACACCATTGCTGGAGTTTACTCAATATCCTTTCCTCCACCCCAAAGGCCATGAATGGTTAGCGACTAGTCCAAACAACTATGTAATGATAGTAATGGAGGTCCAGGCCAAGATGACATAGGCCTTCCTTCATTGGAGTGTCAAGGAGCTAGACACTAAGGGGGTAAATTCCCACCTACAGCCTCGCAAACATGTGAAACTGGTAGAAAATGGCGGAGCAGGCTCGAACAAGGTGGGAATACGTGAAAGTCGTGGGATTTACGATATTAATTTGTTTTGTTGTCACGAATTGTAGGATGTGTAATTGCATGGGGTGGGGGGGCGTGTGAGGTTGGCCACATAATCCCCTTATTTAATGTCTTGAGAGGTTGTGGGGTGGCGGGCCTTCTGCGTCTCCCCTTCACTGGCTTCATTTCCAACATCCCATTGGGGAAAATCTTAATCCTTCATCAATGAATACTACTAAAAACATTTAAACATATTCCAGGGATGTTAAATCTCTACCATCGACTTTTTTTCCCCAAGGAAAAATCATAATTTTAATTGATAGTTGAAAATTACATGTTGTAGACGCAAGTAGCATATGCTGTAAAAGTGGTCAAGGCCACTGATGATGTTGTTCTATCCAAAAATGAATCTATCCCAAACATGGGAGACTATTTAAATAATTACATATGATATGTTCTTGAAATATATAGACATGGAATGTACAATATCAATAAATAAATACATCAAAAAACTCCATATATGACAATTAATCAGGCATATTGGCCCCATTTTGCTGCACGTCCTCATATGGCCGATGGTAGTAGCTGTAGAATTCCTGATCAGACTGTTCCTTAATCAACCAGATCCCCCGTGGCTGGTGCGAGGCTTCTTTGGATAGCTGATCAGAAATTTGGTTGCGCTCCTTGTATATATGATGACAAGAGATATAGTCAAAATGAGTTCTCAGCATCAATGTGTCATCCAAAATATGCTGGAGTGCGTGATTGTGACAGGTAGATTGATGATTAAACCAATTTATGATTATATTTGAGTCACCAAAAATCTATAAATGACAGAGAGTAATGAGTTCAACAAAGTTGTTTGTCCCATCCCCCCGACCCATCTGGATCTTGTAGTAGTGGTTATTAGTGATATGTAAGAGGATACCCCGCCACAACCATGATGATGAGACGAGCCATAAAAATATGCCCATGGAATATTACGGTCAATAATCTCAACAGTGATGGAGCGCACAGTAGGGGTTCGGTCATCCATTAGGATGCATTAATATATAGAGATAATATGTGTAATGACATGCGTCCATCGGGGAGTGGAGTCTGTGAGTATGATTTTATTCCTTTGTAACCAAATACTCTAGCAAATCAGAATAGGTAGGTTTTGAATCTTGTGTGATTGTGTAGTTGTCCACCACAAATGCCAGGCCTCCAAGATGTCTGCCCCATGCCATCTAGGTTGAAGTTGAAGAAGTGCAGATACTTCTTGCCAGATAGTAATAATAAAAGGGCAAGTAAGAAAAGATGGTCAACATATTCCAAATCCTGTTTGTAGTGAACACATAAGGATGGACCATGATAAGATCGCTTTTGAAGACTATCCCCAATAGGAACCTTATTCTGGAGAATGCACCACATGAATAATTTGGCTTTGGGTGGTGCCTTCAATTTCCAGAGAATATTCCACCACCAATAAGTAACGGGTAGTTTGTGGTTTGAAAAGATATGAAGATAACCAAACTATGGGGAGTATTTCGATTAAGTGAGTGAGCCCATATAAGATCATCCTCCCCATCAGTAATCCAGACATGGGATTCCATAAGTGAATTTGTATATGATTTCCAGATGACATTCCAGATGGGAGGGATGCCCAATATGCCAGAATATATTAGTGTTGTCCTGATCAACAATATGGGTTAGTCTAGGGAAACCTGCAATTGAGAGATAGTGTATCAAATCCTGGGGAAGTTGATGTGAATTCCCACAGCCAGTCCATGTGTCCAACCCAATGCGCACGAGATTTCCATTGCTAATCTTCCAAGTCAATCCATCCCTGATATATACAAGTGAGTTTAGGACAACCTTCCAAACCGTTGAAATATTTGTTCTGTCCCAGGAGGGTAGTCAGATCCAGTCGAGGGGATGGAAAGGGGAAATATACTTCTGGGTGACCACCTCTGCACAAAGATTCTTGGAGGTAAGGATATTCCAGCCTAATTTGGCTACGAGGGAAATGGAAAATATGTCTATATTTTTCATGCCCCATCCACCCCATTTTTTGGGAAGAGCTAGATTATCCCATCTAGCCCAAGCAAATATGTGCCCTTCATGTTTTCCCTTCCAAATGAATCTACAACACAACTGTTATATTCTTCTAAGGATACCTTTCAGAATCCAAGAAAGTGACATCTAATACACCAGAGTAGCTTCTAGAACAGATTTGATGAGGACAAGTTTGCTTGCCCTGGAAAGCCATCTATGGTGCCAAATATTTAGTCTCCTTTCGATTTTAGCCACTAGCCAAACCCAATATGCAATCTTGTATTTTGCAGGCTTTAGCCGAAATCCCAGATATTTGAGACCTTCTTCAAAGGGAAGAAAGGTAAAAGGGAAGCACCGTTGAGCAGAGAGAATTTCATTAGGAGTGCATCCCGTAGTAGATAATGTAGGTTTGTGGTGATTGCAGTCTATGCCAGTGGAAAAACAGAATGATCGAAAAAAAGAGGAGAAAGCAGTAGTGTCCCCAATCAATCCATTCATAAAAATGAGAATATCATCAATGAATAAGAGGTGGGTAAGGATGCAATTATTTGTGATGTTGATTCCCATCAGTCTGCCCTGTCTTTTTACCGCAGTAATGTGATGACTCAGTCCTTCCATGACCAGTAAGAACAAGAGAGGTGAGAGTGGACATCCTTGTCTGAGGCCTCTCTCAGCATGGAAGAATGATGATGCATAGCCATTAATAAGGACACTGTACGATACATTTGTAATACAACACATAATCCATTGAATGAAAGGTAAAGGAAAACCCAGATGAGTCAATAGCATCCTTAGGTAGAGCCAGCTAGTACGATCAAAAGCCTTAGCTAGATCAATCTTGAGAATCATACCTTTGAGTTTCTTTGTTTTGATGGAGTGAAGGACCTCCTGTGTAGTGCTGATGACTTCATGGATTTGCATGTGTTCAAGAAATGCAAATTTCTTCGAGGATATGAACTCAGATAAGATGGGATTTAAACGATTAGCAATGATCTTGGCAATAATCTTATAAATGCAGTTGCATAGAGAAATAGGTTGGAAATCATTAAATGTTTGTGGATCATCAGATTTGGGGATCAAAGCAATAAAAGTAGAGATAAATGCATCATACATTCGTCCCCCCTATCCGACACTCTTCAATGACCTGTTGGAGGTCGATCCCCAAAAAATATCAAAGAAAGCAAGGAAAAAATCAATCGACCAGCCATTTGGTCTAGGGATTTTACCTTCTTGAACCATTTAAGAGTGCTTTCCAGCTCCCCCATAGTAACAGGCAGTAGAAGGTCCTCATCTGCTTCTTGATTAACAAATCTACGGAAAAGACCAACCACCTTGATGATCTCAGTAATATTTGCATCATGTGAAGCTCTGAATAGCTGAATAAAATGGGAAGTACTGAGTGTAGCTAATTGATGAAAAGTATTTTCTTGTGAACCCGCATCATCCACCAGATGCCAAATGGTATTGGTAACCCGTCGACCATTTGCAAAACAATGGTAAAAATTTGTATTTTCATCCCTCGCTTGTAGACGAATAGCACAACTCCAGAGTCTCCGGGTTTCCTCACGATCCTTCAAAATTCTATTTCAATCCACTTCTAATTTGATGAGTCATTCTTTGGCCTCAATGGACACAAAACCACGACCATCCCAGTCCACCAAATTGGCAAGCTCCACTTTTGTGTCTTTCAATGTCTGTTCGTCCTTGTGTCTTTTTTCCCTGGCCCAATCAATAGTTTTTTTCTTGAGGGAGAGCATCTTTTTGGCAAATGCTTCAGAAACTAATTGGTTGAGTGAAAGAGGGTAGGTCTTCCAATGCTTAGTAACCAAATTCAAGTATCCCTCATCCTTGAGCCAGGTAGAATTGAATTTGTATGGTGCCTTAGGTTTATGGTCAACACAAGAAAATTCAAGGTAGATGGGCAAGTGATCAGACAAACACCCATATCCCACCCATTGACGATATAAAGTAAGATGGTCTAGAAGAGATTCCTTGACTAAGAATCTATCCAACCTCCTGGCTAGTGCTGCATCTCCAGTCCTCCTATTACGCCAGGTAGGTTGCAAACGGGCCATAGGGATATCAAAAAGTTGATGGTCCTTGAAAATGTTTAGATAGTGTGTCACATTGTGCATTGTGACCCCATGATTTAGCATTGCCAATAGAGAAGTTGAGATCTCCCCCAATAATAAGATTATCAACTTGCATATAAGTGTGATTAAGGAGCTTATTCCATAATGGAGCCTGATTGATGCAGGGGCCATATACATTGATAAGTCTCAGCTCCATCCCAAATTCAGAAGAAAAAATATCAACATCGATGATACCCTCCCCACCCCAAATATTCAGTAATTTTACAACCCGGGGATTGAAACCCAGAGCCAGTCCACCAGATTGGCCACGAACATCCAAAGCATTAAAATGCCAGCCCAAGATAAGTGCCTCAAGAGGGGGTGATCAATGTACAAGGTGCAAGAGTTTCCTGTAGAAATATAATATCGGCCATTTCTGTGTCTATCAAGTGACGAAAGGCTAGTTTCTTTGTGGGACTAGCCAACCCATGATAGATGTAGGAGAGCCACTTCATGGGGAACTAGGGTGTGAAGAGGTCAGTGCTCTAAGGACCTTATCAAGGGTAGGTTGATGACCATGAGCCACATCCAGTCCTACCTGGAAAATAGCCTTGGACATATTGGATTGATGACCCCTATTAGATTTAGAGGGTAGAGGGTGGAGCGAAGATTATAGTGATGACTCTGGCTAGAATCAATGGAGAGCTCAGTAGAAGAGGTAGAACTGGGGACATCCAGAATGGAGGGGGGGAGGGGGAAAATGTAGGTAGGGAGGGAGCTAGTGAGCAAAAAACAGGGGGGGAAATACAGGTGCAGAAGTGCATTGAGAAACACAGTGAATGCATTCAGATAATATAACATAATTAAGAGAGGGTGTAGAGGAAGAAGTACCCACATTAGAGGAAGCCACCACTGAAGCTGCACAAGATCTGGTAATACGTGGGGATGGGGGGCGAACAGTCTCCATGCGATCTTCACGGACCGACGAAACAGTCATCGATGGATGGTCCTTAAGCTACGTAAGACGCTTACCAGCAGGTTAGTTGAATTATCTGCAACAACATGTTCTGGTCGAGCCACCGAAGCAGAGCTAGATGCAAGAAGAGGGAAGTCCTTGTATAAGTGCCCAATTTTGTGGCATCTCTGGCATCGATAGGGGACACCTTCATAATCTAAAATTTGAACACGACATGTATTTCTCTATTGAATTTGCAGGTTCTCCTCTAGACCCTCTCTTGTGTCCAGGTGCACTAAGATGTGTGCCATAACCATGTTCCCAATGACAATATAGGATTGTCATAGTCCAAGTATGTACCCAGTGCATTCCCAATTCTCTTAAATACATCTTCCAACTAGAAGTGAAGTGGTAATCCTGGAAGACACACCCAAATAGGGCCAACCCCCAAATGTTCACGCTCCGAATCGAAGAGTGGACTCCAACGTTTAAGCAGTACTAGAGCAAATTCAATATGCCAATATTTTGATAATACCCATGGGATGAACTCAGGGTATTGAAAGCATAGTGCAAACCAGCCACGAGATAGCGTCACCACAGATGGTAGTTCATTGAGTACCTGTCCCCAAATTTCCAGAATCCATTGATGTAGACAAGCAACCGAGTATGCTCTGCCATTGACCCTCCCAACCAAAACCCGGTCAAAGGTATTGAGAACATCTCCCATCTGGAGATCATCACCAAAGGAGAGAGAGATCTTCTTAGTCCCATCCTTGACCCCTTTTTATTTCTTCTCTAGCTGACCCGACTTGCCATTAGAAGGAATTGTAGATGGAGCAGGGGAAGGAGCAATATCAGAACCGACTTGAGGACCCCCAACTGAGTTTGGGAGAGGGGAGAGGTACCAACAAAATAACTCGAGGTGGGAGGGTTGGAAATCAGGGGAAGCGGGATGGAAGATGAGGGAATATAGGATGGGGGGATAAGAGGGTCCGATATCGGGTAGGGAAGGGGGAAAGGGTTCCCAGTGGTAGGGAAAACATGGGGCTTCAGAGAGAATGAAGTAGAGGAGGGGTCCAGATAGGTCGCAAGAAACTACAAAGAAGCTGGGGAGGATGGAGAGTAGTTAGGACCAGGAGAAAAATAAACATCGTCAGGAAGCCCGGAAGACGAAAACAAAAAAGAAGGCGGTTCGATGGATGGGAGTAACTATTGAGCCAAAAGAGAGAAGGAGGGGTAATCCATCACTGTATAGACCCTCAGATCATTAGCCAATGACGAGGGGATCTCCAGGGAAATGTTGGATGAAGTGACCGACAACTGTGGGGGGGAGATCGTCCAGATGGGCACCGAGGCATATGGTTCCTCAGAATAATCGACGATGTCCTCTTCCATACTAGTCGACAGCCTGCAGGGAAAGCACCCAGGAAATAGTGCCAACAGCCAGCGGCCCAGACAAACAATGGCCCATCGAATTAATAATACTAATAATTAAATTAAAATTTTGGAAGACATATTTTAAAATAGACACCCCTATCACTGTAATAATACCCATTGTATTGTCCTAGGTGCCCTTTGGAGTAAATAGGTGGATTTTAAACCCTCTATATCATCAAAATTATAATGGGTAATAGGCCTTCGAAGAAAATGTTAGAGGTTTAGGTGTGCATGTGGATTAAGAATTTTTTAGTATGTTGTTGTAGGCCTTCTCTTTACCATAATTAGCTTTTTTTTGAAAATTGATCAGTAGATTTCTACTAATATGAGAGAAGAAAATTTTACAATACAACCATTTCCTCAGTGCTTTCCAAAACATTCTTTTAAATAAACATGTTTTGAACTATGGAAAAAACAAAAAATAGAAGATCAAAAGACTAGCATTGATACCTATCTACTCTTGCTACTAGAAACTTAAACGAATCTGCTACCGTAAACTAAAACAAATTAAAAAAATAAACTATCTATTGTTGGGCACTAAGACACCTCTTTAAAATCAACTTAATCCTACCTTCATTAATCTTATTAATTTGGGATTCGTCTCTTATTTCAAGGCTATCGACACAATCTATGCAAAAATAGATTCTTATATTATGAAAGAGTGTAAAATGATTTCTATAGGAAAGTTACATTAAACATGCTCCTAATTCAATCGTTGCAGAGAAAAATGATAACGATAAATAATTACTCCTACAATTATAGTTCTATGAAAGAAGACTATTTTAATTCATCAACCATTTTATCTATCCTTCAACAAATCCTATGCATAAGGAAGACTAATAAATCACATGAATGCTTGAAAGTCTTACTTCTCAAAGATAACTTATGGAATTCATAAACTCAAACCTTACATTTATGTAACACAATCCAATCAACGATTTCAGGAGATGCATAACAGAATTACAAGATACAGAATTCAATTGATTATCTACCACGAAAGAAAAGGCAAGTGAATAGAAACACAACTAATGCAAATGTGGAAAAGTAACTAACTAATAATGATACATAACAGATAGTAGAACCTCCAGTGATTGGGCCCACGGTCTCCAGAAGTACTGTCTTAGATAAATTCAATACTAAGGATTAAGGTAAGATCTTGCGCAAATTCATTAACTTCAAAGAGTTTTACACAATGACCTTGAGAAAGTTCAAATTCAGATTGTTGTATGAAATATATAATGAAAAAGTAATAATCAAAAAGCACCTCTGTCTTTTCACTTGCTGCCTTATATATTACATTAAAAACTGAATATGGAGTTATCCTGAGGATTAGCATCTTCTCAGGATTTCTCTTTTAAACATAAGATCCTCGAATAGTAATGATCGATTTCCTTTGACTTCATTCTTCGATCACGCTCGACGTCAAGTTGTAATTTTCCACAAATAAGGCATCGACTGATCCAAAATCTAGCTCCAATATCTCGAGGGAACAACAATCATTCAATTGGACTAATTTGCATAACAATTTACTCAAACTATAACCTTTTTGATGTCTAAAAGACTCAAACTAACTATATTATCATCAACTCGCTTTCATTATCCTTTTTCTCTTAAATCATTACAAATTAAGGGAAAACTGCTTAAAAACATAATGTTTGTTTAAAGAAATAGGGAGAAGAATTATACCATTTTCATGGCCCAACATTACCCCACAACTTTCCTTATTGCATGTCCTCATGCAAAAAGATGATTAACATGTAGCAAGGTCAAAGAATAAGTTGGGTAAGAATGTTCACCATACTTCTGAAATCCATTCTTGTTTTGAAGAACCTTGAAAGCTTCATTTTCTTCTCTTTTAGAAAGTTCATATTCAACATTGTAACCATATGGAGGATACCAGATAATAGGGAATTTGTACCAACACCCAATCCAAGTGGGTCCTTCAGACATAACCATACGACTATAACGCTGCATCTCATTAGCTGCTGCCTAAAAATTTCTGTAATTAAAAGGCTCTCTATTTTTTACCTCATTATGAGATGCCTTCCATTGGTGATGTGCTGCCTGCAGGGCCTCCTCTTTAATGTCTTTGAAATACTCTAGACCTGCTATAAGAACATCTTTATGCATGGGGGATAAAGCAGAAACAACCCTAGGTCGTTCCATGAACCTTTTATGCTTTATAAAAGTTCGTAGTGGACTGTTAGGTTCTCCTCTGACCCAAAGGTCTAAACCATTCTCTCTTCTTTGGAATATGTTATAGGCCTTATACCATTTGATTTGATTCCTAGCAAAAGATATGAAAGCTTGGAATTGTACATCCCCAATAAAAGGACTAGGGTTCTCATTCCTCTGTTCTTCCAAAAAAAAGTTATGCATGTAAAGTTCACATAAGAAATACCTGACATTATCCTCTTGCTCTCTAAACACTTAATAAAATCAGAAATAGTAGTGAACTCAAAAGGTTGGCTAGACCGTATGGCTTGTACTTTCAGTAATAAATATCATTCAAGTAGAAACAGGGCATAGTTTTTAGCTGGAGATCTACAAGACAATGCATCAGAGTACACAGAGCATATTTCCTTGGTTTGTTCCAAAGCTTTTTGGAGTTGCCCTCGTAATTTCTTTGTTTTCTTTTTCTCCATTCTAAGTTTGGCATGGGTTTCATCTTCAGTAACAGCCAGTGCTTTGTACTTTTGTAGCAACTCTTGGTGTTCTGCCTGAGGTATCACTTGCTCTCGGTATTGTGTCAAAAACTGTTTATGCCTTTCCAATTCCCTATTTAATACTTGGATAGTGGTATCCTTGATCAAGTGAGAATAGGGAAGCACTACTTCAGTTTGTGTAGCCCTGTTAATAGTCATCAATAGGTTTGTCTGGCTTATTGCTTCCAATGTAACCACAAAAGGGTTGATATATGTTTGAATTCCCACAGAATTAGTGGGAATATCCTTAGCTAGAGTTTCTGCATGGTTGATAGGACTTCCTCTAGTCTGAGTTTCTGCATGCTTAATGGGAGCTCCCTCAGTCTCAGTTTCTGCATGATTAATGGGAGTTCGCTCAGTCTGAGTTTCTGCATGATTAATGGGAGTTCCCTCAGTCTAAGTTTTTGCATGATTAATGGGAGTTCCCTTAGTCTGAGTTTCTACCCGATTCAAGAAATTCTCACTTTGGACTCCAATTGTCACAGTTTGTATTTTCTTTCTACAACATCCTCTGGAATTTCTAAGCCATTTTTTGAGTTGTTCCATCATTTTTCTCAGTTTTTTATTTTCTTGCTTCAATAACTTGATTCTCTACCCATTCCTTTCTTTCAACCCTTCAATAGGTTCTAAAATCGGTTCTGTAGATAAAAATGGATAAATAGTGACATTTTAGTTAACATGACGTACTTCATTTTTTTTTTTTAGAATTTTCATCAATCAAAACTGTAGCAATTGAGTTATCTTCAGAATTCTTATTATGAGGGGTCAATGGAATGGTCCCTTCTCCAGAAAAGTCTGGTTCTTTCATAATTTCGGCTAATTTTTCTGAATGTTCCTGGTTATGCTTACCTGAGGAATATGGAAAGATCTCAATATTATTAGAATTAGGGATAGAGGCTACAAAATCAGCAGCTAGTTCAGATGGGTTCTCAAAAAAGTCTTCATTCCCTTCAAAAGAAAAGAGGGTTCCCATATTTTCCAAGACCTAGGCTATTTCCTCTTCATTAATTTGAGGTGAGTTTAACCTCCTCCTCCATCGAGGATTCTTGAGATAGCTCATTCTCTGACACATGCTCAACAGACCCTATAGGCTTTCCCTAGCTAGTCTTTTAGAACTTCTATGCTTAGCTGGCAAAGAAACTAGGACAAAGGCTACCCTCTTCTCAGATCTAGTCAAGTTCTGCAACACTGGGGTTTGACTATCACTTTCCTCTCTTGGCTGATTGTTTACTATTTCAGGGGGAACATTTTCCATGTCTGGTTGAATGTTTTCCATATCAGGCTGAGTATTTTCTTCCTCACACATTTCTTCCACAGATGGCAGGTCATTAGGTCCCAAAAAATTGTCCCAACTTAATTGTGATAATGCCA
Source organism: Pinus tabuliformis (assembly GCA_031772625.1). Lineage (NCBI taxonomy): Eukaryota > Viridiplantae > Streptophyta > Pinopsida > Pinales > Pinaceae > Pinus > Pinus tabuliformis. The sequence goes on along the minus strand of CM062807.1, from coordinate 1,208,016,179 downwards.
ATTCCCTATTGACTATCAATTTGATTAAACAGTGGTGACTGACTATAGCACTTGGGTCCTTAGCTCTACCCAATCTACCAACAGCTTCATGTAAAAGGAAATTCAGAAAGAAAGGCATGTTTAAGACTATTTTTTGTTTTAAAGTTGCCAATAGTTTGAGATGGCATGGTCTTACCACATCATGGTGGTTGTCACATGTAATGTACCTCTGGATTATGTCTGCAAGCTCCTGCCATGGTTCTCCAAATGAAGCGGGGTGGAATCCTTTTCCTTTGTAGACCAATTCTTCACTAGGGTCTGTAAACAATTCCATCGCACTTTAGAGTCTGGTATGCTTATCTATCCATTTCTCTCCTTTCATGGAGAGACCTGTAATTTCCTTCAGGATCATTTTGTTGACTGGTATCCACTTACCTTTAACCGTCGTGACTTCATTACACAAATTTTGTAAAAATTCTAAAGCAACTACGTTATCAAATGCCTGCAATCGGGTGAAATATCCAATCCAGGCCACCTTCTCTAAGATTCTTCGGGCTTGCTTAGTCACTCGTAACAAGCTCATTTTAGATGGATTTACCCCCCATTGTCGCTGGTTTGGAAGAGATTGATGCAAAGAAACTATATACAAACTTTTTTCAATCCGGAATTCTTCTAATAGAATGAGCAATATGGAAACATAACATCGTCCAGTGTGCTTTTATGTGACGAAACTTGTCATATTTGTTAATTGTGCTTATTCACATCATGCACGTTCTATGCCTTACCTCCTCCAAATAGGAAAGGTTGAACACGACTCAAAAAGTTATGGAAATTAAATGTTCACACGAAATCAATCATTATCACGAAGGGGAATGGTCAAAACGAGTGTAGCCAGATGTAAGAATTAATTAACTGTCATAAATGCATGGATTACTGACTTAGAGTAATCATTGGGAACTTTTAAAAAGCATAATTATAACGATATATCGTTTGTAAAAAGACTGCGTTAATAAATAAACTTTGAAGATCATAAAAGCATATATCGGGAAACAATCCTTTATAAGTAAAATGCATATTACGGAGGTCTGAAAGTTTAGAATTTGTTCATGTCATAGTTAATATACCACCTCTAGTTGTTTTTACAAAGATAAGTGTAGATATTGATGATGGTGATCTCTTTATTAAGAAAAAGGAGGGCTAATGACATAGGCATGATAAGGCAATTGAAGATATATTCCAATGCCATAGGCAGAGCCACTATTGCCAACATGCGTCCATAGCCTTGACAAGGTTACCTTTTTAACATGTAGATGAGCCAGTGACCTATGAATGACTGATGATATTATTATTTTAAATTATTTTTCTCGAAAGGTCATTTTTCTTGCGTGGTGACCAGATAACAACAATGCCACTCACTGGATCATAACAAAGTGAACAAGCCAGCTTGTGATGAGACCTCTTGTCCTTTTGACACTAGTGTCAAAGGCCATTACCCTGGTTTGGTGGCCATAGTGGGAATGCCACTCATGTTATTGTATTATGGTCATGGTAGGCCGACTCGTGATGAGACCCCCTATCCTTTGAGAACATCTAACTTTAAGTGTCATGTTTTTTAGAACTAATCTATTTATCATCAAGGGTGGCTCATCATCTCCTTAAGAGTTTAAGGATGGCGGAAGGAAGAAAGAAGATGCCAAATAAAGTATGTATCAGTCCTTTGTTGTGTTAAAAGAAAATCACCATTTAAATATGTACACAAAAGATGAAACTACTATAGTGGTGATAGATGATGAACAATTTATGATTCTTTTAGAAAACTCTGAATATAAAACACATATTTAAATTGATAGGATGTGCCAAAGGAAAGAAAATGTTCTCCATAGGATGTTAGATAAGACATTATTCTTGACACCATGATAAAGTAAAGATCAATTCTTTTTAAACTCACTTTTAAATATTGTCGTCAATTGTATGGAAAATAGAGACATCTTGGTGCAAAGGGAACGACAACTATTCTGAAAGGAATCAACAATCAAAGGGAACAACAATGGCAATTAAAGGAACAAAAAATTGTGCCAAAGGGAACAAAAACTATTCTGAAGGGAACAACAACTGTGATAAAGGGAACAACAATCATGATAAAGGGAACAACAGTCACAATAAAGGGAACAATAGTCGTGATTAAGGGAACAACGGTCGCGATAAAGGGAACAACAATCGTAATAAATGGAACAGTAGTCACGATAAAGGGAACAACAGCTGCCTTAAGGTATTTTATCCTATTTTTCTTATAAAGAAAAGGACAAGGAAGACAAAAAAGAGAGAAAAAAAGAAAAGAAGAACTTAATCAACTCTAAAGAAAATATATACAGTATATACAAGATGATAAAGAAAATCAGATTTTTAAAGAGATGGAGCTGCTGGGTTGCCACCCCAGTCAGCTATAATATGGAAAGTAGGATCATTACTTACCTCATGATAGAAAGACTCCTTCGTGAGTGGTTGGTGGTAGAGGTGTAATCAATGTCCGTTTACTAGAAAAGAGGTACCAGATCCGTCAATAGTGTTTAGAGTTATGGTACCATTATTGTGGACTTCTTTGATTTCATATGGCCCGAGCCACCTTGTCTATAATTTCCCTGGAAAATCCTAAAACCTGGAATCATATAGCAACGCCCAGTCACCTTTTTGGAATGATTTATTTTTAATCAGTCAATCATGCCATTTAGCTCTTTGTTGTTGTATAATAGTAGTGCATTTGACAACAAATAGACGTGCTTCATCTAACTCATTAAGTTGTTGTAGGTGCTGGGTTTGTGCTTCTGTCAAATCTAATCCAATTTCCCTTGCAGTCTTGAGAGTTTTTATTTCGAATTCTATTGGAAAAATTGGTTCTTTGCCGAAGACAAGGTGATATGGCAAGTGACCAGTAGTGTTCTTCCATGTTGTCCAATAATCCTATAGGACCTCTAGGAGCTTGGCTTCCTAATTTTGACGATTTGCATATACAACTTTGGTTAGAACTGCCTCCAGGAGTTTGTTAGTTCTTTCTACTTGTCCGTTTGCCTGGGGGTGATATGGAGAAGTAACTCTATGCTTAATATGATAGTTTTGAAGGGTGGCTAAAATTTTATGTCCTGTAAATTGTGGCCCTCTGTTTGTTATTACTTCCCTTGGTAATTTGTATTGCACAAATAGTTCAAACAGGAAATTAATCACTGCCTCCTCTATGGCTCTTGGAAAAGCTACTGCTTCGACCCATTTAGTTATGTAATATGTGAAAACCAATATGTACACTTTCTAATTTGATGGTGGGTTGAAGGGGCCGACAAAATCCAACGCCCATCTTTCAAATGGTTCCACCACCACTTGCAGTTGTAAGGGAATTTCGTCAGCTTGGCCAGGACGACCCATCCATTGACAACTATCATAGGCTTGAACATACCTTTTTGCATCCTTAAATATTGTGGGCCAATAATAGCCCATTTGAAGAACTTTATGTCCAATCCGGTGGTCTGCAAAGTATCCTCCACAGGGTTCGTCATGGAAAGCCCTTAGAATGTCATAAACTTCATCCTCTCTAATGCACCTTCGGATTTGAAAATCAGAACCAGTGTGGAAAAGATAACCACTGATCCAGGAAAAACGTGCGTTGTGTTGTATGATCAATTTCCTTTCTCGTGGTGACAGATGTGTTGGCAATTTCCCTACTACCAAGTAATTTTCCACATCAACGTACCATGATGTTTTTATTGTTACTACAAATAGATGTTCATCCGGAAATTGGTCATCTACCAGCTGACAGTCATCCACCTTAGGTACTCGAGATAGGAAATTTACCACAAAATTTTCTTTTCCTGGTTGATCCTTAATGGTGATATCAAATTCTTGCAACAACAATAACCATCGAGTCACCCGACCATTAGTAATGGGTTTATTAGCTAAGTATCTAATAGCAGAGTGATAAGTGTACAGAAAAACTGGATAGCATATTATATAATGTCAGAATTTATTGATAGCATGTATAATAGATAAAAATTCTTTTTCTGTTACTGTATAGTTTAACTCAGCAGGAGTGAGTTTTTTGCTGATATAATAGATAACATAAGGTTTCTTGTCTTCCTCTTGTCCAAGAACAACACCTATGGTTGTGTTTGATGCATCCGAGTAGATGTGATAAGGTAACTCCCAGTTTGGTCCTCTCAACACCAGTGCTGTCGAAACAAGTTTCTTGAGATCTGTGAACGAAACAACATAATTGTTATACCATTCAAATTCAACATTTCTTGTTAAGGAATATAAAGGTGCAACTATCTTCTAAAAGTGTTCTATAAATCTGTGATAGCACCCTCCATAACCGAGAAAACTACGTACCTCAGTTTGTGTGCGGTGTGTAGGTAACTTAAGGATTACCTCAATTTTACCTGGATCCACCTGAATCCCTGCAACAGAAATATAGTGCCCTAAAACAACACCTTCAGTCATCAAAATTCCATTTCTTAAACACAATCTGGTAGTGATACATCATTCAACGACGTTTTCTAAATTTTTCATAGCTTGATCAAAGTCATCCCCAAATGGGGTTAAATCATCCATATACAACTTGAGTCCTTCATTGATTAGATCAGATAAAATACTCCAGATTGCTCTCTGGAACATCGTTGGAGTATTGCACAGTCCAAAGGGTAAAACCGTGTATGTGAATGTAACCCATGCGCAAGTAAACATGGTTTTATCTTGATCTTTCAAAGTAATCTGAATTTGATTATAACCGTTGAAACCATCTAGAAAAGAAAATAATTTCTTCCCAGCTAAGGTATCAAGGACTTGGTCTATGAAAGGAAGGGGAAAATGGTATTTTTGGGTGGCTTTATTGTGTTCCCTGTAATCTACACAAATTCTCCATTTTCCATTTTTCTTAGGGACGACTAGTAATGGGGAAACCCAATGGCTATCTAAAATTGGGTATGTGAAGTTTGCACCTAGTAATTTCTACAATTCTTGTTTCACAATATCCCTGAGGTGCGGATTCAACCTACTCTGGGGCTATCGGATAGGGCATGCATCTTTTTTGATATAGATATGATGGGTGCACAACTGCGGTGTTACACTAAAAAATGTCACCATGACTATTTACAGTTAGTATGGCTCTATCAACAGTCATGCTATCCTCTTAGGCAAGTCTTATGCCTCTGCTCTCCATGTCAAACTCCAAAAAGAGAGAAAGTCTTTATAAATGTATTTATCTCTGGGGACGCAGGTTCTCTCAACCTTACCTGCGGGGATGCACCCAATGTTCACGAAAACTGCGTCTTTGGACGCTCTGTATGTAAAGGGGCAGGTGCGTCCCCCTGTAAAGTTTAAAATGCGTAAGTTTCATCTTTAAAAAGTCACTTGTGGTCATTTCTAGAGCATTCTAGAAGGTTGTTCGACGTGTATTGAGCGCCTCCAGATGGTTCATGCACTCCTACCAAAGAGGAACTTATCCCATCAATAAGGGAGCTATCCCATCCAAAGAGGGGATTATCCCATTGATGGTGGACCTGATTAACTTCCTCTTGAGCACTATAAATACAGGCATTGGCCCAGAAGGAGAAGGGGTTGGAAGCTATACATTTCTAAGGGTAAATGCTGCAGGAATTAGGACTCCCATTTAGAAGCTTGTGAGGAGAGATTGCTATCTTTGCTTGTTCTATTTGGAAGTGGGTGAGCTTTGTCAAAGTAAAGGAGAACTCTTGATGGACCTTGGGAGGGACTTGCACAACACCAAGGCTCAGGTTGTATTTGTTCCTTTTGTTACCTGTTAATGCAAATGAGTCCATTCTTCTCAATAACTTGCTATTTATGAGTTGTTTCATGTACTCCTTGGTCTATGTGTTAAATATGTTTTATTGTATGAGATTATCAAGTGCTATTTAATCGTTTGATTGTTAGTGCATGCAGGTTTCAAAGTGAAGGAGGAGCTCATCCGGATCAGTGGAGCTGGACTGCTACAACAGCGTTGGACTACAGGTAGGATCTAAACACTTGATTTCCCATATAGTAAATGCATGTTTAGAGAAGGATTGCTCTTGTTTGTCTTGTTTGTCACTAGAGAGTCTTAGGCTCCTAGGGAGGTTGGTTGTGTCCGCACAATCGACTCTTTCCGCCTGACAAATTGGCGACTCCACTGGGGACTCCATTGATGTGAAAGTCTTTTCCTTTGTATGAACTTTGCTCTGAGAAAATTGGTTTATTTTTCTGGTTTTTGGCTCTGTGACTTTGTCTTTGGGTGGGTTAGCTTAGGGTTAGATTCATTTTGGTTTTTCTTGAATTTTCCAGTAGGACGCACCCTCTGAGTATTGCACAGTGCGTCCCTGGATGCACTGTCGCTGTGTGCACAGAGCGGGCCCGCACCTGTTCTAACGGGTTGCCTGCGTCCCCTGCTAAAATTTGAGAAAATTCCATTTTTTGCATTTTTTCTCTTAGATTTTGCTTTTTCTTAGTTTTTACTGCCCAGATTCATTAGTCTCTTGTCAAAGATCTTCACCTGAACTTGTTTCGATAGCATTGAGTGTTTTAGTGGATTTCATAGAAGTTTAAGCCCTAGGGTTTGATTTTTGAGTAGGTCTTGTAGTGACTTTGGCGGTAGAAGTTGTCAAGCCTTAGATCTCTCTGGTTTTGTCAGCATTCTTAGAAGTCAGACCTGTCATAAAGTCTACCTGTGAGAGCAACTTACCATTGAGTTTTCTCTTTGGGCAAATTTCGAAGTGCTTGTTGATTGAGTCTTGAATTCCATTTTACAAAAGAACAAAAAGATTTGAGTTTTGTTTTGACTAGTCTTTTGATTCTGCATTAGCTGGTCCTTGATTTGATTTTGGTCAAGTAAAACAACCTAGAATCATCTTTGTGAGCTTTTGCCTTGTTAGGTTTGCTTAGAGTAATTTCCCTTTTGATTTGCTTGTGAGTCAAGTTTTCATAGATTTTATAGCTTTTGAGATTGATTTTTGTTAAAATAGATTTATATGCTTTATTAAAAAGAGAAAATACAAAAACATCTCCTTTGAAAAGTTTTGTTTCAAGTAGCTTTGAAAAGTTTTGAAAGAAAAAGAGTTTTTCGTGCACGTAAGGAGTGGTCATGTTTGTATGCTTGAAAAGATAAAGAGAATTGTTTCTTTGATTGTCTTTACTAAGAAAGTTGTTTTCTATAAAATTTGCATCTCTCAACTCTCTTAGTTAAGAATTTCATTGAAAAAGGAAAGTAGCGTAAATCATCTTAGGTGCATCTTTGTAGTGGTTTGAGTCGAGTCTACACACCATTGGTTTCACTTCCGCTACCTTTTGTCTTTAAGAAAAACCATAAAATTAACGCTTAAAGTAAAATCGACGTAGTAACTTTTATTTACTAGGGCTCTGAAACACCAATTTAGATCAGGCTAGTGTCTTGGAGTAGGTGAGTAATTAACTCTCCAAGACAACAAAACCAAACAAGTAGCTTATCTTGTGATAGAATAAATCCAATTGTCTCATTTGTACTCTGGGAAAGCTCCTCTTAAAGGAGAAGCACGAGCTCGTGTCCGAACCAGTGAGGGGATCAATCCCCCCTCATTGGGAACGACGCCAGACACGCACGTATTACAAACGGTAAACCTCGGATTAACCATTGTCGAGGAGCCAGGGGTCACTTGTCGGTAAACCTTGGATTATTGTCAAGGAGCCGGCAAGGGGATTGAGCTTGCTACTCTGCCCTTGCGTGCTGTCGGAGTTTAGACTGTTCCCCCAGGTGCATTTGTTGCGGTTGGTAACCTTAGTGACCATTATCTTTAGGATTCTACCGAGGTGACGGTGGAGGGAAGATCCCACTGTACCTGGAGCAGACGTCGGCTAGACTCACTTGGATTTTCTGGGGGGTTCACTTCACTCGAGACGGTTAAAGTGGAGGAACTTGGTCCAGTCTATTCATTAAGCAGGTTGCCGGGGTAACTGTTCCACCCGCCACTTCTGTACTGAATCCAGCGATGTTGGGCTTCATCACCAACTAGCGCTTTCGGTCTGGAAAGCTACTGTTTGTGCTTGGTTTGACGCCCTAGATTCTTTAGGTGTGTGATTCAAATTTGTTTGGTTCTTTAGAGACTTTAGGTGGTTTGATTTGAAATTTTATTTTGTTTTCGTGTGTAGTAGTTAAAAGTTTTTAGCTGTGGCGGAATTACCGAGACAGTCCCGTAGACTTCGGGGCCAGTCTCCTGAAGTTGTTTCTGTGGCCGAATTGTTGAGAAGATCCCGTAGACTTAGGGGATCACCTCCTCGAGACGACCCGTGTAATCTAGAAGGTTTAAAGGTCCTTGTAACTCCTCCTAGTGGCAGTAGAGTAGGTTCACCTGAAGAAGGAGAATATTCCTTGGTAGTCCATTCAGATTACCAAGGCTTAGAGACAGGTTATAATCCCGAAGCTGTTACAGTTTCTGAGCTTGTTGGTAGTTTTTCGTCTGCTAGTGATACAGGCGAAGAACCTGAAATATCTGAACCTGTTACTCCGACTTCTAGTGTTCCAGATTCACCGAGAATAGAAAGAATTATCACCGAAAATCTTCCTACTGGTTTGATTGCTATCGAAGAACTTGCTCCAGAGGAAGAAATAGGCGTCTCTAACCTTGAAGATCAACTTACTATTGATCTAAGGGAGCGTGAATCTATCTTTTACAGTCCTCCTAGAAGTACTACTTGGTACCTTTCGTTAACCAATTATTTAGACAACTTTGGGGTAGGTTTTTCTACACCTCGTACTCCTTTTCCACCTGGAGGTATTCATACTCCTGTAAATATGTCTGGTCAGTCGTCCGTGTTTACTCAAAGTCCTGAATCTTTCTTACACGGCGGTCCTTCTGTTCCCACCGGGTATCAATCACTTTCTGGTACCTTTGCGGGGGCATCTCCTCAACCCGTTGATCATGGGTTATTAGCTGGAAACAGTGGTAATATACCATTGGGTGTAGGAGACATTTACATGATGTCAGGTTCAGTTCCCGTTTCCCAACCTCAAGGATGGCAACCCCAAGGGTATCAACCTCAAGGGTACCAACCTCAAGGTCAAGGTCAACCCCAGTATCCGTATTTACCTCAAGGTCAATACTCGAGTCAAGGTTATCAACCGCCTCAAGGTCAGTCATATGTTCCAAGTATGGGAACTGCACCTTACAATTATCAATCCTATCCTCAATCCGGTTATGGATCTCAGTATCCTCAACCTGTTACGGGTCAATACCCTGGAATGTTAGTGTGGGATCCATCACAGGGTCAACAGGTGTTGCAGCCAAGTATACAGTTGGTACCTCAAGCTGGACAACCCGTAGTTTCTGGTCCACCCCAGCAACCGCAACCTGTCCAGTCAAATGTTCAAACTTCTGTAACTTCGGTAGTTACTCAGCCGCCAATTGCACCTAGTACTCCATCTCAAACGGCTGCTGCAACTACCGCCACATCTACCATACTTACTTCTGGAGTATCGACGGCTCCGGTTTCTACTGTCTCTGTAACCACTCCTCAGACATCTTTACCGTTGTCTGGATCTACGATTCAAACCACGGTCCAGATGCCTGCAGGTCAGCCTGGTATAAGTACGGTTGTCACTACTCAACCTCAATTTGTTCACCAACCGTACCAGGGACAGTACCAACCTGGGCAAGCTGTCCAACAACCGGTTTACCAGTATCAACCGTATCCTGGGTACACTTATCAACAACCTCAACAACCCCAGTACGGTCCGGTTAATCCTGGTTTTCCAGGAGGATATAATATCCCAAATGCGACTCCTGTTCCTAGTTATCCTGGATATCCTCCTCCTGGGACTGGTCTTGTGACCCAGAGTTTTAGAGATCCTAACCGGCAGTTACCGTTTATCGCAACTTTGGATTTACCAGACTTGACGCGCCTAACGAACGATCCAATTCAATATCTTCAGTTCTGGCCGCCAATGCCAAATAAGTTGCCCAGTGATATACCCAAGTTCGAAGGTAAGTCTGGAGAGGATCCGTCCAATCACGTGATGACTTACCACCTCTGGTGTGCTTCAAATTCTATCTCGGATGATTCGATCCGCTTACGTCTTTTCCAGCGTACACTCATTGGTCTCGCGGCCAAGTGGTACATTGAGTTACCACGGGCCTCTTTTTACAATTTTAGCCAGTTAGCTACCTCGTTCTTAACTCACTTTCAGTTGCCGGTCAGATACGATAACGGCACGGAGTTATTAACTTCACTAAAACAATCAACGTCCACGTATATTTCTGATCACATTCATGAGTGGAGACGTCGAAGAAGACTAGTGAAAGTTTTTATCCCGGACCAAATCTTAGCTGAATGGTTTGTTAAATCATTATTACCGAAGATTACTGAAGATGTAGCTAAGGCCGGAGTAGTTACTGAGGAGCAAGTCATTGCTCAGGCGCAATACCTTGACTTAGTTTACACTCAGTCGGGTACGTTACACGAGAAGATTCCAGATCTTCCAAAGTCGAATCAAATCGCTGCTGCTCCTTCGGGATCTCATGCCGCTGATGGTATGATTGGTATCGTGAATACAAAGAGCAAGAAGAAGTCTTCCAAGGCTTCAACTACTCCTATTATCACTTTGCCTGATTCCCCGACAGGAGAGTCTTCTCCTGAACTTACCGCCGATATTCACGCTGTAGAGTCATCTACGGCCAAATCAAAAAACGGTGGAAAGAAGAAAGGAAAGAAGAAGGCTAAAGCAGACAAGGCTCCGAAGGAGAAAACAGAAAAGTCGGAAACCAATGACGAAAAGCGCAAACCTCGATATCCTTGTCTTATTTGTGAAGAGGATCATTTTACGAGAGATTGCCCTCATCGCCCTCATCGGGCCGAGGTTGTGAAAATAGTCAAAGGTTCTCCCACTCCTGCTGTGTTAAAAAATCCATTTCCGGAGCAGGAGAATAAGATGATAGGTTCTTCCTCGAATGCCAGTGAAGAACCCATTTTGATGATGTCTCATGTGAGGATTGCGACTCGATCGCAAGATTATGGTAGTAAGAATCCTGTTGATGGTAAGGAAGCAGAATCTTCTCACTCTAATCCATCAACCTCAGCTCCTGGTTCCGATCCACTACAGATCGAAAAACCTAACCCGGACTTAGTAATCAAACCGCCCGCCAAGGGTGTACTTCGAAGGTCTGCTTTCAATCCACATGCGAGAGCAGCCCAGAATTACAACATTGTTGAGGACTTAGCTGTTTCACCCTCAGCAATGTCGGCGTTAGAAGTGCTGCAATCATGCCCAGCACAACGAAAATTACTTTTGTCGGCTATCGGAGCTGTTGATGTTCAGGACCCGAACCTAATAATCTTCGATCTAGAAAATAGTACACCGCGTCTCCCCCATCAAATGGCTTTCCAAATTCCAGTGATAGTAAAAAACAGGCCTATTCATCGGACTGTGATTGATGAGGGAGCTTCTACGTGTATTATGTCGATTCAATGTTGGAGATCTCTTGGTTCTCCTTCGTTGAACCAATCCCCCACCATCCTTAAGGCCTTTGATGGCCGTGGGTTCCGTCCGTTTGGTATTCTACAGGAATTGCCTATAGGGGTAGAAGGTAAAACCGTTAGTCTGGATGTGGAAGTGGTTGATGCCCCTCTAGACTACAACCTTCTTTTGGGTCGAAGTTGGTCATATGCTATGACAGCGGTCGTTTCATCGGTCTTCAGAGTAATTAAGTTTCCACATAACGGTAAGATCGTGACTATTGATCAGCTGACATACTTTTCATCCGACCCAGCCTCTTCAGAGAGTATCCAGCATGTCGGTAAGACGACAATCCCTTATAGGGACGTTGGCGTAGGTTTAGTTAAAGATTCCGGTTTACTGGGAACTTTTCCTCTCCCTCCACTCAGCGTAGATCCTTCATTTGCAACAATTCATATGATTACATCAGAAAACATTATTTATGATGATCCTTGGATTGTCCCATCTGACTCTGAGATAGACTCATTCGGTGATGCTATGCCTTTGAGTCCATATGAAATTGCTTATGAAGCCGTCATGTCTTTTACCGACTCGCGTTCAACCGAAATCGACCAAATGAATGTGGTCAGTGAAGAATCACTTTTCACCTCAACCTTAGAACGGATAGCGTTTCCCGAAGTCGTGTCATCTGACGAACAACTTCGCGAAATCCTAAGTGTAGACGATCTACCATGGGAAGATCTCCATCACAGATCTTCGTTTTTACCTAAGGATGATGCATTTGAAAATGATTTTTCATCTATCTTTACCGCTGAATATGTCAAAGACGCTCAGGATCCAACGAAACATTCTGATTCAGAGTTGAATTTAGGGAATATTTCTCGTACTATTCCCATTGATATTTCAGTGAAGCCCGGAATTGAGGAGAACATTCATATAGGTGCCGCATGTACAGAAGATGAAATCCAAACTTACAAGGCCCTATTCCAAGAATTCCGCGATGTGTTTGCCTGGTCTTACGAGGAAATGCCGGGAATCGATCCTGCCATTGTTGTTCATGAAATAAAGACCTACCCGGATGCTAAACCCGTCCGGCAACGGTTGCGTCAGATTCACCCTCGAAAAGCGGCTGCGATTAAAGCAGAAGTCGAAAAGCTGTTGAAAGCAGGTTTCATTTATCCGATCCCGTTAACGGATTGGGTATCGAATATTGTTCCGGTCAACAAGAAACAAGGAACAATAAGAATCTGTATCGACTATAGGGATATAAATCGAGCTTGTCCAAAAGACAACTATCCTACGCCTTATATCGATCAAATTATTGATGATTGTGCCGGAAGTGAAATGTTTTCCTTTATGGATGGTTTTTCGGGCTATAATCAAATCAATATTCTACCTGCCGACCAACCAAAAACGGCATTCATTTGTCCATGGGGGACATTTGCTTATTGCAAATTACCTTTTGGGCTTAAGAATGCCGGGGCCACTTTTCAACGGGCGATGTCTTACGCATTTCATGACATCAAGCACATTGTGCAACCGTACCTCGATGATTTGCCTGCTCATTCTTTACATCGAGCTGATCACCTTGTCCACTTACGAGCAATCTTTATGAGGTGTAGGCATTATCGAATTCGGTTGAATCCCCACAAGTGTGTTTTCTGTATAGAAACAGGTCGATTGCTGGGATTTGTTGTTTCAAAAGCCGGCATTCGCGTCGATCCCTCGAAGGTCGAAGCTATCATCAAATTGCCTCCTCCTTCGAGTTTGCGCCAACTCCAAAGTTTGCAAGGGAAAGCGAACTTTTTACGCCGATTCATCCCAAACTACGCCGAGGTCACTAAAGGTTTTACACGGTTGTTGAAACAGAACGCTCAATTCTTTTGGGACGAGATTGCCCAACAATCTTTTGATGCACTTAAACACGCGTTGACCCATGCACCGTTGTTGCATCCTCCCAACTACAACCAGGACTACTTCTTATACCTCGCAGCTTCGCATTCCACCATTGGAATGGTGTTAGTTCAAGAAGATGAATTCGGAGCGGAACATGTGATATATTATCTTAGTAGGACCTTAAATCCCACTGAGCTAAAATATTCGCATGTGGAGAAATTGGCCCTGGCAGCCGTTCAAGCTGTCCAGCGTTTTCGTCACTACATTCTTCTCCGTAAAACTACAGTTATTTCGGATTGCAACCCTATGATTTATATTTTGACAAAACAACTGCTAGGGGGCAAGTACTCTAAATGGATCGTTATCCTGCAAGAGTTCGACTTGGAGTTCGAGAAGTCCAAGTCTAAGAAATCCTTAGTTTTTGCGGAATTGATGTGTGATTTCCCGTGTGCTGACACAGAAACTGTGGCAGAGGAGTCCATTGCGGACGAATCTTTGTTTCTTATCAGTACTGTAGATCCGTGGTACGGGGATATAATCATCTATCTCCAAACCCAAACCTTTCGGCCTGAAGCTTCCAAAGCGGAACGTCGAAAAATTCGGTTTCAATCCCAGCAATACAAAATTATTGGAGATACACTTTATCGCCGGGGGGCAGACTTAGTTTTTCGACGTTGTTTAACTCACGAAGAGGCTGAGAGGGTTTTGAATGATTGTCACTCTGGAGCATGTGGCGGTCATATGTCTGGGTATGCCACAGCTCAGAAGGTGTTGCGCGCTGGCTATTTCTGGCCGTCTATGTTTAAAGATTGTATCATTGCAGTCCGGAAGTGCCACAACTGTCAAGTGTTTGATCGCAAGATGCGCGCACCACCTGCTCCTCTCCACCCTATAATTGCCGTTGGTCCATTCGCCAAATGGGGTATCGACTTTATTACTTGTAACCCTCACTCGGCCGGGGGGCATGCGTATATCATCCTCGCGGTTGATTATTTTACTAAATGGGCCGAGGCGATGCCTACATTCGACGCAAGCGGCAAAACAGCTGCAGTTTTCGTATTCAATCATATTATAACTAGGTTTGGTGTCCCACAAGCAATCATTACTGACCATGGGAGCCATTTTCGAAACATCATGATGACTGAGCTTACAAGCCAGCTTGGTTTGCGCCACGATAGCTCTACTCCTTATTATCCGCAAGCCAACGGTTTGGTTGAGTCTATCAACAAAGTTCTGGTTATCATGATCCGACGAACCATTGGTATTCATCGGTCGAATTGGCACAACATGTTATTTTCAGCGCTATGGGCATACCGAACCTCAGTGAAAACTTCAACAGGGTTCACTCCTTTCCAGCTAGTTTATGGCTTGGAAGCTGTGTTACCCATTGAATGCGAAATCCCATCACTTCAAATGGCTGTCGAATTACTTCCAGCTACTTCCGAAGAGGAGAAACGTTTATTGTACTTAGCTAAATTAGATGAGACTCGACGTGACGCTGCATTGGCAATCGAGACTCACGCGAAGCGAATGAAAGCTCAGTATGATAGAAATGTGACCCCTCGAAGTTTTTCGGAGGGAGACCTAGTGCTATTATATGATCAAGCTAACGATAAGCTAGGTGCTGGAAAATTCGTTCCTATGTGGCATGGACCCTACATTGTAAAGCGAAAGCTAGCAAAAGGGGCTTATGAGCTGGTAGATTTTGATGGGGACTCTTTGGGTAAACCCAGAAATGGACTTTACCTAAAGAGGTATTATGCTTAAATGGTGGGTATGGAGAATTTTTAGTTAGGTTAGGTTTTCTTTTAGCTAGTATGTTTGTTAGTTTAGTTAGTGTGCTTAGCTTAGAGAGTGTGTTTTTCGTCGTTATTCTGGCTTATCTTGGTTTTACTCTTGATATTGCAGATGTCGACGCCTCTCCAAACATACATTGGATTTGCTGATGGTGCTTGTCGTAGTACACGGAATATCTCTTCCGCAGCTTGGGTTATCTATTCACCCTCTGACGAGTTAGTTTCTATGCATGGGGTAAGCCTCGGTCAAACAACGAACAACATTGCAGAATACAGTGCAGTGGTTGAATTATTATCCGAATCTATTTCATTTGGAATTCGACGTTTGATAGTGAGGTTAGATTCTGAACTTGTTGTATTACAGCTTAATAGAGTATATGCCATTAGAAATCCTGTGTTATTAAGGTTGTTTTTGAGAGTGCGTCTCTTGGAACGTGAATTTGATTACATTGAATATCAGCATATTCCAAGGTCTTTAAATACATTAGCAGATGCAATTGCTTCTCGAATGTTGGACAGACATTTACGATAATCATGCAAGTAAATTTAAAAAACATTTCATCACATATGTTAAACAAGATAAGCCGGTAATAGTGATATATATATAGATAGGAGTGTGTCAAAAAATATACATCGTCTTCGATCATAGGTTGAAAAACACCTTATGATCGGCAAAAATGATAAAGTACAAAAAGTCAAAAATGTCACATGTGTCTACAAAGTGACTAGCCAATCACTGGTGGTGCTCCCTATACGACACCACTGCACGGGCTACCTTACACAAAAATCTCCTAAACGGTCCAGGGACTGCGACTACATAGCGCTGAAGTCTGATAGGAATATCATCTATGGTAGTCTCAGGCATATCCGCCGTCAGACGCTCTAGATCCTGCTCCAACTCAGCTAGTGACTCTGCAGCCGCGTCCTGTGGGGCCGGTACCGGTGCAACTGGATGTCTCCTCTCAAAAGGCCGGAGGTTGGCTGGACGCTGTGGACCAACATCTGCATTTTGAAAATTTTTACTGTCAGTTTTGAGACGATATATATAAAAAACAAAAAAATACATAATTTGAAAACTTGTGAAAAATAAAGTACCTCTGTCATCCCATTGTTCTCCCTGTGGAAGAACCATGTCCGGATCACCTCGAAAATCTACTCCGGCATACGGAAAGTCCTGGATCGAAAAAACCTGGTCCTCTAACCAGTGAAAATAACTATCAGAGAATCGAACAATCGCCGCGCCCTCGTCAGGATGCCGGGCCATCACCGTAACCCATCGTATCAGCTTTGGCTCCCGAGGACCCAAGATATCAACAGTGAGTTGCTGAGGGATCAGCATCGGAACTCTCTCTAAGGCAAAGCTCACAACTAGAGGCCCATATCCAAAGGTCTTCAGTCGTCCGTTCTTTGCCCTAGTCAGTTGGCTCTTCATATTAGCCGACACAGCATCACACCAGTTGAAAATGGTGCCTTGGTAACAGTCAATCGCCATCCGCATTTGGGACCCAGAGGCAATATGTAAAGCGGCTGCGCCGCAAATTCTGGTAACCGTGAAAGCTATAACTTTGAGTTCACGCAGAGAGATGTTTTTGATTTCCACGCCTTTCGCATGGTGTGCATTGGGTGTGCACCAATCTGCCCGGAGACTAGCAAGGGATTGGCCACCCGGCCTAGTCCCGACTAGATTGAGTTGCTCGCCTCTATTTGGCAAGCCAGTGAGAAAGTATACATCAGAGGGCTCTATCTCGAGCTGGTGCCCTCCTATGTAAAAGCATTGCTCTTGAACGTTCCATCTCTCAACCAGCCATTCCAAGAATCTCACCTGAGCCCTCATGCCAGGTATGGCCCAGTATTTATATAGCCCGCATGCTTTTAGGGCATCAATGGAAGGTTGATGTTCAATTGCGGCTAAATCAACGTCCTCGTGCTCTCTTTCTCTCCAATCCAACATGGTGAGTGCCCTACACACCAAGAAACAATGATTAGAATTGATTTGGGGAAATTTAAATGGTTGATGGTGGAGTTTGGGGTTTCAAATTCCGCCTTTCACGGGGGACGCACCCCGCGTTTAGAACACAGGGCGTCGGGACGCAGCTGGCCTGAAGGTGGGCTGCGACCCCGACCTTTTTCCTGTACAGGAAAAAGTCGGGGGACGCAGGTCACCCGAAGGGCACCTGCGTCCCCCGCAGAGCGCACTTTGAAACCCAAAACCCCCAAAAAATCAAAACTAAAACCTAAAACACAATTTTAATCGGATGAAATTGAAGAGGAGGATGTTGTAAAATACCTGGAAGAGACGGCGTTCGATTCTGACGGTCGGATTTTCCGCAGCGACCACGGGAAGTTTCTTGCCAAAAGCCCTTTTTTCAACCTCAACAGTTAAATGGTAAAAATGACATGGTAAAAAGTCTTTTTATAGGTTTTTTGGATGAATTTTTTCATTTTTCACCATGGAAGGATGTTTTTCGATGTATTTTTCCTATCTTAAACAGGTATGAGTAATGTGTTGTTTTTGTGCAGGACAAAGGGATTTAGAGGGAAAATTGTCATTTTTCACGAACCAAAATATCAGTCATCTTTTAAGCCCTTTTCTGACTCCTAAAAAAATGAAAAGATTGCCGAGCGTTTCTTTTACACTCGTTAAAACGAAATTAAAAGACGGTCCCCTTATAGCTCTTTTCTGACCGTAAAATCAGGAAAAGATTGCCGGGTTTTTGTCGTTTCAAACTCGATACGGAAATAAAACGACGTGTCCTTGATCGCTTTTTACTTTTCAGGTCAGTGGCACTAATTATGAAAGTACTCCTTGTCGCAAGATCAAGCGGTTCCCCCAGGTATTATTTTATACTTTTTCGGGCTTGAGGGACACAAATCTACGAAAAAGTTCAACTTGGAGTCTTCTTAAGTTTTTCAGACTCTCTAAAATTGAAAAACGCCGAGTTTCTCCTATACTGGGCTCGTTAAACATTTCACAGTAAAGGACCTGTTCAATTACAAACAGGAACGAACCACTCCTTCCTAGGGTTCGAATCAAAACTAGGTTGGACTCATCCGAAGGATGAGCTTATAATCAAGCATATGTTATCCTCCTCAAGCTTGTTAAAAATAAAGAGGTACTTGCCAGAAATGGTGGGGGAAAAGAGAGAAGAATGAGCCTATTTGTTACCTTTTGTCTCAGAAGAAACTTTATTACCACTCTTGAACACGACACTTTTCATTCACCTGGGTTGGGAAATCCTTTACCTCACAGTTGATCAAACCACTTTGAAAGTCTTCAACCGGGTTCCGGGGATTAACTTTGAATCGTTTATCACCAAGCCATCTGTTGTGTCGTTATGTGTTCAAGAGGTCTGCAAGAAAAACTTTCATCTGCAAAATACTTGTCATCCATTTGACCATCCCTGAGTCAGTCCTTACAGCAACATTTCTTCAACTTGAACAATGATTTCGTGTTGCGGGCTTGCCTGCAACGGGTCGCTTTCTATCGACATCAGCACATTATCTAGAGAGATGACTTAGAAATCGTCAGTACCTTGAAGTCTGCATGCATCAATGGCAGGTTTCTCGCCTTTGACGTCAGTTTACATCATTGACTTTCGATCGAAGGATTCCGTGAAATGTTCGACATCAACTCATTCATTCACATCTCATGGATTGTACTGGGTACTTTGAGAACCATTGACATTACTGGTGGTCTCTCTCACACTTGTTAACAGTTTTCATCATCGACTGGTAATCAAGTGGTTTCTACCATGTTCGACATCAACTCATTTATTCGCATGGCTAGAATCGTACCAATTCGGGAAGTAGAAATGAAGACCCTGGATCTAGTTTCCACCATCCAGGCTGCGAGGAGTTTTGTATTCATTATCTAAGTAGACTAATCATAAACAGATGGCTGCGCCCATACTGTGTCTACAAAAGTCTATGATTATGATGTACTGCAAGATCATTCCTGTATCAGAGTAGTTAGTCTGTTAGTTAAAGTTTTAATCTGAGTATGGGAATGCCTACCTCAGTGATGATATAATCTTATACATGTATTTTGTGTTGAAAATTGCAGGTTCTGACCAGGCTCTCCACGAGATAATCCTTGAAATGATAAAGCGCTTCACCCTTCCTAGATAATAAAAAACCCTAATCTATTACAGGCTTCGCACTTTAGGGGGCAATCTGTTACACTAAAAAATGTCACCATGACTATTTACAGTTAGTATGGCTCTATCAACAGTCATGCTATCCTCTTAGGCAAGTCTTATGCCTCTGCTCTCCATGTCAAACTCCAAAAAGAGAGAAAGTCTTTATAAATGTATTTATCTCTGGGGACGCAGGTTCTCTCAACCTTACCTGCGGGGACGCACCCAATGTTCACGAAAACTGCGTCTTTGGACTCTCTGTATGTAAAGGGGCAGGTGCGTCCCCCTGTAAAGGTTAAAATGCGCAAGTTTCATCTTTAAAAAGTTACTTGTGGTCATTTCTAGAGCATTCTAGAAGGTTGTTCGACGTGTATTGAGCGCCTCCAGATGGTTCATGCACTCCTACCAAAGAGGAACTTATCCCATCAATAAGGGAGCTATCCCATCCAAAGAGGGGATTATCCCATTGATGGTGGACCTGATTAACTTCCTCTTGAGCACTATAAATACAGGCATTGGGCCAGAAGGAGAAGGGGTTGGAAGCTATACATTTCTAAGGGTAAATGCTGCAGGAATTAGGACTCCCATTTAGAAGCTTGTGAGGAGAGATTGCCATCTTTGCTTGTTCTATTTGGAAGTGGGTGAGCTTTGTCAAAGTAAAGGAGAACTCTTGATGGACCCTGGGAGGGACTTGCACAACACCAAGGCTCAGGTTGTATTTGTTCCTTTTGTTACCTATTAATGCAAATGAGTCCATTCTTCTCAATAACTTGTTATTTATGAGTTGTTTCATGTACTCCTTGGTCTATGTGTTAAATATGTTTTATTCTATGAGATTATCAAGTGCTATTTAATCGTTTGATTGTTAGTGTATGCAGGTTTCAAAGTGAAGGAGGAGCTCATCCGGATCAGTGGAGCTGGACTGCTACAACAGCGTTGGACTACAGGTAGGATCTAAACACTTGATTTCCCATATAGTAAATGCATGTTTAGAGAAGGATTGCTCTTGTTTGTCTTGTTTGTCACTAGAGAGTCTTAGGCTCCTAGGGAGGTTGGTTGTGTCCGCACAATCGATTCTTTCCGCCTGACATGCGGGTCAAGACCTTTCATGTCTGAATATTCCCAGGCAAAAGTATGCTTATACTTACATAGAACCTGAATTAATTTATACTGCTGATGTTTGTCCAGATCAACATTATATTAAGGGTTTTTCCTGGTTCTATTTCAATTTGAATGCTCTTATGGACAACAGTTGTGGGAATATGATTGTGATTTAAATTCTTTAAGGGGTCTCTTTGTGGATCATTATCAAGTAGAGATTTTAGCATTTGGCATGTTGGGTTTCCAATAACAACTAGTTTATTGATGAAGCTGTTGATTACATCATCTTCTAATTGATTTTTAAGTCCCAAAGCTTCATATAAGGAAAGGAGAGAGCATAGTTTTTCTTCTTGATACCTAAGTGGGCATAACTGAAGATTTATAGTAGGCGGACTAGGTTGAGTAGGAGGATACAAAATAAGATTTTTAACAACGTTTCCTTTTGCAATCGTCATGTTGCCAGTTTAACATCCTATATATGCATTTGTCGTTGCTAACCATGGTCTTCCTAGTATTAACAGATGTCCATCTAGTCTACTTCTTGGGTTGATGACCAGGAAGTCTACAGGATATTCCCAGGAGTCTACAAAGACAATAATGTCTTCCAAAGTTCCTTCCGGCTTGACCACTGACCTATCAGCTAATTCTAGCAGGGTTGAGGTTGGTTTTAAAGTTGTAATACCCAAGACATTATAGGTTTCGTAGGTCAGAAGGTTAATAGTTGCTCCCAGGTCTACCAATGTGTTTGGAAAAGTGCAGCCTTGTATTTGGATAGTCACAACTGGACTTCCTGGGTCTTCATATTTAACAGGAACTTGTTTTCCTAAAATAAGGTCAGATAATGTTCCTACAACATGAACTGTGGGTGGATCTTTCAATTTTCTCCCAGGCTTTTTCCCACATAATTCCTTGATCATTTTGGCATAAATTGGGATATCTCGTATAGCCTGCAGGAGTGGAATTTTTATACACATATTTTTCAACTCCCCTACAATATCAAACTCAGGGTAGATGGTTGGTTTAGTTATTGTGAGTCTTTCAGGGAATGGAGGCGAAGTAGTTGTGATTTTCTCAAGTTCCTGTTGTTCAATTGTGTTTCCTGTTGGTTCTGTTTCTAAAATAACCACAGTCGAAGGATTTATCATAATTTTCTCTTCTTTATTGTTTTCTTGTTCTTGATCATTCTGATTTTCTTCAAGAGAAATAATATGTCCAGACCTCATCCGGATCTCATTACATCCTAAGGGATTTATTTCATAGACCAGATTTTCAATGATTTGCACGTATTGGACATGTCTATTGTTGGGGTTAGGATTTGGCTAAGCCGACAATTGAGGATGCACCAGAGTTTGAGGATTAGGAGGCAACTGAAATGGAGCCTGTATTGTCGGTTGAGGTTGAGGGATCATCCCTATGGGTGGATTTACCAATCCCGTAGGGTGCTGCCAAGTTTGAGGCCATATTGGATTCTGCACAGGCATATTCGACCATTGTGAGGGATAGGAATTGGTAACTGGATTCTGCCATAATGGGGTAGGATATTACGAATTTGGCCATCCTAATCCAGCAAAATATTGATTCAGCCATGGTGATGTAGGATATGATTGGGATTTCCAGGTGGGATTGAAGGGTGATTGTCCCTGCCATGCGTTTCCAAGATTCTGTTGTGGAATATACTGTCCAGAATAAAATAAGGAGGGATATTGCATCATACCTAAAGGGCATGATTGCCATGGTTGATGTTGATAATCAAGTATGTAGGTTATGTTTCCTCCTCGGCCGGCATTCCATTTCAAATTGTTTCTTTCGACAACGTGGACAGAATATAGCCAATGCTCTATATTCCTCAACTTGCTTCTGTTTAGCCTGCAAAACATCGAACTGCATAGTCAATGTGCCCAAGATGTAAGTTTTAAAATCTTCTAAAAAATTACGAATTTTTGTTCGTGTTACACCACCACCTATGGTCTTACTGATTCGGGTGAGGGGATCCCATATTCCAGATATGGCTCGTGTACTGCCACGTGAACACCTAATACATAGCTTAACAATATTATCATATATTCTTGGTATATATCACCTTGGCCCATTAAATTCAACATTTCTATCCGTTCATCCTTCATGCCTTTTATTAAAGCAACTTTCAATACTTCATTTGGTAAAGTAGTATAAGGTGATCTTTGTAAGTTGTACTGAAATCTCTTAATATATTCTTCTAAGGTTTCACTGTCTTTTGTAGTCATTTTAAAAATTTCATCCTTTAGGTCCTTAGTTTGACAGTAATCCTGGTATTTGGTGAGAAAGGTATTTTTCATAACATCCTAGGAATTTATAGTGCCTCCTCCTAAGCCCATAAACCATCGTAACACTGCTCCTTTTAAAGTAGAAGGGAAGAGTTTCACTTTCCACTGATCAATGGTATAACCATAACCTCTGTACAATACATAAAACTCAAATAAAAAGGTATCTGGATCCTTCGAGGTAATCCCATGAAAGGTTGGGATATTATGTAAAGGGATAGCCTTCATTAGGGAATTAGCCACTAGATCAACAATAGGATATTCCAATGTCGAAGTTTGGCTTTGTTGCCCTTAGGTTGCCATCTAATCGAAAATTTGCCAGTAATTTTTGGGGATTTCTTAATCAGGAGGTATTATTTGAGTAGGGAAGTTATGGATATTACTTGGCTCTCGAGGGGGTTTTACTACGATGCCTAAATCTGGGATCTCGGATGATTTCTCTTATATCAAGATCACAGGAGATCTTGACCTTGAGGATCATGGATCTGCTCCACTGGTTTCTCCTTCTCATTCTTTCAAATTGCAAGAATTTCCCTATTGTGGAGGACTTGAGGGCTGAAAAATGTGCTTTGGAAGCTTTGCTCAGATCCTTTAGTTTTGTTGTGAATCTCAACATGAGCTGTAGTTTGTGATCTTCCTACTTGAGGGATTACAATAGATCCCTTCTTAGATACTGTTCAGGGTCCTACTGATGCTTGAGATTCAACTTTTCGAATAATTTCATTGATGAAGGTCGTTCTCCCAAGGCTCACCAGTCCCTGGGTTTTTGTGGTTTTTGATACTGCCTTCTGTTCTGTTACTACCTTATTCCTATTCTTTTTCTTAGTCATACACACTTACATAGCCTAATCGTATCAACCAAAAGTGGGCGCTAGGTGCAAGCTTTTTACTTGTTGCGTGCGTAGGTTCTTACCTTGGGTCTTCAATACCCAGCCTCTCAGCAATACAGCCTGTGGTTTGACAACCTCCCCGGAAACGACACCAAAATGTTGGGCACTAAGATGACTCTTTAAAATTAACTTAATCCTACCTTCATTAATATTATCAACCCGAGATTCATCTCTTATTTCAAGGCTATTGACACAATCTATGCAAAATAGATTCTTGTATTATGAAATGGAGTTGTCTATAATGCGACTTTTTGGAGATTCCGGTGACGGAATCCGGCGGAAGAAATTGAAGTTAAATCTTGATTTGTTGCAGTTAAAATGGTTTTTTAACTGCATATTTGGATTCAGCACCCTGGAAAACTCCTGGGACGCTTTCATTGTGCAGAAACTAGCTATCAAACTTGCGATTCCAATAAATTCCTGCCGGATTTCGACCGGAAAAACTCGCCGGAAAGGCTTTCAAAAAGTCGCGTTATAGACAACTGCTTATGAAATAGTGTAAAATGATTGCTACAAAAAAGTTACATTAAACATTATCCTAATTCAATCGTTGCAGATACAAATGATAACAACAAATAATTACTCATACAATTAAAGTTCTATGAAAGAAGACTATTTTAATTCATCAACCATTTTATCTATTGTTCAACAAATCCTATGCATAAGGAAGACTAATAAATCAAATGAATGCTTGAAAGTCTTACTTCTCAAAGATAACTTCTGGAATTCATAAACTCAAACCTTACATTTATGTAACGCAATCCAATTGACAATTTCAAGAGATGCATAATAGAATTACAAGATACAGAACTCAATCAATTATCTACCACGAAAGAAAAGGTGAGTGAATAGAAACACAACTAATGCAAATGTGGAAGAGTAACTAACTAATAATGATACATAATAGAAAGTAGGACCTTCGTTTATTAGGCCCACAGTCTCCAGAAGTATTTTCTTAGATAAATTCAATACTGAGGATTAAATTAAGATCTTGCGCAAATTAAATTCAAAAAGTTTTACACAATGACCTTAATAAAGTTCAAATTCATATTGTTGTATGTAATATACAATGAAAAAGTAATAATCAAAAAGCTCCTTTGTCTTTTCAATCACTGCCTTATATATTACATTAAAAAATGAATATGGAGCTATCCCGAGAATCAACAAATTCTCAGGATTTATCTTTTAACCATAAGATCCTCGAATAGTCATGATTGGTTTCCTTTGACTTCATTCTTCGATAACTCTTGACGTCGCGCTGTAATTTTCCACAAATAAGGCATCGACTGATCCAAAATCTAGCTCCAGTATCTTGAGGGAACAACAATCATTCAATTGGACTAATCTACATAACAATTTACTCAAATTATAACCCTTTCGATGTCTAAAAGACTCAAACTAACTATACTATCTTCAACTCGCTTTCATTATCCTTTTTCTCTTAAATCGTCACAAATTAAGGGCAAACTGCTTAAAAGCATAACATTTATTTAAAGAAATAACGAGAAGAATTATATCATTTTCATGGCCCAACATTACCCCATAGCTTACCTTATTGCATGTCCTCATGCAAAAAAATGATTAACATGTAGCAAGGTCAAAGAATAACTCGGGTAAGAATGTTCACCATACTTCCGAAATCCATTCTTGTTTTGAAGAACCTTGAAAGCTTCATTTTCTTCTCTTTTAGAAAGTTCATATTCAACACTGTAACCATCTAGAGGATACCAGATAACAAGGCATTTGTACCGACACCCAATCCAAGTGGGTCCTTCAAACATAACCATACGACTATAACGTTGCATCCGATTAGTTGTTGCCTGAAAATTTCTGTAATTAAAAGGCTCTCTGTTTTTTACCTCATTAGGAGATGCCTTCCATCGGTGTTGTGCTACCTGTAGGGCCTCCTCTTTAATGTCTTCAAAATACTCCAGACCTACTATAAGAACATCTTTATGCGTGGGGGCTAAAGCAGAAACAACCCCAGGTCATTCCATGAACCTTTTATGCTTTATAAAAGTTCGCAGTGGATTGTTAGGTTCTCCTCTAACCCAAAGGTCTAAACCATTCTCTCTTCTTTGGAATATGCTATAGGCCTTATACCATTTGATTTGATTCCTAGAAAAGGATATGAAAGCTTGGAATTGTAGATCCCTAATAAAAAGACTAGGGTTCTCATTCCTCTGTTCTTCTAGAAAAATAGTTATGCATGTAAAGTTCACATAAGAAATACTTGACATTATCCTCCTACTCTCGAAAACACTTAATATAATAAAAAATAGTAGTGAGCTCAAAAGGTTGGCTAGACCGCATGCCTTGTACTTTCTGTAATAAATATCGTTCAAGTAGAAACATGGCCTAGTTTTTCACTGGAGATCTACAAGACAATGCATCAGAGTACAAAGAGCATATTTCCTTGGTTTGCTCCAAATCTTTTTGGAGTTTCCCTTGTAATTTCTCTGTTTTTTTTCTCCATTCTAAGTTCAACATGGGTTTTGTCTTCGGTAAAGGCCAATGCTTTTACTTTTGTAGAAGCTCTTGGTGTTCCGCCCAAGGTATCACTTGCTCTCAGTATTGTGTCAATTATTTTTTATGCCTTTCCATTCCCTATTTTATACTTGGATAGTGGTATCCTTGACCTTGAATAAGTGAGAATAAGGAAGCACTACTTCGATTTGTGTAGCTCTGTTAATAGTCATCAATAGGTTTGTTTGGCTTTCTGCTTCCAACGTAACCACATAAGGGTTGATATCTGTTTGAATTCCCATAGAATTAGTGGGAATATCCTCAGTTGGAGTTTCTACATGGTTGATAGGAGTTCGCTTAGGTTGAGTTTCTGCATGATTAATGGGAGTTCCATCAGTCTGAGTTTCTGCATGATTAATGGGAGTTCCCTCAGTCTGAGTTTCTGCATGATTAATTGAAGTTCCCTCAGTCTGAGTTTCTACATGATTAATGGGAGTTCCCCCAGTCCGAGTTTCTACTTGATTCAAGAAATTCTCACTTTGGATTCCAATTGTCATAGTTTAGTGTTTTCTTTCTACAACATCCTCTAGAATTTTTAAGCCATTTTCTAAGTTGTTCCATCCTTTTTCTTAGTTTTTTATTTTCTTACTTCAATAGTTTGATTCTCTGCCTATTCCTTTCTTTCAACCCTTCAGTAGGTTCTAAAATCGATGTTGTAGATAAAGATGGAGCAATAGTGAAATTTTCGTTAACAATACATACTTCAAAATTTTCAGAATTTTCATCAATCAAAACTGTAGCAATTGAGTTATCTTTAGAATTTTGATTATCAGGGGTCAATGGAATGGTCCCTTCTCTAGAAAAGTCTGGTTCTTTCATAGTTTCGGTTGATTTTTCTGAATGTTCTTGGCTATGCATGCTTGGTGAAGATGGCAAGATCTCAGTATTATCATAATTAGGGGTAGAGGCCGCAAAATTAGTAGCTGGTTCAGATGGGTTCTCAAAATAGTCTTCATTCCCTTCAGAAGAAAAGAGGGTTCCCATATTTTCCAAGACCTGGGCTATTTCCTCTTCACAAATTCGAGGTGAGTTAACCTACTTCTCCATAGGGTGTTCTTGAGACAACTCGTTCTTCGACACATGCTCAACAAACCCTAGAGGCTGCTTTGACCCGGCTAGTGTTTCAGACCTTATAGACTTAGCTGGAAAAGAAACTAGGACAGAGGCTACCCTCTTCTCAGCTCTAGTCAAGTTCTGCAACACTGGGGTTTGACTATCACTTTCCTCTCTTGGCTGACTGTTTACTGTTTCAGGGGGAGAACATTTTCCATGTCTGGTTGAATGTTTTCCCTATCAGGTTGAGTATTTTCTTCCTCACACATTTCTTCCACAGATGGCAGGTCATTATGTCCCAGCTTAATTGTGATAATTCCAATTCCCTACTGACTATCAATTTTATTAAACAGTGGTGGTTGAATGTAGCACTTGGGTCCTTATCTCTACCCAATCTACGAGCAGCTTCATGTAAAAGGAAATTCAGAAAGAAAGTTATGTTTAAGACTATTTTATGTTTTAAAGCTGCCAATAGTTTGAGATGGTGTGGTCTTACCACATCATGGTAGTCGTCACATGTAATGTACCTAAGGATTATGTCTGCAAGCTCCTTCCATGGTTCTCCAAATCAAATAGGGTGGAATCCTTTTCCTTTGTAGATGAATTCTTCACTAGGGTCTGTAAACAATTCCATTGCACTTTGGAGTATGGTATGCTTGTCTATCCACTTGTCTCCTTCCATGGAGATACTTTTAACTTCTGCCAGGATCATTTCATTGACTAGTATCCACTTACCTTTAACCGTTGTGACTTCATTACACAAATTCTATAAAAATTCTAAAGCCACCACATTATCAAATCCTTGCAATCGGGTGAAATATTCAAGCCAACCCACCTTCTCTAAGATTCTTCAGGATTTCTTAGTAACCTGTAGTGTAAAAAGCTCATTTTAGATGGATTTATCCCCCATTGTTGCTGGTTTGGAAGAGACCGCTGCAAAGAAACTATATACAAAGTTGTTTCAATATGGATTTCTTCTAATAGAATGAGCAATATGGCAACGTAACATCGTCCAATGTGATTTTATGTGACAGAACTTGTCATATTTGTTAATTGTGCTTAGTCATGTCATGGACATGTTATGCCTTACCCCCTCCAAATAGGAAAGGTCGACCACGACCGAGAAAGTTATGGAAATTAAATTTTCACATGGAAGCAATCATTATCGCAAAGGGGAATGGTCAAATTGAGCATAGCCAGATGGAAGAATTAATTAAGTGTAATAAATTCTTGGATTTCTGATGTACAATAATGATTAGGAACTTTTAAAAGGAATAATTATAACGATATACCATGTGTAAAAATATTGTCTTAGTAAATAATCTTTGAAGATCATAAAAGCATATGTCGGGTGACAATCCTTTATAAGTAAAATCCAATTACGGAGGTCTGAAAGTTTAGAATTTATTCATGTCATAGTTAATATACCACCCAGTTCGTCCCATTCGATAACCCAGTTGATTGTAACCATTATTTAAGGATATGGAAAGACCTTATTTTAAGACCCATAATTTTTCCTTGTTGTCGGTGTAAATCCCTAGTATTTTGGCATAAATTCTTATTATTTTTCGATGGGAATCTTGGAAAGCTCCAGCAAAACTCACTGGCCTCGAGTTTCCTTTTGAGGCTCCATCAAAGTTTAGTTTTACAAAGCCTTGTGGAGGGGGAGAATAGGAGGAGGGGGAGATGAATCTTGGATTATGAGATATAGGAACAAGTTTTTGGGGGACAAGGGGAGGTACCAAAATTATGGAGAATGACTCTTTTAGCTTAGGGACAATCCTAGACTTAGGGGGACCAACTTTGAAAGGATATGGTTTCCTATAGCATTTTCAAGACTTGATTCCAGGTAAAGTCTTGGGCATAATTTTTACTTTTGAAGATGCAAGAATTACACTCTTTCCATATATTCCAGGATATGAAGACGGGTATTAGTTTCCAGGCTTTGTTGATAATGGGGGAGGTGAAAGGAGAGTCTCTCCAATTTCCAGGGTGGCAATGATGTTGGGGATGTGAAGATAAGATTGACGTAAAGTCTATGTTAGTTTTCCCACAGTCCAAAGGAGAAAGAGAAGGAGGTGAAGATATGGTTCAAATCTTCCCCTTGGGAAAAGCATAAATGATAAACAGAGGGACCAACAAAGTCTCTTTTCAAAATATTATCCCAGGTTAATTTTTTTTATTTTTAAGAACAAGCCATAGAAAGAGTGTGGTTTTGGGAAAATGTTTATACTTCCAGAGGTGTTTCCATTTCTAACTCTAATCCCCTTCGTTCATCCCTACCCATTGTGATGCTCTTTGAGCCTCAAATGTACGTTTTAACCCTATACAAAAATTAC
This sequence comes from Pinus tabuliformis, assembly GCA_031772625.1. Taxonomy (NCBI): domain Eukaryota; kingdom Viridiplantae; phylum Streptophyta; class Pinopsida; order Pinales; family Pinaceae; genus Pinus; species Pinus tabuliformis. Next base: position 1,207,986,705 of record CM062807.1, on the reverse strand, counting down.
TTGAATACAAATTCTAAAACACAAAAAATAAATAATGCGAGAGCATAAAACATAAAACACATACACATAGAGATTTTCCCCTGGATCCCAAAACTGGGACTACTAGCTTGATTTTTCATTATATTCCTTTCAATTTTACAATACATATTTATACATGCCGAAGCATCTAATACCATGGACCGAAAACCATTGCGCCCAAAACCATGTGCGAAAACCATGCACAAAACCATAAGTAGGTTCGCCCACCTAATATAGGGTCCAATTTTTTTTCCCCGGGGCGCTACCCTGGACCCCGTAGAGGGGGGCTAAGCACCCTCCTCAAACCCATTATGACCCCACCGCTGCGCAATGAAGGCGGTCCTCCACGCCCCTCTAACCCCCCGGTTAACGAGGACTACTAGTCGTGGAAAGAATATAACACAACCCAACACCTATAGCATTTTGAAGACTTGATTCCAGGTAAAGTCTTGGGCATAAGTTTTACTTTTGAAGATGCAAGAATTGCACTCTTTCCATATATTCCAGGATATGAAGTCGGGTATTAGTTTCCAGGCTCTATTGATAACGGGGGAAGTGAAAGGAATGTCTCTCCAATTTCCAGGGTGGCAATGATGTTGGGGCTGTGAAGATAATATTGAAAAAAATTCTATGTTAGTTTGTCCCACAGTGCAAAGGAGAAAGGGAAGGCGGTGAAGATATGGTTCAAATCTTCCCATTGGGAAAAGCATAAATGATAAACAGAGGGACCAACAAAGCCTCTTTTCAGAATATTATCCCAGGTTAATTTTTTTTTATTTTAAAAGCAAGCCATAGAAAGAGCGTGGTTTTGGGAAAATGTTTATACTTCCAGAGCTGTTTCCATTTCTGACTCTGATCCCCTTTGTCCCTACCCGTTGTGACGCTCTCTGAGCCTCAAATGTAGGTTTTAACCTCGTACATAAATTACTTGCATACGAATTCTAAAACATAGAAAATAAACAATGTGAGAGCATAACACATAAAACACATATACACAAAGGTTTTCCCCTGGATCCCAAAACGGGACTACCAGCTTGATTTTTCATTATATTCCTTTCAATGTTACAATACATATTTACACATGCTAGAGCATCCAATAACATGGACCGAAAACCATCGCGCCCAAAACCATGTGCGAAAACCATAAGTAGGTTCACCCACCTAATATAGGGTCCAATTTTTTTTTTCCCACGGGGGAAGGCCCCATACCCTGTAGAGGGGGGATAACCACCCCTCTCAAACCCCCTGTGAACCCCTCACTGTACAATCGGTGCAATGAAGGGGGGGCTCCACCTCCCTTCTAACCCCCCGGTTAACTAAGGCTGCTAGTGGTGGAAAGAATATAACACAACCCAACACCTATAGCATTTTAAAGACTTGATTCCAGGTAAAGTCTTGGGCATAAGTTTTTCTTTTGAAGATGCAAGAATTACACTCTTTCCATATATTCCAGGATATGAAGTCGAGTCTTAGGTTCCAGGCTTTGTTGATAATGGGGGAGGTGAAAGGAGAGTCTCTCCAATTTCCAGGGTGGCAATGATGTTGGGGCTGTGAAGATAAGATTGATGAAAAGTCTATGTTAGTTTGTACCACAATCCAAAGGAGGAAGAGAAGGAGGTGAAGATATGGTTTAAATATTCCCCTTGGGAAAAGCATAAATGACAAACAGAGGGACCAACAAAGCCTCTTTTCAGAATATTATCCCAGGTTAATTTTTTATTTTTAAGAACAAGCCAAGAAAGAGTGGTTTTGGGAAAATGTTTATGCTTCTATAGGTGTTTCCATTTCTGACTCTGATCCCCTTGTTGTCAAATTTGTGAGGATGTGATAAGATTCTTTTAAGTTAAAGTTTCCAGTGAGATGATATCCCCACCTAAGAACATCTTCGTCTTCTTGATATTCAAGGCTCCTTTTGGCTAAACTTGTGGAAAGAATACGAGCCTTCTCTAGGTAGGCTTATATTTTTTTTTCTGCGAGGGAATCTTCCACTTTCTCCAGGGATAAGATGGGTTTGGATCGTCCCAATAATGTGCTACAACCCTGAGTCCTTGTTGCATGCATTCTGCTTTAATATGACCTTCATCTACCAGAGAACATAACTTGGGCCATTGGTTCCATGAATCCTCCCAAAATAGGGCCATTTGGACATTTCTTATCTCCCAAAATCAGTATTAGAAATAATTTTTTCCAAGTTGCGTTCCGTACATGGGAGCTAGATGGTGCTACAACGATGCCTATAAGTTGAGAGACAAGGAAATCCTTAGCATATTTATTGGTCCACATCTTACTCCACAAAGCTAAAGAAATTTTGATCCATCACCATAAGGTCTTCACACTTAGGGCCTGGATTAGAATAGCAGGGTCTCTTAAGCCAAGGCCGCCCAAGGACTTGGGTAAACAAATTTTGTCCCAAGCTACAAGGGCCCATTTTATTTCCAGCTTTGCCCCTCCCCATAAGAAATTTCTTTAAATATTTCTAATTTTGTTGAGGATGATTTTTGGAGAAACAAGGGGTGAAAGAAGATACATTGGCATCCTTGTCTGACATAATCTTCCTTGGAACACCATGCAACCTAACTACATATTGTATGAAGACCTGTGCTACATCATTAGCTAAATAGGTAGACTTCACTGGAATGAATTGTGATACCTTTTTCAGCTTGTCCACCACAACCATGATGGAATCATGCTGTCTAGATGTCCTCAGAAAACCTATGATGAAATGCATGGAAATGACCTCCCATTTCCACTCTGGAATCAAAATTGGTTGTAGTAATCCACGTGGGTTCTTACATTCTAATTTTACCTATTGAAAATCTAAGCATATATTCACAAACTTTGTCACTTCCTTCTTCAAATTCAACCAATAATAAAACTTCTTCACCGCAAGGTCTTTTTGTATCCTGGGTTTCCTAAATACAATTTTTCATGGAATTCTCGCAAGATAGTCTTCTTGAGCTCACTGTCATTCGACACATAGATTGTATCCCTAAATCTAACCAAACCATCCTTTGTGAGATGATAGACCACATCTTGATCACTTGTACCCTATTGTAACCTATTCCTAAGCTCCATGTACCTGCCATCTTGTTTTCCTGCTTATAAAAGTTGATCCTATAAGTCCATCCCATAATAACTAATAATTGTTATATGATTCACCTACACTCTCCTGCTAAGAGCATTTGTAACCCTGTTTTCCTTTCCCTTAATGTACCAGATCTCAAATTCAAACTTGTTAATAATTTCCAACCATCTTGTTTTCTTGTCATTCGAATTCAGCTGGTCAAACATATACCTCAAACCACTGTGATTGCTCATTAATACAAACCTCCTTCCAAGAAGATAGTGTGTCCACATATTCAATGCATGGATGATTGCTTCCAACTCAAGATCATGTGTTGGATAATTTTTCTCGTGCTCATTCAACTTTCGTGACTCATAGCACACTACTTGTCCTTCCTACATTAAGATGCCACCAATTCCTCTCTTTTAGGCATATGTAAAGACGACAAACTCTTTTTTCTGGATTTGCAATCTTTAAGACTTGAAAAAAATTCAACCATTGCTTCAATTGCTTAAAACTTATTGCACATTCCTCGGTCCATTGAAATTTCTTACCTTGCCTCTGTAGTGACGTAATAAGATATGCAATCTGAGAGAAGTTCCTAATGAACCTCCTATAATAACCTGATAGCCCCATACATGATCTTTCCTCATCCACATTTATAGGAGTTTCCCATTCCATGATAGCTCTTATCTTCTCTGGGTCCATTGCTATGTCTTCCTTGGAAACAACATGTCCCAAGTAATGTACCTATGTCTAAAAGAAATCACATTTCTAATATTGACATAGAACTTATGCTCTCTTAGTAATCTCAACACTTTTGCTAAGTGTTCGACATGTTCTTCCTCATTCTTAGAATATATCAATATATCATCAATGAACACAATAATAAACTTGTCCAGATAAGGACACGACACACTATTCATCAAGCACATAAAAGTAGTTGGAGAATTAGTCAAACCAAATGGAACTACAACAAACTCATAATGCCCATACGTAGTCTGAAAACTAGTCTTGTAGATGTCCTCTTTTTCAATGCATACCTTATGATATCCATATCTCAAGTCAATCTTCGAGAACACTACTTCTCCCTTCAACTGGTTGAACAAATTCATCAATCCTTGGCAATGGATACTTGTTCTTGATTGTCACCTTGTTCAATTGCTTATAATCAATGCATAACTTGAGAGTACCATCCTTCTTCTTCAAAAAAAACACTGGTGCACCTCAAGGTGATACACTTGGCCTAACATATCCCTTGTCAAGAATTTCCTTCAACTGCAACTTCAACTCTACTAACTATGGTATGCTCTTCTTGTATGGTGTCTTTGATTTTGGTGCTGCCCCTAGTACCAACTCAATAGAGAAGTCCACTTCTCAGTGAGGTTAAAATTCAAAAATCTCTGCTGGAAACACATCTTGAAACTGTTGCAAGAATTGGGTACATCTTCATAAATTTCGCATCCTCAACATCCCTACCTTTATCGCTAGAAATATGCACTACAAATAACACACACCCTTTTTTGCGACTACACTTTTCCTGCATAGTTGTCATCCTTCTAAATGATATAGCTTTCTTCTTACCCTACAAGCTTCTCTATTCTCCATTGTCATCCAAGCATTCAATAACTTTTTCATAGCAGTCCACCTTAGTCTTGTGAAGATACAACCAGTCCATACCCAAAAGCATACTATATGATCTCAATGACAGTACATTCAAATGTGCCGAGGTAGGAATACGACTCAACTCGAATGCACAAGCTCTTACTCGATGATGAACTCTCTTCTTTGTACCTGTAGCCAAATGCACTAACCATGATTTTTCATGCACTTCTTTATTCAAACGACACTTATCCACTAGGTTAATATTAACATAACTATAATTAGATTCAGGGTCAATCAAAATAGAAAGAATATGATCACAAATCTTACCATCCATCTCAATGATAAATGCATGGTGATACGCCTTCCTGTTATCCAGATCTACATGAATCCGAGGAATGCTCTCCCCAACATCCCCAACTATCTGTGCACCTTGTGCACTATAAATTTGAAGCCTACCACCTTGATTCTACAGACACTCCCTTTTGAGATGCTCCTTGCAACATATCGAACACTGTGACTATCCCTTACCATCACCTTTATTTTGCTTCCCTCCAGTCTCTGACCCACTAAAATTCTTGTAAGGCGCAACATTTTATTTCTCTTCTTCATTCTGAGGTCTTTTTCGTTTTGGTTTCCATTTACCTTTAGCTTTGTGTTTCCCTTTCCAACCTTATTGAGATTCTATCTTACACTTTGATTGCTCATAATACTGCTACAATTTCCCAATGTCTTCTTCAAGTGACCAAGGCTCATCATACTCAATCTGATCTAAATGCTAATGGAAATCCACTGACAAATCTCTCAACTTTGGCTTTTTCATCCTTAAGATACAGTAGATACCTCAAAAACTCTAGGAACTTGGTCATATACTCCTCATCCATCATTGGCCACATCTTTAGCTCATAGGATTCCTTGGCTTTGTTGTCGTAATATATCTTTTGATGAATATTTGCTCCTGAAAAGTCTCTTGAATTCATGCCAGCTCAATTATTTTGTCCTGATATCTCTAACCCACTTTGCATCTCCCCACCAGATGTTTGCTTTACCTTTGAGGATGAATATAGCTATTCTGGCCTTCATGTTTTTCGTGTAATCATGCAGCTCAAATAACTTCTTCATCCTGAGAAACCATGCCTTTGCATCCTCTGCCTTCTCCAAATCCCCATCAAAGGTAGGTGACCTCGATTTGTTGAACTCATCTGGAAAATATCCCCTTCCACTCCTCCTATAAGGATGATAATGATGATCACTATGGTAACTATCAGAACCAAAACTAGAATAGAACCTGTGTCCATCACCTCTCCTATCCGGTGTATCCAAGAGCCTGCCATCTATGTTCGTGTCATCTCTATTTGACCTATTCCCATAATATGATCTATTGCAATATGACTCATTTGTCCTATCCTCCTACCCATGGCTGGTTTTAAGCAGTCCTTGTCTTTGCAGGTATGACAAAATATGAAGGATTAATACATTAACTTCTGCTTGTTTCTCTTGTGCTTGAATTATTATGTCATTATCTTCTTTGCAACTTCTTATTTCTTCCTTCAAACTTCTCAAATTGTCTGCTATATCAGGAGAGTACCTATCAACATGTTTCTCATTAGATCTATAGGAAGATTCTCGTGAACTGTAGTCTACTCTATTTCTATTCATCTTTGATCTTCTTCATGCAAGTATACCATGTCAGCTTAAACCAAAACATAATATAATCAACATACCTTAGTATAATCCAGACGAGGATATATGATCTGTAAGATCAATCACATTAGCACAATACATGTATAAATATAATCATATAATGCATAAACATCATTTCAACCATTATCTAGTTATCATGCATGACCATAGCAACCACATACCATGACCTCATACATGACAACTATAACCATGTCAATGTATGCATAATGACATATAGACACTGACATGCATAACAAGTTCATAACCGACATGCACACATGACAAATAAATCCAACAACAACACCATCAACTTTCACATGGTGACACAACTACAACCATGCCTACAAAATAAGTACATATACCACAATCATAAAGAAAACATATGCAACCAACATGTATGCATGACCAACACATTTCGCCCATCCAGTCCAAGAGGTGAACCATGTCTGATACCACTCTATAACAGCCTCCTCCCACATTTTCCCAAGCTAACCAATCCATTGGGGTAAACATGTGGCAAAGATTTACTATGATGCGATTCAAATCCCCATGTATAGTTAAGGAAGTGGAATCGACAAAGCAAAACCAATCCGACTTTTCTCAGGAGCTACATAACCTCCATAATACAACCAACCCTTCCAGGTGCCCAACCCTTGAGACAACTTGTCAATTTGCTGAGCTAGACCCCGAGTCACTCCCATGACAAGCCATGCATGCGACTGAGACCCGCTAGTTTCTCCCACAGCAAGGTTTGCATGCGACTGTGGCCTTTTTCAGGCAGTTCTAAGCCAACAAACCCATATTTTGTGCCACCTTTTAGGGCTAGGTCTCAGGCCTCTACCTAGAACTTCATGAAACTTGTAGAAATGATAAATAAAAATGAGTTAAAGCCACTAATGAAAACATTGGTACAAGGACTTGACCTTAACCCCACTAGCAATGATAGGCATTTCGTCAAACACATCACAAACCTATAATTTATAGGTCATAACCACAAATCTGAGCATAGGGGTCTCATACTTATCTGAGAATCATCAAGAAGATCTAATTCCCTCTCATAATAGTTTCATTATCATCTATTGGGTCATACATTCATTATTCATTCATTTACTAATCAAAACATGATGAGATCCATGACTAATATTTGTCATAAAACCATGCTTATAACCAACATATAACAACCATACTAACAATGATAGAACAACCATTAAAGCCACATAATAACAAACACATTTATAAATAACACACAAGAGGAAAAGAGCTCTTATTAACATACACAAAATGCAACCAAGCTAGGGACTTCCATGTACCACCTGACCATAGATTGGCTGAACCAAATCTTTCTTTCAGCCAATAACCCCCATGCCATATTCGAAGCATGAAAGTGGGACTCACAACAAAATCAATCAAGGCTTCCTCATGCTTTACCGTATATCTGCCAAGGGATTCCTAGGCCTGAAACCCTCATCTACACAACCAGGTTTTACCATAATCCCACAGGATCACTAGGCCCTAAACAAGCATGGATGCCTCCAGATCCATCCACTTAAACTGTGAGGAATTTGTTTGTCTCCACCTCTCGGTTTTATTGTGTATCACACCATTATCGATCAAGGGATTCCTAGGCCTACGAGGTCATTACCCTTTGGGATTTACCGTGTATCACTCCATTACCAGTTAAGGGATTCCTAGGCCTTATGATTAATATTGAGACCACCCCACTCAGCTTCAAATCCATCTAGAAACCTAGCTCAACCAAAAACAAGAGAACCCCATCACACCATGACTATCCAAAAATGGAAATGCAAGGCTAAAAGACACTACCACACTTGGCAAGACCCATGCCAATGAAAACAAGAGAACCAAAAACACACTTGCATGCCAAAACTAGCAAGGAAATCATATATGCAACTTGATACCTACAAGTAATATCACTATAACCACTTGAATCCCGCTCTTCCTTGCTTGATCCTTGCTTTCTTCTCCTTCCTTTGCCTACTTTTCCCCAATGCTAGAATGCTCCAAGAATACTCAAGTTTCCAAGAGTATGAGAGAGAGTGATCTAGGTGGATGTGGGTGGCCACCCGCCTATCCCACTTGGACCCCCACAACTGTCTCTTTTAGTTTTTCAGTTTCCTTAATTGTAGCAAAATTTACTATTTTTGGTAGGTTTTTCAAGTCTTGAACTTCCAAAGCTGTTTTGAGGCCCTAAATGACGTTTTTTGGGAAAAATGGGAGCAACATGGATCCATGGATGGATGTTTCTCACTCAAAAGTTGTAGTCCTCGGATAGATATTTCTAACGAGATATTGTGCGTGTCAAATGGAGATCGTATGCCAAAGTTACGACCCCAGGAAGTTGATGTACCAATTTACCCAAACGGGGCCCATAGTTTGGCGCTTCATCTCCTAGGGTTAGGTTTTTGAATGTTTAGGGTTTTCCCTTGTTTCTCAACAATAAATATGCCTTCAAGCCTCATTGTAAGACAGTTTAGAGGCATGTAGCCACCACATATCTTCTTAGGGATAAGCTACCATTGCCCTAGTTGGTTTATTTTCATTTCTATTTGTAAGCATATTTCAGTATTTTACATTATGAAATGAAGTATTATTTCTGCTACATCTCTGTATTTATCGTTATATCTATAATTTGTTGTCTGCTTGTTTAAATCCGAATCAGAGAGCTCTAAAACTGAACTGACAAAAAAGATTGTGAACTGATCCTTAGACGCCTCTTTATTAATGAGGCCTCTATTTTGTTCATTTTCCACTATTTTCCTTCATTTTCCTCCTCACATGTAACTTGTGACATTTCACCTTCTTTTTCTCCTCGTTTCCATTATTTTCATAGATAAAATGCCAACTAATGCCACTTTTCTTGTCCAAAGCCTTTGTTAATTTCCTTAGCCATAATAAACCAAATGGACACCCACACTAGGACGTTTTTCCCAACATTCAACTTGGAATATGTCTCCCATGACCTTGGTTATTAGTTTTCCTTTATTAACTTTATTACATGGAATTTTGACCAAGGTTGTTACATGCACAATATTTTTTGTATATCTCCCTTAGATGATTCCCATGGTTCATGGGGAAATTCATAGCCTAAAGCCTCCAAAAGTGTTTGACCAAAATATACATGGCTAAATTTGGGAGCAAGAAAATTATAAGTTTTAACCCTGTACAGAAATTACCTACAGAGGAATTCTAAAAAACAGAAAATAAACAATGACAAGAATATAAAACAAATACACAAATATTTCTCCTTGATCCCAAAACCCGGACTACCAGATTGATTTTTCACTATATTCCTTTCATTGTTACACTACATATATATACATGCCCAAGCATTCATAAACCCCAATTCATTAACCCTGGATTAGAACATAATCGTAGTTCCTTTGACCAGATATACAAAACACCATGGGTAGAAAACTATAATGCCCAAAATCATGTGCAAAACCCATTCACAAAACCATAGGTAGGTCCACCCACTTAATATAGGGTCCAATTTTTTTTGCCCCCTTGAAACCCCCCGACACAACGAACAAGGAGGGATTTTGCCCCCATGAACGTGCCACTAGTTGTGGAAAAACTATAACACACACCCAACACTAATATAATGCACCTAAATGGAAACTTAGAGATATCAAACACAAAAGAGAAAACAAAGCCTTCTTAAGCTTGAAGAGGAGGAATTCATAGAGTATTCCTTAAATTTCAATTCATGATCAACTTAAAATACCAAACATTTCCCAACATACTCAGTCATAACATATGAGTGATAATTCTAGTCATCCCATGAAGGAAAACTATCTAAAATAAAAAGAATGAGAGATCCAAAATCTCTACTACTAATACATTGGAACAATAAAATGATCCGATAGCTAAAAATACATAAACAAAACACTATATATACATTCTCTAGCTCTTAAATGGGGTAGGCTTAAAGCAGCCCAAAGCTTTAATATAAATCTAACACCAAGGGAGACCAATAACACCAAACCAAATTTGAAACTTCAAAATACTGACTAAAAATGAATTAGCCAACGTGTCAATAAATCCACAGAGCTATGTCAACTATGCTGAATATGACAACCCTAGAGACCACCCCATTGATATTCACTCCAATTCCTACCTCAAACTTCATACTCCCACCTACAACTTGTATTACGTTTCCCATTGATTCAAAATTGTAGTAATGAGTTAAGTATGGAATGTGTGTGTGTGCGATGTGGGTGATGCACATAGTGTCCCTCCTCCAATTATATGCTTTCCTCATTCTTTGACATAGTGATGCAAATGTACTAAGTTACTTAGAACATGGTGACATGCATTCAATGATGGAATTCATGAGCTTGGGTGACAACTTGAAAAACAATTGCCCTACCTTTTCTTATAATGCCTTCACTTGATCTTAATATCCTATTAACATGGTTATATGCATGCCAATTTGTTGTCCCCTCCAGAACCCCATTAAGTTTTGAGCAAAATTTGGCCCCCCTCTATCTTCTTTCTGGGATCTATATTGATCTTATCTCCTCGTTTCCTTACAACCTTATTTATTTGAATACTTTTTAAAATGAATAATTTATATAAACCTCCATATTTAATCTTATTAATTATGACTTAGATTCATTCGTTTAACCTGATTTGTTTTTTTCCATTAATAGGTTTTTAAATTTCTTACTATTGAAAATTTGCTTCAATTTTGCAAATATGCTCTCATAATTTTCTTCTATGATCTTCTTTTTTATTGATTGAAGTTTCTTTAGTTTTCAATTGAATACTTTTTTTTTCAACACTTATTATAACTTTTCCCTTTGATTTCCAAGTTGGGTTTGAATATCAAAACAAACCCCTCTTTACTCATTTTCTCCTTGCTTGAGTTCAACATCGAGCCCCTTTTATTATTCACTTAAGTGGTCATTTCTTTTATTCATCTTATATTCAAACTTACCTTCCCCATATATTTGAATTGGCCATGACTTCAAAAATTAAAGCCTTAATTCACCTCCTTTTACTAAGTTGTTTCTTCATTTAGAGATTGGCCCCCATGTCAAAATAAGGCCCTACTATCATCATTCAAACTATTCAAACTTTCGATCTCGTTCAATTTTTTTCCTCATAAGAACTTTTTCTCTATTGCATTCTTTATATATATATATAATTCACTGGAAATTTATTTTATATAATTAAAAAGATTAAATAGTAATTTTATAGTTAATTATAATTTTATTTGATTGATGAAAACTTTGATATAAAGTTTTGTCTCTAAGAATTTCAATTTATTTTAAATATTATTTATTTATTTTTGTTTGTGATTTAGAGGACTAGCTTTTAGCTAAGAATCTACGACCTAGGGCATCTAAATTTTCATAATCACATGGGGATTGCATCCAACCTTAGACACACCACTCATTAACATGATTGGATTTTTTGTGCCTATGAGGTTTTGAATCAACGACATTCACTAAAGGAATGCCTTATTATCTTGTGGGTAATTTATTTTAAATAAATTCAAAATAACTAAATTTTTTGTTTTTAAAAAATAACTTAATTTACTTTTAATATTTGATATTTGGTTTTAACATTTTTTCTTTGTGTGGTTACCTAGACCCATAGGGTTTACTATGATCTTCACATAAAGAGTGCCTTAACAATGTACTCTATCACCGACTATTCTAGGTCTCATGGGCTTGTTTTAAAATTTTTATTTTTATTAAAACACTTAATGTGTCATTTCGGGGAAATGAACATGGATGGAAAGGATAACTATAATTCTTCCCCACTACTCAATCTAAATTCAATTCACATATATAATTGATATTTTTATTCATACTCTCTATGATATTTTAATGTAGAACTGTTGCATTATAATCAAAATTGCAATTTTTGAATCTGGAAGGGGGTAGATGACCAAAGAATTAGTGGCGTTGTGGCGGGGGGGGGGGAGCTATCCACCCCATTGAATCCCATGGCCCATAAAATCAGGGGGTGGCATGGCATGCTCCCCCCATGCATCAAAAGTGTGCTAATACCTCTTAACTCATGAAGGAACTTGCTCAATGTCTTGTGATTTTTCTCTATGGTTGCTTGTTGATGTTGGTGGTCCAATGCAATGAGAGGTGGAAGAGTCAGCCGCATGGAAGCCCTGTAAGCTCGGTATTGAAGTTAGAGGATGAACATTTCCTACCACATTTCCCATCTTCCATGCAAATAGATGGATGGTGAAGGCTTGCTAGTAAAGTTTGGGATCTTAGTGCTCAACAAACCTAAATGTCTAGGGAATTGTTGAGTGCAAAGGGAGAGGGACACAAAATTATCCAACCCATGGAAGGCCTACAAAAACTATCTTTTGTTCGAATTCAACTGGTCCAGGAGAAAATATGGGCTCCTTGGATAGCTTGGTTTTCAATCTTTGTTATTGTGGTATGCTGGTTCACTTCTGGGATAGGTCCCATATTGTGTTTTACCTTGGTTGTTGGTCTTTATGGTCTATTTGGATTATTGCAATTCATTTTAAGGGTCAATCTGTGGTTCATGCTCAGGGGTTATAGCCATGATCTCAGTCTATCGACCTCTGGCGCATTCTATTCTTGGCATCCCCTGGAGCAGTCAAGTACACAATTGAGAGGAGGGGGGTTGCTATTCTCATTCTTGTCACATTGGTGGACTATGGGCCTAAAACAATGGTTAGTTCCCTAGGTATTGTGTTTAATTTTGAATTTTGGTATTTGTGGTATGTTTGGTTTATTGCAAGTCATTTTGAGGGTTAGTTTGTGGTTCACACTTAGGAGTTATGACCAAGATCTTAGTTCACTGGCCCTTTACATTTCTATTGTTGGTATCCCCTCCAGCGGTTGAGTACACACCTACAAGGAGGGGGGTTGTTATTCTTGTTTTGGTCGCATTGGTGAATTGGAGGCTTGCGACACTAATTCATTCCCTCGGACTTAGGTCCTTGCTATTTTCTAGGAACGTGGAAATTTTCCGTCTGGGCACTCTTTAGTAAATTATGTTACCTTGGTTGTCAGTAGTCTCTAGTTATTTTTAGTATGCCATGTTAGTGCAACCATGCCTATAGGGGTGCTAGAGAAAGGGAACAATCCAGTTGACTCTTTTTTAGGCTCTAACTTAAGCAGAGCTAGAAATTTCCCAAGCAGTCATTTCACACAACTTGTGAGAAGTGAATCACTACTTGGAGGGGCTAGTACACCAAAACATGGATTGTGTATCATATTCTAAATTATTAAGCAAAATTCTTACCATGCACAGGCAACAGAATATGTTAATGGAGCAACTCCTAAAGGCAAGGCATGATGACTGAAATGCACTTATTTCCTTCATGAATGACCTCCAAAGGTACCAATGACACATGCAAGATAGCTTGGCCTGTCTCCAACAAAACCAATGGTGCTTGCAAGAAAGCTTGGAACATCTAGATGACTACTTAGGCCATATGGAAAAAACATGTTCATTGTGAATTTCAGTTGCCACCTCCTCCTGGTTCTAGACTATAGAATCTTGCTCCAATAACTTTATCTAACCCTCAATGGCGATTTGTTTTGTCTTGATCTTTATGGTTTTCTATTATTGTGTTCCTCTCTGGTTTTAGACAACAAAATGATTTTGGCTTAGTGTAATCAGTTTTGGAAATTTTGTATTGGCTGAAAAATATGGTAAGAGTGAGGTGAGTAGAATTTTTCTAACCATTGGACAACAATGTAATTTTTTCATATGAAGGAAAAGTTTTGACTTTCAAAAAAGAAGTTACAATTTGAGATCTTGTGTTTTTTTTTGTAGGTTTGGCTAGTAAGACATGTCCGAGAAGATTGAAATTCCTATCACTTGGATACACAAAGGGTTTCCAACATGGTTTTTACCAACTATGCTACCACTCGCAGACTAATTTTGAAATGTTATGTTATCATTAATTTGATCAAATAATTATTTTTTGATTAAAAATATAATTTTAAACTATTACATTATTATTGTTTTTAATATACCAATTTATTAAATATTAACATTAATATAATATAATATTATAATATAATATTAACATTTAATGTTTACCATTTTATTAATTTAAAATAATTTTCATTATATTTAAAATTAAAAAAAGTTGTTTTTTCTTCTCATTTATATTTTCATGGTGAGAGAAACACACATTATTCCATAAAATGTTTAGAGCGTTACCTAATGTATATTTTTATTTGTAGTTTATACTTACACTCCATTTGGTATTAAGATTGAATGTCAAGCACTCACAAGACTTTTAAAAAGCATTTTGTCATATGTAATAGTATAGCAAATTTAAGTTGGAGTAAATTAAACCATTATAAAAATGTGGATATTAATAATAAAAGTATGGATAGTAATATTGATATTATAGATCAATTTTCTAATTTTTTATAAATAGAAATATAATTGGATAATCAAGTTGAAATTGTTGAAATCATTTAAAACTGGAAACATATCAAAAACTGGAAATATATTAAAACTGGAAACATATCAAAAACTGGAAATATATTAAAACTGGAAACATGCCAAGTCATTTACATTCACATATTGTTCTAGTTTATTTTTTTGTCCAAATTAGTTCAAAGGAATACTATAGCTATTCTAGCTATTAACTACTAACCTTGTTACTACATTTAGATTATATTTATACAAAAAACTCCATGAAGGTTGGAAAAACAACAAAACATAACACAAATATTTAAAAAAGAAAAGAAAAGGAACAACTACCAGTTGTCTGCCAACTCCTCCAGTGGGCTATCTTCCTGGACTGTGTGGTCACCAGTTCTAGCAAAGGTATGCATTTTCACATGTTGTGTTCCTTTTCTTGTTCCTGGCCACCCTAAGTACTAGATGGTGTCATTTCTTCAAGCTCAAATACTTCCTTCAGCATGCCAATTGTTGCCTCTTCCACCTTGACTTTCATGTTGTCGACTGTGAAGTACAAATTGATCATTTTTGTATTGAAATAGTCCAATTTTTTTTTCAAAAGCTCCAAATCCTTCCCTATTCCATTAATTTGGTTCATCATGACTATGAATTGGTCACAGAATTCCTGAGTGATTCTCTCCCCCATTTTCGCTACCATCACCGCAATGTCCTCCTTAGTTGGTGACCCCTATTCCTCCATAATGTCGTTGCTTGCAGGAGGTTCTGTAGAATGTCATTTTGAGAGCAATCTGTCCCTGTATACGAATGACCTTTAAATTTAATTGTTTCATCGAGCTCCTTATATTGATGAACAATTCCTTGTAAATTGTGGTGAACATCCTATCACATTGAATGTGATTCCCCTACCTCTGATTAATGTTGGCTCAAGCCTCCATCCCAGAAACAACCATTTTGTTTGTAATGTGTGTTGAGAATGAATGATCTAGCTTAAATGATGTACTTCCTGTCCATTCATTAGAGTTGATGATTAATAACATTTCCTTCCTCGATATGGATATGTGACATCCTAATTGCCTATCTGGCCTCCCGAAAGGGACCTTCCATGCCTCGAAAAGAATGAGAGGATGTAGTGAAATGTCAACATTATATTCCTAATTATTCCATTCCTTGGCTTTGTTCATGCTTTGTTAGTTTTTGTTCATGGAATGTGACATATTTGAGTTTGTGTTTGTTCTATGACCATTATCCCTTGCTCTAGAGCGACTCCCTTGTTGGCTTGTTCATATACCGATCGATTGTTCTCCCTTTTGACATGGAAAAAATCATAATCTTCCAGTTTGTTGAGAAGTATCCCTATTTGTTGAAGAACGGGGGACAATTCTGCTTCCTTTTGTTGCTTGATCTTGATGCACCTTTGAATCATGATCATTGAATCCCAAATTATACTTATTTGACATTGTTAGGTCCATATACTACTAGTGTAATCCCTTATTATTATTTTTGCAACCCCCTTATTGTATTATTGTGCCCATATAGTCACCATTTTGTTATTATTATGCTCCATAGAAGCCCATTATTGTTATTGTTGTGCCCCTACAATATTATTATTATGTAGCCTCTGATTGTATTGGGACCCCTTTGACTCCTATATATAGAAAGGAGGTCTTGTCATTTGTATCATCTAAGAATTGTTCATTTGTGTAATGTAAAGGAGGTTTCCCCCTCGAAGAGGCTGATTTTGAAGTCGTTTATCTATCTTTTATATCTTTTTGTGAGCTAGTTTCATAACCTTTGGTATCAGGGCTTTGGATTCTAGGGTTTTGCTACTCCAAACAGGTCATCGTGGTATTTTCATTATAACTTTTTTGCTACGAAGTTTCAGAAGCTAAAAACAAAACCCATTTGAGCCGAAATTGTTCTGAACATCAGGTCTGCATTTCAGAGCTTGTCTTGTAATATTTTCAGAGATATGATCTGAGGAAGTTAGGGTTTTGCAAGCTTCACAATTTCATCTAAAACAGGTCATCATGATATTTTTGAAATATATTGTTTTTTATGAAGGCACAGACTTTGAAATTAAAACCCATTTGAGCCGAAATATTGGTGAAACTCGTGCCCAAATTTTAGATATTGTTTCGCTATATTTTCGGAGATACGTTCCAAGAAATTTAGGGTTTTTGCAGGCTCTCGAATTACATCCTAAATAGGTGACCTTGGGAAAATCACCATAATTTTCGTTTTGAGCATTAGATTGAAATTTCGTCAAAAGTTACAGAAAGAGGAAGGATGTTAATTTTCTATGTATTGTTTTTAGGTCCGAAGGTCGAAACAGTGACACGTGGCACTTCGTACAAGTTCTCTCTACTGAAAAGGTATATAATCAGGTCATCTTCGAAGATTGGGCGTAACTCTTTCTTGGAGAATCTAATTTCGATTAGACTGGTAGCATTGGAAAGTGGACACAGAGGGCTACTACAGGTCACAATTGCAAACCTTGGAGATCCAGAATTTAAGAGATACAACAAATTCAAGATCAAGATGCTAAAATCAAGAAAAAGAATGACTCGAATCAAGAAAATAGAAACACCTAGTAAGAAAATTGGATGGATGATTTGAAGAATGCAATCAAAGATAAGATAAATGGTTTTATATGTGCCATGGAAGCAGATTTGAAGGAACAGATGGAATATTTGAAGAAATACATGGAAGTTTTGAAGGAACGGAAGGAATATTTGAAGAAATACATGGAAGGTTTGAAGGAAGGTGGGACAAAACTGCTACAAGAAAGGCTTCCTAATGACAAAAAGGTAGTAAAGGAAACTCATGATGAGAAAAAAAAATGTTAATCATGATTTCATAGAATCAAACATTTGATTGAAGACCCACCATGTTCCAAATATTGATATGAGGAAGTTTGATGGCAAGGATCCCATAACAATTTTGATCTACATTATGTGCAACTGTTACAAAAGGTACATATTGCATCTTTATATTTAGAACCGAATCAATTTTTATGGTATAAAGGGATTTGTTCTCGTAAACCACTTGTCACCTGGTCAATTTTCATGGAGGAAATGATAGCACATTATGAGGATACAAAGAGAAACACCTTTTTTAGCCAATTGATAAATCTCAAACAAAAGGGTTCAATGATGGAGCATATTGAGGACTTCCAAAAATTAAATATAAGGGTAAAAGATATTCTAGAGGAGCATAAGATTGATGTGTTCATAGGGACTTTAAAGGATAACATCCAACATGAGGTTCGCCTTTGGAAACCTTATTCATTGGAGAAGGCATTTAGGTTTGCAAGAAAAATGGAAAGAAAAATTATGACAACAAGGAAGCCTGCCACTCACAACTATAAACATGGAAGTGTTGTTTCTCCTAGCCTTTCACCACCTTTAAAGTTGACACCACAAAATTGGAAGAAAAAAGAGAAAACGATATTTGTTACAATTGTAATATAAAATACACTAAAGGTCATAAGTGTGTTGAAAAGAAATTAATTTACATAGATGGGGAAGAGGAACAAGAAAAGGAACAAGAAACGTCAAAAAAAGAGGATATACACTAGGAACCAATCCCAGAGAAAGAAGAAATGAATCTCGACATATCTTATAATGCTTTGACAAGAATTACCACTCCTCAAACTCTCAAGATAGAAGGACATATCAAGAAGAAAAATTTAATAGTGTTGATTGATTCAGGGAGTACCCATAATTTTATTCATTGTAAAATAGCCAAGGAATTGAATTGCTTCCTATATCCAGCACCAGAGTGTCAAGTAATGGTTGAAAATGGAGGAACCATAAATTGCTCTGGAAAGTGACATAATATCATGCTATCCATGGGAGAATATGTCTTGAATAATCCAATCCTTTCCATTCCAATGGTTGGTGCAGATGTTGTACTAGGAGTCCAATGGCTACAATCTTTGGGTACGATAGCTTTTAATTTTCAAGAATTTTTCTTGAATTTTTTTTTGGGAAAGTAAGGAAGTTGAATTAAGGGGTATTGAAGGGAAACCGAGAAATATAATCAACTCTAACAACATGAAAAATCTTCTAAAGAAAGAACAGCGGGTCA
Source organism: Pinus tabuliformis (assembly GCA_031772625.1). NCBI lineage: Eukaryota > Viridiplantae > Streptophyta > Pinopsida > Pinales > Pinaceae > Pinus > Pinus tabuliformis. The sequence goes on along the minus strand of CM062807.1, from coordinate 1,207,967,837 downwards.
TAATTGCACAATTATGTTCACTAGAGGTTCCCACATCGAAATCATCTATTTCAACAAATCTCCAAAACGTTTTGGACAATCATTCCAAGGTATTTGAGACTCCCAAAGGCCTCCACCTATTCGTGATTATGATCATGTTATTCATTTGATTCCAGAAAGTGTTCCCCCAAACATCATGCCTTACAGATATCCATATGCCCAAAAGACTGAAATTGAATGTATGGTTGCAAAAATGCTAGAGGTTGGTATAATTCAACCTAGTAAAAGTTCTTTCTCTGCTCAAGTGGTATTGGTACACAAGAAGGATGGATCATGGCACATTTGTCCGGATTATAGGGAGCTCAACAAGCTTACAATTAAAGATAATTTTCCCATTCCTGTCATTGATGAATTATTGGATGAATTACATGGAGCAATTTACTTCACCAAGTTGGATCTTCATTCATGATATCATCAAATCAAAATGAAGACATAATGACGCAGGGCTAATACCCCGGTATACCCACAGTATTCATATAGTATGGATATTCTCTTTCTACCAGGAATTCCTATGAACACCTTGGTTAAACCTTCATAAGCTAAGGTTAAGGTCCTTCATTTAATCTTCAAGCTGAAACATTTCATTAGACTTCCCATAGTCTAACCCTTCATTAGTCTCACTATCGGAACTTTATAAGTTAACTCTTCATTAAACTCAACCCAATCCTTAATCCCTCACATATATAACCTTGGTTAATCCTTTCCTAACCCTTATAACTCAATAGAGTATACCTTCGAAGCTTTCGACTTGCGATATGCGACAACCTTCCCCACCATTGATCTTTCACCCAGATCAATGGCTATCGCACTATCGCATCAAATCATTACGTGCCTTCGTCGCCTCTCGCATGCGATATGCGATCACAATCGGACTTCAAATAAATTAAAGCCACACCTATAACTTTTTGGGTCCGCCTTCTCCACAAATCTTTAACGCGATCTTTCTCCACCGTCGATCTCCATCTCGATCCGACAATTGTACTTCTTCCCGATCAATAAATCAAACCGACGCTTTATAACCGTTGATCAAGATCCGCTTGATCTGACGATCCACAACGATGTCGGGTGGACTACTTACGCGAGGTTTAACGCCTTTTCAGACCCGATGGGAATTATAAATTCTCAACCTATAAAAGTTCAGGTTCGCCCTTACGGTTAACACTCAATCAACTTACGGCCGGATATCTGTTAGATGACGAGGCCTTTAAATCCTACAGTCCAGATCGATTCTCGTCTTTCTCCTTTCACGAGTACTTAAATTGAATCTCCGCCATCCATTTCTTAGCTCTATCTTATGACTTAATCCTGGTTGCTTATCACAAAAAAATCTCATCCGTTGATCTTCTAGATTCAACGGCTACTGTGCATCAACACTTCCATTCTTCGCTCTTCTCTTCACTTGGGTTTCTACGCCAATTCTTTAATGTTTTCGATGCTTTCACTTCTTCAAGATTCTGGCCCTTCGTTGTTCTGTCACAACTTCTCTCCTTAATTTAACTCCATTTGTACGTTTATGCTCCTCCCCTTCACTGTAGCACTAAAAACTTTCTTATGTATTGTCAATGTGTGTACATAGCCGAAACACAAACTCTATGGTTCTCTCCTCTAACCATTTGCTGACTAACAATTCTAGCCAACACTCCTTTTGCTGGAATTGTTATCTCTAAGACAACTCTACTCACAATCGCAACTATGGAGCTGCCTCAACAACTTCTACCCAACCAAAACTGGAAGTTGTTCTATTACACTTCTCTATATTTCGCCTCTGTTTTGCACCTGCAACATAAGTTACATAGAAAAACTCTAGCCACATACATATTATAATTCAATTACACTGTACACATTGTACAAACTCTAAATTGAGTTGTTTGTATTAATAAACAAGTATTTACACAAGAATCTCTCTTTGGCCTGATTTTCTAGTCAGTGGCCTTTCTTCTCCTGCCCGTAGGCTTACAATCCGACTCTTTGACTCACTAGCTACTTCTCTAACTATTGAGTGACTAACTCTTTCTCGCCTTTTTGGATTACCTTTATACAAAAAGGTTCATCTGAACTAATTCTACTTCAGATCCTTAATCCACTGAACTAACTCCTCAATATTCTCTAAGTCCACTTTTAACTCCTACTTATCCCTAAGAGTCCTCTCTAACTCCTTGAATCATGAAACCACTTTCTAGTCAAAGACTTTCAATTGATTTCTAACTCTCTCAACATCATTAATCACTCATTTTCTCCTTCATTCGAGAGCAATTACAAATATCCTCACACTTATTTAATCAATCACTCAAAACATTAATAATTACATACATACGAATCCAACTTCTTTGAAAACACATGACCCCCTTTGTCTACTACTATACAATGATAGTTTCAAGCTAATGCTCCTGCATCACAGAAGACATTCCAAAAACAACATTTAGAATTTGTGAGGGTCATTATGAATTTTTGGTCATGTCTTTTGGCCTTACCGATGTACCTTCTACATTTCAAGGTTTGATGAATTCCATTTTCAAACCCTTCATTAGAAAATTTGTGTTAGTATTTTTTGATGATATATTAATGTACAACAATTCTTGGAAGGATCATGTTCAACATGTTGATAGGGTCATCAAACTATTGGAGGAGAAACAATTATATGAAAAAAGCTCCAAATGTTTCTTTGGAGTACAAGAGGTGGAATATTTGGGTACTTAGTTAGCTCATAGCTCATCTTATCATCCACCATCCATCACATCATATTTAAAAGAAAATTCTAAGGGTCAAGCAGTGGAAGATCACATCAAGCATCAACAACAAGTTCTCAAACTCTTAAAGGATAACCTCACTTTGGCGCAGAATAGAATGAAACAACAGGCAGATTAACATCACAACAAAAGAAATTTTGATGTAGGTGACTGGGTATTTCTACGACTACAACCATACAAACAAATGTCCAAGTTTCATGCTTAAAGAAGGTTATAGTTGAGAAGATCCCAGTTCAAACAATATTTCCAAAACTTGACGAGGAAGGAAAAATCATATTGGAACCTGAAGCAATCACAAAAACAAGAAATCAATAGCTATGAAATCGATCAATTTTAGAGTATCTCATCAAGTGGAAGAACTTACCGCTGAAGATTCCACATGGGAGGATGAGAATTTTATACAGCATTGAGCACAACAGTTTTTGAAGGAGAGGGGCATGTTAGGTCCCTATACTACTAGTGTAGCCCCTTATTATTATTAGTGCAACCCCCTTATTATATTATTGTGCCCATATAGTCCCCATGTTGTTATTATTATGCCCCATGGAAGCCCACTATTGTTATTGTTGTGCCCCTACAATATTATTGTTATGTAGGCTCTGATTGTATTGGGGCCCCTTATACTCCTATATATAGAAAGGAGGTCTTGTCATTTATATCATCCAATAATTGTTCATTTGTGTAATGTAAAGGAGGTTTCCCCCTTGAAGAGGCTGATTTTGAAGTCATTTATCTATCTTTTCTATCTTTTTGTGAGTTGGTTTCATAATAGATGCAGGCCCTTTGAGATAGAAATCTTTAATCCTTGTCAAAGGGCTAAAGTCTCGACTTGATTATGCGAAGCATTTCCCAAACCCCAAGCATACCTTTTCTCCTTTTCCGTTAAAGTTGTACAACACACCTCCCGCTCTTGCCTCCCTCGAAAAATTTATACAAATTTATTATCAAATTAAAAGAATGATATTTTTAATAAACTATAAAAATGATCAAAATTGATAAGAATTATATTTTTAAATTTCAACTTTATTTATTATAATAGGTGTAGTCTTTAAGTGTGACTTTTTGGAGTTTTCGATGGATTTGTGGTCGGAATCTAATAAAAAAATAGTTGGAATAATGGTGGGAATAAACGAATAGTTTTGAGAGTAATCTGTCTCTTATGTATGCTCCTCAAATTTTTATGTTGGCATCAAAGCCAATTCTGGGTTAACTCCCTTCTGGGAGGGCCAGGAAGATGGAAAATCGTAAATTTCTGAATCCTATGTTGGAGAGTGGATTGGGAGAGATATGGTAGGAGAGTGGATTGAGTGAGTAGTTTTCTCTGTGTGTGTTCTAGTTTTCTCTCTGTGTGTTATGGATTCCTTGGCTTCAAATAATACCAGATCAGGACATTTCTGTTGTGTGTGTTAAGAGACAAGCGACACCTTCATTACCTACTACGAACCTGTTAATTGATGATCGATCCCATCATGAGAGTGAAGGATGACTTGCTTACTAAATCTTTTCGAGCCAAGATGAAGTTCATTGGTTGATGGCGATGGCGCTTGTCTTCTCCAGCGGAAAATATAACGACACCCTCTCGGTGTTGGGGATTAATCGAAACAATGTGGTGCCTCCAAAAATTGGTAGCTAAGAAATCGTCATTTCAATCCTATATTAAAAATTACAGGTCTCATTTCAATTTTTTGCAAGTTCTAAATCCTTCTGAACTGATACGTTGAAACATTACGGGCTGTGTTTGACTCTTTCTTTTGGTCCAAATTCCATCCTTTCAAACGCTATACATATCTCCTAGTTTAAATTCTTTCTCTTCAAATGAGCACATGAAGAAATTTATTTATAGGACATGAAGGACGGTGGACGCCCACTGGCGTAATGTCATTGACAGAATATGATCAAAGAGAGACAAAAATGAATAGATGGTTTCTGCCAACAAGCTGATCTACAATGATTTATCCTTTGGTGGCATCCATGTTTTATCTCACAAAGTATGAAATTGAGGCTCAAATGTTATGAGCACATATGGAGAAAATTTTGGCTAGCTACAAATAAAATTATTTCGATTACTTTGGCAGTGGGGTTTTCAGTTATGTTATAGGGGTTCAGTTACACTGTAGGTGTTCACATCATTTGTATGCTTTGTTATTTTTGGGGGAAAATGTGATATTAACCATATGGAAAAGATGATAGAGGTGTAGTTAAGCAAAAATTTTCATGTTGGTTTTAGTGGTTTTCTATGGTTGTATATTAAAATTATATTTATTTTTGGTTTGTAAACCAAAGGTCCATAACCAATTATTGAACAATGAAATATAATTAGTGGTTCTCGACATTCTTCGGTGCCGAAAGAACAAATTACTAATTTGATTATGTGAATGTGTTATATGTTGATGGGTCTTGTTGTGCTTCGAGCTTCAAGACTTCAAGAGCATTAGTTACACGTTATTTTTATGAGATCCATGAGACAGGTCAAGTTGTAGGGTGAAATTTTGAGCACATTCAGTACCAAGACAACTATCCTAGATAACTATCAAACACATCGAGCTATGTCGTCTAACAGATGGGAGCTCGTCCATAGGATGATTCACTCCTTGGTTACTTTTTCTGACAGTTACAATGAGCTATGTAATTTGGCAAAATAATGTGTGTCAACATTGTTGACCATGCAAGTTCGTCAAAGATGGTCAGATACATTTATATTTTAAATGGAGTTCAAGTGGTAGCTCAAATATGAGGTGGTAAATAAAGAGGAGTTTTTGCGAGATTCCATAGTGGATGTGAGTGTCGATGAAGACCAGTGAGACAAATATGACTATATGCAATTTATGATTCTTGTAATAATCTTTGTAATGATGTAATGTAAACATTAAAGGGCAGACTTGGAATAATGCTTACAATATTATATAGGTAAGATTAGTTTGTTGGTTGTTGAGTTTTCTTGAGAGATTTTCTCAATAAGCAATCTCTTGGTTTATAAATTATTAGATATCTTAAGCAGTATATATGTGCCATGCAATTTGGCTGTGAGTGGTGGGAATAAACGAATAGTTTTGAGAGTAATTTGTCTCTTATGTATGCTCCTCAATTTTTTATGTAAAATTTGTGGTCAAATCTTGATTTATGTTGTTTAAACTAGTTTTTTTATTGCACATATATGGATTCAACACCATCAAAAACCACTGGGGCACTTCGATTGTGAAGAGTTCACCTGTCAAACTTGTGATTTCAATAAATCCTACCGAATTTTAAACAAATTAAATTAAAAAAAAAACAAACTGAAAAACTTTTTAGAAAATCTCACATATAAACAATTGTATTATAATAAAACTATACAAATTTTTTTTTATATATATATAAAATAATTATCCAATAAATATATTTTCAAATTTTAGCCCTATTCACAAATCTTAAAACTATTTTCATGTGGTTTTTTTTAATATTACTTATAAAAAATAAGTGGACACAAGCCACTAAAAATGTAGTGCTCGCATTTAAGTTCAATTTTCATTTAATATTTATATTAAAAGTTAGAAATTCTTTTAAAGGTTATAGTTTTTAATTAACCCATTAACAAAAAGTTATTGTCACATATTCTTTATAATAATTTAAATTTGACATAAGATTTCCTACAACTGAGAATATGGGTGGGTATCACTTTTATGTTTTGATTCATATTTTTTAAAAATATTTAAAATTGAAAATCAAACATTCTACGATCAACATTATTTTCTTAGTAAAATTTTCATTCCAGTTAAAATATGCATAAGCTATACTTAAAATATAGATAATATAGATATCGATTTTTAGTGTTAACTATATTTCATCCCATATTTGATTTTAACTATATTTAAGTTGAAAATTATGAACTTACCAATTAAGAATATAGTTTCAAATTTGTCAACAGTTGCATATGGAAGACATGAATTGGCAAATAACACTAGAGGAGCTCACAGGTGCGGATCACCAGGAGCTCCTACAAGCAAATACGCTGCTTAGGCTTCACATTAAACTCCCATAATAAATAGATACACTTAGTTAGGGATAGTAAATCAAATCCCTGAATGATAGGAACTGAATGTCCAAGAAAAACACAATCATAACTACGTAACAATAATTACCTAATCTCCATTAATTCTAACACTCCCCCTTAATGGAGAAAGGGTTCTTAAACACACCTAATATGTCCCTAAACAAATCAAACTTCAGTCTTCCCAGAGGCTTAGTAAATATATCAACCATATTATCACAAGAATTACAATATTCAACACAAATCTCTTTGGACTGCACCTTCTCCCTGACAAAATGAAATTAAGTGTCTATGTGATTAGTGTTTTTATGAAACACATGATTATAGGCCAGTTTCATGGAACTTTGATTATTGCAATTGATAACCGTAGCTTTTGTATGTTCTTCTCCTGCATCTTAGAGATGTCTGTGCAACCAAACTGCCTCACATGCTCACATAGCTTGATATTCTGCTTCTGTTGAGGATAAGGCAACAGTATGCTGCTTCTTGGTGCACCAAGAGATGACCCCAGACCCAATGCTGAAGGCATAACCTTTAATTGATCTTCGATCATCTAAATTTCCTGCCTAATCAGAGTCCGTATAACCTGTCAAACTAACATCAAATGAGTCAGAATACAAAATACCAAAGTCTGAAGTTCCTTGCAGATATCTCAACACTCCTTTTGCTACAATCCAATGGTTCTCATGAGGTTGAGTCATGAACTGACTCAAAACACTCACTGCATAGGCTAGATCTAGTCTCGTTGTAGTCAAATAGATAAGACTACCAACCAACTGTCTGTACAATGTTGCATCTGCATATTTCGAACCATCATCCACCTGAAGTTTGTTGTTCTGTTGTAAAGGCACAAATGCAGCCTTGCACTCATCCATTTTGAATTTAGTCAACAAACTCTTAGCATACTTACCCTGGGACAAGAAAGTTTGGTTTGAATCTCTCCAAACTTCTAGACCCAAACAATAATGCATTTCTCCAAGGTCCTTCATCTCAAATTTCTGTGATAACTGCTGCTTGATTTCTTCAATGAGATTGTCTACACTCCCTGTCATGATCAGATCATCTACATATAAAGAAATCAACACTATTTGTCCCTCATCATTAAACACAGTATACAAATTGGGATCATTTTTGCTCCGTTTATAACCACACATGAGGAAAAATGAGTCAATTTTTTCGTGCCAAGATCTAGGAGCCTGCTTTAAACCATATAAAGCTTTCTTTAATCTACATACTGAGTGCTCTTATCCCTTCTTAACAAACCCCTCAGGTTGCACTAAGTATACTTCTTCTTTTAAATCACCATTTAAGAAAGCAAATTTAACATCTAATTGATGTATTTTCCAATGACTCTTAGTGGATAAAGCAATAATTAGTCTAATGGTATTTAGTTTTGCAACGGGGGAAAATTTTCCCTCAAAATCAATACCTTCTTTCTGGGAATACCCCTTTGCCACCAACCTTGATTTATGCTTATCAATAGACCCATCTGCTTTAAATTTCAACTTAAATAACCATCTGCAACCTATGGGTTGTTTATCATTAGGAAGCTTTACTAGATCCCAAGTATTATTCTTAATAATAGATTCATATTCCTCTTTCATTGCTTCCTTCCATTCAGAACTCTTACTAGCTTCATAAAAATTAGAAGGTTCTGCAATGTTTAACATACAAATCATGAGTGCACAATCCCTATATTGAGCTGGTAACTGTTTTGGCCTGCTAGATCTCTTGAGTGGTGGGGGTTCAATTATTCTGCTGTGTTATTCTCTTTGTGGACTGAACTCGATTTCTTCCTCTTTATCCTGTTGCTATTGTTGTTGTTGCTGCTGTTCCTACTGCTATTGCTGACTGATCCCTGTTTCACTATCCTCATCTGAAAGTAAGGGTACATGCCATTCTTCATTGTTTTGAACATGATTTCCATCATCAACCTATTCATGGAATACTACATCTCTACTAACAAACACCTTGTGAGTAGAAGGATCAAACATTTTATAAGCCTTATACTCACTGCAGTATCCAATGAAGGTACATTTAATGGCCTTTGAATCTAACTTTTTCCTGTTCTCTTTGGGAACATGTGCAAAAGCTTTACAACCAAATACTCTAAGGTGACTTACTACAGGCTTGAAGCCAAACAATGCTTCAAAAGGAGTTTTATAATCAAGAATTTTAGTCAGACTCCTATTCTTCAAATATACTGCAGTATTGACAACTTCTGCCCAAAAGTTAGATTCTTACCTTTCAACATACTGCGAGCACACTCCACCAATGTTCTGTTTTTCCTCTCAGATACTCCATTCTGCTGAGGAGTGTAAGGTGTTGTAAATTGCTATTGTATCACATGCTCGTTGTAGTATTTTATGAAAACCCCTTTCTTGAATTCTCTGCCTTGATCTGATCGAAGAATCTTGATGAACTTTCATGTCTGCTTCTCAATCATGTTTCTGAATTGCTTGAAATATTCAAAAGCATGACTCTTCTGTTTAAGAAAATATACCCATGTGAATCTTGTACAATCATCAACAAAGATTAAAAAATAGTAGGCCCCTCCTAACGATCTTGTCTGCATCGAGCCACATAAGTCAGTGTGTACAAGTTCGAGTATATCCCTTCGTTTCCTATCTTTAATGGCAGGAAATTCATCTCTATGTTGTTTACCGAATGCACATGCTTCACAATCAATATGAAACTTTTTCAAAACAGGAAGACCATCTACCATACCTTTGTTTTGCAACAGAAGAAGGTCACTGAAATTGATATGCCCAAGTCGCTGATGCCACAAATTTTCAGCAGACTTATCCGATGACATCAAGGCTTGTTGTGGCATACTCTTCACATCCAGTTTGTAGAGTCCTCCTATGCGAATACCTATAGAAATAGGCTTCATCTGGTCCAACAAGTCTTTAATAATACAATGAGATTTAAAGAATTCTACCTTGAGATCCTGATCTGTAATCTTTGACACAGAAATTAGGTTCTTCTTAATACCAGGAATATACCACACATCAGATATATTCCTGATCTTTCCATCAGGCAGAGTAACAAGGACATCTCCATGTCCCTTGATCTCGTACCCTCTATTATCTCCAAGGTATACTTTTACTCCAATGTTGGATTCTCTAAAATTTTTGAACCATTGCTTTTTACCTGTCATATGTGAGGAGGCTCCAGAATCTACAAACCAAATATATGATTCATCCTCCTCAGTAGCTAAAGCAGTCTCAGCCTCAACCATAAACAATCTGACATCCTGATTCTAATCTGCATCTGCATCAGCCAAATGACCTGCATGTCTTCTCTGCTTGTACCTCTCCTCATCTGCCTTTTTCTTATGGAAAAATTTAGCAATATGGCCTATCTTACCACAATAAAAGCATTTAGGAGCAGAGTCATGTTTATGTGAGGTCATACCTTGTGGTGTCTTTTTTCTTGATGCACTGCCTCTCTTGTGATCAACCACTGCTTTCCCTTTTGGCTTGAACTTTGTCATCAATGCAAGATCTGGATTTTGAGGTTTGAGAGACAACCTCCTTTCCTCTTCCTATAGCAAAATCCCAGTGATCTCTTCAAAGCCTGGAGGATTTTCTCTTGCATTCAATCCAGTTATAAACATATGATAATCATCTATCATGCCGTTCATGGTAATTGTCACCAGATCATCATTTGCCACGGTCTGACCGATATCAGTTAGTTTATCTTTAACTTCCTTTATCCGGGATATGAATGAAGAAACAGACTCATTCTCCTCCATCTTGATTGAGAGAATCTTCTTCCTGAGGTACAAGGTTCGACTGGTGTTCTTGATCTCATACATCTCTTTGAGAATTGTCCAGATGTCATTCGCTGTCTTGCAATCCCGAATGTGAGGGATGATGCAATCTTTGACTGATAACTTAAGTAGCACCTTTGCCTTCATCTCCCTTTTCTCCCAGTCTTGAATTGTTGTATTCGATCCACCAGTTGTAGTAGTCGGCTTGACTTCATCACCGGTGGCAATGCTATAGGCATTCTGTCCCTCAAGCAGAGTCTGAAGCTTAAATTTCCAATTTGTGTAATTGGAACCATCAAGCTTATTACTCTCATTGAGATAAGCTTCGGCAATTTGATTATTCATCTTGAATGAATAAAATCTTCAACAATTTGAGCAAACCTCAAATGTTAAAAAAAATACCCTGTTCACTGCAAATTTCCTTCACAAAAAAAAAAAAATTGCCCTCCTCCAATTTCACTTAAAAGAATTCCAATTCCTCTTTTTCTTTAAAAAAAAAAATTATCACTCCAAAAATACACACCCCTTTTTTTAAAATAAGGATTCCTTAAAAAAATAATGAAATTCCTTTTTGTTTTTAATTAAAGAATTAAAATCTTTAATTAAAAAACTTCCCAAATTCAGAAATCCACGTGAAGCTTTAATGTAAAAAAGGGTGGCTTTAAAAAAAATCCATGTGAAGCTTTAAAGTAAAGAGTGGATTTAAAAAAGATGCATAAATACTTTACAATTTAAAAATTCACGTGTGGAAATGTGCTGCGAAAAGACAACCACCGTTAATCTCCTTCAAACGCGGCCACAAATTTAATCTCTCCGCAGCAAACAAACACAGTCTTTAACCACCACAGCCACTGCTTTTCCACTCTTAGATAACACAATCGTCGCAACTGTTCACCTCTTTTTCGCGACTAGTCGCATGTGTACACCAGAAACTTGCGATGATGTCGGAATATAAAAAATTGCGTAGTCTCGAAGAGTATCGTCACGATTACTCTTCATTCAACCTGTGACGACGTCGCGATTTTATATTCCTCAACTCAGCTTACAAGCCTCTCCTTCCTGCAGCTCTGATACCATGTCAACAGTTGCATATGGAAGACATGAATTGGCAAACAACACTAGAGGAGCTCATAGGTGTGGATCACCAGGAGCTCCTACAAGCAAATACGCCGCTTAGGCTTCACATTAAACTCCCATAATAAATAGATACACTTAGTTAGGGATAGTAAATCAAATCCCTGAATGATAGGAACTGAATGTCCAAAAAAAACACAATCATAACTACATAACAATAATTACCTAATCTCCATTAGTTCTAACAAAATTAACTTTTTAATTACTTATATTTTATTTAATAAAATAATATAAATTAGGAAAAATATAAAAAAATACATTACTTCATATCACATTGTAATGCAAAAGTCATCTCTAATTTAACTTAACGAAAATATCACCACTTAATGATAATAATGTGTGTTCTTTACTCTTAAGAAAATATCACTACTTAATGATAATAATGTGTGTTCTTTACTCTTAAGAAAATATCACCATCTTTTATTTTTCAACTTCAAAATCAAGGATGGCATATGAAAATGGAATTTAATGGGTCTCCAATTTAAATTTGAATCTTCCTGACCAATGTCCCTATCCCATCTATTTTATAACGTCCTAACGCCATTGTGACTATACTCAACTAACTTTTTACCCTTTGAGTGAAGTTGACAAAGTTGAGAGGACGAGCTTCACGGAATTGCGTAGCAACCGACCAACACTGCACATCAACTGCCAATGAAGGCACAAGTATTCATAAATACTCGCCTTTCGCTAAAATCCTCGATGGGCCATATCAAGTTAAATCTTGGGCCCATCTCAACCAGAGGTTCTTACAAATTCACAAGTCCCCATGTACACGGAATCTCTTCTGACTATATCTATCACCGATATTTTCTTTATGTACTTTCAAATTAAATTTTTTTATGTACGTTTTTTTTTTTTTTTTAATTAATTATTATATAATTTAAAGTTTTTAATAATAATATTTTATTTATATTATATTATATAGATGGTGGGTAAATGTTAATAGGCATCAATCCATAATAAGTATTATAATACTTATTCTCACTTTATCATGGAGATTCTTAATATGTAAATAGATTTTGTTACATTACCATAAGTCAATACCAAGATTCTTTTTTTTCTTTTTTTGTTTTTTCAAAGGGAAAAAACAAAAACATATCTTCATTATAAATGAGTATATTTGCCCAAGGGTGAGCCTGGATGACAAAAATCCTATTCAAAATGCAAAACAGAGAACACCACTAGAAATGGGAGCAGAGCAACAACCATTCTGTTAGATCATCACCACAGAGTAAAAGTATACTATATATGACACCAAAGCACAACAAAAATTAAACCATATAGTCCAAGGAGGGAACTCAGTGGGGAGGCAAAAACTACAAGAAAACCTACTATGAAATCTCAAAAAAGCCATGTCCACAGATCTTACCATCATCAATATATTCGAAAGATATAAACCCAAGGGAAAGAACAAGACCCTATTTGGAGAGGGCATCTGCATCAAGATTTTGTTCCTGTATACATGCTGGAAGGAGACATTGGGTAAAGAAGCCTTTAAATCCCTGATATGAAGCATCTAGTTGCAGAGGGAGGGGACCTCTAAGTTGTACTTGCCCAGAATCCATTGGATCAGGATAAGAGAATCCCCAATGATAGAAATCCACTCCATGCCCAACCATGAAGAACATTGCAAAGCACCCCATAAAGTGATCATTTATGCCCTTATGTTGTCTCCCCTACCTCTAGACCAACAAAATCTGTAATGTGATGAGGGATCAATTCTCAGGAACACACCACAACCACATATGCCTCCAGAAGTAGCCCCATCAAAGTAACAAATGGGAAATATACCAGACAGATCAAGTAGAGAAATGGTGTGGGAGTGAGCCTTAGGGATCCAAGGGCCAATTTCCATGAAGAAGGCAACAATTTTCAAGGCAACCTGATTTGTATTCGAAAATTTGCCTTCGAAAATGAGATCATTATGAGCCCTCCATATCCCCCACAGTACATATAAAGGAACAATCTTGTAAGTACTAGCATATTGAGCCCAACACATGAGGCAGGCAGCAATGGAAGATAAATTTCACGGTAACAAAAAATCCTAGCAATAAAGATACCTCCATCCAAACAGTTGAAACAAAGGGGCAGTGTAAGAATAAGTGAGAGCAATCCTCCAAAGCCGATTTGCAAAGAATACATCTTCCAGGGCCAATAAACCCCTTCTTCATTAAGGTGTCCCATGTGAGAATACGATTATGGATCGTAAGCCATGCAAAGCATTTGATCTTCAATGGAGCATCCCAACCCCACATTCTTGCAGACCAATCAGTAAATGGTAATGGTTGTGTGGTGGAGGAAAAGTAAGAATATACATCCTTGATAGAAATCCACCCATTCAATATCTGTCCGCCCCATACCAAAAGATCCATGTGATGTGATAAGGTGATCCCAACTTGACATAGGAGATTACGATAAGTCTCCCACTCCCCTTCTAGATGTTGGGGGATGCCCAAATGTCAAGCATGAGGCCATACATTGGAAGCAGGAGGAAAGTGACCCACCATTGACAAATTGGCAAGTGTAAAGATCCCTTGTTGGTTTAGAAAGTGTACAATGTGGACAAAGAGAAGATGGGAACCGGGAAAGCCCTTAATAGCATCCATCCCAACATGGATACTCTGGCCATTGCCCACCAACTAGTGAAGATTACTACAAAACCACAGGATCACATGTTTGAAGCTTCTCCAAATGATAGATGAGTTGGGATTTGATGGCACCCAATGACTTATCAATACTACATGGCCAAAATATTATAATTCACTTAATATGACACTTCTTCATATGATATTTGTTTTAATTAATCAATTTAATTATAATGATAAAAATGAGATAAATACTTTGGAGATAGATCTCAACTTTTTATTGGCGTATATTATTATGAATATTCTAGAATATTTCATTGAGGCTGAATCCCTACCATCCACTTAATAATTATTAATAATTAAATTAAAATTCTAGAAACTCTATTCCAAAATAGACATGCATATCAACATAATGAACGAGTTTGAAATTAAAATCAAAATTGTAAGTATATATTATTCTCTATTTTTTTTTAAGAAAGAAAAATAATAATAAGTTATCTATTAATAATAGGAACTATTACATATGTTCAATATTCATGATGTATCTACATCATATCCAAATTATATTTTTAATTTGTACCATGTAGGTTGAATTGTAGCACTTACTTATGCTAAGTTAACCAAACAAATGTAATGGATATGTGATTATTATGAATATTCATAGAGTATGATATAACAATAGAAATACACAAATGATTATTAGTTGCCATTAATTTAGAAGATACAATATGTTTATAATTTAAAAGTTTAAACTACATTTAACTAGCCCTTGACAAGTTTTGTTCTTAGTATCCCCTACAACGATCAAGTAAACCACTGGGAGGAGGGGGGTTGTTATTCTCGTTTTGGTCACACTGGTGGATGGGGGGGCCTACAATGCTAGTTAATTCTCTGGGTCTCGTGTTTCACTCTGAATGATGGTCTTTGTGGTCTGTTTGGTTTATCGCAAGCCGTTTTGAGGGTTAGTTTGTGGTTCACACTTAAGGGTTACAACGAGGATCTCATTTCACCGACCCATGGAAATTTCTGTTTTTTGTATCCCCTCTAGTGGTTGAGTACATGTCCATGAGGAGGGGGGTTCTTATTCTTATTCTGGTCACATTGGTGGATTGGGAGCCTACAACACTAGTTCATTCCCTAGGACTGAGGTCCTTTCTCTTTTCTAGGAACACATGAAATTTCCTTCTGGGCACTCTCTGATAAATTATGTAACCTTGGGTGCCATTGGTCTTTGGTTATTTTTAGTGTGTCATGTCAGCATGGTCACGCCAGTAGGGGCAATGGAGAAAGGGAACAATCCAGTTGGCCTCTTCTTGAGGCTCCAACTCAAGCAAGCCAGGAACTCCCCAAACAATAATTTCACATAGCATGCGAGAAGCAAATCACTACTTGGAGGGGCTAGCACACGAAAATAGACACTTTGTGTTAGATTCTGACTTATTAATAAAAATCATTACCATGCATAGGCAACAAAAGACGTTAATGGAGCAACTCATAATGGCAAGGCATGATGACTAAAATGCACTTATTTCCTTCATGAATGACCTCCAAAGGAACTAATGCACATGTATTATAGCCTGGCCCATCTCCAAGAAAACCAACAGTGCATGCAGGAAAGTTTGTAACATCTAGACAACCACTTGGGCCATATGGAAAAACGTGTTCATTGCGAATTTTAGCCGCCACCTCCTTCTTGTTCAAGACTGGAGAATCCTGCTCAGATAGCTTTATCTAACTCCTAATAATGATTTGTTTTGTCTTGATCTTGTTGGTTTTCTAGTATTGTGTTCCTTTCTAGTTCTAAACAACAAAATTTTATTTGCTCAATATAATTGATTTTAGAAATTTTCTACTAGCTAACAAATATGATAAGAGTGAAGTCGATAAAATTTTGCTAATCAATAAACAACAATGTAATTTTTCATATAAATGAAAAGTTTTAACTTACCAAAAAAAATGCAATTTTGAAATCATGTGTTTTCATCATTTTGATAATTTTAAAATGAAAGTGTAATTTTAAACTCTTAAATTATTATTTTTAATATACAAATCAATTAAATATTTTCAAATACTCTTATTATCATTAAATTATATAATATTTTTATTTAATATTTACAATTTTATTAAATTAAAATAAAATTCATTAAAATTAAAAATAAAAAGGTTGATTTTTCTTCTCATTTACATTTTTATGGTGAGAAGAAAAAAAAACACACTTCCATAATATGTTTAGACTATTATTATTTATAGTTTATGCTTCGAGCCCATTTGGTATTTGGATTGAATGTCCACTGCTCACAAGACTTTTATAAAGCTTTTTGTCCAATATATTAATATTGATATTATAGATTTATTTTCAAAATTCTTATAAATAAAAATAAAAATTGATAATTAAATTGAGATGTTTTAATTATTTTATATGTGAAAAAATTATACAAATTAAAAAATAAAAATTTCGAATAAATTATAAAAATCATCAAAATTAATAATAATTATATTTTTAAATTTCAATATTTACTATATATTAAAAAAATTATTCAAATTTTATTTATATATATATTTTTAGTTTTACGAACAAGCGCATTTTGTTAAAACTTTTTGGGTACAACTTTAGAAAGGTGGAGAAGATGCTCTTGTCTTTTATTAATATATGATTGTTTCTTTATCTTAATGAGAGTTTTGTATATACTTATATTGTAGAGCTTAATGCTTTCATTAGGGGCATCTCTGATTGCTTTCTTGGCACTTTTACAGTCTTGGTCACACCAAGAATTGGAAGTTCTATTATTCTTCTTATACAAAGTCTTATTAGAGAATTGCTATTGGTGGTGGAAGGGTAGTAGTAAAATGGTAATAGATTTGATCAATGTTGTTGTTATCCCTTCCTAAATACTTTAAGAAGAGGCCGACATTACTTCTATCGAAGTGAATGTGACTTTTTCTTTCACTGTTCTCCTATAGGTGGGTGGTATGCATAACAAGATTGAGAGATAAAGACAAAGGTTTGTGGTTAGAGTCAGGCTCGTCCTCGTTAAGGAGCTCAAAGTTTGTAATATGGTTGAGGACATGGATGTCAGAAATCGTATAATCGACAACGTTGCTACCCAGCCCATGGAAACAGGTCATCTGACCGGAGAGAGGTCATTTATTAATACCATTACAAATGATTAGGTCTTGGGAACTACAAAGTTTGAGGAGCTTGGTGCCAAATATGTTCTCGATTATGTCTTCATATTTTCTCTTGAATCTACTAGCTAAGTTACCATCCTCATCAAGCCACAAGGGGTTGGGGTTAGAGTTGTTACTTAACATAACAACTTGGTTAGTAGCAGTTCGAGAATTAAAGTCCCCAAGCAAAAGGATATTGCCTTCATTCCTTAGGTTGTAGATGTCTTTTTCTAAGGTATTGAAAGGACAATTCTTATCCAGGTTGTTTTTCTTATAGGATGTAGAGTTGATAGGGGAAAAATAGCAGATTGTAAGAAAGATCCTATTGGTTGTAGAATAAGAGATTTCGATCCAAATGTATTGATTAAAGGGGTCGGTTTATGAAGTCAGATGTGAGAGGAAACAATGTTCCTAATATAACAAGCTATACCACCAAAACCTCTCTTGGAGGATTTCTTATTCCAGGTAGACCAAAGAGTGAACCCGTCAAGGTGAGGGACCCTAGATTCGTCATGCTCCCAAGTTTCAACTAAAAGAATAAGATCAATATCACTCAGGATCCAACTTAACATAGGACCTTTACACCATGGAAAACCACGACAATTCTAGAAGAGGATCCAAAGTGATGTTATTCCCTATTTATCACTCGTGTTTGGGACTCTATCTCTAATAATAACTTTTCTATTCCTAATGATTGCCCATTTCCTTTTTGTTCTTGCCTGAAAATTAAACATTCTAAAATCCCATTAGTAATTTTTTCATTCAATTTAAAATACACATAACTATAAATCTCCATTTTTAATTTTAGCAATATTTCATCCTATATTTAAGTTATTGAAGTAGTAAATTATAAACTTGTAAATAAAAAAGTAACTTAATATCACATTGTATTGCAAAAGTCATCTCTAATTTAACTTAACTTAATGATAATAATGTGCACTATACTCTTAAGAAAATATCACCACCTAATGATAATAATATGTGTACTATACTCTTAAGAAAATATCACCATCTTTTATGGTTGAACTTCAAATGGAATTTAATGGTCCTCCAATTTAAATTTGAATCTTCATGACCGATGTCCCCATCCCGTCTATTTTATGACGTCCTAAAGCCGTTGTGACTATCAACTAACGTTTGAACCTTCGAGTGGTTAAAAAGAAAAAGCCGTTTGAACCTTTGAGTGGGTCCCACTCAAAACACTATTTTAGTTCATTTTCAGATTGCCTTTTCTCAAGCCATACACACATTACGAGGCGGAAAGGGTAGTTGTAGCATAACCGTCCAAGGAATTTGACAAAGTTGAAAGGAGGAGCTTCGACTTTGAGAAAATGCGCAGCAACCGACCGATAGTGCAGATCAACCACCAATGGACACGTTGATTGCACAAGTATTCACAAATACTCGTCTTTCGCTTTAAATACCCATGGGCCCTATCAAGCTAAACCGTGTGCCCATTTCAACTACAGGTTTTTATAAATTAGATTCTTAGAAATTCACAAGTCCCATGTACACGGTATCTCTTCTCAATATATCTATGTAATATATTTTCTTTATGTAATTTGAAATTAAAATTTCCTTTTATGAATTTGTAATAGTAATATTTTATTTAGGTTATATAGATGGTTGGTAAATGGGGGTGGAAAGCTTTCTATGATTTTGAAAATAATTGTAAAATTGCAAACCTTGTAATGTGGGATAAAAAGAAGTTCCTCTTTGAAACTTTAGTCACTCCTGTTATCTTATATGGCTGTGAGGTTTGGGGTTGCAGCATCTCCAGAGAATCATGGAGAAAGATTGAGCAAATCCAGAAGCGTTTTATAACTTATAACCTGAAAATTAAAAGTAATACACCCTATCTTATTCTCCTTATAGAAGCAGGTCTTTCCCCTATTGAGAGCCTAGCTATGCTTAGGTTTCTGTTGTACAAGCACAAAATCAGTAACATAAACGATCATAGACTTCCTAAGCTAGCTTTAAATTCTAGCCAAAACCACCTAAGGCTCAATCGAGGGTGGCATAAAGACACAAGGGCCTGGTTAAACTATTGGGAGATCAACGAAAATGATGCATTGCAAAACATAAATAACATTAAAGATATTGTTACTTCTAAGTTCAAAGAAAAAATGTGGTGCGAGAAAGACTTAGTGGCTAAAAGAAAATTAAGTTATTATAAGAAGGTCATCAACCCCACCCTAGAAGATCAAAAGTATCTCTCTATTTTAACTAGCTCAAAGAATAAAATTAATATAGCAAAGATTAGAACGAATTCTCCTGAGCTCCATAGTGAAACAGGTCGTTGGGCAGTTCCTAAAACGCCATGGACGGAAAGGATCTGCCATATATGTAAGAATAGGAACATTGAGGATGAAAACCACTTCCTCTTAGAGTGCCCCGCGTATAACCACATTAGATCTCAGTTTCACAATCTTTGTTACAATACTGACCTTCCTAGCCTTTTACAATGTCAAAATTATAGTGAGCTCGGGAGGCTTCTCTCCAAGCTTTTTGAGCATAGGAATAAAATCTTAAATCAAAATAGATAATTTGTTTCTTTAGGTCCGATAGACCATTATTTGGTCTCAGCGGACGTTAACCATCATCATCATCATCATCATCATCACTATGTAATAGTAATATTTTAATTAAGTTATATAGATGGTTGGTAAATATCAATAGGTATTAATTTATAATGGAATTTGAGGCAAAGGAATTGCCTGCATGGCCAAAAGTGACCGTAATTTGGGATTTTTTTTTTCAAAAAAACTTTTAGATGCAGTGTTTGAATCATGTTTTTGATGGTAGAAATGGATTCGACACCATCAAAAACCTTTAGGGCACCTAAAATTATGAAGTTTGACAACTAAACTTGTAGACACAGTGTTTGACTCATGTTTTTTATGGTGGAAATGGATTCAACACCATCAAAAACCTCTGGGGCACCTAAAATTATGAAGTTTGACAACTTTTACTTCGATTTACAAAAATACCTGCAAGATTTTTTCAAAATATGGCTGGAATTTCCATAACTTTCAGGGCAAAAAGGCATAATCATTATACTATGACATCTATAATAAGTATTATAGCATTTATTTTCAATTTATTATGGAGATTCTTTATATATATATATATATATATATATATATATATATATATATATATATATATATATATATATATATATATATTTCAAAGAAAAAAAAGACACTGGCAACTTTTATTAAGAAAATAGTTCCAATACTTTTTCCATATAATATGTAATATTCAAAACCTAAAGAAAGAGATCAACCAATACACCAGAAACCATAGCTTAAAGCAAAAACCAACCAAGGTGCTAAAAATAGTCTAAAAATATATACTTGATGGAGTCAGAGATCATAAAACTATATATATGTTTGTCCAGATGTCTTCGTCCCATGAGCAAAGAGAGTCCAAACCCAAAAGACCAAAACTGACATAACAAATACTAAGTAACATGCAAGGGGATAATGTAATATGCAAAAGCCCAAACAGAGGAAGGCTCCAAACATAGCAGGACATCGAAGATCAAAGAAAATCATGGCACTTTGAAATTGTCCTCAACCATTTTCTTATCCTGCACATGAAGGTTGTATCGAATTGTGCCACAAGTAGACTCTAGACCCTGTTTAGATAACTGATCAACCACATAATTATAATGCCTATAAATGTGTGATACTGAAAAGTGATCAAAATCTTGCTTAAGATACAAAATGTGAGCCATCCAATTAGACAATGGAAGAGCCGAAATATATCACTGTCCCACCACAACTTCTACGACAAATTTAGTGTCCCTGTAGATAGAAAGATGCTTGATCTAAAGGCATTTTTCAAGGACCAGCAATCCCCAAAGTGCCATGAATTCAACCTTCTTGTTAGAACCCAAGCTTCCATGCCAATAAAAGTAAAGGTGAATATTGAAATTAATTCTCAACCAAACCCCACAACCACAACAATTGTCACAAGCTGCTCCGTCGAAATAACCTGCAAGAAAGTGTATCTATTGAGGAGGAGATAAATATCTTTGAGGAGCAACATCTCGTAGAGGAGGCACTGCCACAGATAACCAAGCCAAAATGTGAGAGAAAATATAAGGGACATTATGAGGCTTGTCATAAAAAATGACCCTGTTACGAGCCTTCCAAAGCTCCCACGCCACGAACAGAGGAAGAGGCTTGAATCTACCACGACAATTAAACCACCATTTGAAGCATGTTTCCAATGAGTCAAAGGTCTCTCAATGTGAAGCCCTAATATGATCCATAATACACCCCCACACCTCCACAAACATAGGGCAGTCAATAAACAAATGCACAACATCCTCTACGACATTATGACAAAAATCACTCTAGCTTGGGCCACAAAAACCCCTCTCACACAAATTATCCCAAGTAAAATTTTCATTCTTCCGGGCCAACCAACCAAACATAACCACCTTATAGGGAACCCTTCACTTCCAGCCCACCCTATACCAACAAAGATCATTAGAGGGAAAAATGGTGTGTAAGATGTGTCAATATACCTCATTGACGACCACCAATCCTTGTCACAAAATATTGTCCCAAACCAAAGTATCACCCCTCCTACAAAACATAAATCTAGCATTTTTGAAAGTATGGATGAGATGATTCAAACTAGGTACTAGTCCTCTAGGTAGACCAAGATCCTCCACACACTTTTATATCAGATAGGGAAGATCAAAATGACATCTCGCAATGGCTTGATCCAAGAAAAAAATCCCTTTCTTGTGTAAATCATAAATGATCTCATAACTAAATAAAGGGGAGGGGGTACTCCAAGAATCGAATCCAACCCAATCAGAATACGATTTCCTTGACCAAAATACTAGACCATTCTATCAATCAACCAGTGGATTACCTTAGAAAAACTCAACCAAATGTAGGATCCTCTCCTGGTGCCAATATGACCCTTCTGATACCAATCACAAATAGATTTACCATGTAGATACTTTTCCGCAATGATCGATTTCCAAATGCCCTTTCCAAATACTACGCGCCAGAGAGATTTTACTCATAGGGCCCATCCAATTCTTCTTCAATCAAGTATTCCCCAACCACCCATCTCGATCCCTTTTGTTGTCACACCCAATTTGACAAGGTGGTATTTCTTATGTTCTCCCTTCCTTGACCATAGAAAGTGTGTCATGAAGGCATTTATCCTGTTAATAATGTGAATAGGAAGCACAAAGAGGTGCATCTAAAGACACTGCCAACTACTGAAGAACGCATTGAATAAATATATACCTACCACCCAAAGTCAGCCACTTATGAGTCCACATAGTGAAGCACTTCTCAAAATATCTCCACTAACTAGTCCCAATCCTCTATCCTATAACAATTGGGCTTAAGATGAAAGCCTAGATAGGTCAAACCTCTGTCCAGTGGAGATACTCTGACATTGAATAAGCTCAAAATGCATTGAATAACTTCCTAGCTCTTAGATGTAGAGATTAAAATAGATTTATTCTCGTTCATACACAAGCCAGAGGCTGCTCCAAAACAAATCATAATATGATAGGAAGTAAGCCACTGTTCCCAAAAAACCGGCCTGAAAGTAAGAGCATCATCAATGAAGAAAAGGTGTGAGACATGGATCAAACATGAAATATTTAGGCCATGGAAAAAACCTTGAGATCTAGCCTCCTTGAGTTTTAAACTAGGACCATCCATAACCAGAATAAAGAGTAAAGGGGACAAGGATCATCCCTATCAAAGTCCTCTACTAGACTGGAAAAACTTAGAAGGAAAACCATTAATCAAGACAACAAAGGATGCAGAAGATGCACAAGCCATAATCCAGGTGATGTTCTTCATAGTGAGACCATTTTTAAATAGAATCATACATAAGAAGGCCCAGTCGATGCAATCATAGGCTTTATACAAATCAATCTTCATAATAATAACATCCAACTTCCTGATGTGGATAGAGTGAAGACATTCCTGTGCAATGGTTACTGCGTCGTGTATCTAATGACTAGCCAGGATACCAAATTGCTCAGGTGATGTGAAATAAGATAGGACCTTCTTGATTCTCTCAGTTATAATCTTAGAAATCAACTTATAAGTAATGTTACATAAGGAGATAGGACAAAAATCAGAGAAATAAATGGGATGTGATGATTTAGGGATCAAGGCGATAAAACTAGAGTTTATACCGCTAGAAATATTGCCATGAACACATGATTATTCAACCATAGATAGAAGGTCCGCACCAACAAGATAAAAAAAATGTAGTAAAAAATCCACCGTCCAGCCATCCAGGCCTAGACTCTTATCCTTGGAAAAGGATTTTAGAACATCCCCGATTTCTTCCAAGGTGTTGTTGGGAAAAGTATCTATTCAGAACGCCCTTATCCCACTCTAAGGTGTGATAGTGCCTTAGCAAAAAACAAGGAAAACTATTTTCGTATTCTTCTTTATGAAATGTAAACGAAGAGGAAGGATGTAACTAACCTGTGTCTTTCGCTAGTTTGTTGATCCACTCACTCTCCTCTTTGTTCGCTTCCCGCTGCCTGCTCCCTCACTGGTCCAGCTTCACCAAGTTCCTGCAAGATCACAGAAGAGGAAAACTACACAAAAGTCATAGATTTACATTCATAACTAGCTTAGGATCAGATTTAAGCTAAACATGCAAATATAACAAAGCATCATTGATATACAAGCATATAGGAGAAACTCAAATAGTTTTATTGATATGATAAGAAATTCCAAGAGGAGATACAACCAAGTGAGTCCCGATCCAACATCTACCTCCCAGCAAAGGAATCCCTTCCTCACCTCCAACAAAGCATAAACCACCCAATGCACTAATCTCAATCGCAAACCAACAACAATTCTCTGAGAAGTACAAAATTCCAGCCTCTGGATCTCTGGGATGAGGGATCCATATATAGATGTAAGCAGAGAGGATGAGTCAGCTTATGTTTTGACTTGTGGCTTCTCTCTGTCAGTTCTTGCTTCCACTTGGAGGCTGAGAGCCTCTTACTCATCCTTGGTCGAACTCAGTGAGGCAAGTGTCATTGAGGAAGATTCTGGAAGCTTCCATTGTCTGTACACCTCGTGGAATGACACTGCCATTTGGCATTTCTTGCTCAGCGCACCCTGGTAGTGCATTTAGGTGCGTTGCAACGCACCTAGCTAGTGTACTGGGGTGCTTTGCTACGCAGGCAGCTAGTGGAGCATCTGAATTGATCCTGATTTGACTAGTTCTGAGTAGTTTTTGGTGGAGAACTTCTGGGAGAAGCTGTCATTGGTTGACCTTGTTCCTTTAGGGGCAGGAACAACACTTTTAGGGACTTTGGATCCCTTGGATTATGGACATTTCATGCTCAAAGCTGTAAGGCACAAAAATGTCTATAAAAGTTGCCCCCTAAAGTATGAGGCCGTTTATCGGGTGAAATGCTTTATTAGGAGGATCCGAAGTTCTTTCAATGCCGGGAGGAGACTTGTAAAAAGATACAATACAATACATTATTTTTCATACTATTTTCATGATCTAGCTGAGGCGGGCATTCCCATGCTCAGCTTTATAAATTCATTTTTATGTACATAGGACAGACAATCGTCTGATGGTAGACTGATGATCTTGATGAAATCATCATCCTTTTGGTAGGATGATTATCTGTGCTGCAATGCTGTACATGTCAATGTCTTTATTTTTCCTGAATATATATTGCAGCCTGGAAGTTAGATTCGGGGTCTTCAATCTCGTCCGATCTTCACTATAAGTACAAGTCGATCCATGTGAGAAATGTTTTGAAGTCGAACATGGAAAGACATCGCTTGATTACAAGTCAATGATGTAAACTGTTAACAAGCGCGAGAGGAATCACCGATAATGATAATGACCCTCAAGGTACTGCAGTACAATTCACGTGGTGTGAATAAAGGACTTGGCGTCGAACACCACGCAAAATCTTTCGGTCGAAGGTCATTGATGTATACCTGTCGCCGGAAGTGAGAAACTTGCCATTGAGGCATGCAAGCTTCAAAGTACTGAAGGGGTGTTCCTAGATCAACTTCTTGGATAATGAGCTGATGTCGGCAAGAAGCGATCCGTCAAAGGTGGG
This sequence comes from Pinus tabuliformis, assembly GCA_031772625.1. Taxonomy (NCBI): domain Eukaryota; kingdom Viridiplantae; phylum Streptophyta; class Pinopsida; order Pinales; family Pinaceae; genus Pinus; species Pinus tabuliformis. The sequence continues at coordinate 1,207,942,252 of CM062807.1, read as the reverse complement.
CCTTAATGTATCCCACATCAGTGACACGGAACGAAGCAAATGATTTTGATGGAGGTGAAAACGATCTGATGATATATGGTTCAGGGTGGCGGTCATGAAAGAATGAAGTATAATGTATGGTAGTGGATGGGACACGGGTGACTTCTCTGGATGACTTCTCTTGAACATATCGTCGACACTTATATGATGGATTGGTAGCTTTTACCCCAAAGGTGGATGGTATGGCGAGACCATGGTGATGTGACCAGTGAATGAAACAACCCAACCCGACTCAGGCACGGAGTGGAAGCATCATGTTCAAGAGCGACTTGCTACCAATAAAGGTTCTTTGAGTTTCTTCCCAATTTTTCCCCAGTCATTGCTGACCAGTACCTTTTTATTTTTGTCATGCTTGAGGAGGATAACATATGCTTGTTCTATAATTTGCCCTTCGGGCAAACCCATCGCTATGTTTTAACGAGCCTAGCGATAGTGAAACTCATTCTCGTCTAAAGACAAGTTTGTCGCTATTAATGTTTTTTAACGAGTTTAACGACAAAGATAACTCGGTCCTTTTTCTTTTTAGGGAGTCTGAAAAGGAACGTAAAGGTAACTCCGGAAGTCCTTTTCCGTCATCTAATCCCTTAAGTCCGAAAAAGTATAAAAAAATACAGAAGAGATGAATTTTCGATAGTTTTAACGAGCCGAACAAAACAAGCGCTCGATCTTTTTGTGCAATAATCCCTCGGGTCCAAAAAGATTAAAATCTAGAGGAGGGATAGCACTTCCGGTCGCTTTAACGAGCTGGAAGGCCAAAACTCGGCAATCTTTTCATATTTTACGAGTCAGATGAAAAGAGCTTAAAGAAGACTCGTCTTTTGAGGAACGAGTGATAAAACGGGTAGCAGCTGATTCCAGGTAAGGGTTGGAATTTTCCAATCACGGCAGTGTCACAAGGATGGCTAGTGAAATCACTCTTCGCAGCTGTTCCTCAAAATGGGTAAACAATCAAATGGAGGTGAATGATCGGCCAGTGGAAAAGTGGAGGTGACGGTGCAAACACGACCAAGGCTTTAATGGCTGATAATGTTACATTCACGGTAGTTATTTACCGGAGGATAGTTCATTTTTTAACGAGCTTAAACGCGGATTGAAACACTTGCTCGATCTTATGTTTATTTTTTAACGAGCATGAACTACGTGTTAAAACTGCTCGATCTTATGTTTATTTTTTAACGAGCATGAACTATGTGCTAAAACTACTCGATTAATCCAGTCATATGATAAGAATGTCTCATTGAAGATGCCATTTTTTATGGAGCTTGCACCTTACAAAGCTTTGCCCCGGATCCTTTCTTTATGCAAGTTTGGTGACGACTAATCCTACGAGTTTAATGGGTTAGACCTACGGGTTTATAGGGAGGACCTAAAAATTTAAAAAATAAATAGCCGCCCCTTGCTTGCACTCCAAAAGGTTTGCATGCCCCCAGGTATAAAGTATGATTTCAAGATTACCCCTCAATTTGCAGATAAAACATTTGTTCTACCAGGAAAGGCCTACCTCTTTCAGGTTACCAAAGATTGTCTCATTTGCGCAGCAAACAAAACACTTCTTCGGCGATGTCTACCGAGATAGACAAAGGTGAGTGACAACGAGCGCCAAACACATAACTTTGACAAAAGAATCTTATTCTAGAACAAATCCTCTTCCAATCACGGACGGGGTACGGACTAGTCATATTCTCCCGCGGAAACCTACCCTATACCCGAAGTTTTCCTGCCGAAGCAGACCAGGACGCATGCCCCCTGGGTTCCAGTCATATCCTTCCGAATCACTCGCGCTCATCGGGAGGACGGACCGTGGGTTGAGACATTTCTTTCGTGAAGAGACCATTTAGGGATGGTATATGACTATTTGTGATGCGTGATCCGGGAAATGAAAGCTGGTCCACGAGCTTGACCACTCTTCCTTCGTGCAAAAAACACATTACTCTAAAGAGTGAGGAGACGATGGCTCCCATGCAATAAATATAGTCTCATCCAAGGAGTAGGTTATAATCCAAGGGTCCTTGAACGACCATCACGTTCATTTGAACGATCTTCCCTTTCAATGTGATAGGCACATTGGGGAGGATCCCTAAAGGTCGACTGGTTCCTTTATCAAAGCCTGTTAGATTTCTCATTTCAGGCAAAAGCGATGGCGAACCAAGCGCTTTCCAAGCAATAGAGGAAAGGATACTCACAGATGCCCCCTCATCAATGATGGTGCCAGCCATTACCATTCTGTATATTTGGACGATAATTCAGAATGGTATGCTTGCTGGCAAACTGGGTCTGCCTAGTTGGTTCCAGTCGAAGGATACAACTAGGTTGCTTGGTGGTGGGACCGAGTAGACGGTCGGGTATAGCTCTGACGAACTTCCTTCCTGCGATAAAGGAATAGGTGGATTGCCCCCGTGTTCGTCGGAGTCTGTGTTGATGAAAGTAATCTGGATGGTGTCATCCTTATCCTCTTCAGTGACTGTATCATTCGAAGATAATTCCTCTGAAGGCAAAACCGGGTCGACTGCCACCTCGACCTTTTGACTTTCGTCTGGTATGGATTCAGTCGGTTTATCCTCAATGATAGACGCTTTAGCCGACCACTTGAGCGGGCCAGCTGGATTCTCAACTAACGAAGGACTCGGCAAGAGTTTTTTATATCCAGGAGGGAGTCGTAACGGTGAAACCGGACGATCATCCAAAACTCTTTTAGCTTCATCTAAGAAGGGACAACGTTGGAGGGCATGGTTGCCTTCGCACAGTCTACAGGGAGGTCTAGGCCTCCCTTTTTGTCCTGGGACTTCACTTTCGCTAGTTGACGGTGTGCTTTCAACATGGCCATCAGAGGTTGACGACACCGGATTGTGCAAACGGGGAGACCAGTCCCTTAGTATCCGAGGGATGCAAGGACAATCTCTGTGAAAGTGGTCTCCCTTGCAAATGACACATGGCGATTTAGGCCTGGTCAGTGCTGTGTGTGGATTTTCATTAGACGACACTTGTTTTCCCTTATTTTCCTTTGGCTCCTTCTTCTTTTTCTCTTTCTTCTTCTTTTCCTTTTTCTCCTTGGGAACTTGGTTTTTAGCTTTACCAGTCCCGTCACGCGAAGAGGAAGGAAGAGAAGAAGAATTAGAGGAAGTAGAAGGTTGGTGGGAAATTTTGGACTCGTCTAACTGCTGATTTGACTGTTCAGGAATAGTGGTGTTCTGAACAACATTGGTTGAGAAGAGCCAGACCGGCAAGCCAATTGTCAGTCCTGGAAGCGACAATGTGGCCATATGGGGCGCACCAACATCTCCCCAAGAGGAGAAGGGACTAGGATTTCCACCAAGGGGAATTCCTTGGTTGGTAGGCTCCATTTTCTCAACCTAAAGATCAACGCAGGAAAAAGGGTATGAATATTCCGTTTAAAATAAATTTTAACGACGCTTGGACACAACTTGCTTTTTCAAGTTTAAAGAGTCGAGAAAAAACAAAAGATGACTCTAGTCTCCTTCGATTTTTAATGAGCCTGAAGTGACAAGTGCTCAGATGGACCTTTTCTGTTAAGGAGTCTGAAAAGGAACGAAAAGGACTGCTCTGGAGTTCTAGGTAGAGGGTGTGCCAAACCAATCGCAAAACCACAGAATACTTTTTAGGGTACGGGCGGTCAATCTTCCCGAATGCTGTGTTCAGTGCATTGCGATCAGTAGGGCGGCCGACGCGGCTTCCTATGGATAAAGGTTTTATGCCTATAGGGGTCTCCCAATATATACTCGACGGTACGTGGGAGCACAATCCGTACTGGCACTTATCGTCTCTCAGGAGGAATCACCCAACCATCAGTGAGGCCAACAGTTACCAGGTTTTACGACGCCGGAACACGTCTATAGCCTAGACCTCTATGTTGTGCGTTAAGTTCCAATGCGTTGTTAAGTTCATTCAATTTATTTTAGGTTGATATTTCTTAGAAGTTTGCCTTTTTGGATCACCACGAGATGTAGATACAATTCCTAAATGCAGTCTAAAGATGATAAGCAAGCTTTTATCTCTTTTCAACCATGAAAATCCTAGCTACAAGGGAAAATAAAGACACAATCTTTTCTCGAAGAGCAAAGAGCACACTGTAAATGCACTTTTCCTAAATCAAACCATACAAACTGTCAAAATGCGAATGCACATATACATGTATTTGTTTTTCACTTTCTTAATATTGATGCCTAAAAAGAAAGCTGTTGTACAAATTTGAATTCGATTTCAAGTGAAAAAAACACAAACAAGCTTCTTTCGAAATAAAAAAAGTAGAGCAGATTACGAAACTTTATGATTTTGAAGTAAACACTTGTTTCGAAACTAGAAATTCACAAATTCAAACCAAAAGACAAAAGTAAAAGCGTAATCAACTGTCAACAACAAACAAACTTACTCCTAAGATCAAAACGACACTTACGACAGGTCTAGATCTAAGGGCGACAATATGACTAGTTTACTTTTGTAATGGGAAACTACAAATGATGTAACAAATACACAAAAACAAATACAGTTTCTTTTATACAACTGAGGCGGAATTAAGGCAAAGAAAAGGGGTTTTCAGATAGGTACACTCACTGATAACAGGCTGCAAAAATCAGAGACAAAACTGAACAAAATGAAGCAAAGAACCACAGCTGCACAGGGCAAAGGCTGATCAACGCACCTGTTGCACAGAGAAACTGAATTGCAGTGCAGGTAGCCCTCTCGGGACCTGCGTTGAAATGCAGAACCTCTTCACAGAGCCTGCGCTGAAGCAGAAACGAGAATTGTCTCCAGGTTCTGGGTCACGGTTTGCAGTTTAATCTATGGTTTTTGGCCGGATAAAAGCTATCAATAAGGTACAATTAGAGGGATGATTTAAAGGAGGACTAAGAGCTATCACAAAGGGAAATTAGAGCATTTGTGGATCAGCTGTTCAGATCATAAACAGGCCCAGTGAATGGACTAGAGTAGTAGATCTCTACTTTGCATTTGTAAATGGCAAATGCAGTTCGATTCGCCACTCCTAAGTTTATGAGAAGAACAACAATAGAAACACAAATAAACTAACTAGATACGATCCCCAGCGGAGTCGCCATTTTGTTGTTGGGAAAAGTATCTATTCAGAACGCCCCTATCCCACTCTAAGGTGTGATAGTGCCTTAGCAACAAACAAGGAAAACCATTTTCGTATTCTTCTTTATGAAATGTAAACGAAGAGGAAGGATGTAACTAACCTGTGTCTTTCGCTAGTTTGTTGATCCACTCGCTCTCCTCTTTGTTCGCTTCCCGCTGCCTGCTCCCTCACTGGTCCAGCTTCACCAAGTTCCTGCAAGATCACAGAAGAGGAAAACTACACAAAAGTCATAGATTTACATTCATAACTAGCTTAGGATCAGATTTAAGCTAAACATGCAAATATAACAAAGCATCATTGATATACAAGCATATAGGAGAAGCTCAAATAGTTTTATTGATATGATAAGAAATTCCAATAGGAGATACAACCAAGTGAGTCCCGATCCAGCATCTACCTCCCAACAAAGGAATCCCTTCCTCGCCTCCAACAAAGCATAAATCACCCAATGAACTAATCTCAATCGCAAACCAACAACAATTCTCTGCAAAGTACAAAATTCCAGCCTCTGGATCTCTGGGATGAGGGATCCATATATAGATGTAAGCAGAGAGGATGAGTCAGCTTATGTTTTGACTTGTGGCTTCTCTCTGTCAGTTCTTGCTTCCACTTGGAGGCTGAGAGCCTCTTACTCATCCTTGGTCGAACTCAGTGAGGCAAGTGTCATTGAGGAAGATTCTGGAAGCTTCCATTGTCTGTACACCTCGCGGAATGACACTGCCATTTGGCATTTCTCGCTCAGCGCACCCTGGTAGTGCATTTAGGTGCGTTGCAATGCACCTAGCTAGTGTACTGGGGTGCTTTGCAACGCAGGCAGCTAGTGGAGCATCTGAATTGATCCTGATTTGACTAGTTCTGAGTAGTTTTTGGTGGAGAACTTCTGGGAGAAGCTGTCATTGGTTGACCTTGTTCCTTTAGGGGTAGGAACAACACTTTTAGGGACTTTGGATCCCTTGGATTATGGACATTTCATGCTCAAAGCTGTAAGGCACAAAAATGTCTATAACACAAGGTGACAAGTTTGAACATAAAAGATTAGATTCCATCGAAAACATAACAAGAAATATTCTGACTCCCCAAATCATGTCTGCATAGTCCACATCACTGCATGCCGAACGTAGATATTTAAATTACCAAACTGCCTCCTCCTGAATGTCCCTCGTAGAGTGAATGCATCCTCCCTATGATGATTTCAACTCCCAGATAGAGTTCATATTATGCCTATGATTACCAAAGTGATGGAAAATTTTTGTATTTCGGTCGTCTTCACGAATCCAAATAGCCCTGCTTTTGAGACGCCAGGTAGCCACAATCATATCCATGTCCCTTTTATGATTTAATTTTCGCTAATATTCCCAACTGCAAATGATCCCTTTGATTGGATTTAGCTTATATAAAAGTGAGTACATGGCTGAAAAATTATCCTCGTGAGCACCCACCAACCAATTATCTCACAAGAGCAGTAAAGGATTTTTCCTACAACCACATCCTATTAAATTTGAAAGGAATGCCCAACCAAGAAGTATCCCTGTTCCAATGCAGTATGATCGACAGATGGTCCGATATCTTAGTCTTCTCCACCCATGACCTATAATTTCAAAAAAGTTCGAGAACCTTTTCATGGACTAAAAATTTGTCCAATTGCTTTACAATATGGTCAGAGCCCGACCTGTCATTCGCCCAACTAGGAGTTGAGGGATATGCCTTCACATCGTTAAAATAATTCCCCGCAAAAAAAAGGTAGAGATAAGAGCCAAGTGGGTCAAGTCTAGAACGAAGACCCCAACAATGCCCCGTAGACAAAGTGGCATTAAAATCCCCAACAATAAGAAGTGATTCAATCTACAATATACCACAATCTATCATCATGTCCTAGAAATCTCGACGTCCCTGACAGAGAGTGTATAAATTAAGAGAATGAAACCTAGAAGAGAAACCTTTGATGAAACCCGAAATAATAATACCAACAAAACATTTAAAGGCAAAGAGATTCATCCTATGAGGAACCCACAAAACCACCATTCCACCCGATAGTCCACAAGAATCAGTAGCAACAAGGTGTCGACACGGGCAAATAGATTATAAGTATGCAATGGCCTTCTCCTTAGTGGTCATAGTTTCCTGAATAAAAATTAAACAGGGTTGAAATGAGTCAGACAAAAACTTAAACGAGGATTTTTTAGAGGAACTTTCCAAGCCACATATGTTAAGAGATAAAAATTTCATCTAATTAACCCCCACCGTGGGCACTCAATATCTAAGGGCTCAAGAGTCACCAACACAGATGATGGGAATGTTCCGAAGGGAGCCGTCCAGAGAGGCCGACAGGGATTTAACAGAGGACCTTCCACGAAAATGTCGACTCCCTCTACCCCGCCTTAAACAAACAATAATATTGATAATCAATCTTGGACTAATGGCAAAATACTTGGAATCACCATCCACTTTGTGAATAGAAAGCGCTTGTAGGTCCATGATAAGATTTCTCATGAGAAAATAAATATAACTTCCCACCGAGTTATGTGAGGAAGAATCGATCCAAATGGTGTCTGCCTGAGGGGAAGAATGAGAAGGACACTGCACCAAGAAATCTAGAGAAACGTCCTTTGGAGGAAAAGAGACACCCCAGATTTGAGGAGCTGAGACCAGGCCACAGGAAACCAAAACAACAAGAGCAGAGAGATCAAGAGGCAGATGATCTTCCAAAGCAGATGCCAAAGGACGAGAAGATGAAAAGGGAAAAGAAGAGGGAAGATGAGCTATATGCTTTGAAATCAATAGAGGAGAAGGTGTGCAGTAATTGGAAAGGGGAGGAAAATCAAGAGAAGTCATCATAGAGTATGAGTTTGGCTATCGAGGGAGAGTGGAAGCATCAATATCTGCCCCAACAAAAGGATGCATTTCATACCAAGAAGAGGGGCGTAGAGTGGAAGATGATGAAGAGAAGTCCGAGGAACCACCATCTAAAATATGATACCTAGACAAAGAAGTACCTGGATAGACCAATGGAGGAGGATGTACCACTGCCTTGACGATCACGATCTGACCACCTTTGATAACCTACAAACCAGGGCCTATTTTTCGAGGACATCGAGACATGAGATGTCTAATGTGGTGACAAAGAAGACAGTGAAAAGGGATCACCCAATAGTCAACATGCTGTCAAATTTTGCGGCATCCCATTCCAGGTCAATGCACTCAGGCAGACCCCTGGAGAAATTCACCTCCACCAAAATCCATGCAATGCATTTGTCCCTAACCTCCAAGATGTTGGTGTCCAAGTATACAAAACATCCAATTGACTTTCCAATGTCCATCAAAACCCTATGTGTCCAAAACTTCATCAATAGTCCCAAAAGCTTGACCCAGACATACTTCACCTTCGGGGTCGCAGAGAGAGGATTGAAACCATTGTACAATTTGTGAAGTTGTAAAAAGCTACACCCACGAACCCAAGGGGACTTTAGAATTCTCTCTGCATCTTCTTCATGTAAGAAGTGAATCCCAAACCATGAATTCATCAATACACTAACCTTTGGGGAATACTTCATAATGGGAAGCCACTTGAACGAAATCCACATCTACATACTAGCCTCTGACATCTCCGTGAACCTCCACGTTCCCACTAGAGCTTGATTCTGTTAGCTCCCCACTTTATCCCACATGACATCTTGCCCAAAACTTAGCAGTTTAGGCTCTAGGATAGACCTCACCACCTTCTTCCGCCACTTGTGTTGACGACCGACTGAAGGAGACGCATGGATGTGACTCGTGTGCGAGCCAATATCTTGATGTGTTGCTTGATGGCCAGCAGAATCAAGCTTAATATGTAAATAGACTTTGTTACAATACTATGGGTCAAGACCATGGCTTGTCAATACCACATGCCTAAAATATCATAATTCACTTCATATGACACTTCTTCATATGATATTTTTTTAATTAATCAATTTAATTAAAATGATAAAAATGATATTATTATGTTGAAGATAAATCCCAACTTTTAGTTGATGTATATTATTATAAATTTTATAAAATATTCTACTAAAATTAAATATTTACGATCCACTTAACAATTATTAATAATTAAATCAAAATTAAAAAAATCTTATTCTAAAATAAAATTCCTATCAACCTAAATAATAAATAATAAATAAATAAATAAATAAATTTAAAATTAAAATTAAAATTATATATTATTCTCTAATTTAAAAAAAATAAAAATCATAACAAGTTTATGAGTAATAAAAAACTTTACATATATTCCATATTCACGACAAATCTATATCATATCCAAATCACATCTTTACTTTGTACCATGTTGATTGAATTGTAGCACTTATACTAAGTTAACCAAACAATGTAATGGAAATGCGATTATTATAAATATTCATAGAGTATCATATAACAATGGAAATACACAAATGATTATTAGTTATTTAGAAGATCCACTATGTTTATAATTTTAAAGATTAAATTATATTTAAATTTTTTGGAAAATTAGTGTATAATAATTTATATATAATTTTAAAAATAATAGAGATACAAATTAAAAGAAAAAAAGAATATATATGTTAAATTGAGATTTCTGTGATCCATTATGTTTTTGTGTGTTTTGTTTTGTTTGCTTTGTTTTTTTTAAATGTATAAATTATATAATAATAATATTATTTTAATCATAAAAAAATAAAAAATATATAAATAAAATAAAAATTTTTAAAACACTTATAAATAAAATTATAGGTATGTAAGTAATTAAATGTAATTAATAAAATATTAATATGTATAAGTGATTGAATGTAATTAATCTTTAGTGCACTATGATTATGAGCAAAAACGCAACCGCAGTAGCCTCACACAGCGGCTCGCAGCAGCACGCAGTTGCCCTCAGTGGCTTGTTGCTGCTAAGGATCGATCAACATAGAATCATGAGAGGACGAAGAGCCTCCCTCAGATAACCAGCGAGAAAATGAAGGAACAACAAAAGCTTTCGTCTCTCTCATTTCTGCAATTGGTCCGACAAAGATCTGATCATTAGTCACCAAGTTTTTTAAAAGATTGGAAGACATCTCGGAAATATCACTCCCTCTAGCTCTTCCTTGTAAAGCAGCACTCTCCCTGGTGGAACGTGGATTAGTTGGGCAGTTTACAGGGTTATGGCCATTGCCCAAAATGGTACAAAAATGGGTAGAAAGGAACTGGTCTGCAACAATAAACTGAAAAACCTCAATCAGGTTCTATGGAAGAGGATACTACACCTTCCATTTTGAAACCAAGGAGAATCAAGATCTAATATTTAGGAATGGCCCGTACTTTATGGATACAAGGGGTTTGTATGTAAACAAATGGACGTCGGATTTCGACCCAGAAATGGATATACCCAATGCCGTTCCCGTTTGGGTCAGATTGCCGCATCTTCCCCTCCACTGTTGGGGAGACGATTCAGTTAAAGCCATAGGAAATGTAGTTGGGAAATACATAGACAGATGTGAGCCAAAGGAGAACATGCACACATGTGCCTGAATCTGTGTAGAGGTAGATCTAGGAAAAGGGCTTCCAAAAGCCACCAAAATCAAAGTGGATCAGTGGACACATATACAACAGATGGACTATGAACAAATCCCATTCAAATGCAAGGTATGTCATGAATATGTTCATTTTGCTACTAGATGTACAAAAAAAATAATGAAAATGAAAAGATTGAAGACCCAGAAAACAAATGGGAACAGGTTAACAGAAGGAAGGCAGTCCATAAACAACCAAATCCTTCTTCTACGCAGTCCTCCATATCCTCTGAGCTTGATCCTCTACCACCAAAAGCTAACAACAATTCTCTTGCTAGTCTCAATCCTTTTGAGCCACTGGATCCCTCTATCCCCCCATCCCCCGAACCCAGATCCAGATCTAGATCTAGATCCCCTCATCACACTCCCTCCCCCCGCCATCTCCTCTGGCCCCAACCGCCAAAATCTCACTCCCCCCAGTAGACAAAATCCTAACTATAAAGTAGTCAAAGGAAGCTCTCCCAAATGTAGAAAATAAAAAAAACAGGAAGAAAGACAAACAAAGAGCTGAGGGATGTAGCAGCAGCAAAGGAAATGGCATTTAGGAATGCATCAACCTGTGGAAACCTTCTTAGGAAGGAACACAGGAAACAACGAAAAAAGCCAAAAAAGAGGGAAATGAGCCATGCACCATCCAAAAAGCAAATAATGATAGTGGTCTCTTGGAATTGCCGAGGATTGGGATCATCCATCAAAGAAAATGCCACAAGAGACATTTTGGCAAAAGAAAACCTGGAGATCCTTATGATTCAGAAGACAAAAACAAATAGCTAAGAAACTGAAAATATTAAATTTGTTTTTTATAAAGGTGAAGCAATACAGGAAATAGGAGCATCAGGAGGTATCTACACAATATGGAAGAAAGGAATATGGGAATTAATACACTACAAAAAAGAACAACACTGGATACAAACGATCTAATGGAAATTAGTACAAAAGATAAATATAGTGTCATCAATATATATGCCCCAAACCACTACAAAGAAAAAGAGCAATGTTGGGCCACCATAAAAGAAGCACTAAAAGAAACGCAAATAGGAAAAATAATTCTAGGAGGAGACTTAAATTTGGTAAGAAGTATAGAAGAAAAGTTTGGAGGCATATATCACACAGACCAATCTAGGGTTGCACTAGAAGAAATAATGGAACAACACAATCTTTTAGACATCCCCCCAAGCAACGGGAAATACACCTGGAGCAATAAAAGAGTGGGGAAAAGCAACATAAAAGAAAGGTTGGACAGAATCCTGATACAAGAAAACATAGCAGCAGCCTACAGTGCCATTAAAACAAAAATCATTCACACCACGACATCCAACCATAAACCGGTGGCAATAGTCATGGGCAAAATGGAAAATCAAGGACCGCTCCCATTTAGATACAACTCAATTTGGGACAACAATATAGAAATCAAGGAATTAATTAAGGAAGCATGGGAGCCAAGAGTATCAGGATCACCACAATATATTTGTGAGACAAAATTAAAAAATGCAAGAATCAAGTTAAAGGAATGGGCAAGAGCAAATGAAATTAAAAAAGAAAGAAAGAAAAAAGAATCACAACAGAGAATGGACAGTGTGCAAATTGAAAAGGAAGGCAGAGAAGAAGGCAAACAAGATTATCTAAGAGAAAAGGAAATCTTTTGGGAAATATACAGGGAAAACAGGAAAGAAGAAGAAGAGGTTAGATTGAAATCTAGAAGCTTGTGGCTGAAGGCAGGGGATAAAAATACATCTTTTTTCCATAACTCAATGAAGATTAGAAGAGAAAGAAATCAAATAGAAAAAATCCAAGTGGAAAATCAAGAGGTCAAAGGTGCGGAGGAATTAAAAAAAGTATCCCACAAGAACTTTAAAAATTTACCGTTAGCAAAATAAGAAATGGCTGAATATGAAGATTTCCTTCAGCACACAAAAAAATAAATAAAAAGAGATCAAACACAGAAATGTGTAAAGAAATTACCGAAGAAGAGGTAGTGGTGGCTATATGGAGCCTGCATCCAGATAAAGCCCCAGGGCCCGACGGATTTACAATAGCATTCTTCAGATCTCATTGGTATACAATCAGAAAATATTTCTTAAGAATGGTGAAGAATGTTTAAAAAAATAAATTAAGAAGCAACACAAAATCCTCCTAGCTTGCCCTAGTCCCAAAGGAGTCAAATCCCTCCACCTTCAACAGGTATCACCCTATATCTCTGTGTAATTCCTTTTATAATATAATAACAAAAATAATTGCAAATAGAATCAAGGAAGTGCTACCAATAATCATATCTGAAAATCAAGGAGGATTTGTGCCCAACATGCAAATCATAGATAATGTAATTATTGTACAGGAAGCTGTACACTCTAGTATGCTAAGGCAAGAAAAAGGCATAATAATTAAATTAGATATGGAAAATGCATTTGACAGGGTCAGCCATCCATATCTCATGGTTGTTCTTCAAAAACTGGGTTTCTCAAGAGAAATAATAGAAGTCATCCAGGCATGCATCTCCACCCCTTGGATTTCCCCCCTCATAAATGGAAGGCCAAGTGAATTTTTTCAAAGCACAAGAGGACTCAGGAAAGGATGCCCTCTCTCACCCTTCCTATATATTATAATGGCTGAAACTCTAAGCAGAGCTTTGGAAAAACAAAGAAAACAAAGAAACATTACAGGGCTCAGAATATCAAAAAGAGTAAAAACAATCAACCACTCACTTTTTGCGGATGACACCCTGCTGCTGGGAGGGGCATCAACAATAATAGCAAGAAGGTTCAAAAAAGTTTAGATGATTTTTTATATCAAGTTTCAGGCGGGCTTCTGAATAACACAAAATGCAGAATATATGGATGGAACACCTCGCCAGAATCATGCAAAGGATTTCACAAATATTAGAAATCCCAGTATAGGAAAAGCAAAATTCAGAGCTAGGGTATGATGTGGTTAAATTTGGTAGGAATGGTTATTTTAATCAAAGCACTCCTTGCAGCACTACCTATATACCAATATGCAATAATCATGGCCCTAGCAAGTGCACACAAACAAATGGAGTTAATCTTAAGAAGCTTTCTATGGCGGGGGGGGAACAAGAAAATAAAAAATTCAGCCTGGTGAGATGGGAGCAAGTAGCGCTACCTTACGAACAAGGAGGCCTTTCTATATGGGTACCTAGACTCATGAACACAGCCTTGGGAATGAAGATAGTATGGAGATTGATCACGGGAAAAGAGAGCTGGTGGAAAAAAACTCTCATCTCAAAATAAATGGATGGTTCAAGGGAAATATTGCTCAATGGAAATATCCCAACAAGACAATGTACTCAAGCTTGGAATCTAGTAAAAAAAAACAATTCCTCTAATGAGTAGCTACATCTCTAAAACCCCAGGTAATGGAAAAACAATATCAATATGGGAGGACAGAATCATGGGAAAAGAACCACTGAAGACTCATCCAGAAATAGAAGGCATCCAAGAGTGGATGAAAGGAAAAGGTATTAACACTCTATTCTCAATTTATCTATGGAACCAAAAGGATTGGCAAGACTGGAAACTCTCAACAATACCTGCAAATCTAGAAGGGCAATGGAGAAAAATTAGGTAGCTCCTAAAAGGGGCATCACCAATCAACTATGAAGAAGAAGATGGATACCTCTGGGATCCTAGTGGTCGGAATTACAAAGTCAAGATAGTATATAAAATCCTACAAGAACAACCAAACCAACAAGACTGGGACCCTTAGAAAATAGCCTGGAAATTTGAAAGCTTGCCTAAGATCAAAATGTTCATCTGGACTCTTTTAAAAGGGAAGGTATTAACTAGTGAAAACTTAAAAAAAAAAGGTTTCCAAGGTCCATCAAGATGTCCATTATGCCAACAGGCTGAAGAAAACATTCAACATTTATTTCAAGAATGCATTTTTGCCAAAGAATGTTGGCAACAGCTTATAAGCCCCTTGGAAATAAGAATAAATTTTGAAAAGCCATTGTCGGATTTTCTACAAACACTAGAGAAGGCCTATCCATATACAACAAAGAAGAAAGTCACTATTCAAAGAATATGGAAATGCATCCCAACAGTACTATGCTGGCAAATTTGGTTGACAATAAATAAGTGCATCTTCAAAAACCAAACCACAAGAACAGGGAAAAGTCTATAAAAAAACGTGGGGATTAACTTCTGAAATCCTCAACATTAAAGGAACAGCACCAACAGACCACAACATTCAACAACAAGAAAAGCGAGATTGGCTCAGCAAGCCATAATAAATAACAATGGACAAAAAAGGACAGAGGAAAGAAAACTCAAGAAATATTTGGAAAATAAGAATGAGTGAAGAGGAATTAGAAATTTGGAAAAAAAATCAGAACAGATACTGCCTCTACTTTGATGGGGCCTCAAAGCATAATCTAGGAAAGGCAGGGGCAGGGGGATTAATCCTTGATCCTAATGGGAGAGAAATTGTCACATATGAATGGGGACTTGGACAAATCTCAAATAATAAGGCTGAAGCATATAGCCTGTTGATGGGATCAAGAATGATAAAAAAAAGAGAAATACAAACTCCTATAATAATAGGAGACTCATCCATAATAATAGAGGCAATGGAAAGAAATAAAAGCCCAAGTAATGAGTTCATGAACAAAATTCTCAGAAGAATCAGGAAGAACCTTGAAGACTCTAGTGAGGTAATCTTCAGACATGTCTTGAGAACTCATAATCAACAAGCAGATTATTATGCAAATCAAGCAGTGGAAAAAATTGAAGGGAATATTCGTGAAAATCAGGAGGAATATCACAACTCAATCCAATAAAAATCAACAAAATATCATAAGTATGAGGATCCCCAAAAATA
Organism: Pinus tabuliformis; assembly: GCA_031772625.1. Taxonomy (NCBI): domain Eukaryota; kingdom Viridiplantae; phylum Streptophyta; class Pinopsida; order Pinales; family Pinaceae; genus Pinus; species Pinus tabuliformis. Next base: position 1,207,926,703 of record CM062807.1, on the reverse strand, counting down.
AGGAACAAAGCACAATGATAAAGAAACAAAAAATAAATCATTAGCCAAAAATCATCAAAGGACACTCCACTATAGAGAAACGCAGAAAGTCACGAGAATGCAATGGAAACAACTCAGTAGTTCAGAAATTCACGAGTATAGAAAGGCAGCAAGATTACAATCTTGGTTACGAGAATCATGTTGCAGACCACTCCATCGAAGGTAATCACTAGAGTGCTCAGAAATGCTATAAAAGCAGAAGGAAATCAAATATTTCAAGCAAGCGTTTCATGCAAATTTGTGCTCACGCAGAGTTTCTCTACTCCCCAGTTCAGTGATCAGGGCCGTCACCCTCTTCAAGCCCTTCGCGCAAATATATTACCTTCCTTGCCTCTCTGCGAATTAATTCGCATGGAGCGGAGTATTCATATCGCATCAACAGATTGTTAAAGGGGAGCGAGAGCCGTCCAATCAATAGATCTAACGATCATCGCTTGGGGAAGGCATGCGGAAGATAGCCAGTGAAAAGGTGGTTTTTATATAGGAAATGGTATTTCGGGCGAGCAAAAAGTAGTAAGTGGCAATTCGGATTGGGCACCCAATTCCATTAACTACATGACACGTAGCAACAGAGGAGAGAGGAAAAAATAGCTTTTCGGGTGGGTAACCACTGTGCAAGTGGTCCACTCGAAATCATTGTCAGCCGTCGGATCCAGTGGTGATGATCAATGGTGGAGGATCACCGATCATTTTGTTGACCGGGTGAATTCACTACCATTAAATTTAAAATCAGATAAACGACGAAGAGTTAGATTCAATGGAGTAAAGGATGACAGAGATCAGAGTGGCACAGGGAAATGTGATGAAGTATGGACTGTTGGGTTGGAGAGCTGGTAGGGAATGGATGTGTCGATATGAAATGGGCTGATACTCTGATGGCCGATGAAGCGCCGATCGGAGATCAGAGAATACAAAGGAGAAATGCTCCCATGGAAGGCATTAAGCAGAACTTGACCCCAATTCTATTATGTCACGTTCAAAATAGCAGTCAGGAAAGCACATAACAAAATAAGTGTGTATAGCAACAGTGAAGGAAGCAGTAGCTCAGGAAAAATAAGACTCAGGAAGCATGGCGATGCAGAAAGAAGAGATCATGGATCTAAAAACCAAACGCAAGCATCTAGAAGAAGCAGTGGCATACTACAAAAATAACACAATGAGCAATGAAGGAGAGAATTCAGTCAATTACGACAAGAAGAACCAACCAACTCAGGAACAATCAGTCTACAAGCCATGAAGAAGTTATAGTGAATCTATGATTTGTAAATTTACTTTCCTAGTAGGTGAGTTTTTTAGGCAGTATTCAAGAATAGTCATAAAAATTCATGAAATTTTGAACTCAAGCATAGGAGGTGGGACTGTGCTCCCATCTCATTGCTCATTTTACTATCATGCTATAGTCGATTGTAATAGGAGCTTGCTCCAACACAACTTTTGTTAATATATCAACTACTCGACCTTGTTAAAAAAAGTGATTGAATGTAATTAATAAAACATTAGTTATCTTTTCAATATAATAAATTAATTCAAGAAATTCTTTAAATCTTAAAAATATGTTAGATAGATATGCCTTGACTTATTTTACATTTGATCATGAAAATGGATCTTTTTCATTTTTTATCTTAAAATTTAGTGGAGATGTTGTGTTGATTTGTAATTAAATTTGTTTTGCATATGTAGATTAAAAGTTAAGTAATATTTTGGATTATGTATTTAATAGCAAGAAGGGTAAAATAAGTGCTAAATAGCTTTATGGAACCCTATGAGGTCTACTAAATAACAAAAAAATGCAAAATTTATGGGTGGAATACCTCACCACATTCTTTACAAAAAATATCTCAAATATTGGAAATTCCTTTTCAAGAAAAATGGACCGATTTTTATTACCTTGGCCTCCCAATATCTAAGGAAAACTTGAAGGTAGAGCTTTGGAACAAATACATAGAGAAAATGAAAAAAATGTTCAGAATTGGGGCATGAATTGGATTAATTTGGTGGGAAGAGTGACATTAATCAAGTCTATGCTCACAACTCTACCAATATTAGTTTGCAACAATTTTAGCACCAAGAAGCATTCATAAACAAATAGAGCTAGTAATCAGGGGGGTTCTCTAGCAAGGAGACAAAGTTGAATAAAAAAGAGTCTAGTCTAGTTAAATGGGTTGAAGTAACACAACCATATGAGAAAGGAGGAATGGCTATAAGACTCCTAGGACTTCTGAACTTGGCACTTGGAGAAAAAATAACATGGAGGTTCATCACTGGAGAGAACAACTGGTCGAAGAAAGTATTGGAAGCAAAATATATGAACCATAACAGAGCTCTCCTACTAGAAAAAGGCTTCCCAATAAGGCCTTTCTCACAGATTTGGAGATTGATTAAAAACGCCTCCCCCTCATTAAGGAAAATTCCTCCAAGACTCATGGGAATGGCAAGAGCATCAAAATTTGGGAGGAAATTATTATGGGAAACCCTCCCATAGCCTACCAAGAAAATCTCCATGCCTTAAGAGGTTGTATGAAAGAAAAAGAAATCAACACACTTGAAGATATCTCTCATTGGAAAGATGGGGAGTGGGTAGAATGGAGGATCTATAACCTTCCCCAAATCCTTAAAACTCAATGGAAGACCTTATTAACTCTTCTCAAGGGAGCAACTCCCTTGAGCCATGACATAAATGACTCACTCACATGGGATCTGGATGGTGGAGACTATTCAGTAAAGTCTAGATATACTATTATACAATTGCAACAAGCAACTCAAGAATGGAACTATTGGAGGAATGTGTGGAAAATCGAAAGTCTGCCAAAAGTCAAAGTTTTCATATGGACTCTCCTCAAAGGAAAAATATTAATAGCTAACAACCTTAAAAAAAGGGATTTGCAAGCCCATCTTGTTGTGTTATGTGTTAGGAAAGTGAGGAAAGAATCCAACATCTATTTTTGGAATGTGCCTTTGCACAAGAATTCTGATACCTTCTAGCAAGTCTCTTGGAGGTCGAAACCCATCCTTTTAATGAATTCTTCTCTACATGGAACAAGATCTACCCATACTCTTTAAAAAATAAGGAAACAATAATAAGACATTGGAATAGTCTACCCACATTCTTGTGTTGGCAACTATGGTTGGCCAGAAATCAAAGTATATTCAAAGATCAACCTCCAAGTATTTCACAATATTGACAAGAACATGGAGTCTGAAAAAATAATTTCTAACATCTAAAGGAGCAGAAATAATAGAAACCAATCACATTCAACAAGAGGAAAGAGTTTGGATTGACTTTGCGCTGAGTAAGCACAAAAGATCAAACATCATCAAGCCAATTCACAATACACAGAACTAGAATATCAGATTAAAAAGAGAGGAATTTAAATTATGGATAGAAAATATAAAAAGACCATGTCTTCTGTTTGATGGTGATTCCATGGAAAACCTAGAGCTGGAGGCTTCCTATTCGATCTAGGTGGAAGAAATTCAATTACATATGAATGGGGGTTTGGGGAAATTTCAAATAACAGAGAATAAGCTTATGGCCTATTATTAGGAACTGTGATATTAAGACAATGAAGCATGCAGAACCCAGTAATTTCGAGAGACTCACCTATTATTATTTAAGCAATGGTTGAGAGAAAAACTCCCAAGAATAAGGCTCTAAGCCAAATTATTAAAATGATAAAGAAAAATATGATGCATTTGGGAAATGTCACATTTAAACATATACTGAGAGAAAACAATGGAAATGCAGACAAACAAGCCAGTCTGCCAATATCTCATCTAAAATCATCTTTTCCATTTTAGTCCTTGAAGAGATCTTTTCAATGGGCTATCATGGGCATCAAACGAAGATAATATGACCAAGTCGTGACCCTGGGAAGTTGGCTGTCCAACTCACCCCAACGGGGCACACAAACTCTTAGTGTTACATCTCCTCTGGTTAGGGTTTTCTCTTATTGTTCAATAATAAAAAGGCCCTTGAGCCTCATTGTAAGACAATTTGGAGGCATGTAGCCGCCACATCTCTTCTCAGAGATAAGCTACCATCGCCCTAGCTGGTTTATTTCCATTCCTGTTTGTAAGCATATATCAATATTTTACATTAATGAAATGAAGTATTATTTCCGCTGCATCTCTGTGTTTATGGTTATCTCTATAATTTTTGTGTTCCTATTTAAATCCAGATCACGATCAACCTGTATGTAAATACCATACTAAGCTCTTCCAAGCCTAGTGTTGTCCTGATATTTCTGCTAACTCCTTCCTCTGGAGTATTCATCTGAGCATGTTCTTCTAGCTTCGACATATAATTGACTTAGATTCTTCCTATGAGAAATTTGTTGTTCTTCCTTCACTTTCTACCACAAGGTTCCTTGCCATCATCCCCAGCTGCAAAAACTCATCACTGCTACTTGTAATAAAACATTAATCCACAATTGATAGAAAACAAATACATTTACCTCTTGGTTCAATCCTCACTCAACTACTGTCGTGGAATTCTTCTCACTCCTGTCATCTCTTTGTTGTTGCAGACCTTCATGTTGCACACTATTCTTTCTATTCATAACTGTTATCACTAGAAAATGATCACCTAGCCATTTCTAACTAGGTGGATCGAAATACACCATGTAGGATTAATTTTACCATAGTAAAACCAATTTCACCATGGGGAATAATTTAGTAAACCATTTCTATCAAATTATTTTCTGATTAAAATAAACCGATGAGAATGATTAGATAAATTAATATTTATTTAATTTTCTATAGGAATAATGATTAAATCATTGTTTAAATAATTATTCCTTGTCACATTTGGCTAAATCCCCTAGGAATAATTAAATGAATCACAATTTATTTATTATTCCTTATTTTCATTATTGGAATAATTATTAAATCACTATTTAATAATTATTTCAATTTCACACCATTCTTAATCCTCGCAAAATAATTAATAAATCATTTAATTTGTTAATTGTTTCTAAATAAATATATTTGACCCTTTTAAATATCTTTTCCGTCTCCAAAAAATATAATAAAGTATTCCTAACGGTTAGATCTTGATTTGGTCAACATTATTTTATTATTCTCCATTTTCGAGATTAACTCAATACTTTGTTATAAATAGGAGGATTTTTCATTCATTCTTCACCATGATCATAATCATCGTCACCATTATCATCTCTTTCCTTTTGAGCTCCCATTTGAGTTCTCCACATTGTTTTGGTTTTTTCACACATTGAGAGAGAAGATAAATTACTGAAGCATCAAGGACATCAAAGGACCCATCCCACGAAGGGGAATTTATAGACCCTTTTTGTAGGTCTCCTTCACCAGTTGTTATCAATAAAAAAATTATTCAATTAAAGTCTTTCCATTTGGGTTATTGCATTGGATATCTTTACTGTTGTTTGCTATTCTAGATCGTATATGTTTTTGTCACAGGTTTTTTACTTTTTATTGCAGATCTAAATCGTACATAGCCACCAATTGTTGTTAGGGTCACGTGTCACCTAGTGACTTAAGTGAATTGTTTTTGGTACAAATTCCAACAAATTTCACACTAACAAATGGAAACTCCACTAGTGTAATAATAGTGTTCTTGGGTGACTAAAGTTTTAGTAAATTTCAGGGTTTTCTATAGCTATTTTTAGCCTCTCAATTTCTATTTATAGTATTATTCCCCTTTTTGTTAAAATTTCGGATTCTGGTGGTTTTCTAGTTCTTTCCATAGATCATAGGTACCAGCCGAGTAGGAGACAACAAAATCTATGCGAGATCTATTGCCTGAGAGTCTCGGGAGAAAAGCACACTTTTCAGCCCCAGATCCACATTCTAGAGTGCACTATTTGGCCCAAAAACTGTGGTTTCCACTCTTTTAGGTCAGTACCTATGTTTTGGTATTTTTCCAGAAATTTATCATTTTTTTTTTGTTTTTCCAGATTTGTTGAGAGTTCTATCTGCAAACTAAAAAGGGTACTTCACTTATGTTTTCAGTCTCCCCTAGGCCTAGATAGGATCAATTTTTCTCTTTGATGAAGGGAAAATCCCCCTAGGGTTTAGAGTACACCTCCACATTGTTAGGAAGAGAGTGGTTGAGGGAGGAGTCTAGGGTTTCAACATTTTAAGCCATTGGTTTTTAGAGTCTGATCCATTACTTTTCAGCACTTTAGGATAGGTTTCTTTCACCTTTTATAACTTTCGATTTTGGGTTTTTCCTTTTCCCTTTAGGATCCCCTTGAGCATCCCAGGTTTTATAGCTTCATACCTATCCTTTGAAGCATTTTTCACTATGATTTTTGCAGTTTATATGCACCATTTACAACATATTAGTGCCTCTAAATCTCAGTCTTTTGAAATTAAGTATTTTAGGAATTTTCATGAGTATTTGAGTAGCTTTTTTCCCCTCTCTTGCTTATCTGCTTGATAGCCTTTGTGGGTGGGGTTTTGTGTGCTTGATTGGTTGTTTATTTTATGTTATTTCAAATTTATTTATATTATTTCCATAGTTTATTTTTAGCAGCACATAGCATCATAAAACATTATCAATTAACTCATCCACTTGACACATTATTTTCACACACACACACCCTAAGCGAACGTGATCTTGGTTAACATTGCCAAGATAAGACTTGAAACAATACACCTTAATAATTCAACACACATAGATTAAGCTCACTTGGGCACCAGGGCCAAAAAATCTTTGTAGTGTAGGTTTAGGATCGCTGGGATAGGCTTCCAATAACACCCATCGATCGATTTCATTGAGACATAGAATTTGACATATTAGAGAGCTTAAAATCCTTCACCATCCCATGGTACAAAGTCGAAGTGCATCAAAAGCCCAATTCAGAGGGGGTTATGCTAGGTAATCGTGTGAGTGGTTCTCCTTGGGGCTACCCAACTCATGGCAAGGAATCCTATGCTTTAGCTGACTACCAAGAAGCTCAAGACTTGACCACCCCCGTGCGACGAAGGTAAGTGTAGTGACCAATCTTAGGAAAATTCCGTATAGGACTGGCTGTGGGAAGTAGTTGGTTGTCTACCCTACCTTTCTTTGTACAAATTTGCTTGCAGGGATGAGATTTCATTAAGTAGGAAGTTCTTTGGAATCCCATATGAAACAATAGATCTAGGATTGTTTGAGGATTTAGACCACCAATAGGCTAGAGGTAATTTTATTTGATAGGATGTGTTTGCTTGTATTAGTTTCCACTTGACACCATTGCACTAGGTGTTTTCTTGTTGTTTGTTGCTCTTTTATTCCTATCATCACCCTTTAGTCCTTATGATCATTATTTCCTTGAAATTATTGCACCCCCTAGGCTTTTGTCATGGAGACTTAAAAGTATTCACCCTAACTTCCTGTTAGGACATATTAATCCTCCCCGTCGAGTTAGAGTACATCCTCCTACTCCTCCCCGTCGAGTTAGAGTACATCCTCCTAGTCCTTCATCTATTCGTCATTCTGATTCTAATTCTACTGATTCTTCCAGTTCCTCCTTTGATTCCACGTCTTCTCAACCCTGTACCTCCACCATGTTAGGCACCAACATGGGTGTGGGAAACCAGGGTGTTAACCCTAGTTCCAACTAGCGTAACCCCACCAGCAGAACACCCACCGGTGTGGTCACTCATCCTCCATTACTTTCTTTTATGGCTGGTTTGAGTCTCCCCGATTTTAGCCAGCTCATCAATGATCTCCTTCTCCATGATTCAGCTTAATTAGCTATGCCTACTAAAATCCCTTTAGACATCCCAAATTTTGAAGGTAATCTTGGAGAATATCCCACTAATCATGTTTTCTCTTTCCACATGTGGTGTTCATCAAATTCTATCACTAAAGACTCCATCTGTCTTCGTTTGTTCCAACACACACTTATTGGAGCTATAGCTATGTGGTATGTCGATCAACCCAAAGCCGCTCATCCCACTGTTGCGAATATTGCCAAATATTTTCTTGCCTATTTCCAGTTACCTCTCTATTATGACACTAGTACCAAATTATTGACTTCTTTTTGTCAAACTTCTTCCAGTTTCCTATCTGACCATGTTCAGGAATGTCGTAGAAGGAGGAGCATTTATAGAGCTCCTAAATTCGAAGACCACATTTATATGGATTGGTTCCTTAGATCACTTTTTTCCCCCATTGCTAAAGATGTTGTGTCACACTCCCCCCAGTCCGAGGAAGATGCGCTCCAAGTAGCCTTAAAATTTGATCTGATCTAAACCTAGTTAGGTTATGTTTACACTGTCATCCCTGATCTGCCTCGGCCTGGTGCTACTAATGCACTGGGGGCATCTCATGCTGCAACTGGAATAGGTGGAACCATTCCACATGCGTCACTATATGCTCCACCTCTAATGAGTTATGGTCCACCTTAAGGAGGGACTAGTTCCTCTTACATTTATCCCTCCCCCAATCTTCCACATGGAAACTCTTATCCAGGTCCCAACACATCATATGCATATCCCCATCCACATCAATGGATTGCAGGGCCAATTGTTGCACCAATTTTTTATCCCAACGTCGCCCCATCTCCTTATTATCAGTATACACCACCAAACGCTCCAGCCCCTCTGACACTAATGCCCCAATCCCCCATGCCTACTCCCCCTCTACGACAATAACCACCTCCTCCACAAGGTCAAGTGTATGAACAACAAAGTGAACCCAACTCCCCTAACCCCAAGCAAAGGAACAAAGGGAAGGGTAATCGAAACCAAAAATCTCCAGATAATCAACATAGCCAGCGTCCACCACCCAATGCACCTCAGGGACCTCAGCCTAATCCTGCAACCCAAAAATAGGGCGGAAAACCCAAACAAAAAAAGGCTCTTTGTATGAACCAACCTTGTGCCTTTTGTGGCATATATGTTTATTATAGTCATGTGTGTCTCCTTTTACCTCGATGCATCAATTATGGGAAGCTCAAGAAACTGCTTCTTGAGGACTGAAGTCCATCGCTTCTCCTCCCCCTCCTGCTTTATCTCAATTGACAGTGCTTACCAATACTTTTTCTCACCAAGGATGTATGTCTGCCCAACCTACACAAGGTTAGGCAGCTCAGCTAGCTCAACCATCTAGTCACCATGATTATCAGATTCTTATGATGAATTCTGATGAGGTCAATACCAATCAAGTCAAACTTCAGTCTCAATCACACCAATACGACAAGCCATATGCTATGTCAATGAATGAGTCCCAACGCCTCTATCATCATTGAATGGTACCTTACAGATCCATCAACCTAAGTTCGAGGTTATTCCCAAGATCCCTAAAGGTCCATTACATTGAAACACTACTTCTGCTAAAACTTCCCATACTTATAGCATAGTAGATGACTTGGAATAGTCTCCTACTGCCACGTCAATGCTGAAAGTTCTCTAGACGTGCCCATCCCAATGGAAAGCTCTACTATCTGCTTTGGGGGTTGTGGATCCCCAAGGCGATCATATGATTTTCTTTCATGTTAAAAATTCAGAAAATCCTCCCCTGCCTTCATCCATTGCTTTTCAAATACCAGTCTCCATTAGAAACACCATTTTTCAATGGTGTATCATAGACGGAGGCACTTCCACCTATGTGATGGCCGCTAGTGTTTGGAAGCGATTTGGTTCCCTGAATCTATCCCCATCCATGTTATGAAACCAACTCAAGAAAAAGATAGAAAACATAGATCAATGCCTTAGAGTTCAGCCTCTTCGAGGGGGCAACCTCCTTTACATTACATAAATGAACAATTCTTGGATGATTCAAATGAAAAAACCTCCCTTCTATATATAGGAGTCTAAGGAGTCACAATATAACCCAGCCGACCTAACAATAATAATATAAAGCCACAAAAATAACAATAGAGGGATTCTATGGGGCACAATAATAACAATATGGGGACAATAGGGGCACAACAATATTAATAAAGGATACAACTACAATAGTAATGGGGTAATCACTAGTATTATAGGGACCGAACATGCCCCTCTCCTTCAAAAAAGTGTTGTCCTCAATGCTTGAGTAGTTGTGGATGCTTCTGTATAAAATTCTCATCCTCCCATGTGGAATCTTCAACAAATAAGTTCTTCCACTTGATAAGATACTCTGAAATTGATCGATTTCGTAGCTGTCGAGTTCTTGTTTCTGTGGCTGCTTCTGGTTCCAATATAAATTTTCCTTCCTCGTTAAATTCTGGAAATATTGTTTGAACTGGGAGCTTGTCACCTATAACCTTCTTTAAACATGAAACATGGAAAACTGGGTGCAATCAAGAAGCTGCAGGAAGCTCCAATTTGTATGCCATAGTACCAATCTTTTGCAACACCTTGTACGAACCATAATACTTTGGTGATAATTTATTATTATTCTTAGCTTGCTTGAGGGACATTTGCTTATATGGTTGTAGCCATAGGAATACCCAATCACCTACATCAAAACTTCTTTCGCTGCGATGTTGATCTGCCTGTTGTTTCATTCTATTCTATGCCAACACGAGGTTATCCTTTAAGAGTTGGAGGACTTGTTGTTGATGTTCGATGTGATGTTCCACTGCTTGAACCTTAGAATTTTCTCTTAAATATGATGTGATGGATGGTGGCTGATATCCATAAAGTGCCATAAATGGGGTCATTTTTGTTGCTGTATGGAAGGAAGTGTTATACCACCATTCAGCCAGAGGCAACCATTTGACCCATTGTGTTTGTTTATCAGATACAAAGAAATGAAGATATCCTTCCAAACATTTGTTTACTATCTCAATTTGCCCATCAGATTGAGGATGATAAGATGAGCTATGAGCTAACTAAGTACCAAGACAAGAAAATAATTTTGTCCAAAAATTTCCAGTGAAAATGGGATCTCTGTCACTTACAATAATCTTTGGGTTTCCATGTAGCTTTTGAATTGTTTCCATAAATGTAGTAGAAACTGTACTAGATTTAAATGGATGTGATAATGCACAAAAGTGTGTATACTTGGTAAGTTTGTCAAATACCACCATGATGACACTCTTTCCCTCAGATTTGGGTAATCCATTGAAACCTCTTCCCAACTTTGACTTGGAATGGATAAAGGTTGTAATAGACCCGGTGTCTTAATTGTTTCAACTTTATTTTGTTGGCAAACCAAACATTCCGCCAAAAACTTTTGAATATCTAATTTAAGGCCATCCCAAAAAAATTCCTTCTTAACCCTGTGGTAAGTTTTTAAAAATATTGAGTGCCCTCCTAAGGGAGAAGTGTGCAATTCCATAAGAATCTTTTGTTTTAGCTAGGAATTCTTACAGAGGTATAAGCGATCTTTGTACCATAACGAATCATTTTTCCAGCTAAATGTATCAGACATACTGGAATCTTGATGTAACTTTCAAATAAGTTCCCACACTTCTTCGTCGTTCTTCCATTCCTCCCTTGCTTCGTTTCTCCGATCTGGTTGGATAATAGAAATGGCGCACAATAATGCTTCCACATCCTCATCCTTTCTTGAGAGTGCATCTGCTACCACATTTTTCCTCAAAGTCATAACCCAACATCTTTGTGACCCACTTTTGCTACTCTTCAAAGGATAATCTTTGTTCTAAAAAGTATTTAAGGCTATCATGATCTGTTTTTACCTTGAAGTGTCTTCCCATTAGGTAGGGTTGGCATTTCTGAAGTGCATTGAGTATTGCCAACATTGCCTTCTGTTGTGCTTTACAACAACCCCCCATTTCATATCATTTTTATTCACAAAACTATCATATGAAATGGGTCCCTTTAGATTTTGATTGGTATCAATATTGTATTATTTAAAAAGGTCCGAAAACCAAATCAAAACATTATAAAAAACCTTTTTGAAAAACCCATTTATGCAAATAAACAAATCTTTTATCATTGCGATAAAGCGATCGCAAGATCGCATATCGCAATGACACAAGGAGCATAACTAGATGGCACATTGGTTTCCACCAATGTGATATTGCTATCGGCTATCGGCAATATTCCATGCACATTCTTAAAACGCTCCAGGCCATTCGCCCCGATGCGATGAGATATCGTTATCGGCGACCGGTGATATACTATACATGTCTCATATAATGCCAATACTCCCGATGCGATGCGATATCGCTATCGGCGATCGGGGTTTCAAGAAGTGTCAATATAAGAGGTTAAACTTTCCCCGATGGCCGATTGCGATAAAGCACAAATTTCAAAAAAAGTCGTTTAAATGGAGGGATATTACGATCAATTCATATTAAAAGCTTGATCTGTCCAACAATGATTCACCTGCGCTCAACCGCCAAAACATCTACAACACGCTTAAATGAATCATTCGGCCGATTAATGATATAATGGGCATTTAAGGATTGGCAGGTTTTAAAAGGCCATTTAATGTAATTGTAAGTCCTAAAGTCTTCCCATGGATTGTATCCACGACCATTTTAAAATTTAATCTCTTACCACGCATTGGTCAATATATCTCATCACATTGAAGTTTTCATTGCCAATTCTCTGTGTTACGTTTATTTTCGCTTCTGTGCAGAATTCATCCAAAGAAGAAAACTCAAGCAAAATGGGGAAGAAATCTAAGAAGACCACAGGCACTTCCGTTGCGCCAGCCACAGGACAAGCTGTCACTGATCCTTCAAACAAAAAGAAAGGATTGATCTCGGATACTACATGTTGTGGTCTCGGCAGAACTACTTGGCAAAGTACCTACAACTTGATTGAAGTCGAAGAACCTAAAGTGACAACGGTACAAGCTACTGCAGATTCAACTCGTAAATCTGATGGTACTCTTCAGGACTTAGCTGACTCCTTCCTTCATCGGATAGCAGCTAGGGAACAAATTCTCCCATATACAGATGTAGTGCGGTGGGCAATTGAGGAAATCCCAATCCTGGATAGAACCTTCAGCACCAGAGACGGGAGAATTTTCGGGTCATTCAAGGCTGATGATCTAAGGCAAATGTATCATTTTCCTGAGCCAGAGAAGACATACAATAAGGCGTTCTTGGAAAAATTCCGAAACGAGAACGAAGTTGAATCCGAACCCATCCGGGATTGGAGACAAAATCCGGCAAAGCACAAACATGAATCTTCCGGTAAGTACTTGGTTGATTCCTTGGCTTCTCCTTATTGCTACGCTGGAATAATGATGTGTAGATTGTGGGGATTGCACGACTCTTCTAATTTCACTATAGAAATGGTTCCCTTAATGGAAGCGGCATGCAACAGTATAATAATGGATTGGGCCACTATTCTCTCAGATAAACTAGCCAAAGCTGTTAACAATGTAAACTTTGAAACGGGAACTGATACTGTTACCCGTTTTGTAGAGGTGGCAAAAAAATGACCCGATTTTCAAAAGTGTTGATGCAGAATACACATGTTTTTTTAAGAACATGCTTTTTGGAACTTTAATTTTTTTCATGTGCATTAAGTGGGTGAGGCTCGGTGAATGGTAGTGATTTTCATCCTGATTTTAAAAAGTGTGTATTCTGCATCACACCCTTTTTTTAAAAGACCTATTTTTTGACTTTAAATTTTCTAGTGTGTGAAATGTAAAAAATTATTTTCTAAATTTGATAGTTTTTGAAGTCGTCATTGTATTCATATTTTCTTGTTCTCTATCTTAATATTTTTTTTTTTTAGTGGGCTTGTTATTGTTTTGCGTTTTTAAATTATAAAGTCGATAGTTTGAATTTTAGATAATCTACATATTTAGACATCTTTTCAACCCCCTTAATTAATTTTTCAATCGACATGAAATAATTGTTTCTAAAAAACAACATTTTTTAACAATGGACATAAAAAATAACCATTTTTAACATAAATATAACAAAAAAACTAAACGTTTTGATAATTTTTTGCTAGAATTAACATGTCAAAATCACAAATTTTATACAAAAATATTAACTAAAAATGGTCAAATAATAGTTTTTTTTATGAATTTCATGTCAAAAGGATAATAATAACTACTTTTTTTTCAAAAAAAAATGATTAACTTAAAAATCAATGCAAAAATCACATATTACCAATATTGAACGTATAACAACCCTAATTGAGTGTTTATTCTTCTCATAAAATGTCAAAGTCAAAACATTGCAAAGCTTGAGTTACAAGCATAACTTAAATTTAATCAAGAATGTCACGTAATCCAAACTCTTCGTCCTCTAGAGTTTCATCATTGTCCTCTTCCACAATATTTTCTGTTTCATTTTGCTCATTTTGCTCATTTTCCTCTTCTAATGGGTCTTTCATGTCTGCAAATCCCCCAATATGTGTCTTTCCATACATTCCATGTAATGGTGGTTGGGGTTCCTTTGCCTTTTTTGCCACACGTGATTCACTAAAGTCCCCTTTCTTCAACCCAATTTCTTGCATTGCATCTGGAAGAAATTGGAGAGCATTAATTCTTTGCTGAATGAAATTGCATTGTAATGGATCTTTCTCAATTGCAATGCAATTTCTTCCTTTTTGAAGGCAGCATGCTAGTGTTGTACCTAATTATCAAGCACAAAAAAATAATGAAGTAAATTAGTACAATGACATATTAATTAAAAAAAAGAACATATTGAAATTCAATTCCATGTGGCAAAACGTACCTGAGCCAGAAAATAAATCCAGAACCCAATCTCCTTCATTTGAACATATGTCTATAAGATAGTTAATCAATAATTGTGGTTTCTGATAAATGTTAACTATCTCTCCTTTCATTTCTTTGTCTTCATATGTTAGTTTTCTCACAACAGCATCATAAGACAGTATTTGGCTATGACTCTTTTTGTCCACCCGATTAAAAATCATAGACATATGGCTATCATCTTTTGCCCAACTATCAATATGAATGAACTCACAGTCATTTATAAATTGTTGATCTTCATTGTCAAGAAGATTTGACTTTTGCCTGTAACATAAAATAGTAAAATTTCAATTAACTTGTACATAAATTAATTTTTCAACATTAATCAAATATACCTTTAAACATCTTACCATGTAAGCTGCATCCTTGAATTTGTTTTCCCCTTGAAGCTTGACAATAACATTGCCAACTGTGTGTCTGAATGAAATGTCACAAATCTCCATAATGGTGATGACGTCACTTCCTTAAATCCCGCCACCACTTTATTAAAAGCTTGATAAGTATAAGGGTCATTATCATAGCAAATGTTTGGAATATTGAAACCATGGGGAATATCTGCAATAACGAGGGCATAATCCCTTTTTGGTATGAGTTTCGCAATGTCTTCACAGTCGCCTTGTATTACTTGATATTGAATAGTGTCTAGCCCATTCCAAATGAAATGATTAAGAGTTGGATCAAGTTCAACATTCTTAATACGTTGCTTTCTCAGTCTTTCAATCTTTATTTTTTCAATAAAAGTCTTGAAACTGTCTGGTGCTCCATTATCTTCTTTCTTCATCTTTTACCAAACAAACAAATGTATGTGTAAGTTTTAATTTAAATTAAAAATAGTACACAGATGATTAAAACTGAATGTATAAATCAAGTTACCTTTTTAAATGCAAGATAAAAAGCTTTCAATGTTGATGTAGAACTTGAATCTGGATAGTTGCGTACAACATCATCCCAACTATCTTCATTCAACAATTTAACCATTTGTTCCTGAATTTTCATGTAAACTTTGTGACTGCATAGATAAAGTAAGAAAAAGTTAATATACTGATATGTATAACAAATACTACCAATAACAACATGTTTTAGTTAAAAGATAACTATAATCCTGGAAATAAGTAAAAATAATTCAGCAAACTTACTTTTGAAATTCTTCAGACATTTCTTCCAATGATAATTCCCCCGACTTCACACGAGATAATATTGTTTTGACAATTTTTTCATCTTTCACTCCTTGCATCGCCCTCCAAGGCGTGATGGTCATATCGTCTGGAAGTTGCTTCAGTTCAGGCGCTGATTTATTGTTGCTACATATCAATGGCTTAGACTTTCTGACCTTCTAGTTTTTAATGCCAATGTCTTCCCACATGCTAAAAATGTCATCAATCAAATTCCAAATATCTCCAGTTCTAAATGCCAATTGGAAAATGTTATCAACACCTCTGAATAAATCGCTAGATCTGTTGTCTTTTCCATTTTTTGAATTGCCTTTATCTTCAATTTGATAGCCTATTTCCATACAACATTCCTTTCGGAAATCTGTAGTAATATTGATCTTATCCCCACCACATTTTTCTAGGAATTCACTATGAATAAATCTAACCTTTTGGACCAAAGTCATAGACATCCTATATTCATTATCTGAATTATGATCCCATGCCACTAGCTTTGCTTCTGTTTCATTTAAACCAGCATAAATGATACATTTCATCATTTCAAAACGTGGGTTATTAGGATATTCCTCCATCAATTGTCTTTGAGCTTCAACAGAATGGTTCCCCCCAAGCACATAATAATTGTATTCAAAACATTTTGACTTATCAAATGCTTCTTTGTTGGGAACTTGAAGTGGATCAACAAGAAGCACATAACTAACCACATGAGCATATGGATTGTACCTCATCAATGTCTTCAAGTTGTGAACATGCAGATGGTGCGGCTTTCTGACTTGATATTGGCATTGTCCTTCACTTGCCTTATAGGTTTGTGTCACATTTAACTGAAATGTACGACCACCATCAACTAGGTTTCTCTTTGTCAAATTCTGTCGAATGGCATTTTGTTTTGTTTTGATAATGCCATCACCTAAATCAGCTCCTGGTGTAATGATTTCTCTGCTTTCTTTTGAAGTTTCACTAGGTTCTTGACTGCTGGTAATGACTACTTCAAGATCTTCAACTCTACTTTTTTTCGTCTTAACATTCTGAAGAGATCTATTCTTGGCCATTGTTACTTTTGGTCTTTTACGACCTTCCACAATTTCAATGTCATCTTCAGTAATGGCAACATATGCTTCATTGTCAACTTCATCGTCTTCAAAAGTAACTTGTTTACCCTTGCTAGATTTATCCACCAGAGGCCTTTTTTTCTGATTCTTTGGATGTAGTTTTGTAGCATCATCAATTACTACATTTTCCATGTTTTGCATATCTTCCTCTGACACTGAGTAAAAATGGCTGACAACGTTCATGATATCATTCTCTATGTAATGAATGCCTCCCACCATAATTGAACAGCTTTCAACAAAATTCTGCCAAACAAAATATCATATGTTAATATAATCAAAGTTAAAAAATATAGCGAGACATTTTCAAAACGCAAAATAAAAATACAAATAACAATACTTACCGTGTTTTGTGTCATATCATTTACGATTTGTTTACACAACTTTGTAGATACCTCTCTCCTATCATATAATGAATATGATAGTCGGTATTTAATCCTTTCATGTGACTTGGCAGTTTTTGTAAGTACGTAAACAACTTCAGTGTTTGGTACCGAACACATATCTATGACTTTTCCCATCACCTCCAAATTTTCAGTATTATTGCGTGTATCAATGTATAGATATATATTCACAGTTGTGCTCTCTCTTTCTTTCACATACCAGGCTCTTGATGGAAATTTCACCTCTTTTGAACTTTTCCAATCTGAGATTAGCTTCTTATCACTTAAAACAGTTGACATATTTGTAGGTATGAGCTCAGGTGGAGTTCGTTCACCAACGTTTTTTGTAGGTATGAGCTCAGGTGGAGTTCGTTCACCAACGCTTTTTGAAGATACACCTTTAAGACTCCTTGCTCCAGAAAGATTCACAGAAATTTTTCTTGATGCCATTTTCCTAAAAAAAAAACACATAAATTAGTAAAAAAAAAATTGCTAGGCGGGGCTGGGCGGGGTGGGCTGGGCGGGGCGGGCGGGTGGGCGGGGCGGGGTGGGCGGGCGGGCCGGGTGGGCTGGGCGGGGCGGGCCGGGTGGGCTGGGCGGGGCGGGCGGGCAGGCGAGGTGGCTGGGCGGGTTGGCTGGGCGGGGTGGGCCGGGTGGGGCGGGCGGGGTGGGCTGGGCGGGGCGGGCCGGGTGGGCTGGGCGAGGCGGGCGGGCGGGGTGGGCCGGGTGGGCTGGGTGGGGCGGGCGGGCCGGGTGGGCTGGGCGGGGCGGGTGGGCGGGGCGGGTGGGGCGGGCGGGGCGGGCGGGCGGGCCGGGTGGGGCGGGTGGGATGGGCGGGCGGGGCGGGCGGGCGGGCTGGACTGGGCGGGGAGGGTGGGCGGGCCGGGCGGGGCGGGCGGGCCGGGTGGGGCGGGCGGGGCGGGCGAGCCGGGCGGGGTGGGCGGGCCGGGTGGGGCGGCCGGGGTGGGGCGGGCGGGGCGGGCGGGCGGGTGGGATGGGCGGGGTGGGCGGGCCGGGTGGGCGGGGCGGGCGGGGGGGATGGGTGGGGTGGGCGGGCGGGTGGGATGGGCGGGGTGGGCGGGCCGGGTGGGCGGGGCGGGCGGGTGGGATGGGCGGGGTGGGCGGGTGGGCTGGGCGGGGGGCGGGGTGGTCCAGACCACCCCGCCCCCGCCCCGCCCAGCCCACCCGCCCACCCCGCCCATCCCACCGCCCGCCCCGCCCACCCGGCCCGCCCACCCGCCCCGACCACCCCGCCGCCCCCCCCCCAGCCCCGCCCACCCCGCCCCCGCCCACCCCGCCCATCCCACCCGCCCGCCCGCCCCCCCCGGCCCGCCCACCCCGCCCATCCACCCCGCCCGCCCACCCCGCCCGCCCACCCCGCCCGCCCACCCCGCCCATCCCACCCGGCCCGCCCGCCCACCCCGCCCATCCCACCCGGCCGCCCGCCCCCCCCGCCCGCCCGCCCATCCCACCCGCCCGCCCGCCCGCCCGCCCACCCCGCCCATCCCACCCGGCCCGCCCACCCCGCCCGCCCACCCCGCCCGCCCGCCCATCCCACCCGCCACCCGCCCATCCCACCCGGCCCGCCCACCCCGCCCATCCCACTCGGCCCGCCCACCCCGCCCGCCCGCCCACCCGCCCACCCCGCCCGCCCGCCCGCCCATCCCGCCCGCCCGCCCGCCCCGCCCCGCCCACCGGCCCACCCCGCCCGCCCGGCCCGCCCACCCGGCCCAGCCCGCCCACCCCCCCCGCCCACCCCGCCCGCCCGGCCCGCCCAGCCCACCCGCCCGCACAGGGCCACCCCCGGGCCGCCCCGCCCCGCCTGAGGGCGGAGCGTCGATTCCGGGAATCGACGCTCCACCCTCGGGCGGGGCGGGGCGGCCGGGGGTGGCGCTGCGCGGGCGACGCGGAATCGACGCTCCGCCCTCGGGCGGGGGGCGGGCGCGCCCGGGGGTGGCGCTACGCGGGCGGCGCCGCCAGCGCAGCGCCACCCCCGGGCCGCCCCGCCCCGCCCTCGGGCGGAGCGTCGATTCCCGGAATCGACGCTCCGCCCTCGGGCGGGGCGGGGCGGCCCGGGGGTGGCCCTGTGCGGGCGGGTGGGCCGGGCGGGGCGGGCGGGCGGGGTGGGGCGGGCCGGGCGGGCGGGGTGGGCGGGGGGGGGGGGTGGGCGGGGCGGGGCGGGCTGGGCCGGGTGGGCGGGCCGGGCGGGGGCGGGGGCGGGGCGGGCTGGGCCAGGTGGGCGGGGCGGGCTGGGCCGGGCGGGTGGGCGGGCGGGGGGGATGGACGGGCGGGTGGGATGGGCGGGGTGGCTGGGGTGGGCGGGCCAGGTGGGATGGGCGGGCGGGATGGGCGGGGTGGGCGGGCCGGGTGGGATGGGCGGGCGGGTGGGATGGGCGGGCGGGCGGGGTGGGCGGGGTGGGCGGGCGGGCGGGTGGGATGGGCGGGCGGGGGTGGGGTGGGCGGGCGGGGCGGGCGGGCCGGGTGGGATGGGCTGGGGGGGCCGGCGGGTGGGATGGGCGGGCGGGGGGGATGGGCGGGGTGGGCGGGCCGGGTGGGCGGGCGGGGGGGATGGCCGGGTGGGCGGGCGGGGGGGATGGGCGGGGTGGACGGGGTGGGCGGGTGGGCGGGGCGGGGCGGGCGGGTGGGATGGGCGGGGTGGGCGGGTGGGCTGGGCGGGGCGGGCGGGGTGGTCTGGACCACACCGCCCGCCCTGCCCAGCCCACCCGCCCACCCCGCCCATCCCACCGCCCCCACCCGGGGTGGGTGGGCGGGTGGGCGGGGCGGGGCGGGCGGGTGGGCCAGACCACCCCGCCCGCCCCGCCCAGCCCACCCGCCCACCCCGCCCATCCCACCCGCCCGCCCCGGGGTGGGCGGGTGGGCGGGGCGGGGCGGGCGGGTGGGATGGGCGGGGTGGGCTGGGCGGGGCGGGCGGGGTGGTCACACCTCGCCCGCCCCGCCCAGCCCACCCGCCCACCCCGCCACCCCGCCCATCCCACCCGCCCGCCCCGCCCCGCCCACCCGCCCACCCCGCCCGCCCCGCCCATCCCACCCGCCCGCCCCGCCTAGCCCACCCGCCCGCCCGCCCAGCCCCGCCCATCCCACCCGGCCCGCCCCGCCCAACCCACCCGGCCCGCCCGCCCGCCCCGCCCACCCAGCCCGCCCGCCCGCCTCGCCCAGCCCACCCGGCCCGCCCGCCCGCCCCGCCCAGCCCACCCGGCCCGCCCAGCCCACCCGGCCCGCCCGCCCCACCCAGCCCGATTCACAGTTACCGATTCACCATGTGGTATAAAAAAAAAATTTGGCTTGGAAATTTTTTTAATTTTAAAAAAAATATATTTTTCATTAGCGTAATTTAATATGAAAATTTCGAAAAAATAATTGTACTTGCCTTTCAATTGCGACAATTCTTCGTTGTATATATTGTTGATAGCAATATCGCTGCTCCACAAATTCACGAGTCTTTCAAGGAATTTCAGAAAACCTAGATGTGAGGCGAGTAATAGTGATAGCGAAATTTATTATATAAGTGAAATTACGAAGATGTTTTTCCATACGATTAATGTGGGATAATTTGTTTTACATTAGTATAGAGAGAATATTGTAGAGTTGTTTTACAACGGATTGAATGTGGGATTAATATGTTTGAGAATATATTATAAAAATTAGAAAAAAAAGAAATTGTTAAGTAAATATGATATACTTTAACTATTAGAATAATTAATGTACAAGTTGTGATTTACAATTTGAATTTTAGTGATTTATTTCATAAAAATAAATTAGTTTATGTTTTTCAATCAATTGTAGAATAAAATAATAAAGGTAAATAAATCTAACAAACTTTTGGAGGGAAATATTTTCGCGAAAATTTTTGGAGGGAAATATTTTCGCGAAAATTTTTGGAGGGAATAATTTTGGAGGGAATATTTCATTCTTTAAGCATATAATACGCTCAGGAGACTCCATTTGTGTCATTCAACATTTTCTATTTGAAAGTGATGGATTGCTCTGATGGTGAAGTTTCGGTTTATACACCATCAACATCTTCATCGCGTAACAACTCTATTCATATTGATGAATATAGTGGGAATCCTTCCACTATGAATAGAAAGTCAATTCTTCCACTTAGTCCCGATTCTAAGGACTACGAGAGCAACACTGATGAAAGAGGGGATGGAGAATTTAAAGAGTCACAGATTCCACTTAGTCCAAATTCTAAGGACTATGAAAGCAGCGGTGATGAGGAGCATGATGGTGAAGTTCAAAAGAATGGGGTGTCACAATGTCCACTTAGTCCTAATTCTGAGGACTATGAGAGTAGCAGTTTTGAAGAATGTGATGGTGAAGTTCAAAAGAATGGAGGGTCACGATGTCCACTTAGTCCTAATTCTGAAGACTATGAGAGCAGCAGTTTTGAGGTGCATGATGGAAAATTTCAAAATAATGGAGTGTCAAAGTGTCCACTTAGTCCTAATTCTAAGGACTATGAGAGCAGCAGTGATGATGAGCATGATGATGAATTTCAAAAGTATGGATTGTCACAGTGTCCAGTTAGTCCTGATTCTAAGGACTATGAGAGCAGCGGTGATGAAGCGCGGGATGATAATTTTCAAAAGATTGGAGTATCACAATGTCCTCTTAGTCCTAATTCTATGGACTATGAGAGCAGCGGTGATGAAGCGCGGGATGATGATTTTCAAAAGATTGGAGTATCACAATGTCCTCTTACTCCTAATTCTAAGGACTATGAGAGCAGCGGTGATGAAGCGCGGGATGATAATTTTCAAAAGATTGGAGTATCACAATGTCCTCTTAGTCCTAATTCTATGGACTATGAGAGCAGCGGTGATGATGATTTTCAAAAGATTGGAGTATCACAATGTCCTCTTACTCCTAATTCTAAGGACTATGAGAGCAGCGATGATGAAGCGCGGGATGATGATTTTCAAAAGATTGGAGTATCACAATGTCCTCTTAGTCCTAATTCTAAGGACTATGAGAGCAGCGGTGATGAAGCACGGGATGATGATTTTCAAAAGATTGGATTATCACAATGTCCTCTTAGTCCTAATTCTAAGGACTATGAGAGCAGCGGTGATGAAGCACGGGATGATGATTTTCAAAAGATTGGAGTATCACAATGTCCTCTTAGTCCTGATTCTAAGGACTATGAGAGCAGCGGTGATGAAGCGCAGGATGATGATTCTCAAAACATTGGAGTATCACAATGTCCTCTTAGTCCTGATTCTAAGGACTATGAGAGCAACAGTGATGAAGAACAGGATGATGCAGTTTGTCCTAATTCTAATCAGTATAAAGGTAGCAGTGACAAAGGACAGGATGTAGCATCTTCAATAAGTAAACAACCACATTTTCAACATAGTCCTAATTCTATGGACTATGAGAGCAGGACTGATAATGTACATGAGGAAGAATATCCATTAAACATCGAGTCAGATTTTCCATTTAGTCTGAATTCTAAGGACTATGATAGTAGCACTGAAGAAGGGGAAGATGAAGGGTATCCTCTCAGTCAAAATTTGAAAATCAGAGCAGATCATAGTGTGGATAACGTTCCTCTTAATGATGAAAGTCCTTATAAAAATGAAGATCCAATGATGGAGATGTTGCCAAGAAATATTGTATCAAGGAGTAGGAGTAGACCTTTTCGTATCAATGCAAGCTATTCTAGTTATACAAGGGGTAGAGCAGAATATCTGACGAGAAGAAGTTCTATCAGCGCTCTCATTTCAAGTGAATGTTGCCAAAAAAATTGCTTGAAACGTATGGATTTCACATTTGCATTAGAAAGCAGGAAGAGATATTTGTCAATGAATAAAAGCATGCAAAACTCATATTTAGTTGGCTGCATGCAATCTACATTGTCAGGTTATGATTATCATATTAGGAATTTTTTATTGTGTAGAAAAGCTTTCAAAATGTTTCATTCACTTGGGAATTTTCGTCTCTCGAGAATTCAAGAAAATTTGGAAAAGGATCCCACATTTTATTCAGAAGTACGTTATAAAAGACAGTTTGGGCCATTATCAAATACTGCAATGTCATGGATGAAAGATTTCTTTTCAAAGCATGGAGAGTGTATGCCAAATAGAGAGACAATACATATTCCAGATAATTTTTCAAGACGAGAAATCTACAACTTATACAAAGAATATGCAGAAAGTGCTGAGGGACAGGGCCACTTTATTACATATCAATATTTTGTGAAGCTATGGAAGAAAGAATTCAATAATGTTCGTATTCCTAAGAAGACAAGGATGGGGATTTGCAGTACATGTGCTTCTCTTAAATAAAAAAGGGACAAATGTGAAGGCTCAGAAAGAGGTAAGTGTTCATAACTTTTACTTTTAAAATTGTATAGTCATCAACTATGAAAACATATTTCTTAATGAATTTCTTTTATGTTGTGTAGATTTAATTGTCAAAGAACTTCAGGAGCATCGCGAACAACAAACAAATGAAAGGAAGAAGTTGTACAAGCATCGAAAGAAGTGTTATGATAATCCAAATAAATATTTGGGTTTGATAATTGATGGTATGGACCAGAAGAAAACACTTTTACCACATTTTGTTCGCACACCCAAAAATCTACAAGAGGAAAATTTTATTCAGTTTCACTTGGTCGGTTGTATGGTCTTCAATGGGAAAATGTTGCCAAGGGTGTACTTCACAGCTCCAAATATTCATAATGATGCAAATCTGACCATAACCATAATTCATGATGTCATTTCTCATTGATCTGGTAATCTTCCTGAAGTTTTGTATCTACAATTGGACAACACTTGCCGTGAAAACAAAAATCAGATTGTTTTTGGGTATCTGAACATGCTTGTTGAATTGAGAATTTTTCAAAAGGTAAAGGTTGGTTTCCTTCTTGTTGGGCACACTCATGACCATATTGATCAGATGTTCAGTCGTTTTTCAGTCACATTGAGGAGGAAGGAAGTTGGGAGCTTGCCATCACTAATTCAATGTATTAAGAAATCATACATGCCAGAGCCTGCTTTTAAAGTGTTGGAAGAAACTGTTGACATGCGAAGGTTTATTCTGGGATCATATGGTGAGGGGAAATGCATTGAACAACTTAATGACATTAGCTTCCAACATCAATTTCGTATCAAAAAAATTGATGGGAAAACACTAATATGGGGCAAGAAGTATTCAACTACTACAGAGTGGGCACCGTCATCAGGATTGCAATTTTTGAAGTTCATTCCAGATCATCCAATATTTGCATCAAAAATATTGTCATTACAATCAGTTGGTGAAGTTCAGAATGCACGTAGACAGAACAGGGCTATAAATTATTCTGATTGCCTGGAAGAAATTAAAAAATGTATTAGATATACATATGAGTACTTTGACATTGCTGATTCAGTTTGGTGGGAGTCGTTTTTCAATAATCAAAGTGATCTCATTTCGACAACAATAAATGAAGATATACCTTTGAAAAATCCATTTATTTGGCCACAAAATGTGTCGAATGAACATGAGGAAGTAAACATTGTTGAACAACAACAATCTCAGGGTATTATTAATTCTTCACAGGCAGAGGAAAGAGAGATGTATATAGGTTCCAGAAGATCTCGTGCACAACGTGAAGCCATGGAAGAACTTTATAGGGGTTCAGTACAGGATATTAAGGAGGGTTGCATGATTGCAGTGCTAGCAGATGGAGATCCTAATGGCTATCCATTTTGGGTTGCTAAAGTTTTAAAGGTCTTTACAGAAAATGAGGATGTTACAGGTGTTGAAGTACATTGGTATGCCACAAATACACACCCATTCAATGGTGTGTATAAGCCAGAGATGGTAGTTGACAAAAAAAATGGTGGAAAAAGAAAAAGAAAGGGTACAAATATAAATCGCCGCCGCACAGACATATTACAATTGAAGGATGTTGACATACTTGTTTATGACTTCAATTTAACAAAGAGAGGAACTCTTCGCTTCAAGACGACAGAGATTCTGAAAAGGTTGTTACCAGAAGGAACAGTGTTGACATGGGACTCTGCTGAAACCAGTCGTAGATCTAGAAGACTTTTGAAACCTGGAATCTTGGGCATGCATGTGGACTCAGATGGGGCACTAGTTGATGACAGAGAAGAATATGGAACATCTTCGTCAGCATCCAGTCACTCATCTGAAGATGTGAATTCTGATGGTGTGCAAGAAAATATGAGTGATTTTGAATAATTGTTTAAGACAGTTTATATAACTGATGTATGCATCGTATCTTCAAATAAAATGGATGTTTTCCATATTTTGTTAAATGAGAAGTTATGAAGCATTTTTATGTTGTTGGATTATGTCTTAAGTATGATAAATCTTATTGTTTAAATATCTACAATGCAATATCAAATTAGAGATATAATGTCTCTTTTATTCAGTGTACAAATAAAGACTTTTAAATTCATTCAGTGAAATAATTTGTTCATAATGTCATGTTTTTTTAGTTTTGTGGTTGAAAACATGTTAAATTTATACTTAAGAAAGAAAAATGATATTCTACCAGAAACATTAATGTGTTTTTCCTTAAAAGTTAACTTTGTTTGAGACATAAAAAATTGGTTTTATTAGCATTGTTTAAAAAGTATGAAAATTGACCCCTAAAAAAAAAATCATTATTCCAGTATCAACACTTTTTTTCTGAAGCTATATTTTGCAGGAAAATTTCGTAGAAAATTTCGTAGTCGCTGCCATTTTTAAAACAACCGCAAAATTGACACCTAAAAAAAAAAAACATCGTTCCAGTATACACACTTTTCGTTTTGAGCACTGTTTTTGTGGTTTTTTTGGGGTTTTTGGGCCAGAGTTCTCGTTTTGAGTTTATAGTTCCCGTTTCAAATTTTACATTGTTTGTTCTTGAGTTTAGGAATAAGACTCGCATCTCTGAAAGGATAATTAACCCATTCTATTACAGTGCCTATATTTTAGATACCTTGTGTTTTAATTCTGAATTTCCCGTGCTCGACTGGAGGTGGACGCCACAAGACCCCATGCCTATTCACATATACCATCAGAAATTATGGAAATCCTCTTATAAGCACCACTTGTACCAAGTCTGCAATGGCTTTATGTTGCCTATTTATTATTCTATTTTTGATAAACCCATTCCCAAGATTTCCTACCAAGCTGGGATTGATTTAACAGCAGTAGGGAGATGGTTTGGGGAGGAGAAGTTCACTTATATAAGAGTTTTCGGTAGCCAAGCCAAACCTCATGTCCTCCCTTTATACATACCTGATAAACTGCTGGCAAGGGAAATCTCTTACCAGATTATTGCTGAGAGTGTTACACAGACTCTCAAGAAAAATAAGAAGCAGGGCTGGCCCTCTTTTCCTTTGAGATGCGGTGTCTATACCTTGCATGATCTCAAACATGCAGAAAAAGAAGCTACAAAGATTAAATCATTAACTCTAGCAACTCTTCCAAATAAGCAATTTGATCCAAAAAAAGTTGCCTATAATGCACTAGAACAAGCCAAATTGTCAAAATTTGATCATAAAGAAGATATGTTTGACGACCTGTTCTCTTCCGCTGAGTCAATAATGCAGGTTAAAACATTTGCCAAAATGAAATATCATGATGAAGGGTTGACTGAATTTAACAGACTTAGAGAACAGAGGTTGCAAACTCTGCCTCTAGATCTATTAGCAACAACCCCAACGACATCGTCAAGCGAGCCTGAACGGAAACATTCAAAGGAACCTCCAGTTACAACAAAAGAACTAGAGAAGCCACAGGAGGAAAATCAGAAGAAAGAGCATGAGAATCAGCAGAAGAAAGAGGAAGAAAAAGTGCGGGAGGAGACCCAAACTGAAAAGTAAAAACAGACCACCACTGAAGTAAACGTGGATACTCATATTGACCCAAAATTGCTCCAGGAATGGAGGCAATTTGATTCCATTATCAGTTTTCTGGAATGTTCAAAGGACACTGACACTTCAAAGGCAACAGACACAGAGGAAATCACTTCACCACAGGTTCTAAGTGGAACCAGCGGCCCACCCATTTCAAAAGAGGTAGAGATAATACCAAAGGACCCCTCCGACCAAATCATTTTGCAGGTAGAAGAGATTCCCCTCTTGGATGTATTCTACAGCCCAAGGCATAAAGCTGTAGTTAAACGACAAAGGAAAAGAAGAAGGACTGATCAACCTTCCCTTTTCCCAGAAAAGACGGTCACGGGCAATGTGGTTTGGAAGGAGGAATTTGACCCCTCCGATGACCTGACAAAACTATCACAATATGCTGGAGCTTATTCGGCAGCAATAATAGATAAGGCATCGGAGGTAAGCCTTTTACTGAAAACAAAGGATCAGGAAATTTTCTTTTTACAGGCACAACTGGCTGAAGCAAAGCAGAAAGCGGAGCAGGCAGAGCAGCAATTGTTGACGCAACAGAAATTAAACAATCAACTGACTCAACAATTGCAAGCAGAAAAACAAAGGATTGACCACAACGCAATCCAAAAGCAGAAATAATTGTCAGAGGCCTTGGCGCAATTGAAGGCAGCGAATGAGAAAATGCTGAAATCAAAAGATGAGCAAATCGCTCAACTATCAGCATAGATTGAAAAGACAAAGGGCGTTCCACAAGTAGCTGAATTCAGAGCAGAAGCACTACAGATAAATACTGCATTGATAGCCCAAATTAAGCTTCTATGTCAAAAAATCACCCAGGCAGAGCCACTATGTGAATTAACGACATCCATAAGTAATAAAGTTGACAAGGATAGGACTGAATTGGATCAAGCTGAAGAAACGATAGCTGCATTTCTCGACTGGCAAGATTCTGATCAAGGACAATTGACGAATTTACCAAGAATTTTAGAGTCACATAAAGATATACTCTTTACAGTGGCAGTCCCAGTTAATGAAAGCAGAGAGGGCAGTTTCAAGATGCAAATCAACTTCGAGCAATTTAGTTGAATTAGTCAATAACACTCTCTACTTATCAAACATGATTTCCCAATGCACACCAGGAAAATTAACAACAATGAAAACATTGGAGCAATCATGTTACCCAGATCTGGAGGAAAAGGGGAGATTAATTGCTGGGATTAACAACTTAACCTGGGACACCTATTGGTTCTTCTTGGTATAGCTGCACACACAGAGAGCCACCCTCAAGTGCCTTACGGATGCAATCGAGTATATTATCCCCGATATTCAGGATGCCACCTATGCCGCCCAGCTCAGCTCTCGCCTCAATAAACCACCCGAAGTGGAGCCGATGCTTGCGATAAGTCAGCTTAGATTTAAAGGCAAACAGCCTACTTGATGATTCATGCCGCCGACTGCCAGATTGCTGAAGAAAATAGGATCAAAATAAATTGATACCAATTAAGTAGGATTTCTGTTTTATAGATAGTTAGATTAATTAAGTATTTATAGACCCTTTCATTGTTTTGGAAAGGGTCGTAAAGTTTTGTAACTGACTTAAAGACTGAAGTTGCACTATTGGGCTTCAGCCATATTCTTTTATGAAACTTGACCAGTTATTCTAAATTTGACAAGGAAGCTTTTATGCAATTGTGCACTATTGTCTTTGTTTGAAAGTGTTTTTGCATTGAAGGAAGAATCTCAAGTAGCGATTGATATTGGGAGTGTCTAGCAACTCATATGGTACTTTTATCTATGTCTGAATTCATTCTTTTCGTATGAATTGTTATTTGATTATCTTTGCTATTATCGAATATATGTATGTGCGTTAACAACAGCTCTGTATTCCTTCCACTATTGGATGTTTATGGTGTGCTTTTCTTTTAATCATATATGTGTCGATGATATAAATGACAAGTGTAGTAATATTGCTTTAATCGCTTTGCTTAACTATTTAGGCAAAGTAATCCTTGAATGAATTAATGTCCATGTCGGTTAGATGGAGTCATCTATATGCCTGCCCATAAACATAGATCATTAAGAGCTACACTTCAAAGTATAATAGTTCTTGGGATAAGTAATAGTTCTTTTATTTTGCTGATAAATTTAGCTATTCGCCTATCATTAGATTAGTCAATCAATTATCCATTCATCCCGTTTATTCATTGCTGGGAAACTGGTCCCATTATCCCTAGTCTGAGCCACCATTCCAAACGGAAAAGGAGCTGTACTAAGGTCCGGACCGGGTGGTTATCCCCCAATGTTGTTGCAGCGATTTTCGAGGCATCAACACCTTCTCATAAATAGCTTTGTGTAAAAACTTTCCCTTGATTGGACGACTTTCAAAAGCAATGGGTCTTTCATCTTGCATTAAAATAGCACCAATTCCATTCCCTAAAGCATCACATTCCACAATAAAGGTTTTTGTGAAGTCCGGTGTAGCTAAGGCCGATGCTTGGCACATTGCCTCTTTAAGATGTTTGAAGGCCTTTTTTGCTTCTGGAGCCCATGAAAATGCATCTTTCTTCAATAATTTTGTTAGAGGTGCTACTATTCTCCCATAATTCTTAACAATCTTGCGATAATACCCTGTCAACCCGAGAAATCCTCGCATATGCTTTATGGATGTGGGCCATTCCTTAATGGCTTTAATTTTGCTAGGGTCTACCTTAACTCCTTCATGAGATACAATATGACCCAGATATTCCACCTCTTGTACTCCAAAGAAACATTTGGATCTTTTTGCATATAATTGTTTCTCCTCCAATAGTTGTAGCACCTTGTCAACATGTTCAACATGATCCTTCCAAGACTTGCTGTAGATTAGTATATCATCAAAAAATACTAACACAAATTTTCTAAGGAATGGTTTGAAAATGGAATTCATCAAACCTTGAAATGTTGAAGGTGCATTGGTAAGGCCAAAAGGCATGACCAAAAATTCATAATGACCCTCATGAGTTCTACATGCTGTTTTCGAAATGTCTTCAGTCTTCATTCTGATTTAATGATATCCTGAACGAAGATCCAACTTGGTGAAGTAAATTGATCCATGCAATTCATCCAGTAATTCATCAATGACGGGAATGGGAAGCTTATCTTTAATATTGAGCTTGTTGAGCCCCCTATAATCCGGACACATGCACCATGATCCATCCTTCTTGTGCACCAATACTACTGGAGCAGAGAAAGAACTTTGACTAGGTTGAATTATACCAGCCTCTAGCATTTCTGCAACCATACGTTCAATTTCACTCTTTTGGGCATAGGGATATCTGTACGGCCTAATGTTTGGAGGAACACTTCCTGGAATCAGATGAATAGCATGATCATGATCACGAATAGGTGGGAGACCTTTGGGAGTCTCAAATACCTTGGAATGATTGTCCAAGAATTTTTGGAGATATGGAGAAATAGATGATTCCAATGTGGAAACATCTAGCGAACATAATTGTGCAATTACACCTCTTCGTTCCTTTTTTAGAATCTTTGTCATACTGTTAGAGCTGATTATCTTTCCCAGTTTCCCTGCAATACTCCTTAATTCAACTTCCTTTCCTTCCACAAAAATTTCATGAAAAGTTCTTAAAAATTAAAAGCTATTGTAGTCAAGGATTGTAGCCATTAGACTCCTAGTACAACATCAACACCTCCCATTGGAATGGAAAGCATTGGGCTAGTCAATACATATTCTCCCATGGATAGCTTGATATTATGACACTTTCCCGAGCAATTTATTGTTCCTCCATTTGCAACCATCACTGGACACTCTGGTGCTAGATATAAGAAGAAATTCAATTCTTTTGCTACCTTACAATGAATAAAATTATGGGTACTTCCTGAATCAATCAACACTATTACCTTTTTCTTCTTGATTTGTCCTTCTATCTTGATGGTTTGAGGAGTGGTAATTCCTGCCAATGCGGTACAAGTTATGGTCGGATTCATTTCTTATTTATCTAGGTTTTGTTCCTGGAGTATATCCTCTTCTTTTCACCTTTCTTGCTCCTTTTCTTCTTCCTCTCACAATCTATGTAGAATAATTTCTTCTCAGCACACTTATGACCTTTAGTGTATTTGCTATCACAACTATAACAAAGCCCTTTTGCTCTTTTTTCTTCTAATTGTTGTGGTGTCAACCTTATAGGTTGTGGAAGACTAGGGGCAACAACACTTCCATCTTTATAGTTGTGAGTGGTATTCTTCTTGGTTGCCATAATTTTGCTTTCCATTTTTCTTGCTAACCTGAATGCCTTCTCTAATGAATCAGGTTCCCAAAGGCGAACATCATGTTGGATATTATCCTTTAAAGTCCCTATGAACACATCAATCCTATGCTCCTCTAGAATATTTTTTAACCTTATGTTAAATTTTTGGAACTCCTCAATGTGCTCCATTATTGAACCCTTTTGTTTGATACTTATCAATTGGCTAAAAAAAGTGTTTCTTTTTGTATCCTCATAATGTGCTATCAATTCTTCTGTAAAAATTGCCCAATTGATAATTTGTTTACGAGAGCAAAGCCATTGATACCATACAAACTAATTTGGTTCCAAATATAAAGTTTCAATACGTACATTTTGTGTATTTTTCACATTATTGAGATCGAAAAATTGCTCCATTTGGAATATCCATGTTGCAGGATCCTTGCCATCAAACTTCCTCATATTGATTTTTTGAATATGGTGGGTCTTCGATCCCACATTATAGTCTATGAAATCATGATTAACATTTCTTTTGTTCGCATCATGAGTTTTCTTTACTATCTTTTCACCATTAGTAAGTATTTCTTATAGAAAATTTGTCAAATCTCTCTTCAAATCTGTCTTCAAATCTATCTTCAAATCATCCATCTTAGCTTCCATGCCCTTTATCTTAGCTCCTACTAGATTTTGTGAGAGTGAAATTTGTTGCACTTGGTCTTGTAGTTTTGATATATCATGTAGCATTTCTTCCTCTTATTCATGAGTCATGCTAGAGCTTTCAGGTTGCTTACTAGGTGTTTGTATTTTCTTTCCTCGGGGCATCAGTTACCGATAATAATGCTATACTATGCCCTTTGAATTCCTTCAAAATAAATTTTCAAACCAAGCTTAAGCAAAAATTTAAAAAAATCTCCACACCTTTTTTCACTTTGTAGGAGCTCGATATTGCCTCTGATGTATCTCTGTACTTTCGGATCATCCAGTTCTGAAATTATGATCTTTAGTAGCCCTCTGTGTCCTATTTCCAATACCACTAGTGTGATCCAAATTGGATTCTCCAAGCAAGACTTATGCGAAATCTCCCATAGTGACCTGATTATATACTAGTTCAATAGAGAGAATTTGTACGACATGCCACGAGTCACTGTTTCGACCTTTGGCTCTGAAAAATATATACAAGAAACTACACTCTGTCCTCTTTTTGTACCTTCTTACAAAATTTCAATCTGATGCTCAGAGAAAAAGTTATGATGATTTTCCCCAGGTCACTTGTTTGGAATGTAATTCAGGAGTCCACAAAAAGACCAACTTTCTCAGATCATATCTCCGCAAATATAGCGTGAAAAGATCTGAAATTCGGACCCAATATTTAGCGCGATTTCTTCTAAAATTGGTTTTTGTTTTAGCTTCTGAAACGTCGCAGAAAAAAGGTTATAGAAAAAATGCCACGATGACCTGTTTGGAGCAGGGAAACCCTAGAATCCAAAGCTCTGATACCAAATGTTATGAAACCAGCTCAAGAAAAAGATATAAAAGATAGGTCAACGCCTTAGAATTCAGCCTCTTTGACGGGGCAACCTCCTTTACATTACATAAATGAAAAATTCTTGGATGATTCAAATGAAAAAAGCTCCCTTCTATATATAGGAGTCTAAGGAGTCACAATATAACCTAGCCGACCTAACAATAATAATATAAAGCCACAAAAATAACAATAGAGGGATTCTACGGGGCACAGTAATAACAATATGGGGAAAATAGGGGGAAACCAATATTAATAAGGGGTACAACTACAATAGTAATGGGGTAATCACTAGTATAATAGGGACCCAACTATCCACCATCGCTCTCTGTGCCTGGGATGGTCATCCTTCACATTCTCTTGGCTTATATCGCAACTGTCCTATCACAGTTGCTGGAAAGACTGTATCAATTGACATTGAAGTCATTGATGCTCCCTTATACTATACATCCTTTTGGGCTGTAGTGATACCTATGCTATGCCAGTTGTCACATCTGCGGTTCACAATAAGATGTGCTTTCCCCACAATGGAAAGATCATCACCATTGATTAGTTGACGTACTATGATCCCAAAGTCTAGACTTCACCTCAGTGCAAAATTTATTCTATGATTGATAATAAGACTGTCTCGTCCCTCACCAATGTCTGTCTTAGAGTGTACAAAGATTCCACTTTTCTTGGTGCTTATGATGGTCCACCACCTACTCCTTCTGAGCCTAGCTCATCCAATGTTTTCATGCTCCAAGAATCACAATCCACCCATAAATGGTTTGGTATGCCTTCATAGTAGCCCACACCTCTACAAAAATGCTATTCCTAACTCAAACCAACCTTCTGGTACTACTCCTCAAGGACCATTTCCTTCTAATGGTATCTATCCTAATCCTTTTCCACTCGGAACTGTTTCCCCATGCCTTAACCATCTCGGAGTAGTTCCTCCAAGCCATTATCATTCTAGTCAAACACTGTTCTTATTTCCACCCCCTTGAGTTTATTCTACACCTATCATGCCCACGTTGAGTTTTCCTAACATTACCTTGGGGAACTCAGTCTAGTACATCAATCCTCCCGCAAAAACTCCCCCCAATCAACTTAAACCTTACAATTCTTTGACCCCAATCCAACCTGTTGTTCCTACCCCTACCTTTGCTTCATTTCCACAATAACCTCAATAGGAACCTACTTGTGTTGCGAAAGCATCTAGCGAGGGGGGGAAATCCCATAAAAAGGGAACCGAAGACAAGGCACCCCTAGAAACTCCAACTCCTCCTAAGTCGCCAAAGCCTATTCCTCCATGCACTTTGTGTGATGTTTTTGGCCATGCCTGATCCGAATTGGATCCATGAAGAATTGTAAGAAGGACCATGACTGTATCAGGTCAGGACAAACATCAAAGAATTGAGAAACAGTGGTCAAAAACACCTCTGAACAATGGCAGTTAGCAGCCAGCGTGGAGTGATGAGGACCTCGGTCAAAGTGCCCTGACGGAGGCCCATGGATACTGTACAGGAGGCGAAACTAGCCCATGGGAGGCTCATATTGGGAAACAGAGGCAGTTTTTGATGCACGATTAGCACTTAAGCACTAATCATGCATCGTCGGGCAAAACCCCTCGAAATGGTAAGGCCCCGAGCGCTCAGTCGCATGAAGAGCCGGGAAAACTATGGGGAAAAGGCTAAAGGTCAAGGCAGGACCTGCACTACGAAAAACCGGTGGTATTGATCGGGTCACCCTCAAGTGGTAAGTGGAATTGGCGAAAACGGAGCGATTCCACTCAGCGCCCAACGCATGGCAAGTAGAGGAGAGAGAAAATCGTCATTGATCGCACGCTAAAGGTTGATCAAGTCAACCGCGTGAAACATGCGAATGGCGTCGGATTTGGAGGCCCGAGATCTAATGGCTGAGATCGCGCCAGATGGGAAAGTGGAATCGACGGGGGATTAAGCTGCAATTTGTAAAGATTTGACGTCCGATTTGATTGCTAAGGTGGCAGAAGACTCATTCCCTGATGAAATGGAAAAACCGAACCTAAAAAGCAAGTTGGCACAGCTGCAGGAGGACAAGTGGCCACTCCTTGTGAGCCTGATGATGATGCCGAACAAGGAAATCTAAGTGAAGTTGTAGCAGGTGATCTGATGGGAAGTGGAAGAGGAATCGAACAACCATGAGCTCGAACGGATTTTAAAGCCATGAACAGGTAAAGAAAAAAAAAAGGGGGACATCGGAGCCTAGAGAGGAAGACGGGAAGGACAAGGAAGAAGACAGAGAAAACAAAGGAAAGACAGTGAAGCAAAGCAGAACGAAAGATAGAGGGTCAAGCTGATCAAAGGCAACATCGAGCACCAGAGAGCTTGAGGGATTCAAGCCATCCCAGAGAGGATCTATCCGGACTGAGCGCCACATCAGGCTCTTTCCATTAAAGACCAGAAAGGTCACAAAGCTGGTAAGGAAAAGAGTCTGTGTACTCTAGTGGCTTGGGGCATCCAAGAACCACCCTGCCAAGCAAATTCTGTTCAGGAGACTCACATTGAGCTCCTTCATTGTAATTCTCTACTTTAAGACACAATAAAAGAAGGCCACCATCGAGAGCTGGACCAGAGACGCAACCCTGGTGGATAGGGTGAACTCCTTATTAAATTCTTATGTTCTTATAATTGCTTACTGTATTTCTCTGTTGTTTTCCATTTCACATGTCTGTGTATTTGCAATATGATCGATCTGTTGCCTAAATAACATAGACACACACTAGCACATGGGTCTATAATACCTTTATTCAATAAATCTTTAACTGAGGTCACTCATAGGGTGATTATTAGATCAAGTGGTATTAGAGCTCTAGGCTGTAAGGTTAGACAAGCTTGTGTTGGTTTAGCTGTTGAATGCTCACTAGATCAAAGCTCAAATTAGGAGAAGGAGAGTTGGTGGAAACTAATCCTGAAATTGGGAGAGTCTATCCTTAGAAGACAATGTTAGAAGAAGGTTCTGTAGGGCCAGACCCTTAATTCATAAAAAGCTTCCTAGCTATAAAGTCCATGGTAGAAGAAATGTATAGGGACTTTAGAAAACATAAGGCTGAAGATTCATCAGGTTCTAAGCAAGACAAAGAAGAAGATGAGTCTCACTTCCATAACCACTCCAAGGGAAAAGGGAAAGAGGAAAGCTTTCTCACACCTCCTAATAGCTCTGTGCATAACAAGAAAGCATCCTTAATCAAACTAGATGTTAAATTTGATTTGCCTATATATGATGGGGAGTTAAATGCTGAAAATTTGGACAATTGGATTAGACAAATTGATGTTTATTGTAGAGTACAGAACATCGACTCAGACAAGAGAAAGATTCAGCTAGCAAGCCTACACCTAGGAGGCACTGCCTTGGTTTGGTGGGAAGGCAGAGCTCAAGCTGACATGAAAATACATGGGAAGACCATCTCTGTCTGGAGTGAATTTGTTTCTGCAATCAAAAAACAGTTCTATCCATTGGCCTACATGCAACAAGACATGATGAGTTGGCAAACTCTTCGGCAGTTGAAAGGGCAAAGTGTGCAAGGGTACACTCAAGAATTTAGAAAGAGAGCATTGATTCTAGCACTTTCATTAGACTCACCAGAAACTCTGTTGAAGTACATTGGTGGTCTACAAAGCTACATGAGGCATACCATCCTCATGTTCAATCCCACTAGTATAGATGAGGTATCTGTACAAGCTACTCATCTAGAAGCTAGAGGAAAGAATGGAAATACAGAAGTTGGGGGACCATCCAAACCCACTACAAGCAAGAGCAAGGAGAAAAGAAATCAGAAGTGGAAAGCAAGGAAGGCTAACACTGCACAGAAAAGCAAGGCTTCATGCACTCATTGTAAAAAGGATGGGCATGATGATGAGCATTGCTGGATTCTGCATCCAGAATTGAGACCTAAGAAGTTCGAGGGCAAGAAAAAGAAGACTGCTACAGCTATTTAGAAATATTTGGGGTAGACTCGGGAGATGAAACAACCATTGCAGCCACAGGTATAAAAGGTAATGATTCTGAAGCATCTACTAGTAATTCTGCTCAATCTGTTATTGATGAAGAAAATGAGAGAAAAAGACATGAGCTTTTCCATATTTGAGTTATTTCCAAACATCAAAAGATTGATACTTTGTTTGATAGTGGCTCACAAGTAAATTTAATTTTTGAAGAAATTGTAAAGAAATTGGGATTAGCAACCACACCTCATAAGAAACCATACCCATTAGGATGGTTGAATGATAAAGCACAACTACGAGTGACTAGACAGTGCAAACTCAAGTTTTCTTTTGGGCCAACGTTTGTAGATGAGGTTGAGTTAGACATAATTCCTTTGGATATATGTGGAATTGTTTTAGGAAGTCCTTACTTGTATGATAGAAAGGATATTTTCTATAGAGTTGAGAACAAGTATCTACTTGTTAAAGATGGAATTGAATACTTTGTAAGAGCTCATAAGCTAAAGAATAATTATACTCTCATAAACTCAGGGCAGATGAAAAGAATGATTAATTCATGAAAACAATTCTTACTGATGGTTGTAAAGGAAAAGAAACCTAATAAAACCAATGTATTTGAGGGTTGTAATGCTAAACAACAAGTTGATATAGAAAAGGTTGTTTCAAAATATGATATCTTGTTTCAGGAACCTAAAGGTTTGCCACCCAAAAAGGAAATAGTACATGATATTATTTTGCAGCAAGATGCTCCATTGCCTAACATTGGGATGTACAGGTTGTCAGCTTTAGAGAATGCTAAAATCAAGAAGCAGGTGCAGGAGTTGCTCGAGAAGGGGTTCATCAAGCCTAGCACATCACCATGTAGGTCACCAATCGTTTTGGTGAGAAAGAAAGATGGCTCGCGGAGAATGTGCATTGATTACCGAGCACTGAACAAGATAGCAATAAAAAATCATTATCCCCTTCCTCGCATAGATGATTTTTTAGATCAATTGAAGGAAGCTGTTTATTTCACCAAGCTATACTTGCACAATTGATACCATCAGGTCAGAGTTGCATAACAAGATGCATGGAAGACTGCTTTCAAAACAAAGCAGGGATTATATGAGTGGCTAGTTATGCCTTTTGGCTTAAGTAATGCTCCTGCTACTTTCATGAGATTAATGAATGATGTACTCAAACCTTTTCTTAATGATTTTGTTATTGTGTATTTGGATGACATTCTGATTTTTAGTAAAATGTGGGAAGAACACTTAAATCATGTTAAGCAGACACTAGATGTTTTGAAAAGAGAAAAACTTTATGTTAAACTCTCAAAATGCGAATTCGGAAAAACATCTCTAAACTATTTGGGTCATATAGTAGGGGGTGGTGAATTGAAGATAGATCCCTCTAAAGTGGTAGTCATTGTAAACTGGCCTAAACCCAAGTCTGCTACAGAAGTGAGAAGCTTCTTAGGTGCAACACAATATTGGAGGAAGTTCATTTCTAACTTTTCCTCAATTGCAGCTCCCTTACATGCTTTAATAGGATTGAACAAAGTGTTTCAGTGGGGAGGCAAACATCAGAAAGCCTTCGACACCTTGAAAGAAAAGATTAGTACATCACCTGTACTAGCACTGCCTAATCTGCAAAGACCATTTGAGATCCAAACTGATGCCAGTGACTATGCCATGGGAGCAGTGTTGACACAACATGGTAAACCCATATGTTATTATTCTGAGACTTTTAATCCGGCAATAGTTAACTATCCTACATATGATAAATAATTGTATGCATTAGTTCAGAGTGTGAAAAAGTGGAAACATTATTTAATGGGCAAAGAGACAGTAATACATACTGATCATCAACCACTTCAATATTTACACTCCCAAACTAAGTTGCAGCAATCAAGACATTATATATGGATGGGTTTTCTATAACGGTTTCATTTAGTCATCAGATATAAAAAGGGCATACATAACGAAGTGGCAGACATGTTATCTAGACCCATTATAAATGCATCTACTATACTTAAGCATAATTTTGTGCTACATGAAAGCTACATTGAACAATATGCTCAAGATATAGACTTTAAAGATGTATATGCAACTTTGAGTCAAGGCAAAAGAGTAGAAGAACTGGATTATCATGTAAAGGACCAACTCTTATACCATTGTGGGAAACTCTGCATTCCACAAACTGAGAGAATAAAGATAATTAGGGAAGCACAAACTTCTATGATATCAGGTCACTTTGGGGTAAGTAAAACAGTTGCACAGCTGTAAAGATTTTGTTATTGGCCAAAAATGAATGAGACGATTTCTAGATATGTAAGAGGGTGTACTATGTGTGCTAAAAGCAAGCCTAGAAATAGAAAACTAGACTTGTACACTCCTTTACCAGTACCTTCTCACCCTTGGGAAAGTGTTTCCATGGATTTTGTTGGAGGACTACCTAAATCTAGGAAAGGTCATGATTATCTATATGTTGTTTTGGATAGGTTCAACAAAATGTGTATTTTGATACCTTGTAATAAACAGATTACAGCTGAAAAGACTGCAAAATTGTTCTTTGAACATGTATGGGTTCATTTTGGATTACCCACTTCTATTGCATCTGATAAAGACACCCAATTTGTGGGGAAGTTTTGGTCAATTCTGCGGGAATTGATGGACACCAAACTGAAGAAAAGCACAACTTTTCATCCACAAACTGATGGCCAGACAGAAGTAGTTAACATGACAGTGATCCAGTTACTCAGAGGATATTTTAGCAAGCATCCTAAGCTTTGGGATGAACAATTATGTTATGTGCATCATGCTTACAACAGAGCAAAACACTCTTCTACACAGAGATCTCCTTTTGAGACATGTTTTGGTTTCACACCAAGGTCTCCTTTGGATTTTGTCTTTGGTAAATATACCATGGTTGATGGACACAATGATGTGGACAAGGCAACTAGGTTCATTAAACAAATCCAGGAGATCCACCAGGGAGTACAGGATCAACTGGAAAAGAGCCAAGACAAATACAAGGCTAGGCATGACAAGCATTAAATGGAGCATAGTTTTCAAGTTGGTGACCAGGTTTGACAGAATGCAAGGTGAAGGTAAAAAGCTAAAGCCTATCAGGTATGGACCCTTCAAGATACTTGAGAATATTGGTGAGAATGATTTTCGCCTTGATCTACCAGCTTACATTACTCAGTCGTAAATGCAGATTGCTTTAGATAGTTTAAACTTTCAATGATTGAGGACCCTGAAGAGTAGAGTCAATTGCCTTCTATCGATGAACTGCTACCTGGATATCTTAATGAATTTCAGGAAGACACAGTATTGGATAGGAAGGTGAGGACGACATGCAGGGGAGATGTGGAGTACCTCAGGATTGGGCTCAAAGGTTCAAAGCCGAGCAGTGCGAAGTGGATTGAGATTGGGCAAGTGAGAAAACAATTCCCTCACTTAGTCGATGCTTAAAAACCAACTTTTGGTGGTGCAATTTGGGAAGGCCGTGATCTGAATTGGATCCATGAAGAATTGTAAGAAGGACCATGATTGTATCAGGTCGGGACAAACATCAAAGAATTGAGAAATAGCGGTCAAAAACACCTCTAAACAGTGGCAGTTAGCAGCCAGCATGGAGCGACGAGGACATCGGTCAAAGCGCGCTGACCGAGGCCCATGGAGACTATGCAAGGAGGTGAAACTAGCCCCTAGGAGGCCCGGATCGGGAAGCAGAGGTAGTTTTTGATGCGCGAGTAGCTAATCGCGCATCGCCGGGCAAAACCCCTCGAAATGGGAAGGCCCCGAGTGCTCGGTCGCATGAAGAGCCAGGAAAACCGTGGGGAAAAGGCTAAAGGTCAAGGTGGGACCTGTGCTCCGAAAAAATGGCAGTATTGATCGGGGGCACCCTCAAGCGGTAAGTGGAATTGGCGAAAACAGAGTGATTCCACTCAGCGCCCGACACGTGGCAAGTGGAGGAGAGAGAAAACCATCGTTGGTTGCATGCTAACGGTCGAGCAAGTCAACCGTGCAAAACGTGTGAATGGCATCGGATCTGGAGGCCCCAGATCTAATGGTTGAGATCGCGCCTGATGGGAAAGTGGAATCGACGGGGGATTAAGCCGCAGTTTGTAAAGATTTGATGTCTAATTTGACTGCCAAGGTGGCAGAAGACTCATTCCCCGAAGAAACGAAAAAACCAAACCGACGAAGCAAGTTGGAATAGTTGCAGGAGGACAAGTGGCCACTCCTTGTGAGCCTGATGATGATGCCGAATAGGGAACTCCAAGCGAAGCTGTAGCAGACAATTCGACGGGAAGTGGAAGAGGAATCGAAAAGCCATGAGCTCGAATGGATTTTAAAGCCATGAATAGGTAAAGTAGAAAAAAAGGGGGACACCGGAACCCAGAGAGGAATATAGGAAGGAAAAGGAAGAAGATAGAGAAAACAAAGGAAAGACAGTGAAGCAAAGTAGAAGGAAAGACAGAGGGTCGAGTTGACCAAAGGCAGCATCGAGCACCAGAGAGCTTGAGGGATTCAAGCCATCCTAGAGAGGATCTGTCTGGACTGAGCACCACATCGGGATCTTTCCATTAAAGACCAGAAAGGTCACAGAGCTGGTAAGGAAAAGAGTCTGTGTACTCTAGTGGCTTGGGGCATCCAAGAACCACCCTGCCAAGAAAATTCTGTTCAGGAGACTCACATTGAGCTCCTTCATTGTATTTATTTGCTTTAAGACACAATAAAAGAAGGCCACCACTGAGAGCTGGACCTGAGACGTAGCCCTGGAGGATAGGGTGAACTCCTTATTCAATTCTTATGTTCTTATAATTGCTTACTATATTTCTTTGTTGTTTTCCATTTCATGTGTCTGTGTATTTGCAATCTAATCGATCTGTTACCTAAATAACATAGACACACACAAGCGCATGGGTCTATAATACTTTTATTCAATAAATCTTTAGCTGATGTCACTCATAGGGTGATTATTAGATCAATTCCACCAATAATTGTCTTAAATTCCCTCATGTCAAGAATGTGGCCTTTGATACCTTCCATGACTCTAACATTCCTGAGGTCCATGTCACCTTGCCTGATTCAGCTAAGAATAACAGATCATTACACATGAATTAACCATTTGATTTGTGTGATAATTATGGACGTTATTCTCATCACTATCCCCATCTTGAAGATTTTCAAATACACTTCAAGTTCTTTGTGAATTAGAGGCCGTCTGTAGTGAGTCCACGTCTACTTTACCCGCAGATTCTAGTCCCACTCCTACACTAGAACAAGAGGTCTCTCAAACACCCATTGTGATCCCTCCCCTTGATGTCGAGATGACGGATAGTACTGCCATCGTTCTCTACCCATCACCATCCATGATATTTATGCATTGGAACTCCCTTGATGTCTCTTATTGTGATATTGTTGAACCTTCTTCAATGAACACCCTGGTTTCAATGTCGGTAGGTATTCCATCTACTAGTCATATGTCTCTGAACTTAGATGATGCGTATGTGAACCTTGTCTCTCATGAAGATGGCTCAGGTATATATTCTTTATCATGTGGTCCCTCTTCCTCTAGTCCTCCCCATCTTCCATTCTGATGAAGAAATCATGGAAGCCATGACCACTCCTGATTATCCTTGGGATGATATGCGCTATCGTGTGTACTTCCTTCCACAACGAAACCATGACCAATATGCTATGGAGTCAAAAGAATTCATTCATGGTGAATACACTAGGGGTTGAAGAAAATATCATGTTGGGAGAACAATGCACCCCGAAAGAATTTATGCTTACACCAAGTTATTCATATAATTACGTGATGTTTTCATCTGGTCTTGTTATGAAATACCCAGACTTGATCCCGCCATTGTTGAACACCACATTGACACTGGGCCAGATTTCATCCCTGTTTGCCATAAGAAAAGGTCTATCCATCCTTCCAAACGTGAAGCTATCAAAGTTGAAATCGATAAGCTCAAGCGGGCTGGTTTCATCTATCCCATTGAATACACCACATGGGTGTCCAATCTCGTTGTCGTTCTTAAGAAACAAGGAATCATTCATGTCTGCATAGACTTCCGTGATTTGAATAAATCTTGTCCTAAAGGAAACTTTCCCACACCCTTCATCGACTAGGTCATTGATGAGTGTGCAGGGCATGAGGTTATTTCCTTTATGGTTGTATTCTCCAGATATAACCAGAGATGTATCCATTATGCCAATCAGCTTAAAACCGTCTTCACTATTCAGTGGGAAACTTTCACTTACAAAGTCATGCCTTTCAATTTAAAGAATGTTGGGGCCACTTTTCAGCGTGCTATGTCCTATTGTTTTCATGACTTAGCTCATATTATCCTTGCATATCTAAACAATATCGCTGCTCATTCCAAGCTTCAGTCGCAACACCTTCATGACTTGCGTACTGTGTTCCTTCAATGTCACAAGTATAACATTCGACTCAACCCCCTTAAGTGTTGGGTTGTGTTATATTCTTTCCACGACTAGCCCATGTAGTTAATTAAGGGGTTAGATGGGGGGCAGAGGCCCCCCTTTGTTGTGCCGATTGCATAGCGGGGGGGGGGGGGGGCATGACAGGGGGTTTGAGGGGTGTAGGTAACCCCACTCTATGGGGTCTGGGGAAGCGCCCCACAAAATTTTGTTTTTGGACCCTATATTAGGTTGGGTGGACCTACCTATGGTTTTGTGCATGATTTTTCACACATGGTTTTGGACACGATGGTTTTCAGTCCATGGTATTAGATGCTTCGGCATGTATAAATATGTATTGTAACATTGAAAGGAACATAACGAAAAATCAAGCTGGTAGTCCTGGTTTTGGGATCCAGGGGAAAATCTCTGTGTATATGTGTTTTATGTGTTATGCTCTTGCATTGTTTATTTTCTGTGTTTTAGAATTCGTATGCAGGTAATTTTTGTAAGGGGTTAAAACCTACATTTGGTATCGGAGCTGTTTTGGCTTCAAGGGGACATATTTGTTGCTGAGGGGTTTCACTTGGGCCTGTGGTAGACCCTGCTCAGTGGGAGATCTGTAGGATCGATTTTGGTGGTGGAAGAGGATGGAAAGTAGTGGAAAGATAGAGATCAAGAAATTTAATGGTCAGAGTTTTGAGTTATGGAAACTGAAGATGGAGGATCTATTAGTGGATAAAGATCAGTGGGTCATGGTAGATCCAAGTACTAAACCAATGGGAGTGTCTGATGAAGAATGGAAGAAGTTGGATAAGAAGGCTAAGAGCACAATACGATTGTGTGTCTCAGATTCAGTATTTCTGAATGTATCATGGGAAGCTACGACGAAGGCTTTGTGGGACAAGTTAGGGACTTTGTACCAATCTAAGTCTCTGGTGAATAAACTGTTCTTACGGAAAAAGATGTATACCTGAGGATGAAATATGGAGACTCGGTCATAGAAAATCTAAACACATTTAATACTGTGGTAAGTCAGTTATTATTTGTTGATATTAAAATTTCAGATGAAGATAAGTGCATCAGTTTGTTGTGTTCTCTACTAGATTCGTGGGATAGGCTGGTTATTGCAATAGGTAGCAATGCAACTGCCTTGCAGTTTGATGAAATAGTCTCATCCTTGCTGACGGAGGAGATGAGACAAAAAAATATGGAGAGCCAGAATGGCGATGCCTTATCTGTACGAGGATGGTCCCAGAACATAAACAAAAATAAGTCATCGAGTGGAAGATCTAAATCTAGAGGGATATTTAAATCTCTATGAAAACATGTAAAGGTGGTGTGCTGGAAATGCGGAAAGGAAGGGCACTACAAAAGGGATTTGTAAATCTAAATCTCCTAACAAAGAAAAGGGATCTGATGATGCTCCTTCTGTAGAGGAAAAAAGCACCTCAGATGAAGGTGGGGATGTGTACTTGGCTTCTTCAAGTACACATGTAGATCATGAGGCATGGTTGATTGACTCAGGTGCATCCTTTC
Organism: Pinus tabuliformis; assembly: GCA_031772625.1. Lineage (NCBI taxonomy): Eukaryota > Viridiplantae > Streptophyta > Pinopsida > Pinales > Pinaceae > Pinus > Pinus tabuliformis. The sequence continues at coordinate 1,207,881,834 of CM062807.1, read as the reverse complement.
ACTTCACTCCCCATAGAGAGTGGTTCTGCGAGTATGAGAAATATGATGGTGGTGATGTCTTCTTGGGGGATGACAGGAAGGCTAGAATCATTGGTAATGGAAAAGTAAAGTTTAAGTTGCAAGGTGGAAGGGTTAGAACATTTCTAGGTGTTTTGCATATTCCTGCATTGGCCAGAAATCTGATTTTCGTAAGCAAGATGGATGATGTAGGTGTAAAAACAACATTTGAGAAGGATACCTGCAAAATGGTTTAGGGAGCACTGGTATTGATGCGGGGAGTTCAGATTGGAACTCTGTTCAAGTTGCAAGGTAGCACTGTTATTGATGGGTGCAACAGTTTTGTGGTTCCTGAAAGTGGAGAAGAAAATCTAGTGGTCGCTAGAGAGAAGACCATGTTGTGGCATCAAATGCTTGGACATATTGAAGAGAAGGGCCTTTGAATACTTCATGGTAAAGGTATGGTAGAAGGTATGAGTAATAGCTCTCTATATTTTGATTTCTGTGAAAATTGTGTATATGGGAAGCAGAACCGGGTGAGTTTCCCTTCTGGTGGTAAGAGGGCGAAACATATATTAGAGCTTGTGTACAGTGATGTGTTTGGACCTGTGAAGGTTCCATCACTGGGTAAGTCTGTGTACTATGTATCATTTATAGATGAATTCTCAAGGAATACATGGATATATTTCCTTAAGAAGAAATCTGAAGTCTTTGACAGGTTTAAATAATTTAAGGCTCTGGTGGAAAACCAAACAGAGGAGAAGATAAAGGTGCTGAGGAGAGATAATGGTGGAGAGTTTTGCAGTAAGGAATTTGAATAATTTTGTAAGAAGTGTGGAATAGTACGACAAAAGACTAATCCATATACACCTTAGCGAAATGGAGTTGCAGAAAGAATGAACAAGACGTTGATGGAAAGGGCAAGAAGCATACTCAGTGGTGTCGGGTTAGGAAAAGAATTCTGGGCAGAGGAGGTAGAGATTGCATGTTACTTGGTCAACAGATCACCTTCATCAGCATTGGAAGATAAGACTCTACAAGAGGTATGGACTGGTAAGAAACCTTCTCTTTCACATCTGAGGGTATTTGGATGTGATGCATATGTACATGTTCCAAAGGAGAAAAGAACCAAGATGGATAGTAAATATGAAAAGTGAATCTTTATTGGGTATAAGGATGGTTTAAAGGGTTATAAGCTACGGAACCCAGTAACAAGAAAGGTTGTGTATAGCCGAGATGTGGTGTTCAGAGAGGTGAAAGATGTTATTAAACATGAAGTCCAACCAAAGGAACCTGAGAAGATAGAGTTTGAGCTAAAGGGGGAAGAATCAGACTCTACAACAGAGGAGGAATTAGAAGATGAAGAGCCACAAACTCTGGGTGTGAGAAGATCAGTTCGAGAAAGAAGGCAGCCAGAAAGGTATAGTCCATCTACTTTCTGTTCAAATTTTGCTTTATCTATTATTGATGATGATCCCAAAACTGTGAAGGAAGCAGTAGATTTAGAGGATGGAAAACTCTGGAAAGAGGCCATGGTTGATGAAATGGCATCTTTGCACAAAAATGAGGCTTGGGATGTGGTGGAGTTGCCGACTGGAAGGAAACCCATTGGAAGCAAATGGGTGTTCAAGAAGAAGAAAAATGCAGAACGAAATGTGGAGAATATAAAGCTCGGTTGGTAACAAAAGGTTATTCCCAGGTGTCGGGAATTGATTTTGGTGATATTTTTTCTCTTGTTGCCAAGGTAAATTCTATTAGATTACTTTTAGCTGTTGCTACTACTTTTATTTTTGAGGTAGAACAGATGGATGTGAAGACAACATTTCTTAACGGGGATCTGGAAGAGGAGATCTACATGAAGAAACCTAAAGGTTTTGCGGTGAAGGGTAAAAAAGAACTGGTATGCAAGTTAAAGAAGTCTCTGTATGGGTTAAAACAGTCACCAAGGATGTGGTATCAAAAATTTGATACATTTATACGGGGAGTTGGTTTCACAAGAAGCAAAGAAGATCACTGTGTGTATTGTAAATTAATTGGTGACTGTGTTATTTATCTGGTCTTGTATGTGGATGATATGTCACTGGTTGGAAATGACAAAGAAATTATCTAGGATTTGAAGACCCATTTGTCTTTCAAATTCGACATGAAAGATCTTGGTGCTGCAAACTATATTTTGGCATGGAAATTAAAAGATATCGGACAAAGAGGAAGTTGTGGTTAAACCAGAAGAAGTATGTCAAGACAATATTGCGGTTTAATATGCAAGATAGTAAACCAATGAATGTTCCTATTCCTGTAGGTGTAAAGTTATCTGCTGAACAGTGTCCCAAGACACAAGAAGAGGAAGAGGACATGTTCCGTGTTCCATATGCAAGTGCAGTAGATAGAGTGATGTATGCGATGGTCTGTACTAGACCAAACATTGCACATGTAGTGGGAGTATTGAGCATGTTTATGTCAAAACCAGGGAAGGAGCACTGGACAACAGTGAAGTGGGTTTTCAGGTATTTTCTACCAAGGAAGACCAAGATTGGATAGAGTGTTAGATATTCATGGCTTTGTTGTTGCAGACTGGGCTAGAGATCTGGATCAAAGTAGATCTATAGGTGGGTATGTGTTTAACCTATTTGGAGGTGCAGTCAGTTGGATGAGTAAGAAACAATCTGTAGTGGCACTATGAACTAGAGAGGAAAAATACATGGCAGCCACTCATGCAAGCAAGGAAGCAGTTTGGTTGCAGAGATTGTATTAAAGTATGGGATTAGTACAGGGAGCTATAAGGATAGATTGTGACAGCCATAGTGCAATTTTCTTGGTGAAGAACCTTGCATAAAATTCGAAGACAAAACACATTGATGTTTAGTATCACTTTGTGAGGGATATGATAGAAGACAAAAAGGTGTTTCTAGTAAAGGTGGACACTTTGAAGAATACTACAGATGCATTAACAAAATCTGTGAGCTCTGAGAAGTTCTCATGGTGTAGAGAAACAATGGGCATTCTAGGGCTTGATAAATGACTAATCTCTCTTGTGGCCCCCTGTGGAAAGAAAACAACAAGTGGGAGAATGTTGGGTTGTGTTATATTCTTTCCACGACTAGCCCACATAGTTAACCTGGGGGTTAGAAGGGGGGTGGAGCTCCCCCTTCATTGCACCGATTACTTAGCCGGGGGCGTCACAGAGGGTTTGAGGGGTGCAGGTAACACCACTCTATGGGGTCCGGGGCATCACCCCATAAAATTTTGTTTTTGGACCCTATATTAGGTTGGGCGGACCTACCTATGGTTTTGTGCATGATTTTTCGCACATGGTTTTGGACACGACGATTTTCGGTCCATAGTATTGGATGCATCGGCATGTATAAATATGTATTGTAACATTGAAAGGAACATAATGAAAAATCAAGCTGGTAGTCCCGGTTTTGCGATCCAGGGGAAAATATATGTGTATGTGTTTTATGTGTTATGCTCTCGCATTGTTTATTTTCTGTGTTTTAGAATTCGTATGCAGGTAATTTCTGTACATGGTTAAAACCTACATTAAGTGTGTCCTTTGTGTTCCTGCTGGCTAACTTTTGGGCTTCGTTGTGTCTAAAGCCAGTATCACTCTTGAGCTCCCTCCTCGTGCTCTTCACTAGATACAAAGCCTCCAAGACAAAGCTAACTTTCTTCGTCGGTTTGTTCATAACTATGCCACCACGGCTCATGGGTTTCTTAGAATCTTTTGATATAACATTCCATTTGTTTGGGATGACTAAGCTCAATAGTCTTTCTATTCCCTCAAACATGCTCTCACTTCTTCTCCCTTTATTAGCCCACCTAACTTTGAGAGGGATTTCATCTTGTACATCTTTGCGTCCAGCTATTCGGTCACTGGGGTCCTCATACAAGAAGTTTCCATAGGAAATGATAATTTCATATGCTATGTAAGCAAGAACCTTAACGATCCCCCTGCGCCATATTCCCATAAAGAAAAGTTGGCACTAGCTATCATGTTCTTTGTTCAAAAGCTTCGTCATTCTATACTTATGCATAACACCAAAATTGTGACCAATTATAAACCCATGACTTTCCTGATGAGTAGACAGATCATTAATTGGAAGTATGCCCATTGGATCATTATCCTTCAAGAATTCAATCTCGAATTCATCACACCCAAGAGTAAGAAATGTTTAGTCCTTGCTGAACTCATTTATGAATTTCCCACTGGTACGTCGGATCCACCGGTGAATGATGACCTTCCAGATTAACCCTTGTTCACAATTACTACAGATGATCCTTGGTATGGACACATCCTTACCTATCTACGAACCTAGAAATTCATCCCCCACATCACTTGTTATGATCGACAATGTATTCGACATCAAGCCCCTCGCTACCTCCTCATTGGTGATGATATTTGTTGTCACGGTGTCGACACTATCCTTCATTGTTGTCTCACCCATTCTGAAGTTGAGAAAGTGCTCAATGCCTACCACTATGGTGCTTGTGGTGGTCACCTATTCGGAATGGAAACTACCCATAAAATCTTGCATGTCAGATACTTTTTTCCTTCTCCGTTTGGCGATTGTATTGAGGTAGTCAAACGCTTTCCAATTTCTGGTTATTCACCCCTAAGGCACGAGCTCCACCTATTCCCCTCCATCCTGTCATCGCAACCGATCCTTTATGTAAATGGGCTATTGAATTTATGGAGTGTCAACCCCCATCTGCTAATAACCAAAAGTATATTATCATGGTTGTCGACTATTTTACCCAATGGGCTGAAGCCATGCCAATGTTTAATAAAATTGTGACTACTGCAACCCTCTTCTTCTTTAATCACATTATCACTCGATTTGGGGTTTTGAAACAATTGGTCTCTGACCATGGCTGACACTTTGAAATGAGATATGGCATGTGATATCCTCTCTGTTTGGCTTCAAACACCAATATTCATTGTTTTATTACCCCCAAGGCAATGGCCATGTTGAAGATGTCAACAAGATCCTTAAGACTATGCTTCAATGGATGGTGAATAAACATAAGACCAACTAGCATTTAATGCTCTTCCCTGCTTTGTGGGTCTATAGAACTTCTGTAAAGATTGCCACCAGGTTCATTCCTTTCCATATTGTTTTTGGAGAGGAGGTAGTCTTATCAATCGAGTGTAAAAACCCCTCCCTCCACCTTGTTGTCGAACTCCTCCCAGACACCCAACCTTTAGAACAACGACTCATCATGCTTGAGCATGCCAATGAAGACCGTCATGTTGCATTACAAATGATTGAAGCAGCAAAAAAATACACCAAAACTAAATATGACTGAAAAGTCCACCCTTGTACTGATCCAGTTGGATATTGGTGGCCACCTGCATATCCCACCTAAACCTCTAGTCGGTTTTTGTAGAAAATCTGTGATAGGTTAACTCGATAATGCAATATAAATCAAAGAAGAATACTATAACCTAATTCTACTATCAATTTGTCGAAGCTTAAAGATCGAGCTAAACAATATAACTAGAAGAAGAAGAATTAATGGCACAATACACATAAAAATACTTTGGGGAAAGTCTCAGATAAAAACCTCACACTATTGTATTATCATACAAGGTGGAAATACAAAGGAATTATACAAAGCCTTAGCTCTCACAACTAGCTAGCTCTCAGTACAATCCTCACAGATGCTCACAGGAAATCTTGGCTTCTCTCCAACCTTCCTCTCTGCCCTCCAAGCTCATATTTCCTTGCATTGTTCCTTGTGGATGATTAGCCTATTACCAAGTGGAAAAACAAGCCTTCAAAATTGCACAATCCTCAAGGATGAATCCTTGACTGCATGCATGAGTTTTCTCCATGAGAAAACACATGCAATTGATAGTACACTATCCTTGAACATTGATCTCAACTGGGTATTTCTCAGAATAGACATGCATGAGTTTCAGATGAGGGAATCTTCAGTTAACTGGAGAAGCACTAGTTGAGTGCATTAATGCATCAACTGACTATTAACTCACTATTAGTCCGTCAAACAGTTTGGAACTAATTTAACTTGACTTAACTTAGTAAACTGAGTTAAATAATTACAATTCAAATATAACTCATTCCTATCTCCTCAATTTAAGGGATAACTCTTGCATGACTTAAGAAAGACTTCTAACTTGAATTTCTACAACTAATTAATTTAAAATTAATTAATTATTTATTTCCAAGTAGCTGTTAAGACTAAATTCGATTTTAATTCACAATTTAATTCAAGGAAAAATTAAATTGGAATATTCTTGTTGCCATATTTCAACAGTTTCATTTGTTTCCTTTTTTATTTCAACATTTACTATTTTTAATAGTTTTTCGGGTCCTGAACTTCCAAATCCATTTTGACACCCTAAACAACCTTTTTTTGAGGTCTGCTGCAAGCTAGGAGCACATGCCTGCTACAAATCTTGTAGTACTTAGATATACCTTTCCAACAAGGTATCATACACACCAAACATATATAATATGACCAAGTTATGACCCCAGGAAGTTGGCTACCCAACTAACCCCCATGGGGCCGACAAACTCTTGGCGTTACATCTCTTGGGGTTAGGGTTTTGGTTGTTTAGGATTTTCTCTTGTTGTTCAATAATAAATAGGCCCTTGAGCCTCATTGTAACATAGTTTAGAGGCATGTAGCTGACACATCTCTTTTTAGAGATAAGCTACCATCGCCCAAATTAGTTTATATCCATTTTGTTTGTAAGCATATTTCAGTGTTATTATATTAATGAAATGAAGTGTTATTTATACTGTATCTCTGTATTTATGGTTATATATAGATATATAGATATATATATATATATATATATATATATATATATATATATATATATATATATATATATATATATATATATATATATATATATATATATTTGCGTTCCTGTTTAATTTCGAATCACGTACCTTACGTGAAGGCAATCTTGTTCTTGTTTACGATCAAGCTCATGATGTCTGGGGCATGGGAAGTTTGAACCATTATGACTAGGACCTTTAATGATCCATAAGCGTTTTGGAAAAGGGGCATACCTCTTAGAGAGTATAGAAGGAGAAAACCTTTGCAATCCTCGAAATGAACTCTATCTCAAGAAATTTTACCCATAGCATTCCCCATTGAAATGCGTGTATCTCTTTCTGTAGAATTTTTCTACAAATCAGCTAGATATTACATGTAGAACCTTTTCTACAAATCAGCTAGCTCTGATACCATGTAGAAATTCCCACTGTAGATCACCTGGTAATGCAATGTACTAAGGCAAAACACTTGATCTACTTCTACAAACAATTTAGCGGAAACTTAATCAACCATGAGAATCATCAATAAGAACACATATAATTGATAAGAAGGAATCAATCACACATAACATAGAAGAATTTACCCTGGGAAAGCACCTTCTTAAAACCCCATCTTTGTATTATCATACAAGTCGAAATATAGTCCAGATTACACAAAGCCTTAGCTCGGAAGCTATCCAGCTCTCAGTACAATCCCTTTGCTGCTCATAGATAGTTAAAGGCTTCTCACAAACCTTCTCCTCTGCCCTCCAAGCCTCCTATTTCCTTGTGCAGTTTCCTTGGGGTCCAGTGCTGCCACCTGTGTGAATTGGCCTTTTCACACACTCACTAACCTCTGATCTAACTACACAAACTTGAAGGAGATAAATCCTCATCATGTATGAGCTTCCTTTATTGGAAAAATATTCATCCAACTGATAGTACACTTTCCCTTCGCTGATCTCAATTGGGTCTCTGTTTGAACTGACATGCATGAGTTATTTAAGCTATAATATTCAGTTATTTGAAAATACCAGTTGTTACATGCATGCAAGCATTAACAAACTGAATCTCATTAATTTAACAACTTGTTAAATTAATCTAACTGGACTTGACTCAGTTAACTGAGCCAACTAATTACAACTCATCCTTATCTCGTTAACTGATGGATAAATTCCTCAATTAATAGATAAATTGTTGCATGTCCTCACATAGACTTCAAGTTTGATTTTCCTTAACTAATGAACTCAAACTGAATTAATTAATTAATTTACAAACTGCTGTTAATATCAAATTCGAATTTTACTTCCTATTTCTAGTCTAGGGATTGACTAAAATAGAAATCCACACTGAACTACTAAAAATATAACTTCTATATTTAGCACTTCCATTTTTCATTCCCTATTTCCCAATCCAACACTGGTACCCAAACTACTATTTTTAGCAATTTATTGTTGCCAATTTTCAACATTCCCTCTCAACAAGAAAGGCTTCCTCTCGAACCTAATCTTGTACCTTCGAAATGTTCTACATGCAACACTTCTACCAATTGTGGTTGCTCTAGAAACTCTTGGAACAAAAAAAATCCCAACTGACCTCTTTGTTGGGCTAGAAACATACTCTGATGCTGAAGCTCTACTTGCTGCTAACAAGTGCTCCCTCTTTGACCTTTGCACTACTTCAACATCTCCATGCATCTCGCACCGTTGCACCCTTTTCTGTGCTACCCTGCACTGTGCAACACACTTGTGCCTCTCGCATTGTTGCAGCCTGCATGCGCTGCGCTGTCTTGAGATTCCTTGCACTGTAGCTCTCTCTGCCACTCCATCCGCATCTATCTCTACACAATCAGTCAGTTCTGCTACTCCTCATTGGGGCTCCCGTAGCAAAAATGAATCAAAGAGGTTGGGTACCTCAAGGATCTTTCCCCCTCCTCCTTGGGACGATCACTCCACATCACCCCACCTCCTACCTGGAGGTATGGCTGCATGTGATCCCTCAGCCCACCTAGCTCAAAGTTTCCCCCTATTGGAGGTCTCTGCATGAGTAGATGTCTCCACTCGATCTCCACTCAGCTTCTCCAGTTGTGGCTGCTCCACAACCTCCTGAAGTTGCTTCTCCAATTGTGGCTCCTCCACAACCGTCTGAGACTTCTTTTGGCTTTGCATGTTGAGAGGTAATTTACTCTCCCTCTCAAGCACCAAGTATCTAACCTTTGCCTTTATCCTCAAAGCTTTGCATGCATCTTGTACCTCAAGTGCGTACAAGTTTTTGACTAGCACACCAATCTATTTCCACTTTTCCGCCGTCACGAAATTTTCTAGAAAACAAGCCGATTTTAAATCAGCGATATCTCCCTCATCTGAACTTTGATTCAGTCGATTTCTTTTTTGATTTTGGGTATTTTTCTGCAAGGAATCCAAATCTACTATTTCTTTCTAAAAATTTTGTATAGAAATTTTCAGATCTTCTCTGCAAACTCTCGGCCCAAAACTCAAAACTTTGAAATCTCCTCTCAGTATACTATTCTCTCCTTGATCACCTGTGCTTTGATAACATGTAGAATTTTTGTAGAATTTTTTATAGATCAGCTAGCTCTGATACCATGTAGAACTTTTTCTACAAATCAGCTAGCTCTGATACCATGTAGAAATTCCCACTATAGATCACCTGGTAATCCAATGTACTAAAGCAAAACACTTGATCTACTTTTACAAACAATTTAGCTTAGCTTAATCAACCATGAGCATCATCAACAAGAACACATATATCCGATAAGAAGGAATCAATCACACATAACACAGAAGAATTTACCTGGGGAAAGCACCTGCCTAAAACCCCATCTCTGTATTATCATACAAGTGGAGATATACCCCGGATTACATAAAGCCTCAACTCGGAAGCTATCCAGCTCTCAGCACAATCCCTCTGCTGCTCATAGACAGTCAAAGGCTTCTCACAAACCTTCTCCTCTGCCCTCCAAGCCTCCTATTTCCTTGTGCAGTTTCCTTGGGGTCCAGTGCTGTAACCTGTGTGAATTGGCCTCTTCACACACTCACTGACCTCTGATCTAACTGCACAAACTTAAAGGAGATAAATCCTCATCATGGATGAGCTTCCTTTATAGGAAAAATATTCATTCAACTGATAGTACACTGTCCCTTCTCTAATCTCAACTGGGTCTCTGTCTGAACTAACATGCATGAGTTATTTAAGCTATAATATTCAGTTATATGAAAATACCAGTTGTTACATGCATGCAAGCATTAACAAAATGAATCTCATTAATTTAACAACTTGTTAAATTAATCTAACTGGACTTGACTCAGTTAACTGAGCCAACTAATTACAGCTCATCCTTATCTCTTTAACTGATGGATAAATTCCTCAATTAATAGATAAATTGTTGCATGTCCTCACATAGACTTCAAGTTTGATTTTCCTTATCTAATTAACTCAAATTGAATTAATTAACTCATTTACAAACTGCTGTTAATATCAAATTCGAATTTTACTTCCTATTTCTAGTCCAGGGATTGACTAAAATAGGAATCCACATTGCACTGCTAAAAATAGAACTTTTGTTTTTAGCACTTCCATTTTTCATTCCATGTTGCCCAATCCAGCACTGGTACCCAAACTGCTATTTTTAGCAATTTCTTGTTGCCAATTTTCAACACTTTCTTTCTTCTTGCATTTAGCTAGTTTGCATTCCCCACCATCTTAAACATTGTCTTCTTGCATCTTTCAGATGGATCCATTATCCACACCTTATATCGGTTATGCCGATGGTGCAAGATGCTTCACCATGAATCTATCCTTGACAACTTGGGCCATTTTCACTCCTTTGCATTCGTTAGTCCACTCCAATGATAGTTTCATTGGACCTACGATGAATAACTAGGCCGAATATGCTGTTGTGATAGGTTTGTTAGCCAATTTCCTTGATCGTCTCATAATTCACCTTCATGTTTGTCTTGATTCCTTGCTACTTGTCATGCAATTGAATGACAATTGTCATGTGCGTAATCCTATCTTATTTACAAAAAATCTACCATTTAAGATTTTGACACGTGAATTTGAATCTATTACATTTAGTCATGTTCCTAGAGCCCATAATCACTGTGTAGATACCATTGCAAATAACACTATAGATTGAAATTTATCACATGCATATACAAGAAGACATCCATAAACAAATGGAGAACCACAATCGTCACAAAAAATTCTTAACCATAAATATGTATTGTCATATAGTGTGTTGAGTCCACTACTCTAAATACATCTGACATGCTCATTCACATGTTATCATAAAATAAAAATGGGGATGCACATGTCCCTATGCCTAATTAGTATCATCTGGAGGCTCTTGATCCAATGGCTCCATCCCACTAGCTTGTAGATCTCGTACTGGTTGATCGACCATAGCAATCCACCATGTGATTCCTCGCTATTCTGAGGGAAGACCAATGCACTCATATGTATATCGATTTTATAGCTCATGCCACTCATGCTTTGTCGCCTTGGTCAATATCACGTCAAATCTATGTCGGAGATCCTCCAATGGAGAATCACTCCCCAATCTTTGTTGTGATGTGGCCCCACCCTGATCTGCAGCTCTAGGCACTGCGGCTTGTCCCGTGTATCCTTTCGGGCTCACCGATGCTATATCTTCATATTGCAAAATTTAGAAACTAGTACCATATATACATATTTCTTCAACTATAAAAGCATCAAATATATAACAAATTTCACTTACCATCTAGACCCCATGATCAACTCGACGGATGTGGTAAGTCAAGATCCCCTTGATAGTTCATGCCACTATAAGGATAGTCATCTATGTATAGTGGCATTTGGTCCCAATGAGTAAAAAAAACTTGGCCAGAACAACCGTCTGACTCCCCCTCCTCCACCGCATCTTGGTAGTTTCCCCTACTGACACATCCTGGGCTCCTATGGGCCCCCATCACATATTTGTACATGAGGTCAAATAGTGGGCATCTTATCAAAGAAGAGTGAGCATAATACTATCCCAAATGAATAATTATGATTAGTCCTCTGTCTGCATAGTGTCAACTATTGTTTCAATGATGACAACATCATCTGGGACCACCCATAGTAGGTCCCTGCGAGCACACTCTCCACTAGCATTATCTGTTCCCAAGTGATATGCTAGAAGGCATGACTACCCAAGATATGAAAAACTGTTGTAGCTATAGCTTGTGTCTCAAGCCTCTCTAGGTCACTGATCCGAATGGTCTTTCCCATTGCACGACTCCCCAGTACATAGTGGTGATCAACAAACTCGCCTATATGCCTTCCATGAGGCAACATTGGATGTATCTCCCCTACCACCCCCAAGGGTGGAAATCCTGCCAGAAAATATAATTCTTGGATCGTTATCTTGATCCTTTTCCCCTGTACTACAAAGTCCTCTTGATATGGGTCCCAATAACTCACAATCCTTGACAACAAGGTCCCACTAACCCTCATCAAAGGTTTCTCTAAGAACTTCAGCATGCCATATCGTGCCAACATCTCACTGCTTGATTCCTATGTATCTCAATACAAAGTGGCTCCAAATCTAGTTCTCTCCATGACACTTTTATCTCTACCATACCTGAAAAATACCATATGTTTTGTTAGTCCAAAGTTAAAGTCACACATATCTAGTACTCAACTTCAAATGACAACAAACCACCAGTCATGCCCATCCTCTCAACACAAAATGTAAAATTTTCCCTCAAAATTGCACTGGCCACACTTGTGGGCCTAGTTTCTACGTTCCAGAGCACAAAACAAGCCCCAAAAGTGTGTTGCGACCATGAGGATGAGCAGGGGTACCCCATAGTGAATTGACATCCTAATTTGAAAGTCTAATCCACTAAAAATGATGATTAAGGTTAGGCCACCTACCTCCAACTTGCAGATCCTGGTTCTAACTGTTGGTTTGTCCGCTACGATCTCCACAAAATTTAGGGTCTTGTCCTTTTGTCCGAATTCTCCACAACTCATTACGCAAATGAATTGGATTTGGGGGCAAAAAGCCCTTTTATGGGGAAAACACTAGTTTTTCCATCACCCATTGCAACCAAACCGTAGCTCCATTTGATGGACTATTAGAACCAGTGGAAATCTCTCACTGAGTTATTTAATGGGTCTGTCTTTGGTTTTGGTAATTTGACACTTCATTGGGAAGCCATGTTTTCCATGAGGTCTCACTTTACCACCTACTAAAATCAAATTTCTTCATTTGAGCCACCCATACTCTGGCACCACTTTACCTTTGCACTGGTTGACTCACATGTCAATTTTTTGCCATGAGTAACCCTCATTTACTCATGTTTTTATCGTCCCTTTCGGGCCTCCCCCACATAGTAGCATCATTGAGTCACCCATATTTAGCGCATCCGAGATGAGTCACCCTTGCATCTATGGAGTCTGATTTGAGTCCCTTTGAGTCTAGTTACAATTTTTCATACATCGTCATGTCGTATCCATCCAATTTTATTCATATTTGGCCTCCATCTATACTGCTCCATATTTGTTGAACTCTCGTTTGAGTCATTGACCATCCCATCCGGAATCGAGTCAATCACTGCCAGGTCAACCATCCATATCATGCTCGGACAAGGGAAGTTGTTAGTCTGCCACTAATATCGTTTCCTTCCATCATCATCCTTGGTATTAGTCCAAGAGTGACTCTACTATGATTCCTTATGCCTTTGTTAAGGATTCCTCATTTCCTTAACTCTAGCGGGCCCTCTTTTGTCTACCTCAACATATTTATTCTAGAATATTGGTCTAGAGTGAAGTGTACCTTGGTTCTAGCTTCCATATTTGTTCGTTGCCTTGGATCAAGGAAAGGGAATCATCATTTCCATTTGACTTAGTTGTTTCTCACGTGCTCAACGCTAGCTCCTTATTGCATGATTGAGAATCATACACTTGATTGTTCGGTGCTCCTGACAATTTTCCCAGTGATTCCCAAGTGTGTGTGAGATGTTCCATAACTCATGAGGCGGTGGCCCTTCAGGTAGCCCCTCACATGCCTAGATGTCCATTGATGTTGATCTAGCCTTAGACGTAGTTCCACATATGTGATGGGTTTGGTTTACACCGCTTGTAGTGCCCACAACATGCATGTCTCCTTCATACGATCCATTCATATCTTTAGATCCCTTTCCTATTCAATGGGGATTATTTGGTTGCGACCCCCCCTCACCATGTCATCTTGATGTGCATTATATCTCATGTACTCAGATGTTATTATATTCAGTGATGTACTATGGTTTTATAGGTGCATTATGTATATGGGATCTATTGTATTATATTATGGCCCATTGATGCCATTATATCATGTATCATGTACTTTGTATATGATTCCCACATTTCTGGGCTCATCATTATTGTTTTTACGCAGTTATCTCAACGGGTATGGGTATGCCTCCCTCGCCTCAATTGACATCATGTACTCCCACATAAAATGATACTTCTATTAGTTTAGTAGGTCTCGCTCCCTTCATTTTTGTTCGTCCTTGCATTGCTTCAATTATCTCTCTCTCTCTCTGATTCCGCTTTGGTGTCTCATGGAAGTGTAACCCACAATGTATTTCGGTCATACGATTTGCTCCTAACACTCATACATGGGGGGGAAATCTGTTATCACCAGAAAATGACCGCCTAGCCATTTCTAACTAGGTGGATTGAAATACACCATGTAGGATTAATTTTGCCATAGTAAAATCATTTTCACCGTGGGAAATAATTTAGTATACCATTTTTATTAATTTATTTTCTGATCAAAATAAAGAAAAAAACCTAGGAGAGTAATTAGATAAATCATTATATATTTGATTTTCTCTAGGAATAATTATTAAATCATTGTTTAAATAATTATTCCTTGTCACATTTGACTAAATCCCCTAGGAATAATTAAATAAATCACTATTTATTTATTATTCCTTATTTTCATTATTGGAATAATTATTAAATCATTAATTAACAATTATTTCAATTTCACACCATTCTTAGTCCTTGAAAAATAGTTAATAAATCATTTAATTTGTTAGTTATTTCTAAATAAAGATATTTGACCATTTTAAATATATTTTCCTTCTCCAAAAAATATAATAAAGTATTCCTAACAGTTAGATCTTGATTTGGTCAATATTATTTTATTATTCTCCATTTTTTAGATTAACTCAATACTTTGTTATAAGTAGGAGGGTTTTTCATTCATTCTTCACCATGATCATTATCATTGTCACCATTATCATCTCTTTTCTTTTGAGCTCCCATTTGAGTTCTCCACATTGTTTTGGGTTTTTCACACATTGAGAGAGAAGATCAATTATTGAAGCATCAAGGACATCAAAAGACCCATCCCACAGAGGGGGATTTACATAATCTTTTTGTAAGTCTCCTTCACTAGGTGTTATTAATAAATAATTTATTCAATTAAAGTCTTTCCATTTGGGTTATTGCATTGGATATCTTTACTGTTGTTTTCTTTTCTGGATCATATATGTTTTTTTCACAGATTTTTTACTTTTTATTGCAGATCTGAATCGTAAGAAACCACAAATTCTTTTTAGGGTCATGTGCCACCTAGTGACTTAGGTGAAGTGTTTTTGGTACACTTTCAAAGAAATTTCACGCTAACAATAACTATGGTCATCATGAATTTCTTCTAGCAACTATTTCAGATGATTGAGTTTTGCTCCTAACTCAACCATGACTTTCTCACTCATTCCTTTGGAACTTTTTTTCTTCTGCTTGTGACCTTCCTCTGAACCCCTGCTATCATCTTATCTCTTCCTCTTGCTGAATTCTCCTTATCTGCTAGTGATCTGTAACAAGCCCTTCTTTTCTCTGTAACAAGTTTGCTACTTGTCACCCATAACAAGTCATCCTCTTGGTATCTTCTCTTCTCTAGGTTATCTATAGTAGAACCTCTTCTTGAGCAATCTTTCTCCTCAACTTTCAAAGTTGTTGGCTGTTGTATCTTCAACCACTCATTCTTCTTAGTTTTACTATCGGGTTCTGTCACCAATTTTCCTCTAAGATCTTTCCTATTCCACCTCCTTTGATGACATGGCTTACTTGCTATGGCAACTACTACTAATTCATCCTCGCAACACCATTCTTTATATGATAATATTATCATAAACATTACATTCAATTTTTTTTATAAGATCTATCAAAAGACATCATCTTCCACAGTCTCACTTCCAATTCCTATCCAACCAATAACATCTCACTTCCCTGCAATCAAATCACTCACTGTTGTAAGGTTCTTTTTCTCTTCAACCTTTTTTTTCCCATTTTCCAGTTGTCTTTAAACCTGCAAGCATCTCTACTATGTTTGAACATCAAGACACACTCAACAAACTTCAATATACTTACTGTTGGGATGGGGTCCCCTGAGTCAAATTTTGTTAAATATTGTAAATTATTTGCATTTTGAGGAGCGGAGCGCGAGTAGTGCAGGTTGATAGGAGTCAAAGGGGTTTTTAGAAGGTGAAATCCCCTTAGTTTGTTAAGAGTCAAGATGTTTTGAGACCCACCCATGGTTCGTGGACCATGGTATTGTAATGAAGAAGTATATAAAAGGGAGTCATAAAAGAGTCATAGAAAAGTATCTAAGCATGGAATAGAAGAATAATGCATGATTTGAGTCCGTTCTATACTTGGGTGAAGGGGAAGGCTCCTGTAACAGTGTGCACAGAGGCCTTGGTAAGTCCGTAGCTGAGTGCGTGGGCCCCTGTAACTATGTGCTCAGGTTTGAAAGGACTGTAATTGAATATCTAAAGCATAAAAAAGGCTTGTTTTAAAGAATGATCTGTGTATCTGCGTATTACTGTTTATCTCTGAAATTTACTGTATTTGTGATCTGTTGAATTCAATTAATAAGGAAAAGTACTTTGTAGGTTTGTGAAGACAAAGATCTATTTAATTATATGATGTTATGAATTTTTAGTGAAATTAGCGACGGGCCTAAACCTGCTAACTGTTCATTACTGTCGTTTCCGGATCTTAAGGGTTAGGGTTCACGAAGGTCAAGATAAAGCCCTAGGTTTGGTAGAAACACATCACATAGTCTTATGGATGTAGAAACCTAGTTCTGGCATCCCCCAATACTTCCTCGGGTGGGATTTCAGCCTGCGCTACGTAGGTTGTTTCCGAAAGGGCTAGTAGTATAGGGCTTTCTTGGTTAGCGCAACTAACTGTGAACCTAGGTCCAAGCCCCCTCAAGCAAAAAAATGGTTATGTTGCTGAGATCAGATCTATCTGAGGAATGTGTGATGTGGCATAAGTGGATATTGACTAAGAAGGACATTGAAAAGTGGATAGATCGGAAGCTGCATGAGTTTTCCCCCCAAGAAAATAGGAATCCACGCTTGTCGAAAGAAGAGTGGTTACAGAGGTACTTGTATACAGAGGAACACGAAGTTTTCTTCTGCTCTTTTCCATGCAAATTATATGAATGGTTGGCTAAATTAGTGGATGGTCAACCTTCCTGGAAGCTGGATAACCCTATTGTGTGGACTCCAGAGTTAGTGAAGCGTCTGGAATGATCAGAAAACAAGGTCGTGAAGGTTGTCGATTATTGCATCGATAGTATTTTGGGAAGATTCATTTTTGAGTTCGCGATTGATACATCTGCCAGTTATAGCAATGCTGAATGTTGTTTTTTCAAAGGACCAAGAGGTAAGTATCTAAAGTCTTTGAAAACCTAGATTAAAATGTTATTATGTGAGAAATGGGTTATGCCACTAAATTGATGTTTAGATGAGATTCGACAGGAGCTACATGAAGTGGGAAACCCTTCAGAAGAGATCTAGATACAAGTGCTGAGTATAGTCCTTTGTTGGGAGAAACTAATATCGATGAAGAAACTAATAGCCTGAAGACGCCTCAAGGTGTGCCACAGATGATAGATTAGGGTATCGCAGGAATACCACATCCATCCACTCCACCTTTTCCTTCACCTCCACCTCACACACTTACACCTCCACCTCCACCTCACACACTTACACCTCCACCTCCACCTCCACTATTCAGTATGGAAAACACTATGAAGATGCCTATATTCAAGGGTCTAGGGGCAAAAGACCTTGATCAATTATAGTTTGTAGTAGATGCTGTGTGGAAGTCACAACAAATAATGAATGACGATATGAAGAAAGTGCAACTAGTCACAACATTTCAAGATAGGGTGCTGAGTTGATATATTAAGTACAATATGACTCATCTAGTTGCGTCATTAAAAGACACAAAAGATGAATTGATTAAAGAATTCCAAAAGCCTAAGTCTCAAGCCCAGTCTATGACTGACGTCAAAAAAATTAAGCAGAAGTTGAATGAATATGCATGGGAATTTGATCAAAGGTTGAAATTTCTTCTAAAATAGGCTAATCTACAGATCTCAGATGAGGAACACAAGGATTGGTATATTTCTTCGTTGTTACCTCATTTGAGATTACCATTTTCACAACAGAAAGTTGGATTGCAGGTTGAAGCACTGGAAATTGCTATGAAGTTGGAGGCTTCTCCTATTCAAGATACAAACCTTGGAGTACAGTAGATTCAGTCTCAGTTGGATAGCCTACATATGGAGTTGCAGGATCTCAAGAAAGGGAAAGAGGTCCAAAATGAGGCCCATTCTAAAGTATGGTGCTTAAAGTGCAAAGGGCATGCTCATGATAAGGATCATTGCCCGATATATCAGAACTATCTAATTGGGGGAGGTCCTATCCCCCTGAAGCCAGAAAATACTGCTAGATCGAGTAATAATGTAGTGCCATGGTGCGATATCTTCCAAATAACAGGGAAACACTCCACAGACAATTGCCACTTGCTGGAGAAGTTTGTACAGAATCCCCAACAACTGTTTTGAAATTTTTGTAACTCTGTAGGCCATGATGAGCGCAATTGTCGAAGTTATGAGTTAGTGATGGACAAAACTCCGAAGAATAGAGTACAAGCTAAGACACGTCCTCACCAGGCTCAAGGCGCACTTGCAAAGCACAAAGGATTCTTATAGATGAGGAATAGGATGAGGGGGAGGGGTTAGAATAGGTCACAGTCATATTGTTTGTTACAATTGTGGGGAACCAAGCCACTTCACACGATATTGTCAGAACCTGACACACCCCTCCTGTCAATATTACCAATAGTTTGACCACATTATATAAGATTGTTCCATACACATCGTAAAGATTCAAGAGAAGAAGAATCAGTAGCCCTTTGAGAACATCCAGATGATGATATCAGAACCACGTAAAGATGGACCCAATGTTAATATAGTTACGCGAAGTAGTATAGCCATCGGGGAAGATAAAGCCACATGGAAACAATGAGAAGAAAATATATGGGTGCACAAGGCTGTTGGATTTGATTTTCATAAGGCAAAGGAAACTTTTATGGAGGTGTAAAAGAGATTTGTGGATTCAAGAGCTTTCACATCAAAGACTTAGAGTGCACGAACGGAGAAGCCTAAAGAGGTCATTGTAGTGAAGGAAATAGATCCTTTAGTGTTGACATCCTTATTACATACTTTCATGAAGTTCCTAAGGGACTAGAAAGTAGTGGAGGGACTATAAGAGTTAATAGACAACTACACTAGCAAGGGTAAGCCGCTACCTGAACAATGCACAGTGCATAAAGTAGAAAAAGGTAAGAAAAGGACTGGTCGAGAGATGAGATTGACTGCACAAGTCGGAGAATTTGAAATGGACTAGGTGATCCTAGATTTGGGATTTGATGTGAATTTTTTGCCTAAAATGACCTGGGAAAGAATGGGAAAGTCGATGCTGTAGTGGTCCCCAATTCAACTATGAATGGCAAACCAACATAAAATTATTCCTATGAGGTGCTTACATGGACTAATTGTATATATTGAAGGGGGGTGCGCTATAGCTGATTTTTAGGTAATCGAAATAATGGATGATAGTAATCCCTAGCCAATTCTTCTTGGAATTGATTGGGCATTTGATATGAATGCGGTCATCAACCTAAAGAAGCGCAACATGACGTTTGAGAATAAGGAATTGAGAGTCATTGTTCCATTAGATCCAGCTGAGGGTGCATGATGTACTGAACCAGTCCAAGATTACTATGAGGAGGATGATATTGAGTAGATCTATAAGATTACGGCCTGGAATGAGGATTGGATCAACCCTATGGTGGATGGCAGAATCAATTGGGAAAAGGAAAACTCCTGCAACTTGGATTCGGATGAGGAGATTGAGCATTGAAAGAATAGATTGCATGAAGTATCAACATTGCGATGCAACTGACTTACTAAATCACTCTGGTGTATATCCACTGAGGTACAGAATTTACCATACTATGATGTATTAGAAGATATAAATTTGTTTCTTGATAAACTTGAAAGGGATGTACCATAGGAGCATCGGTATCAGAGGAGCATTTGTACCAAAGGATGATGAAGTTGCGGTTTGGATATGCCAATACTCGCATTACTGAAAAATATACAGGGAAGGATGATCCATGCGAGAATCTAGCTCGCATGGATGAAAGCATGGGGAGAGGAACCACAACCTAGATGGGTACATATATTCTGCCACAGTTTGGATACTATTCCGATGAATTGGTATTTAGAAAAACAGAGCTACGACATGGAAGCACAGAGTGGGATGTTATGAAGGAAAGCTTTCTGTTAACATTCTATTTTGAGGATGGATTCGAATGTATTGATGAATCATTACAGGAAATCAAGGCTGCAATATTAAGAATTCTTATAGATCCTATCATATGGGTACAACTAGACTAGAGTACACAATTGCACCATGCTCTAGAGTGCTACAATGTTACTGTAGAAGAAGGTGAAGACGATCCCCAAAATACCAATATCCTTGAGTTAGAGGAACAACGTGAAGTTGCTGGACCTAAGGTAGAGGCTCTTGAAATTTCCAAACCATTGAAAATGAGGCAAGCAACATTGGGTTGGAAGCACAACCAAAGTTCACAAATATAGGTGATTACTGGGATGAGGACATAGTTGACAAGGTTACAGAGTTACTATGGGAATATCAGGACTTGTTTCCAACAAAGTTCTCTGATATGAAGGGGATAGTAGGTGATCTAGGTGTTATAAAGATCAATCTGAAGCCATACGCGAAGTTGGTAAAGAAGAGCCCATACCGATTGAATCCTAAATACAAAGAAAAAGTGTGCAAAGAACTGGATAAGATGCTAGCAGTAGGGAGTATTGAGCTGGTAGAATAATCATACTAGGTTAGTCCTATAGTCATTCAGGAAAAGAAGAAAAAGGGCGAAGTCAAAATATGTGTAGATCTAAGGAATTTGAATGATGCTTGTGTACATGATCCATTCCCTACACCGTTCACGAATGAAGTCTTGGAAAATGTTGGTGGTCAAGAAGCCTACTCCTTCACAGATGGGTTCTCGGGTTATCACCAAATCAAGATCATGCTAGAAGATCGAAGTAAGACTACCTTTGCTACAAAATGGGGCTCTTTTCAATATAGAGTTATGCCCTTTGGACTTAAAAATGCCCCTGGGATATTTTCTAGGGTGATAGTTGTAGCCTTTAAAGAATTTATTCAAAAGTTTTTGGAGGTTTAATTTGATGATTGGACAGTGTTTGGGTTAGTGAAAAACCATTTTGTAAGTCTTCGCCTAACATTGGATACTTGTAGGAAGTATCAGATATCCCTTAATCTGAAGAAGTGCATATTTTGCGTACCATATGGGATACTTTTGGGCCATGTTGTTTGTAAGCAAGGGTTGATGGTGGACCCTGCTAAAATTGTAGTGATTATCAATTTGGAGCTTTCGAGGAATGTAAAATAGTTGCACGCAACATTGGGCCATACAAGATACTATAGAAAGCTCATCAAGGCATATGCGCAGATCACTATGCCCATGGAAAATTTATTGAAGGATGAGACATTTTGCTGGGATGATGATTGTAAGAAAAGCTTAGATGTTTTGAGGAAAAAATGGTTAAAACACCTATTCTAGTGTTCCCCAATTGGAAGAAGGAATTCCATGTACACATGGATGCGTCCTGCATAGAATTAGGAGTAGTTTTAACCCAACCAGGCACAGGGGATATCGACCACCCGATTGCATTTGCAAGAAGAAAAATGTCTAAGGCAGAGAAGAATTACTCGATGAAAAAGCGCTAAGGGTTGGCGATAGTATATGCACTCCAGAAGTTTAGACATTATTTTTTGGGTGTGCACTTCAAAATGTACACCGACCATTCCACTTTGAAGTACTTGGTCAACAAACTTGTGTTGGGGGGGGGATTTGTAGGTAGTTGTTGCTATTTCAAGAATACGACTTTGAAGTAGTTGCGAGGTGAGGGAGATTAAATGCTGGACCGGATGACCTTTCACGGATTGAGAATGACAAAGAACCTACAAGTCTTGATAAATTATTTCCTGTTGCGCAGCTCTTTGTTGTGCGTGTTGCAGATGAACATTTTGCATATATGATCCAATTCCCGACTACATGTACGGATCCTGAAGGATATATGATGGAAAAAAGAAAGAATTGGTGGTCAAGGGTGCAGATTTATTTGTCATTCTCAGATGAAGTTTTGTGCAGGTATGTACCGGATTATGAAAGACAAAGTATCCTCGCTGAAGCACATGGAGGAGTTGCTTGAGGACATTATGTTGGAAGAGTGACTGTGTAGAGGATCCTATGCACTGGGTTGTGGTGGCTAACTATACACAAAGACTCTAATGAATATTGTAGGGCATGTGATGCCTGTCAGCGGACTGGGAAGCCATTGCAAAGGGATGAAGTACCTCTGAACCCGCAAGTCTTGTTACATGCATATGATAAATGGGCAATAGATTTTGTAGGACCTATTCAGCCACTAGGAAAGAAGATAGGAGCACGATACATCGTCACGAGGAAACAAAACTTGAACAGGTGGGTTGAGGTGCAACCCTTGAAGGATTGCAGCGCGACTACAAATGCAATTTTTATATTTGAGTACATTATGTCTCTCTTTGGTTGTCCTAAGATTTTGATGAGCGATAGGGGTTTACATTTCCTGAATGAAACAATTGCTTTTTTGTTTGAAGAATTCCAGATGTATCATCAGAAGAGAATACAATACCATCCTCAAGCAAATGGAATAGCTGAAGCCTTTAATAAGATCCTAGAGAATGCTTTGAAAAAGATCTGTAACACAAATAGGAACGATTGGGATGTGCACATAACAGTTGTTCTTTGGGAATATAGAACTACCTGCAAGAAGTTGACTGCAAAGACACCATTTAAGTTGGTCTAAGGATAAGAGGCAGTGATGCCAATGGAGTACATCGTGCCTAGTTTGCAGATTGCTGTAGTTATGGAGATGGCAAATCAAGACAAAATGGAGGAATGCCTAGTGTAGATACTTGAGTTAGAAGAAAATTTCTTCTTGGCAGGCTTTCATCAATAGGTGCAGAAGGCTAGAGAAAAGGTGTGGCATGATCACTACATTAATCATCACACCTTTAAAAGTGGAGATTTAGTACTGATGTATGATAGCAAGTTTAAAAAGTTTCCAAGAAAATTTCAGTTGCATTTGTTGGGACCGTTCATCATCAAGGAGATTATGGATGGACGTACAATTAAGCTCATGAAGCTGAACAAAGAGCTATTTCCAGGAAGAATCAATGGGAATTGATTAAAGTTGTATAGGGGTGATTCCAATCCTGCACAATGACTATATGGATACGAGACAGTATTAGTACTTCAGGTAGTTGCAAGGAGGTGCGGGACTATAAACTACGTTAATAGAAGGACAATTTGGCGAAGCGAATGGGCTACGTGATGGTTAGGAGAAAGGCACAAATGGGAGCTGCGGTGAAGTAGCTACGCTAGCCAAGTGTGTCCCATGCAACTAGGCCAGAAAGTAACCATTGGAAACACTATAGATGATGGGATGACTATTTTTCCATTAAAATGACCCGGGGGGGGGGGGGGGAGCATTTAAGGAGCATATCTTTGGAAATTTGCTTCCAAAAGAGCATTAATGAAGGAGATATGGAGGGAACAAATGGATTTGAATTAAAAAAGGGCTATAAATACAATACCCCACTCCACATTCGAACACTTTTTTTCTAGAGATATTTCCTTGAGCTTTTGTGCCTAAGTTTCAGCTGAGATGATTGTTGCATGTCTGGACAAGATTGGCAAGAGATAGAGAAGGAGTTTTCGCAGCAAGGGCTTGGGTTTGAGGCAGATTTATCTTAGTGGTAGAAGAAACTATTTTTGGAAAGCATTGACAAAATTACTAAAACACCACCATTCCCTACCACAACACCTAGGTCACTGAGCCCTAAACCCATTACATCCATTAGTGGGCCCCAGTATTGCAGCAATAATGCTGCAACTCCTGGGACTCCCTTCTTTAATTTTATCAACCCGGTAGTTCGTAACAAAATTGGAAGCGACGGTGCTGTATGCAAAAGTACTAGCTCTTGCCGCAACTGTCACTTGGTCAGCTGGCACAAGTCCACTAGGAGCTTAAGTGAACTTCTATGAGCTTTGAGAAGAAGCTTTTTAACTGATGGATGGAAGCTAACTCAAAGGAAGCTAATTTGCTTGCGGAAAGAACTGAAAGGCTGAAAGAAAACACAAACCCTAGCAAACCCTAATCTTACCAGCTAGCCCTACTGATGCAAGAAAGAGGATGCAAGCTACTAGGAGAGATGCCATTGAATTTTGAGAAGATGAGATGTAGGTGTCTAAGCTACTTCAAAATTAAAATCTAAAAGAACCATCTTTTTGTATTTTTGAATAAAGTGTCAGAATTATCATGCATGTATTTTAACTGTTTTTGTCTATGCAGAGGTGGATTGGCGAGAGGAAATGCTTGGCGGAGGTCGGGAAGGTTCAGAGAGGGCCTAAGGGGTCCCTAACACCCTTCCAGAGAGTTTCACAGAGTTTGGCTATCAAGAAACCTCATTCGTGAGCTTCTACAGGAAGTCTGCAGGGGTTCTACAAGATGTTCTGGAATTTCTACGGGATGTCTGTAATTTTTCTACAGGATGTTCAGAAATGGGATTTTGGAGGATGGACTTGACTTAAAAGGGTGTGAAGAGGTTCAGGACTTGGGGAATGGAGCTGAGGAGTGGAGCAATGTTGCACAAGGATATGGGGAATTAGGGAAAAGTGAGCAAATGGAAAACGTAAGGCAAGGATTCTAAGTAGAGGATGAAGCAGGTGGGATTGATGGAGAATGGGTAGACAAAGAAGGATAACAGGTGCTCTGCAAGTTGTTTTTCAAACGAAACAAACAAGGATTTGGAAAATCAATGACTTAGTTACATTAGTCTATTCTGACCTAGATAACAACAAAGAAATGGAACATAAGTTTATTTTCATTGAAACCATGTGAAATAACTATGCAACGAGGAAATGAAGAATTTGAACATGTAACCAAATTCTGCAAATAAAAATCGAACACTAATGATTGCATGGCGAAGCAAAGACTCTGTTTTTGTTGGCAGCAAGGTCACCTTGATCCCAGCTCCTGATTCCACTGAGGGAGAGGTGAAATCAGAGGTGCTTGATGGCCTTTTTCTGAAGCTCTTCCCTGTTAATAACCTATCAGCTCAATTTGAACATAAAACACCTTTTTAATCATCAAAAGCAATCTAAATTACGAAGCAAGATTTAAATCTACATAGCAGGTTTTATTCTAAGAATGCAGCAAAAACACATAAAGATAAACAAAGGAGGTACTGGGCACTTGAGATGGGCCCAACCCCAAGAGCTACAACATCCTAAGAGAGATTTAGAGCTGGTGCAAAGCTGGATTCATCTTTATTGATCAAAAGAGTAGTTACATTCCAAAAACTGTCCACAAGGAAAACTTGAAAATGTGCTGAAATGCAGAGCTAACTTACTGCCTTAAAAATGACTAAAAGAATGACTAAAATCGAGCTACAAACTAGCTAACTTCTGCCTACAAAGTGACTAACTGAAACGAGGCCCTAAGCCCTCTTATTTATAGAAATTGAGGACCTCAACAACCCTCCTAAACTTTAGGAACTCGGCTGCCAAAAATTGTAGTTAACAACACTTTTACTAGCACTTGCTCGGATGCCCTTGTGATAATCGATTTGGTGGCCCTTGAACTCTGAGCTAATGGTGGAGAATTCGAGGTAAAGGCCCATAAATGAAGAGGAAACCTTCCTACAAATCCTCTCCCTGGTTCTCCCACGAATTTGGCTGCCAAGTGATCATTAAAACCTTTGATTTTGTGTCAAAATTGATTAAAAATCTGCACAAAGCACCCATTAGACTTGTTGGAATAATGACTAACCCAATTCACTCTATTAGCATAAATATAATAAAAAACATGCAATAAGCTAATGAGAATGGTGGATTAAGTTGAATTAGGAGGTTGAATGAGACCATATAATTATCCATTTTTGGGGCTCATCATCACCCCCTACTGAAAGTGTTGCTCATCCTCTGAGCAACTAATCTATCTCCTCATCTTTGATGGCCCTGGTGGCCTCCCTGTCATGCCAAGATTTTGAAGTGATGTCCTCTTCTCGGTCATGAAACCATGCTTTTCTCTCTGCTTCTTCCCATTGCCTGTGCTCCTTTTCCTAGAGAATTCTCAGCTTCCTGTAGAACTGTCTTAGCATCCTGTAGAGAGGTATTTGTGTCCAACATTTTCATTCTTTCTCTCCAGGTGTATGTCTTCAAGCTTCCCCATTCATAGGTGATGGATGACTTTGAGGGAGACCTCTCCTTTTGTGTAGCTGGGGTGTCTAAAATCGTGATTGACTCTTTTGACGATGGCTGGGGTTTGCCAGTTTTTATCCGCATACTCCTTCTTGCCTTAAAATACGGGGAAGGCTCCCTCTTTCGCTTCCCTTTCTGCTTTGGAGATGTGATTAAAGTGGCCAGCACAACTGCTGCCTCCCTGACTAAAATCTCAGGCTATTTTTTCCTTTTGTTCCTCTGCTTCTAGACTTCCTGTAGAAAGTCCTGTGCTGACTGTTTTCTGGCTTCCTGTAGAAACGGTTTTCATGCTTCCTATAGAAACTGTTTCAACTGTTTTGGTATGCTTGGCTGGATGTGGCTCTTCCTCCTTTTTTCTCTTTTTTTGTCTTCTCTACCTCTGTTAGCTTGCTTCCTCACACTCTGTTTTGACTTTCTTATGATCTTGTTTAGCTTCTGCCTTCTCTGCTGTAGTCTTTTTCTTTTCTGTTCTTCCTTTGTTTTGCCCTCTGCTTGAATGATTTGTGCTCCCTCATCATTGGTTTTTTCACATTCTTTAGGCTTGATTCTTCCCTAGAATTGCATCGCTTCTTTTGCATAAACATGCAACAAATAAAATTGTTTGTTTTCTTCTTCTCTTGAAGCCAGAAATTTTGCAAAAACCCATGTTTTCTTCTAAAAAGACAACTCATTGCCCCTCTTGTAAACTTGTTACTGCTCCTGGAATGTTCGTGTTTTTCACAACAACAACTTCCAATTTTTTCTATCTTCAAACTTTTCCAACCTGAATTTGCTTCTTAGTTTTTGAAAAGAAATCAATTTTTTTTTGACAGATCAGAGAACAAATAACATAGTTTTTTTCTAGAAAGTGGACAGTCTTGCAAATTCATTCTTTCACACAGGCTTAGTTCCTATGGTTGCATCTCTCTTTTCAGAAGAAGGTGAGAAAGAAGAAGCCAGACTTCGAATGCAGAGGGAAAAAAGAACTGTGTAGAACTCAGAAAATATGCAAGCAGACTTTTCACCTTTTTTCAATGTGCAGGAAGACTTTTCCTCTCATTTTTTTAATTTAATTCCGTGTTCAATTCACCATTTTGCACCAACAAATCATGCACAATGAATTTTCCCCGATCCTACCTCGTTTGGAGCTTGAAATTCGTTGAAAATCCCAGGTTTTCTTTCTGCATGGTTGTTTTCTGCGTTTCCTGTAGAATGAAACTACGCTTCCTGTAGAGCCCGATAGGCGGGAATTTTTTTAAAAAATGGCAGAAATCTTGAGAAATCAGGCAGGAATCTTGCAGAGGACCACTGGTTAACTGATCTGGACGTGGTGGACGCGTGCTCCAGTTGTGACTGCAGTTGAACAGAGGGTGGTGAGAGTCAACCGAGCATTTTTGTAATTTTTGCGTGATTTGTGGTGAGGGAGTGAAGTGGCCAGGTGTACGTGGCCACATGCAGATGGTAGTGTTGTTCATGAATTGTATGTTTTCCCCCTGTAATCATTGCCATCAATTGCACTGAGGTTTAAACGGCCAACACTCCCGGTTGTTTTAATTTTCATGTGAGTCGACTGTCCACGTGTACTGCATGACTTCCGGCTGAGCACTAGAGAAGGTAATGTCGGGTTAACCTTGCTTGATTCGAGGCTTAATCCCACCATTCCATTCGTTTATGTAGTTCTTCAATTAGATTCATGCAATAGAGGAACAAGTTTTAGTCACATACTTGGAAGTCGAATGGTTGCTGTGAGGTTCTTTTTGTTGCTGCATGCGTTTGTTTCGGTGGTTGCATGATGGCTTGGCTACTGATTAATGGCTATTTTCTTGTGCAGGTATCCTCTGGTCGAATCCACACTACAGAAGCTGGCTTCCACGTTCAGATCTGCACCATCAAGCTGCTGATGTTGATTTTCCATAGGATAGAAACTTGTTTTCACCATTGCTCCCGAACGATAGATCTGATCGATCTGAAACTTGCTGAGCATGTTCCTATCATTATGATGCACATCCCATAGCAAAATTGCGATCAATGGATGCACAAATTTCGAGAAAAATGAAAAATGGCTGAAGATTACAGAGATCAATTTCTCGGAAACCGTGCATCGGAATCGGCTGAAACTGCTTGGGTAGGCTACTATCACTCATGTGCATCTCCCCATGCAACAGGTTTTGAAACGGATGCACGGATATGGAGAAAATGAAAAAATTGTTGAAGGTAATGGAAGCTGATTTCTTGGAAACCATGCACCGGAATTGGCTGAAATTTCTCGGGCATGTTGCCATCGTATCTATACAACTCTCCCTGTAACAATTTTGAAAATGGATGCACGGTTTTCAAGCTAGGGAAAAAACAAATTCTGTTCTATATATTTTTTTTCTTCAAAGCATTCTGCAAGTTTTTGCATGGTAAAAAAAAATGAGCTTGGGCTGTGATGCAGGCAAGGAGATGATGGAGGAGGAGTTTGAAGATTGCAGGAGGACTTCTGAACCCTTGAGGAAGCTATCATGTTCGCCAAACTACCTTTTTGAAATCCATTTCTAGCTTCCTGTAGAAATCCTGTAATTTCTACAGGAACTTCCTGTAGAACACGAAGTTTTGAGGAAAGAAGCACAATGAGATGGAAAAAATGATGGAGAAGGGTGAGGGATGGTAACATGGATTCTTGCAGGCCTCATGGACATATTCCTAACCTTCTGGTCCTCTTCAGAGATCGATTTTGGCTTGTTTGTAGGCTTCCTGTAGAGGACACAGAACTTCCTGTAGAAAACACAAAACTTCCTTTAGAAGGCACAGAACTTCCTCTGTCTTTGTTTTGAGCGATCCTCCTGAACTGCAATGTCCTTGCTACAACTTGCAATTATTCAATGGAAATTAGGTTTATTTTTCTTTTTCTTTTTCTCTTTTTTTTTTTTAAAACAACTAGGGCGCCTCATGGAGGTTTTCACCCTAATTGCCTGCCCTGGGCGCCTCCAAGGGAGGTTTTCACTCAGGGATCTTATTCCCTTTTTATTTTCTCTTCTTTCCAACCCATTCACTGCCTCATGGGGTTTTCAATCAATGAGCCAATCTAAGGCGCCTCCGAGGAGGTTTTCACCTTAGATTTTTATTTTCTTCTTATTTTCATTTTTTTCTCTTTTTTCTCTTGTTTTTTTGTACCCTACCCTACTTGAAAAACAAAATCATTTTCAAGTGTAAAAATACTTCCAATGGAGCCATGTGCACATTGAGATTAGAGAAAAAATGATGTGGAGGCTTGAAATGCATGCTTTGACAACTATCTGAATTTCAGAGACAAAATGATCTGACTTTGAAGGGATCAAACATAGCTGAGGAAGAGAGTACCACTGCAACTTAGTGACCGTCTGAAACCATATCTCAATATAGCTCTGATATCCTTGGTCCTTTTGCTGATCTGGATCATGTTTCATGTCACCTTCTACCATGACTTTCTCATCTTCCTCTTTTTGCTGATCTTTCTCTTGAATACATGGAAGATTTGATGGTAACCATGAGGGAACTCTCTCAATCTCTGATTTTGATGCCTTCTCTTCATCAAGTGCAGCCCATGGTTCTTTGATCTTTTCTTTTGAATCTTCTTTTGCCTTTGGTCCTTCAATTTTTTCAATATAATCTCTGTTTTGTCACACTCTTCCTGAGCTATGGTGAAGATCATTGAGCTCAAGAGGAGTCATTTGGACATGTTGTGTCTCAACATTGCAATTGTGTTGAGCTGCTCCAATGGGCAGGTTTGGGAATGGTGGTACGGGTAGTTGAGTGGGGGTGTATATTTGAGATGGATGTGGATGGGGTTGTGGTTGGGCAGGTGGTGGAGGAAAATGAGCAAGAGGAGAGTTGTACTGGGGCCTGCACCCCTAATGAGGTGCATTCCACTGAGGCTGTGGCTGAGCATAAGAGTGAAATGAATGAGCAACTGGAGAAGCATGGTATTGAGGAGGATATGACCAAGAAGGGGGTGTGGACCAGGAAGGATGAGCAGGGGGACCCCAAGAAGGCATGGAAGTGGCTTGATAGGGGTCGCAATAGGTCTGGAATGTCCCTTCTATTCCCTGTTGGTAAGGTATGGGTCCATGTGGCCTCCTTTGGTTCATATAATAGAGTGATTCAGTGGCTCCCTTGGCTCTCTAATATGCAGCTTTAAGTCCACGCAAGGAAGGGCACTGATCCGTTGGAAGGTCTTCTTCACAGACAAAACACACTTCTATGGAGTGCAATGGAAATTCGTTCCTAGGATGCTTTCTAGTGCACCTAGGACAAAAGATGACCAAAGCCCTCTTGGCTTCCTCTTGCTTCCTTTGGATCTGCAAGGTATCCAGTTGCATGGCAAGAAACTGCCTGATATCGCTCTTGAAATCTTCCATCTGATTTGAAAATTCATTTTTGGATAAGGTACTACTCCCAACATTTCTGTTTGTAGCCATTTGCTCCAGAGGAATGGTTTCTTCTTCTTCTTCCCTTGAGGTTCTTCAAATATGTCTTGCTATCCACCTAAGGGTTCTTTAATCACAACCATTGAAGAAGAGAGAAGGTTGGCTGTGTGAAGTAGTGGGGGTGTTGTGCAAACATTTTTCTGACTTATCTCTACTCCTACAAGGCATGAAAGGAAATCTTTTTGGTTGATTTTTGTTTTTTTCTGCTTGTACCTGCAAAAACTAAAATAGATTGAACTGCAACTAACTATCTTGCTGAAATGAAAATGTGGAATTGAAATGAAATCAGGAAAGGACTAATCTATTTTGTTGGAATGAAATTGCAGGAATCAAATGCTAGGCTACGCTTGCAGAATTGAAATGCTAATCTACGCTTGCAGAATTGAAATGATAATCTATGAAAGCGGGAAAGAACTAATCTACTGTTGCGGAAATGAAATTTCAGAATGGAAATCAAATAAACTACTTAGCAGAAGGTTGTAGTAGAAAATAGAAGAAAAGAAGCGATCACCAATACTCTAACGCTTCCTCGGCAATGACGCCAAAAAGAGTGGTGGGCCCCAGTATTGCAGCAATAATGCTGCAACTCCTGGGACTCCCTTCTTTAATTTTATCAACTCGGTAGTTCGTAACAAACTTGGAAGCGACGGTGATGTATGCACAAGTACTAGCTCTTGCCGCAGCTGTCACTTGGTCAACTGGCACAAGTCCGCTAGGAGCTTAAGCAAACTTCTATGAGCTCTGAGAAGAAGATTTTTAACTGATGGATGGAAGCTAACTCAAAGGAAGCTAATCTGCTTGCGGAAAGAACTGAAAGGCTGAAAGAAAACGCAAACCCTAGCAAACCCTAATCTTACTAGCTAGCCCTATTGATGCAAGAAAGAGGATGCAAGCTACTAGGAGAGATGCCATTGACTTCTAAGAAGATGGATGCAGGTGTCTAAGCTACTTCAACATTAAAATATGAAAGAACCATCTTTTGTATTTTTGAATAAAGTGTTAGAATTATCATGCATGTATTTTAACTGTTTTTTGTCTGTGCAAAGGTGGATTTGCGAGAGGAAATGCTTGGCGGAGGTTGGGAAGGTTTAGAGAGGGCCTAAGGGGTCCCTAACACCCTTCTAGATAGTTTCATAGAGTTTGGCTATCAAGAAACCTCATTCGTGAGCTTCTACAGGAAGTTTGCAGGGGTTGTACAGGATGTTCTGGAATTTTTACAGGATGTCTGTAATTTTTCTATAGGATGTTCAGAAATGGGATTTTGGAGGATGGATGGAGGAAGAAAGATGAAGGAGTGGGTATGGAGGTGAGATAGGGGTGTGAAGAGGTCCAGGACTTGCGGAATGGAGCTGAGGTGTGGCAAGGATGGTGGGATTTGTTCAAGAAGCAGTGGAGCAATGTTGCATAAGGATATGGGGAATTAGGGCAAAGTGAGCAAATGGAAAATGGAAGACAAGGATTCTAAGTAGAGGATGAAGCAGGTGGTATTGATGGAGAATGGGCAGAAAAATAAGGATAACAGGTGCTCTGCAAGTTGTTTTTCAAACGAAACAAACAAGGATTTGGAAAATCAACGACTTAGTTACGTTAGTCTATTCTAACCTAGATAACAGCAAAGAAATGGAACAAAAGTTTATTTGAATTGAAACCATTTGAAATAAATATGCAACGAGGAAATCAAGAATCTGAACATGTAACCAACTTCTGCAAATAAAAATCGAACACTAATGATTGCACGGGGAAGCAAAGACTGTGTTTTTGTTGGCAGCAAGGTCACCTTGATCCCAACTCCTGATCCCACTGAGGGAGAGGTGAAATCAAAGGTGCTTGATGGCCTTTTTCTGAAGCTCTTCCCTTTTAATAACCTATTAACTCAATCTAAACATAAAAATCCTTTTTAATCATCAAAAGATATCTAAATTACGAAGCAAGATTTAAATCTACATAACAGATTTTATTCTAAGAATGCAACAAAAACACATAAAGATAAACAAAGGAGGTACTGGGCACTTGAGATGGGCCCAACCCCAAGAGCTACAACCTCCTAAGAGAGATTTAGAGCTGGTGAAAAGCTGGATTCATCTTTATCAATCAAAAGAGTAGTTACATTCTAAAAAATGTCCACAAGGAAAACTTGAAAATGTGTTGAAATGCAGAGCTAACTTACTGCCTAAAAAATGACTAAAATAATGACTAAAATCGAACTACAAACTAGCTAACTTCTGCCTAAAAAGTGACTAACTGAAATGAGGCCCTAAGCCCTCTTATTTATACAAATTGAGGACCCCAAAATGCCTCCTAAACGTTAGGAACACGACTGCCAAAACTTGTAGTTAACATCACTTTTACTAGCACTTGCTCGGCTGCCCTTGTGATAATTGATTTGGTGGTCCTTGAACTCTGAGCTGATGGTGGAGAATTCGAGGTAAAGGCCCATAAATGAAGGGGACACCTTCCTACAAATCCTCTCCCTGTTTCTCCCATGAATTTGGCTGCCAAGTGCTCATTAAAACCTTTGATTTTGTCTCAAAATTGACTAAAAATCTACACAAAGCACCCATTAGACTTGTTGGCATGATGACTAACCCAATTCACTCTATTCGCATAAATATAATAAAAAACATGCAATAAACTAATGAGAATGGTGGATTAAGTCAAATTAGGAGGTTGAATGATCCCATATAATTATCCATTTTTGGGGCTCATTATCCATGACAGGAGAGAAGAAGAAAAAGAAGGCACAACAAGTGTCAGATGGATAGAAGAAAATAACCAATGAAACCCATAGACTTGGATGAGGAAGAATTGACTATGGGGATTGAAGATATCGACACAGAGGAAGAAGTGCCAATTACTCGGCTACCACCTTATGTACCCCCTAGGAAATCCATTGCTAAAGTGAAGAAGGACCCATACTGGGTGAAATGCAAGGTCTTCACACCATTTCTACCAGAGGATGTACCTATGGAGGGAAACTTGTTGGCCCGGGTACCAATTCTGAAGATGGAGGATTGGGATCTAGGCAACCACACAAAGCTCCCGTAGCTGGAACCCAAAAAATATTTAAAATCAGTCTACTATGAGGAGTTAGGTGTTAAAAGGCTTGAGCCAATGAAGGGGGCGACCATAATTGAGCGCGTAGGATTTCTCAACATGTTATGGGTTCCACACTTTAGCCGTAAACAAATTAACACTATCTGGCTACGTCAATTATTGGCGCTGGTTCATGATGGATGCCTCTAGCTGGGAGGACCCATTCCTGTTGACGACATGCTGATCCATAGAATCACCTTGTTACCTTATTAGGGAGTGGACCTTGCAGATGATTTTGTGGGGAAATCATAGGAGAAGATGCTCACGAATAAGATGAAGAGAAACTTCAGTTTGGTGAAGAAGTCGTGTGGCTACACTATTAGCTCCATATCGAATGGAGTTGTGCAGTTTGTTGTATACATTTTGGATTGAAAAATAATGCGGAAGTGTCACAGCGATGAAGTGTCGGCACTAGTAGTATCTTTAGTTGCACAGTGCAGCAGAGGGGCCCAATACAATTGGGCCAAGTATCTCTGTCACGAGTTCCTGAAGGATTTCCGCAAAGCCGAGGAGGATGGAAAGGCATTCCATTATGCATGGTTACTTCTATTGATTGTGCTGGTAGCTTGGAGGACGCTTGAGGATAGCCAATTCCCAACAGAGGATCTAGACTTATGCGAGGTTGCAAAATTGGCCTCATAATGGGTGATGAAGGATCCTCACTGCATCATCAAAACCAAGATTTTCTAGGTATTTTTCAAGTCCTAATTGTGGATGGTGATCAATCAACAACGACGGTTGTCACCTAGTTGACATGCGCATCATACCAATATTGCAGATTTCATGGCAAATTTTCACAGTTTGTCAATACGCGCAAAGAATGATGTCGCAGGAACATGGAATAAGTTGCCATATTTAGTCGCGAAAGATGACATTTTGGGGTCCATCAACAAATGCCTGAGCAAATGGCTCACCCCATCTAATGCAGGAATAGGAACAAGTAAGGTCGTAAAAGGCGAAATGGGGAAAACAACAGCTGCGATAACAACCAAGAAAGATAAAGAGAAAGAAGCCCAAAAGGCTTCTACCAAAGAAAAGGCAGAGCAACAAGAAAAGGCATAGCAACAAGAAAAGGCAATGCAAAAAGAAAAGGTAGCACAAAAAGAAGAGGTAGCGTAGCAAGAAAAGTCCTCTACAAAAGAGAAGGAAGCACCAAGAGAAGAGGCTTCTACAATAGAAAAGGAAGCGCTGAAAGAAAATATTTCTGCAAAAGAAAAGGAAGCACCAAAGGAGAAAGTTGTGCAAGTAGCAACATTGCAGGTCACTACTGACCTTGAATAAACTGAGACCACACACACCGATGTTGAGGTTTAAGCTGAAGGTGAAGAGGAAGGGGGCACAGAATTAGAGCCCCCCTTCACGATCAGGAAGAGGCAAAAGCGTAGTGCCATGGGACCTCGCAAGAAGAAAAAGTCTGATAAATTTGTGAGTGAGACACCATTGGTCCTCATGGAGGGGGACCTTGATGAGATAGGAGATGTTGTCCGCTTCGCCACTGAAACTATCCGAGGACACATTGAGGACCAATACCAACAAGTATTGGACAAAGTATAGCGGAGCCTGAAGAAATTACAGGTCCAAAAAAGGGTGATCCAGTCAAGTGTGGGACAAGTGAGCGTGCCGAGATTTAGTGCAATTGAAATCACATCTGGGCTCCACCCAGTACCACCGCCAAGGGGATCTCTCTAGTTTGAGATAGTCAAAGACCAGGAGCGCACACAGTTCTGGAAGAGTCTAAGTATCAACCTTGCAACACCACTGATCCAAACTTTGCATGGGCTGCACCAAGCAGTTTTTGATGAGCTATGTGTCCGAGAGAAATGATCGTTGTTGATCATAGACGAGGTAATAACTAATAATCAACAGATGTTTGAAGAGAAAGCACAGGTCTTGCATGCCTACGACGAGGTGATACATTAGAATCAATAGCTAGAGACAACCTCCATTATCTCCTCAAGGATGCAACCATGGGCTGACGAGGCAAGCCAACTCTCACAGACAGTCCATAGCAAGTTAAAGGCTCTGCAGAAGATGCAAAGAACCATGGGCCTTATAGTTGAAGGTCCAACAATGGAGAAATTGGTCAAAGAAGTTCGTCAGGTCACCAAGCAGGGAGCAATAGATCTTCAAGCATTTAAGATCGAGTTCAGTGGTGTGCAAAAAATGATCGAGGAAACACCAACAGAGTGACTCAAGATGAGTCACGACTTTGTGTCGGGGGCGTGTTGGGATGGGATCCCTTGGGTCAAATTTTATAAAATTTTGTTAAATATTGTAAAGTCTCCACATTTTGAGGAGCGGAGCGTGAGTAGTGCAGGTTGATAAGAGTTAAATGGGATTTTAGAAGGTTAAAGACCTTTAGTTTGTTAAGATTCAAGCTGTTTTGAGACCCACCCATGGTTCACAAACCATGGTATTGTAATGAAGAAGGATATAAAAGGGAGTCATAAAAGAGTCATAGAAAAGTAGCTATGCATGGAATAGAAGAATAGTGCATGATTTGAGTCTATCTTGTACTTCGACAAAGGGGAAGCCTCATGCAACTGTGTGTGCGGAGACCTTGGTAAGTCCATAACTGAGAGCATGGGCCCCTACACTAGCTTTGTGCGAAGGGTTGAAAGGGATGTAATTGGAGATCTAAATTATAATAAAGTCTTGTTTTGAAGAAATATCCGTGTATCTACGTATTACTATTTGTCTCTAAAATTTACTATATTTGTGATTTGTTGAACGCAATTAATTAGGAAAATTAGTTAATATATTCGCAAATACGTAGATCTGCTAAATTATATGATGTTATTAATGTTTAGTGGAATCAGAAAAGAGCCTAAACATGCTAACTTTTAATTAATTTGGTTTCCAGATCTTAAGGGTTAGGGTTCACGAAGGTCAAGATAAAGCCCTAGGTTTGGTAGAAACACATTACATAGTCCTCTAGATTCAGAAACCTGGTTCTGGCATCCCCCAATACAACCTCGGGTGAGACTGCAGCCTACGCTACATGGGTTGTGCCGAAAGGGCCGGTATTGTAGGGTTTTGTTGGTTAGCACAACTAACTATGAACCTATGTCCAAGCCCCATCAAGCCAACACTTACCTTAACCTGTTTTAAACTTTGCTTCTTTGAAGATCTTCCTGTATCCTTCCTCAAGAGTTATAAATCTGGAAGATTTTTGTGGCTATGATATTCTCAAAAAACGAAATTAAGCTATAATACCACTTTATGGTGACTTTTGAGTTTCGCTAGCTGTCTCCTAATACCCCCAGATACTCCATAAAAATCACACAACTCTGTTTTTATTTAAATTCTAAAAATTCAGAAATTTAACTTGAAATGTTCAGTCAAACTAGAAGCTCTGGGTTCTGCTTCACTTATAAGGGATTGAATCATCCAAGGATACATTGAGAAGGCCAAATAGGCTTAAACAACTCAAAATCAACCCTAAAATTTCTTTTTGTAGGTGCTACGAAATATTTTCACAATGCTTCCAGAAAAGTTCATTTTTGAATTCTAGGAAGCTGAAATGACTCGGCCTTTCCCCCAATCGAATCTACATGGCCTTAAATCAATTCTTAACGCCACATATGTCCTCATATTCCCTTCTTCATGGGGATTTACCTTTAACTCAAACTTACCAAATCTACAGGGTTTTGGACAACATACAAAACAAAATAGGGAACTCTGGTTTTCTCCATACCCTAGCAGCTTAAATGACTCAACAAATAAAGTGTAGAGTTTTCTTATGAAATCATCGCATCCATAATTGTTAGAATCGACGTTTTGAGCCATCCACTATGACTCATCATCAAGATAGACCAATAAGTGTGTAAGACAGATCTCCTAGGAATGAATAAATAGAGGTATGAGCTAGATGGAATGGGAATGTTGGTAGTTGACCATGCCTTAATTAATAATTGTTGATAATAATTGTTATAGACATATTTGGGCACTGGAACCCCAGTCACATATGTCCATAAATCAAGGGCTTCTAAGTCCCTAAAAGTGTTGTTTCATACCGTAAAGGAGCAAGGTCAGCTGATTACATCATCTCCCATACGTTTTCCATGAAAAACTACTCAGAACTGGTCAAAGCAGGACCATACACACTGCCCAGTGCTAAAGGTGCGGTGCATCTCAACTGCCACATGAAAAAAGTGCGATGCATACTGGAAAGCCCTTCTATAGGGTGCGATGAGCAAGAGCAGACAAATGGCACAAGCAGTTTGCTAGGTGGAAACCCAGAGAATCTTCTAGAAACTGCTCATTTGACACTTGCCTCTTTGAGTTTGCCCAGAGATGAGTAAGAGAGCTAAAATATCCAACTGGAACCAAGAACTACCAGAGAGATGACACTAATCAAAATCGCAGAAGCTGACTCACCTCCCTGCAAATATCTATAAATGGATCCCTCATCCCAGAGATCCAGAGGTTGGAATTGAGTAATTTGCAAAGAGGTGTTGCTAGTTTCTCTTTGAAGACATTGTTGGGTGATCTTGCTTTGTGTGAGGTGAAGAGGGATTAAAGCTGGGAGGATGGTGCTGGGTCAGACCAAGTGGTTGTAATCCTCTCTTCTACTACTGTTACTAATAAATATATTTGAGTTTTCCTCCATATTCTTGTGTATATCTGAATATTGTGTTGATATATGCATTTGTATGGTTAATATATATCTGATCCTATATTGTTTATAGTGAAATATCTCTATGCTTTGATGGTATTATGCTAGTGTGAATCTACAGGTACTCTTTGAAACGGGACAAGTAAGGAAGCGGTGGCGAGATTCTGTCAAAGGGGAAAGGAAACAAGCAAGGAGCCAAGCGGAAGACTGAGGTTGGTACTCTCCGCTTCTTTCTCATCTCTCTCTCGTAAAGGAAAAACAAGTAACTTTAATCTATTTGTTTCTAAGATAGCTACCCGTCTTAGTGGGACTAGCAGCTCTAAATAGACACTAGATTTCCCGATAACAAAATGGCCACTCTGCTGGGGAGCGATTAGTTTGATTGCTTGTCTCTATTTGTTTGATTCATAAACCATAGACGGAGCCTGAAGTCAAGCCAGCTAGCCTTCGAACTGCATTTTCTATGCAAGTGCAAAGTAGATCAATGCTGCTTCAGTCAATCTCTGGGTTTGTTTATGAACTAAACAACTGACTTGCAAACATCCTAAGTGCCCTAGAGGTAGCTTGAGTAACCTCATTAGATCAGCCCCTGTACTTTGTAGTTACTGACTATCATTTTCTTGGCCTAAATCCCTGAACTAAACTGCAAACTATGACCAAAAACCAAGTTAAAGTCTCGTCCTTGGACCATCGCACCCTGTCTTCTTGGCAATCTGGATGCATCACACCTCCCATGTGCAGTAGGTGGGATGCATCCGTGTTTCCCTATGTTATAGGTGCGATGATCAGACAAGACTAAATCTGCCTCCAGATTTTGGTTTTTTCTTCACTCTCTTCAGTTTTATTCAGGAGTTTTGCTGTCTGTGATCAATAGACCACTGTTGAAACCCCCCTCTTTTGCATCATCCAACCTCCATTGTACAAAGAATTGTGAATGTTTTTATGTATGGTGCGCCATTTACAGTTCTCATTTACAAAATAGTAGCTTAATCGAACTATCGTCTTTTGATTTGAAAGTGTCACAAGTGTCATTTTCAGTCAAAGAAAAGAATACTTCTCTTTTTGATGGTCGATTACACTTTTACTCTTGTATTTGATCTGAATTTATAAGTATTTCAAGTGTCGAAAGCAGTTTTCAATTCAAAATCGCAAAGTGTCGTCTTGCCTTCTTGCCATTTTTTGAAAAGAAAATCGTTAGTACTGTCGTTTTGAAAGAAGAGATAATTCAGATTTGTATTTAGCATTCTTTTTGTCATTCACACATTAAGAAAGTGGAAAACAAATACATGCATGTGCATTTTCATTTAGATTGCTTGTTTATTTTGATTTAGGACAGTGCATCTAGTGTGTGCTCTCCGCTCTATGTTGAAAGAATCTCGTTTCTCTTTCCTTAGTAGCTAGGATTTTCATTGCAAAAAGAATATTAAATGATTGTTTATAATCTTAGATTGCATTTTAGGAATTGTATATCTACATCACGTGGTGAACTTGAAAGGCAAATTTCTTAAGAAAGATCAACTGTAAAATAAATTCAATGAACATAAAAAATCTTTGGAACCTAACACACAACATATAGAAGTCTAGGCTAGAGACGTATTTCGACGTCGTAAAGCCTGGTAATTGTCGCTTTCATTGTAGGTTGGGTGATTCCTCCTCTTTGAGACGACAAGTGCTAGTACAGACTTGTGCTCCCACGTAACATCGAGTATATATTGGGAGACCAAAATAGGTTATATCCTTTATCCTTAGGAAGCCGTGTCTGGCGCCCTATCGATCACAATGTACTAAACACAACATTCAGGAAGATTGACTGCCGTACCATAAAAAGTATTCTACAGTTTTGTGATTGGTTTGGTAATCCCTTTGTCTAGATTTCCAGAGTAGTCTCTTTCGTTCCTTTTCAGACTCCTTAAAGGAAAAGTTCCATCTAAGCACTTGTAACTTCAGGCTCATTAAAAATCGAAGGCGACTAGAGTCATCTTTAGTTTTTTCTTGACTCTTAAAAATTGAAAAAGCAAGTTGTGTCAAAGCATCTAAAATTTATTTTAATCAGAATAACATCACTATTCCCTCGTTGGTCTTAGGTTAAGGAAATGGAGTCCACTAACCAAGGATTTCCCCTTGGGGGGAGTCCTAGTCCTTTCTCCTCTTGGGGAGATGTTGGTGCACCTCATATGGCCACATTGTCCCTTCGAGGACTGACAATTGGCCTGCCGGTATGGCTTTTCTCGACCTCTGGCGTTCAAAACACTGTGATTCTTGAACAATCGAATAAGCAACTAGATGATGCCAGAGTTCCCGCCCAACCTTCTACTTCGTTCGTCTCTCCATCTCCTACTTCCTCTTTGCTTGGGAACGATAGTAAAACTAAAAACCAAGTAACTGAGAAGAAGAAGAACGGGAAGGAGAAGAAGAAGAAGGAGCCAACGGCAAAAAGGGGCAACTGTGCATCGTCTAGCGAAAATCCACACACTGCACTGTCCAAACCTAAATCTCCATGTGTCATCTGCAAAGGAGACCACTATCACCGAGATTTTCCTTGCATCCCACAGATCCTAAGGGACTGGTCTCCTCTCTTGCACAATCCGGTGTCATCAACCTCTGACGATCATGTTGAAAGTACATCGTTAACTAGTGAAAACGAAGTCACCGAACAGAAAGGAAAATCTAAATTTCCCTGTAGACTGTGTGAAGGCAATCATGCCCTCCACCATTGTCCCTTCCTGGACGAAGCTAAAAGAGTCTTGGATAATCGTCCTGCATCACCGCAACGACTCCCTCCTAGGTACAAGAAACTCTTGCCAAATCCATTGCTAGTTGAAAATCCGACTGACCCACCTTTGGTGTCGGTCGAAGCACCTATAATTGAAGATAAACCCTCTGAGTCCACATCGGACCAAAGTCAACAGGTAGATACGACAGCCGACGCCATCTTGACTTCAGAAGATTTACTTTCAGACGATACAGTCACCGAAGAGAATGAGAGCGACACCGTTCAAATTATTTTCATAAACAAAGACTCCGATGAAAATGGGGGCAATCTGCCCGTTCCTTTACCGCAGGAAGGAAATTCTTCAGAGTTGTATCTGGC
This sequence comes from Pinus tabuliformis, assembly GCA_031772625.1. Taxonomy (NCBI): domain Eukaryota; kingdom Viridiplantae; phylum Streptophyta; class Pinopsida; order Pinales; family Pinaceae; genus Pinus; species Pinus tabuliformis. The sequence continues at coordinate 1,207,840,053 of CM062807.1, read as the reverse complement.
CATTTATTCGGTCCCACCTCCAAGCAACCTAGTCATTTCCTTCGATTGGAATCTACTAGGCAGACCCCATTTACCATCTAATGTACCATTCTGAATCATAGTGCAAACTTACAGAATGGTCATGGTTGGTACCATCATAGATGAAGGGGCTTCTGTGAGTATCCTTTCCTCAACTGCTTGGAAAGCACTTGGTTCGCCATTGCTTTTACCTGAGATGTGAAATATGATAGGCTTCGATAAAGGAACCAGTCGACCGTTAGGGATCCTTCCAAGTTTTCCTATAACTTTGAGAAGGAAGACTGTTTATCTGAACGTAATGGTAGTCCAAGGACCTTTAAATTACAATCTACTCCTTGGGCGCGACTACATTTATAGCATGGGAGCCATCGTCTCCTCTCTCTTTCGAGTAATGTGTTCTCTGCATGAAGGCAGAATGGTCCAGCTCGTAGACCAACTTTCATTCCCCCATTCACACATAGCTAATAGTCAAATGGCATCCCTAATAGGTCTTTTTGCACAAGAAATGTCTCGTCAATCTCCAGTCTGTTCACTTGATGAACGTGAGTGATTCGGTGATCGTGACTGAAACCCAGGACCCTGGTCTGCTTCGGCAGGAAAAATTCAGGTATAGGGTAGGTTTTCGCAGAGGATAGATGATTGGTCTGACATACCCATCCATTTAGGAAAATGGGATTAGACCGGAATAAGATACCTCTATTATAAGGTAGGCCTTTCTCTATAGAACAAATGTTTTTTCTGTAAATTGAGGGGTAACCTAGAAAAGGTAGGCCTTTCCCGATAGAACAAATGTTTTGTCTGCAAATTGAGGGGTAACCTGGGAATCTCTACTTCGCTATACCTGGGGGCATGCAAACCTTTTTGTGTGAAGGTGAAAAACGACCATTTATTTTCTTAGTTTGTAGGTTCTTAACCCTTTAAACTCGTAGGATTGGTCATTCCTAGCTTACATAATAAAAGGAGTCAGAGCATAATTTTGAATGGTGCAAGCTCCCTAAAAAATGAACTTATCGATGAGACATCCTTATTATACGACTGGCACGAGCAGTTTTACGTGAAGTTCAAGCTCGTTAAAATTAAACCTAGGAATGAGCATATGTTCCACCAGAGTTTAAGTTCATTAAAAAATGAACCCGCCTCTGGTAAATAACCATTGTGAATGATTATCATCAGCTTTGGAACCTTGGTCGTGTTCTTACCATCACCTCCACTCTATTTTAGCCGATCATTCACCTCCATTTGATTGTTTACCCCTTTTGAGGAACAACTGTGACGAGTGATCCTATTAGCCACCTTCTTTACATTTCCGTGATTGGAAAGTTCCAAACCTTACCTGGAACCAGCTGCTATCTGAAAACATCATTCGTTCCTCAAAAAATGAGTCTCCTTTAAGCTATTTTCATCTGACTTGTAAAATATGAAAATATTGCCGAGAAATTGGCCTCTCCAGCTCATTAAAGTGATTGGAAGTGCTATCGCTCCTTTAGATTTTAATCTTTTTGGACCCGAGGGATTATTACACAAAAAGATCGAGCGTTTGTCTTGTTCGGCTCGTTAAAACTATCGAAAAGTCATCCCTTTCACATTGTTTTATACTTTTTTAGACATAAGGGATTATATTACGAAAAAGGAATGTTGGAGTCTTCTTTCCGTCTCTTTTCAGACTCTCTAAAATTGAAAAGAATTGAGTTATCCTTGTCGTTAAACTCGTTAAAACAATAGCGACAAACTTTTCCATTCAGATAAGAGCGAGTTTCACTGTCGCTAGGCTTGTTAAAACATAGCGACGGGTTTGCCCGAAGGGAAAATAATAGAACAAGCATATGTTACCCTCCTCAAGCTTGACAAAAATAAAGAGGTACTGGTCAGAAATGACTGGGGAAAATTGGGAAGAAAACTTGAAGAAACTTTATTGGTAGCAGGTCGCTCTTGAACATGACACTTTCACTCCATCACCATGACTGAGTCGGTTGGGTTATTCCGTTCACCGATCATATCACCATTGGTCCACCGTACCATCCACTTTTGGGGTTAACGCCACCAATCCATTTCAGTGTTGCCGATATGTTCAAGAGAAGTCGTTCAGAGGATTCACCTACCCAGCTTGTGTCTCATCCGCTACAATACCTTCATGCTTCATTCTTTCATGACCGCCGCCCTGGACCTTGTATCATCAGATCATTTTCTCCTCTACAAAATCATTTGCTCTGTTCTATGTCGTAGATGTGGGATCCATTTATTCCCTCCCACGACGGGTCACTTCTTGTCGACATCAGATCATTATCCAAGAAGCTGTGCCAGAGACAACCCTTCCAGTACTTTGAAGCTTGCATGCCTTAATGGCAAGTTTCTCACTTCCGGCGATAGGTTTTCACTAATGGCCTTCGACCGAAAGACTTTGCGTGGTGTTCGACATCAACTCATGTATTCACACCACGTGAATTGTGCTGCAGTACCTTGAGGGTCATCATCATTATCGGCGATTCCTCTCGCGTCTGTTAACAGCTTACATCATTGGCTGGTAATCAGGCGATGTCTTTCCATGTTCGACATCAGAACATCTATTCACATGGATCGACTTGTATTTCAGGTGAAGATTGAATGAGTTTTGAAGACCCCAGATCTAGTTTCATCCATCTGGGTTGCGATATATTCAGGAAAATAAAAACATCAAATGTACATTATTGCTGCACAGATAATCATCCAAACTAAGGGATGATGACTCTACCAGAATCGCCAGTCTGCACATAGACGATTATCTATCCTATGTACATGAAAATGAATTTATCAAGCTAAGGATGGGAATGCCCGCCTCAGCTAGATCATGAAAATATTATGAAGATAATGTATTGTATTGTATCTTCTTACAGGTCACCTTCCAGTGTAAAAAACTTCGGATCCTCACTATAAAGCATTTCACCCGACATCAAAAGATTTACGACCTCATGCTTTAGGGGGAAAATGTTATAGACATATTTGGGCACTGCAACCCCAATCACATATGTCCATAAACCAAGGGTTTCTAAGTACCTAAAAGTGTTGTTTCATACCCTAAAGGAGCAAGGTCAGCTGATTACATCATCTCCCAGAAGTTTTCCATGAAAAACTACTCAGAACTAGTCAAAGTAGGACCATACAAACTTCCCAGTGCTAAAGGTGCGATGCATCTCAACTGCCACATGCAAAAAGTGTGATGCATACTGGAAAGACCTTCTATAGGGTGTGATGAGCAAGAGCAGACAAATGGCGCAAGCAGTTTTCTATGTGGAAACCCAGAGAATCTTCTAGAAACTTCTCATTTGACACTTGCCTATCTGAGATTGCCCAGGGATGAGTAAGAGATCTAAAATCTCCAAGTGGAACCAAGAACTACCAGAGAGATGACACTAATCAAAATCCCAAAAGTTGACTCACCCCCTGCAAATATCTATAAATGGATCCCTCATTGCAGAGATCCAAAGGTTGGAATTGAGTAATTTGCAGAGAGGTGCTGTTGGTTTCTCTTTGAAGACATTGTTGGGTGATCTTGCTTTGTGTGAGGTGAAGAGGGCTTTCAAGCTAGGAGGATGTTGCTGGGTCAGACCAAGTGGTTGTAATCCTCTCTTCTACTACTTTTACTAATAAATCTATTTGAGTTTTCCTCCATATTCTTGTGTATCTCTGAATATTGTGTTGATATATGCATTTGTATGGTCAATATATATCTGATCCTATATTGTTTACAGTGAAAGATCTCTATGCGTTGATGGTATTATGCTGCTATGAATCTACAGGTACTCTTTGAAACAGGACAAGTAAGGAAGCAGTGGTGAGATTCTGTCAAAGGGGAAAGGAAACAAGAAAGGAGCCAAGTGGAAGACTGAGGTTGGTACTCTCTGCTTCTTTCTCATCTCTCTCTCGTAAAGGAAAAACGAGTAACTTTAATCTGCTTGTTTCTAAGATAGCTACCCGTCTTAGTGGGACTAGCAGATCTGAATAGACACTAGATTTCCCGATAACAATAATTATTACATTAACACTTTTAATTTTATTGGAATTTAATTGAATTATAGATTAGGAATGAAATAAAAATAAATTCCTAATCTGTAATTCAATTAAATTCCAATAAAATTAAAAGTATTAACTGTAATAACGATCAAGTATTCTTAATTATTATTATCACCAATTATTAATTAAGGCATGTAAGGCTACCAAAATTCCCATTTCATCTATCTCATACCTCTATTTATTCATTCCTACGAGATCTGTCTTACACAATTATTGATCTATCCTGATGATGAGCCACGGTGGATGGCTCAAAACGTTGATTGTAACAATTATGGATGCGATGATTCCAAAAGAAAACTCTACACATAATAAAAATCACAGAAGCCTCAAAATCAACAAATAATGCTGGAAAAACTATAAGGTACAAGAGGGTTGCTCCATTCTCAAACACACTATTTCTACCCTTAGGGTATGCATAACCAAACAAACATGATTCCAGTCAGAAAGGCATGATTGCCTCCAAACATTGGTGCTCTATTTTAACACATATGAAGACTCTACCTATTAACAATAAGCATCTTTAACCAAGGGATATCGACTTGAAAACACACATACACCACTCAACCATACACATGCTGCATCAGCCATGCATACACAACACAGTTGATGGTCTTCAACAAGGTTGGCAGTTTTCAACACTGAGTTCAACCTTCACTCACCAGGAATTCATCAACACATCGAATATCTATATATCCTCTTTCAGGAGCGCACACACTATTGTAAGGGTCATTCTATGGACAAACATTGAATGCACTTAGAAACTCCATAGATTACAAAATGAGGCACACACATAAATTAATACAACACTTAGTCTACTTCCAGACAAGAATACAACATCTCAGGATTCTCACAAGCTCTCATATGACATTTCCATATACCAGTAGTGATTATACTCATCCATAGACCTTCAATCACACACTCTTCCACAAACTTTTCTACAAGAATCAAACATGAATGACAAGCACCACGATGGAGCTCCCATGCCCAGGTTCTTCATATAACTCTATGGAATAAGACCACACTTTCAAAGGTAAATAATACATAGAGATCAAACCAAAATTACACATGGTCTATCAACTGACAATAATGGAAACAATGCTTCATCACCCAATCTCTGACCCATACGCACAGGTAACTATATACTCAGCCAAAAACACATTTAAACCAAAGCATGTTGATTTAATACAAAATAATACAACCATGACATTTCTCAACACCTCTAGGTTCAACTTTTACAAATACCGAGAAATTTTTTTTTATTAACAATATGTAGAGAGAGATTCAAACAAGAACATAGGCATAAAATGAACTTTCTCATTCATAAAATATCAAACTCAAACATACAATAAGTTGGCCATATTTTACAATTTGGGCATGTGCATCCCAGGAATCTCATCCTTTTCTCTCCTCCTAGTGCCGGAGCATCTCTTATATACTGCTACACTTCTACCTCTTCTGCACACACACTACTCTTCTCAACCACTCATTTATTTATAAGGAAAGCTAACATGGGTAACCAAGAGTCACAAGTGATGGTTCATTTCCCATTCTCACAAATATGGGAAACTGAAGCTACATTCACATTAGGAGAGTATTTCCTCCAACCTATTCTAAAAAAAACTCTCTTCCTAATTTAAATATCTACAGATACATTTAAATTTCTCTCAGCATCATCATGTCACCATCCCATCATGTTGGAAAGCCTTGATCTAGTATTCCTTGAACGTTTTTCTCCGTCTATGCACCTGAATCACATCCTCAAAGAGTATTAGATGTCATATTTTTACCCAATCCTCCATTTTGTCTTCCCAAGTGAAGACAAGAATGATGTGTCTATCTCTCCCTCTCAACCTTGGGAGGACATACCCATTTCTCTAAGGGAATGTACCCATTCCTATAAGAGGAATGTACCCAAAATACCTCTTAAACAAGGATTTGACGAAGCTACCTCTTAACCAGGACTTGCTTCTAGCAGCTCTCTAGGTGCAGATCATGGGGTAGCCAGCTTCCTGTAGAACTCCTTCCTTTGATGTGAAAAATTTCTTTTTTTCATAGAGTTTACATACTTTAGGACTTCATTGTAGGGAACAAACCAGCCATCACTTTCATCCATGAATCAATCGTGTCATCATTATTTTTTTTGGAAAGTGATCCATTAGTCCATTTCTGGTCTTGCTTTGTGCCATGCTATCTTATTCATGCCACGTTTCCTTAAGGATATTTCATCTTGCTATATGGTTATTAGTGGTAGAATACATCCACAACTCTTCCTTTGGAAGCCCTGCATAAGCCCATCCAGATATTATATGAAATCAAAATTACCATTGTGATGGTCTTTCATCATGACATCTTCCTATTTGCATCAACATCGTGAATACATGATGACACATATCCAAAAGATATACATTGTCATGTGTCTCCTTCTTTTTTAGCCTTCATCAGAGTATTCATATCTTCCATGGAGATATCATAGTCAAATATCTTAGTCCTCAAATGTTGATTTTCTTCTTCATAGTTTCATATTTCACGATCTCTTCCTTTATTTCCCCACACATTTGTTTTTAGGAACTTTCAATCATAGTTCCTCCAATTATTATCAACCACCTCATATTTCATATGAGGACATATTATGTTGATTTCATCTAGTCAATGCGTGACCCATTCCCTCTTGCATCTTTTCAATTGAGGAGGTCCTGGTCTCTTGATCATGATCTCGAGATAGAGAATTTATCCATGTTACTTGCAACCATATGACATAACTCTAGTTTATCAAATACAAGCGTACATACCTCATTTTCCTTTAGGTTATATAGAATTCCTTCAACAACTTCCTTGATTGAAATAAATTCAATCCCTTGACCCTCTTTACTTCTTTTGATATCATACCATCCTCCCATGTATTCCTACAAGTTGGAATTCTTGATGAAACACTTGCTTCCTTTTGATTAGTGAACCTTCCAATGAAAATTCTAATAGAGGATCTTGAGTATCCTCATCCAACATATGTTTCCTTTTGACTAATGTATGATGATATTTTTACTAGATGAATTTTTATTTTACCCATAAGTACCACTTATGCTTTCAATGAGGTTACCAAGAGCTATATGTTCTTCCATAGGTGACTTCCATAGACTTATATTTCAGCTATATTTCATGCTTCTCTACGATGATGTCATGATATCTTGCTATTAATACTTTTGTGACGCAATGATGCATCCTATCTTGCTCCTCAGAGACTCATGATGGCCATACCTTACAACAAAAACTTGAAAAGAACTAGATGAGGAAGACTATCTCAATCATAGTAGAGATATTTTAATTCCTCTTTCTTGGATTTCTTCTTTTCAACTTCCTCCACTTCTTTGGTGATATGGGCTTCTTCTCTTCCTCTTTTGTTATTTTCCTTCTTAAGCTTAGGAAAATATCTCTTGTAGTGCCCATATTCCTGAAATCCATAGCATTGAACCTTGGCCATATTCTTCTTCCTTTTCTGAGGACCAAATTTCCCAAACATTCCTTTTCTCTTTTCCACAACAACATATGCTAGATTTTTCTCATTTGATCCTACATAAGTTTTTTCCTTCAACCTGATTTATTCAATCTTGCATACTGACCATAAATCCTAGGATGGGGTAGCTTCTTTCTTCGCATAAATTCTTGAAGTGAAGTTAACCCACTCTGCTGGTTGTGAATTTAGTATTATGGTGGTCATCTCATTGTCAAACATTATTTCTCCCAGATATTGAAGTTGATCTCTTATTTTAGATATCATCATAAAGTATGAAGTTATTCCTTCTTCTTTTGCTATCCTTAGCTGGTAGAGTTCTTTCCTTAATGAGATAACTTCTCCTACAATGCTTATAGAAAACAAATCTACCATTTTCTCATATATTTCTTTTGAAGTTTAAAGTTTAGATACATATGGGATGAGGGGAACATTGATGGATTCTATGAGAATCCTTTGAACCCCTACTTCCAATTTCATAAAATTTGTAAGTTCTTAAGCATATTCTTTCGCTTGTTTGGTGGTTGAGCCTTTGACATGTTCCATGACCTAATTTTCAATGAGATTAAAATTTGTCCTCTCCTTCCATGCAAGAAAGTTTGAAGCCCCAACCAATTTGTTTCTTTCCTCGCAAAAAGGAATTTTGATAGATTCAGATGTATACATAAATATACGTACTTGTGAATATGCTTCTTCCACTTGCTTCCTCCTTAAATTTGATAATGATGTAGATAATAGTTCTCCTTGATGAAGATAGTTCTCTTCAAGAATGATCCTTGATGAGGTCTTTGATGCTTCTTGGATGATCTTCTTCAATGGTAAGGACCTCGCTTTAATGAAAATGAATTTTCCTTAGAAATTTTGAAGATGATGGCAACGTCCTTTATCTTTCTTCTCTTTGATGAATAATATTTAAGATAATTTTATTTGTAGGTCTCTTTCACTTGAGTAGGGTCTTTGTGGTATTTTTAAGATCCCAAGACTTCTTTTTGTGTATACTTCTTCTTTGATCTAGGGTTTTGACACTTCTTTGTAGATCTTGACCTTGCTTTGATGTCCTTCAAGATTTGATCTTTGAGTTCTCGTGTGTCCCTTGATGAGATGACCTTTCCTTGATTTGTCTCCTTAGCTCTGATACCATGTTGCGAAATCTAGGGCATAGTAATTAGGTGATTTCTCTTCTAATGATAACTGCTTCTAAGAACTTTTTACTTCTTAAGATTAGGATCTTCTTTTTAGTTTTATTATTACAATGTTTTTCTTCAACAAAAATCTATGAAAGCATAAACATTAAAGAGACAAGAGACACAGGATGTGGGCGATCGACCAGGGCCAAAACAACTCCAATTTGAGAGGAAAACCCAAATGAATTCTTCTTCTTATAGAAACTTCAATTGACAAATTCCAAGACCAAGTCACAAGATCCTTCGTCAATGCTACTTCTCCTTCTCTCCCAAGTCAACACAAGTCAAACTTCCTTCATTCACTATTAATATCGACTACTCTAAAGTTTTAGCCTTCCTCCACAGATCTGCAATTTTCAGCTGCCTAAAATCTTTGCAAAGGCTCACGTGTGGGCTAAATTATGAAACTTTGTGATATGATTCTCCTTCACTAATCTTGAAGGATTCTCCCTATTATTCTGGCTAGCAATAATAATGGTGTGGATACCCTTTAATTGAATTTTGCAAGGGCTAATGAAACCTTAGTTTCTGCCACATGTGCAAGGAGATTAGCCCAAAAACAGTGCCAAACAACTTCAGTTTCGGTTCCTCCTTTCTTCACTTGATGATAATTCCTTCCTTTAGATATTCTCACACTTCCTTCTCTGTTTTCTTTGCTTCACCGAGTTGATGTCCTAGGTGGGGACGAGCTTCCATATATATAATGGTTTGTCCATCAAAAGAATATGACTTCTACTTGTGACAAGGTCGACATGCAGTTCTAGAATCATCCTTAGGCCAACATGTAGGAGAGATTGTGACAAGGTCTTGGAGGGCTAATAAATTTTATTTTACAATGAATTACATGCCCAAATGGGTCTTCAATCCTTGACATGAATTTAATATACTTTATGACTTGATGACCAAATCTAATAGCTCACAATTGGAGCTTCAACTAAAAATAAAATTCCTTGATCATGAAACCCAGGATTCAAGTATAACAAAAAATAATTTTATTTTCTTTTTTACATCAGTTACATAAAATCACAATTAGACATGTCATTATGAAGACAAAACCTAGTTACATTGTTCAACAAAAATAACCCTATGTTAAAAGGAAAATAATTTCAAACTAAAATAATAAAAACAAAAAGTCTACATTATATTATTTTTTATTTTATTTTCGTTGGGTAGTTAAGGTAAACCTGACTTGGTCATGTTACTAGTGGTTTTTGAGCTCGAGGTTTATGGGAGCCCATGGTATTGACCCATGGTATTCATGTGGAATATAACCTATTTAGAGGGGAATATTAAACCAACCCAGATCCATCTTAACTTCATATCTATCAAATTCCGAGAGGGATCAAATATGTTTTCACTCTAAAAGATCCCTATTAGCACTTGGTAAATCCAGAGTCAAGATGGATCTAGAGTGTAAATATCTTGGATAGTTTGGATGGTTTATTTTCGTATTCTCTTTCGTATCCTAGGGTTTTACGAGGATGAAATGTGTTAAGGCCTATGAAATATATTTGGAGAAGTTAATTTATAATATGGCTTGTGTTAAGGACAATTATTTATCAGGAATGTAGGATTTATTTAGCTTTAATTAATTTATGGATTGTGTGGGAAGAAATAAAGTTACTTATCTGCATGCAAATTGGAAGAGTTTATCAAATTTGATGTATTCTACTTGGAAATATTTCAAGTGGTAATTATGTCAAATTAAGCATAAAGGGTGTTAAATTTTTGATTTTTCTATGATGTATTAGTTACTTTAACCCAAACTACTTCTTCACTAAAAATGCATCCAATTATTAGCAATATAACCAATCATAAATGTATCTGAAGAAAGAACAATGTATGTAGTGACAAAGAAGGAAATAGCACAACCATAAGAGACAACGGATTGGTCCTAGAAGAGGGGAAAACTCCACAAGGGGGAAACCCTTTAAAATATTCTTCTTTAATAGATCGTCATAAAATTATTTTAGTAGACAGTACAATGAGTCCAATACATATGTTTGCAGCGGATAGTAAAAATCCATATCTACATATCTACAAATCCGTCTAATAGCAGAGACATACCCAGATCTACTAGATCACTGAAGCTAAGATTCCAAGCCCTAGATCTGAACCCTGAACATTCTCATCAAAATTTTCTGTGTGCATCTAAAACACCCTATACACTCTCTCGGACATTGTGTGAGGACGATTGTGACTGCTCGGTGGCTCCCAATAAGAATCTGTGCATGTGTCTGGGGGAAAAACACAACCAAAAACCCTTGGAATATCCCTTACAATTGTTGTGTGGGTGTCTGGGATGGCATGGATGCTCTCAGGACCACTTTGTGCGAGTGTCCAGGGACCGATACCTTTAGATATGCTCTTAAACCCTCGGTCTCTCTCATAAGCTTGTCTCCTAGCATCTAGGGCTCTTTGGATGCTATCTTGTCCACTTTGTGCCAGCATCTAAGGAATAAAATGCCCTGTTCTGTGCCGGTGTTCAGAATCAAGAAAACCCCTCAGAGTGAACCTCACACTTGTGATTTTGGTCCCTTGAGCGAACTCCTTCTGTTGAACTTGTGCAAGCCAAGACAAAAGAGAAGAATAGAAAATAACTCGATCAATGTGATGAAATTAACTTGAGGTCACTTCTATTTATAGGATTTCCCAAGGGTTTGCTTGGGGTTCAGGAAACCCAAGTAGTTACCCATGTGGTTAGGGCCGAACCATTCCATAATGAATGTATGTATAACATAATTTAAAACTTAACTTCCTATTAACAAAATTAGGTGATCTTTAGGTCAATTTTGGTCCTCTCGAAAGGATGAATTTAATGCAAGCATCTTCTTGGTCATCTGAGTTGTTCAATGTGGAATTTGACCCTAGTTGAAAAATTAACACTCCTTCTCAACTAGGAATAATTCCACCTACCAATATCTGTTAGTTGATCTTCACATCATCCTGTCATGTTGTAATGCTTTGACTATCTCTGCTTAACTCTATTTAATGAAACTTTATCAAATCTAGAAGAAGAAGAATCAGGGAGAAATATCTTCCACCCATACCAAGAAATAGGATAAATCATAATACAGGGGAGCACATCCTCAACCCTGGAATCTCATCAGGGAGCTTACCCTCAACCTGGAATCTCAAAGGCCAGTGGTTCTCAACCCAATACTATTGCCTACCAATATTCCCAACAATGACTGTCAACAGTCATGTAGTAGAACACCTGCATCATAATCACCTTGGGTTGTGCAACCCAAGTACACTCTCAACTTGTTGGCCAGACGAGGAGTGGTATTCCCAACAAGCCCTCCTTATAGGTATGATGTCAATTGGGGTATACTCTGCAAATACCAAGTAGGGGAGCAACATTTTTTGACCCTATAAGGCTATGTGAACAACATTCTTCAACCCTATGGGTAACAAATAGGAGAGTAACCTATTATCTAGAGACCTCTCAACCCCAGGATCCCTCTATCTCGATCCTCCTCGGAGCTCAAACAGGGTAGGAAGAGTTGGCTCAGTTTCCTCGATCAAAAATAGCCCTTATCTGAAGGGGCTACATCCATCAGTCCAAGTTTCTCTCTGAAAAACCAAGAACTTTCTTTTTGGTAATGCTTTGGTGAGAATCTTTGCAATCTGTTCATCTATCAATATGTGATGGAGTCTGACAACTCCTCTCCACACCATGTCTTGAATACAGTGATATAAAATTTCAATATGCTTGGAATTTTCATGGAACACAGGATTCTCTTCCAAACGGATTCCACTCTTGTTGTCGAGGTATATCACTATAGTATCTAGGACCTGCTCAAATATCTCTCTAAAGATATTTTTCAACCAAACTACTTCGCAACTAGCCATGCTAGCGACAATGTATTCTTCTTGGTGGTTCTTAATGCTACAGAATTTTGTTTCCTTATCATCTAGGATATGATGATAGATCCAAGGCTAAAACGACATCTAGATGTACTTTTTCAGTCGATAACATTTCCGGCCCAATAAACATTAGTGTATCCATGAAGTTGAAAATTTCCAGCAGAATATCTTAGGCCAAGTGTGATCCACCCATGTAAATATCTCAATATGTGTCTGACATCTATTCGGTGTGTGTGGAAGGGATTAGTCATGAATTGACTCAATGTATTTACTACATAACATATGTCTGGATGGGTGTTAACAAGGAACGTTAGAACCCCAATCAATTGTCTATACTTGGATGGATTTGCAAGCTTGGTCATGCTGCATCTCCACATAACTTCTTGAAGTTAATTTCCATCGGTGTAACCGTGGATTTGCATTCAGTCATTCCAAATCTTTCCAACAATTTTACAACGTATTTTCCTTGTGAAAGGAAAATCTCACTGGGATTTTTCCACAACTCAAGGTCCAAAAAGTAGTGCATGAGACCAGGGTCTTTCATTTCAAATTCAGAGGCTAGCTTCCTCTTACATTCGATCATCAAAGGCTCACTACATGTCAAGAATATATCATCAACATATAAAACCAAAACCAATGGCATACCTTGGAATACCTTGAAGTAGAGGTTGGGATTGACATTGATTCTTGTGAATCCCAGCTTCACTAAGTAACTATCCATGCACGCATACCAAGCTCAAAGAGCTTGCTTCAAACCATACAATGCCTTTCTGAACCTGCACACATGTGTTTTATGATCTTCCACCTCAAATACCTGTTGTTTTTCAAAATATACTTCTTCCTGTAACATGCCATAAAGGAATGTAGTCTTTACATCTGTCTGATGAAGAGCCCATCCTTGACATGCAATAAGGGAAACTATAGAATGGATGCTTGTATATCGAGCCATAGGAGCAAATATGTCATCATAATCTTCTCTCTCTTTCTGAGAGAATCCTCAAACTACGGACCTTGGTTTCTATCTCTCAATGCTGCCATCAATTCCATGCTTGATCTTGAATAGCCATTTTGAAGTCGCAAAATACTTCACTTTGGTATGGGTAAAACATCCCATACATCATTTTTCACAATTGATTTATATTCCTCAGCCATAGAATCCTTCCAAACTTGTTCTTTTACCTCTTCTTTGAATGAGGATGGTTCGACTTGAATCACAGTGCTCGTAGCTACAACATATCCTTGATACCTGCATGGTTGCTTCCTTTCTCTAAATGATCTACGGATGGGGACATTTCTTTCAGAATCTTGTAAAGTATCATTGAGCCAAAGTGGTCTTTTCCTGGTAGGAAGATCATTTGGAGGAGGATTTAATGGATCCATAGGCTCCATGGGATCATCATCAATATCAGATTCGGGTACAAAAGTACCATCTAGAATATCCCAGTCATCATTCTCTTCTTGGGGAGGAGCAGGTGGAGGAAGGTCTCTTGCTTTTCCAAGAGATGCATCTTCATCGAATGTTACATCCCTACTAATTTCGACCTTCCTATAACCAAGAAAATAAATTCTATATGCTTTAGATTTTTCACAATAACCCACAAACGTACATTTTCTTCCTATAGATTCCAATTTGTTCCTTTTTCCTTTGGCACATGAAAATATACGTGGCATCCAAATACACAAAGATGACTGATATCAAGTTTCATACTAGTGAATATTTCTTGAGGGGTCTTGTTTTCTAACGCTTGATGAGGCACCCTGTTTTGGACATATACAATAGTAGATGTAGCTTCGGCCCAAAGGAACTTTGGAACCCTTTGTTCATGGAGCATAGCACGAGAAAATTCTAATATAGACCCGTTACTCCTTTTATCTAGACCATTATGTTAACGGGTATATGGCACAATTTTTTCTTTCTTGATCCCTTATTTCTTACAAAATGATATGAATTCTTTTGACATATATTCCCCTCCATTGTCAGATCTGAAGTCTTTGATTTTGTTTCCTAATTGATTTTTGATCAAGGCTTTGAATTCCTTGAATGTTTCAAAGGATTCATCCTTATGATTAAGATAGTATATCCATGTCTTTCTTGAGAATTCATCAATAAATGTGATGTAGTAGAGATGACCACCAATAGAATGTACATGCATTAGACCACATATATCAGAATGAATGAGATGGAGGATGTCTTTTATCTTATTCTTACTAGATGGAATGGCCCCCTTGTTTTCTTTCCACATGCACAACCTGGACAAACTCCATCATCATGAGCTTGAACATTGGGAATACATGAGACCAATTTCTTCAACTTCAAAAGTGCATCATAGTGTATATGAGCCAGCCTATGGTGCCATAACTCGCTCAGATGATTGGTATTATGAACCAATGCTAGAAGAGGTATTCTAGTAACTCTATAGGGTCCTTCAAATCTCGATCCTACTGTGAATGCATCTCTCATAGGTGAATCTGCAAGCCAAGTAAAAAAATTTCCTTTGACGAAGGAAACCCTCATCCCTTTATCTTCCAATGCAGATATAGAAACCTGTTTCTTCATTAATCATGATACATACATAACATCATGCAACATAATTGATTGCCTAGAATTCAGCTGAAATGTGATGGACCCAAAGCCTTTCATAGGATGAGTGGAGTTGTCTCTAAGAATGATATTTAGCTTAGTCTCCCTCTCTACCAGATTAGAGAGGACTCCCTTGTAACTAGATAAATGATGAGTGGCCCCACTACCAACCAACCAACTATCCCATGAATCCGATGGAGAAGAAATAGTAAGAGCATAAATAAGAACGTATTCATATTTATTTACAACATTACTTTCATACTTGGAAGCCCTTGACTTGTTTTGAGGAGGATGATCTTCTTCATGGTCGCTTGAGGAGTCACTTATTGAATCTTCTTTCATATCTTCTATCCCAATTATTTCTTTGATTGTATTTTATTATTTTGTGATTGTAGTTGTCTCTAGTGTTGTAACGTTGCCTCTTTATTTTCTCAGGAAATTCTCATGCATAATGACCCTTCTTGTGGTAATTGAAGCATTCAACATGAGATAACGATTTGTCATCCTTCCTTTTGTATATTGAGAAGGAGGCTTCCTTTATGGACCTCCTTTTTCCTTCTTCCTTTGTTCATCTTAGTTTCCTTGAGTTGATATTTCGAGATGATGATCTCATTTAAGTTGTTGATTTGATACATGCTGACAATATTGTCATACATATATTTAGACTTTATTAAATTCCTAACATATGCAAGTAAATGATCTTGTAAAATGTTGTCACTCACTACTTTATCAATCATCAGTTGCTTCAAATGCCAAATAGAAGTGAAGTTTGATGCTAAGATTTTAGCCACATAATCTATTGATATTAACCAGACCCTCTCCATTGCCTAGTGCTTAGAAATATCTTTCCAATGGTATATGGAAGTCCAAAAATGGATTCCTGGAGCAGAAGTTAGAGCATGTTGAAGTTACCCTTGGGAAAGTTGGAAAACAAAGATAAAACACCAAAGGAGCAAGGAAAATCACAATCGGAGGTCTAGGGGAAAATCGCAATGCCGCATCCCGTAGGTCCCATAGTACCATAATACCACAGTCCCAAAGTCCTCCAATCCTGTAGTCTTGCAGTACCGCAGTCCCACAGTCCCGCAATATCACTATATTGCAGTCTCGCAGTCCCGCATCCCACAACATCGTAGTCTCACACACTTGCTAGTTTGTGATATAGAGATACATCGCTGGGGAGGATAGAAATTTGTTTATAAAGGAAATGCATGTGAAAATAGGGTCGGGAAGACCTTTTTCTCTCTCCTCTAGGGCGCATGTGGCGGCATATGATTGGTCCTCAGATCTAACATGATAGCTGACATCATCAATGACATGGTAGTATGAATAAAAAGTGGCATTATGGAGGACATGTGAGAGTATATATGTTGGCATGGCAGATGACATGTTTCACTCAGTTTTAACATTTTCAGGGGTGAAATGGGGCTATTTCTGGGTGACACGTGTCACCACTCACATGGTGACAGGTGGCAGTGATGACATCAGCCTGGGGTATCGGTGATCGCATGAAGTAAAATTTTATTCCTCTGCTGATACTCCTCCCCAGCTGCGATTACGAAAAGGAGAAAGCCCTCGGATGTGATAAGTTATTGTGGTCTATTTTGTAAAGATTTTGCGTCTTGATATCGGTCGGTGTGGTGTACGGGGTAATCAAAGGCGATTCAAGTTATAAAGGAAAAGTCCCCCCCAGACAATAGTTGATAGCCTTAGTGCGTGAAGGGCTAAGCGCTCGGTCACAACCCACGGTCAGGTGATATGAATAAATATAAAGGGGATGAAAGCATGGGGTTAAAGGGCAGTCAAAACTTTCCTATTTTTGTATTAGTGCAATGTTAAAAGCACACACCCGAGAGTCTTCTCTGTTACACTGTAATACACAACCCCAGGTATATTAGGGCACCGATTGCGTTCAACAGGACGTTTAAGGATGGAAATACATAGTCGGTACTGACAACAGCTTTCATAGTAAATCGTGGGGGATGGCACATTCAAACTAGTTGTGGGTGCATTCATGAGAAAAATATTCTACAACATGCCTCCAGAGTCAACGACGAAAGCATTTAAAGGAGGATAGACAGTAAACATGCCAATCAACATGGGAAGCAAACTATGATAGAGACAGAGCCTGATATGAAGTTTTCACAGGGACAACAAAGAACTCCTTCCTCCATTCTTCCTCCTGTTTCTTTTTGAATTTATGTAGTTTTCTATTTCCAAGAAGGGATTCAATCCTGATTGTAATATTTAGGTATAAGAGCCTTATAAGGGCTGAGACAACTAGTTTAGAAGATAGTTGGAGCTCTGGCTCAAATATTTTGTTATTGTAACTCAAGCTCTCTCCCTCTTCTTATAAATATGGGGAAGCAATCTATAACATGGGTTTTGGAATTTCTCACCCATGGGGCCTGAATTTTTTGATGCCATTTGGTTCTAATTTGTTTATTCATGGGGGCTTCACTGATATCATGCTGAATGTATGGACTGGTAATTGGACCCTCTAAGTTTTAATGGAACTTCCCTGTTGATTCCAAGCATGATTAATGTGCAACATGTTCCTCTTAGTAATCTCATTTCATTTGTATTTTTCCTCATTTGAACTAGTATAATGAATGTAGTTGGTTCCACTCTAATCTATGGATTTATATTAGCTTGTCAATAGAATACAACACTTGTGACTATCACAAACCTACATGTGTTATTCACTAGCATTGCAGTACCTATAAAATTACAGATTTACTTGTGTATGTGATTAACATGTAGGACCTGTGTTAAGCCCAGATCTACATTAACTTTTGGCAGAGAATGTCACCCATGTCATATTTGGTCTGAAACCTTCTTTTGCACTTCTATATTTCTATCATTCCACTGAAAAACCGTTGTTTAGGATTCTGTTTTGTTAACAACCCTATCCATCGAATTCCATAATTCTGCTGGAACATTGATGCTTAGTGTTATGTTCATATACCAATAGGTGTCATAATTTATGATCGACTTAGTTTATCTCTATAATATGTACATACCTTTTCTTGTTGCAAATGTTTTCCATATTAAAAAATTCAAAGAAATTAAAAAAATGTAAAGAGGGTATGTCCTAGAAAAAGAATAAAAGGACAAAAACAATGAAAAAGGTCAAACAGATGAAAAATGAACCCCAAGAAAAAGAAAAAGAACAGGAAAGTGTGCAAGTCCAAATGCCACTACTATTTTACTTTCTATGTAATGAATGATTGTGTGCAACTTGTTACTTATTCCACTGTTATAGACATTTTTGTGCCTAACAGCATGGAGCATGAAATGTCAATAATCTGAGGGATCCAAAGTCCCTAAACATGTTGTTCTTACCCTTAGAGGAACAAGGTCTGCAAACCACAGCACTGAAAATCAGTTCTCCACCTGAAAACACTCAAAAACAGGCTATTTCTGGATCATGTCAGCTGCTCCACTGAGCATCTGCGCTGAATGTCAACTGCTCCTCCTTGTACCTGCGCTGAAGGTCAAAACTAATGAAGGCTACCTGCACTGGGCGAGATTGGACAAGTGGCACAGTCATTCTGCAAGGTGTCAACTGCCCAGGAAGCTTCCAAACTGACACTTGGGTCAAGGAATTCGCCTAGTGATGAGTAAGAGGGTCTTGATCTCCAAGTGGAAGCAAGATTCTCCAAGTGGACTCAAGAACTGAAGATTAACTAAAGTGGGAGAGGACACAAGTCAGCTTCAGGCTAGTCTCAAGATGACTCATCCTTTCCCCAAAAACCTATATATAGAGCTCTCTCATGAGGTCTAAAGAGGCTGGAATTTTGTGCAAGTAAGGAAGTGTTGTTGGTTTGTGATTAGAGCTATTGGGTGTTTGCTTGAAGGAGGTGAAGAGGAGATTTCTTTCAGCTGGGAGGTGTTGCTGGATTGGGCCCATTGTGGTTGTAACTCTCTCAGAACTTTACTTCTATTATCAATAAAGTATTTGAGGTTCTTCTATATGCATGTGTCTTTATTATGAATAGATGCTTGTATATTTGATTTATGCTAATCCTATAATCGATTATGGATGTATGCTTCTTGTAGTTTCCTTTTCTTGTGCTTTTACAGGATCTGTGTGTAGCTGGGTCGGTGAAAAGATAAGGAGCTAGGAGCAAGCGGCAAGGAGTGAAGACTGGATCGACTATTAGCGCAAGATAACGGTTAGTAGATCATCCTTTTCTTCCCTCTCTCATCTCATAAAGAAGAAACTTTGAATAGCTTTGCATTCAGTTGTTGCTGGAGTATTATCACCTTCAGAGTGGGATAGAGGCATTCTGCATTAGATACTTTTCCCCCCAACAAAATGGCGACTCCACTGGGGAGCGTATCTTGTTGGTTTGTTGTGTTTCTTGCTATTCATTTCATAAACAAGGAGAGTACCGAATCGAACTGTGTTTGAATCCATCAAACACAAAGTAGAGGGCAGCTACTCTGGCTCATTTTCTGAGCAAGTCTATGATTTGAAGAAGCTGATCCACAAGGACTCTAATAAGCTCTTAGTGATAGCTTTTCATCCTCCTTTACATCCCTTAGTGTGTCCTTGACTGATAGCTTCTGATTTGAGCAAAAACTGTGAATTTTTGAGCAATATGTGACCCGGAAACCAAGACGGACGAAAGTCTCGTTCTTCATTGCAGGCTGTACAAAGGCAGTCTGCATTTCAACACAGTTCCCGAAGGGGCTACCTGTGCTGAAGGTCAAACAGGCAGTGTTACACCTGCGCTGGACCAGTCTTGGCTTGAGTTACTGAGGTTTCCTGCTGTGTCTTGCCTTGTTTTCACTGTTGTTTTTGCTGGTTGTTGCAAGTCAGTAGGCCTATCTGAAACCATCTTCCTTTGTCATTATTCCGCCTCAGTTGTATAAAGAAACTGTATTTGTTCTTTTGTATTTCTTGTGTCATTTACAGTTTCCCATAACGAAAGTGAACCAGTCTTGCATTGACCTCTTAGATCTAGACCTGTGATTAAGTGTCATTCTGATCTTAAGAGTTAGTTTATTTGCTGTTCATAGCTGATTGAGTTTGTCGCTTTCGTTATATGGTTTGAATTTATATATTTCTAAGTGTCGAAACAAGTGAATCGTAAGGTGTCTTTCGATTTTGGACAAACTTGTTTGCTTTCGCTTGAAATTGAATTCGAAATTATACAACAGCTTTCTTTTTGTATTTCATCAACATTAAGAAAGAGAAAAGAAATACTTGCATTGTGCATGTGCATTATGACAGTTTGCATGATGATTTAGGAAAGTGCATTAGTGTGTGTTCTATGATCTGTGTGAAAAGGTGTTATCTTCCTTCTCCCTCAGTAGTTAAGGTTTTCAAAGTTGAAAGATTGAAAAGCTTGCTTATCATCTTAGATTGCATTCAGGAGTGTTTCTATACATCTCGTGGTGATCCATAAAGGCAAACTGCTAAACAAGATCAACCTTAAAATAAATTGAATTTACATAACAACGCATTGAAACATAACGCAAACATCTAGAGGTCTAAGCTAGAGACGTGTTCCGGCGTCGTTAAACGTGATATCTTAGCATTGAGTGGTTGGGTGATTCCTCCACGGTGAAGCGATAAGTATCAATACGAACTTGTGCTCCCACGTACCGTCGCGTATATATTGGGAGACCCCTATAGGATCAAAGCCTTTATCCATAGGAAACCGTGTCGGCCGCCCTACTGATCGCAATGCAGTTAACACAACATTCACGAAGATCGACCACTCGTACTGTAAAACGTATTCTGTGGTTTTGCGAAAGGTTTGGCACACCCTCTGCCTAGAACTCTAGAGCAGTTTCTTTTGGCCTTTTTCAAACTCTATAACTGAAAAAGTCCATCCGAGCATTTGTCACTTCGGGCTCGTTAAAACATCGAAGGAGACTAGAGTCATCTTTAGCTTTTTCTCAACTCTTAAAAAGTGAAAAAGCAAGTTGTGTCTAAGCGTCGTTATGAAATTTATTTTAAACGGAACATAATCACCTCCTATTCCTGCGTTGATCTTTAAAGTTGAGAACATGGAACACCCCAACCAAGGAACTCCACATGATGGAAGTCCTAGTCCATTCTCCTCTTGGGGAGAAGTTGGTGCGCCCCACATGGCCACATTGTCGCTTCTAGGACTGATAATTGGCCTGCCTGTTTGGCTATTCTCAACTAGTGTAGTTCAGAACACCATGGTTCCTGAGCAGTCGAGTCAACAGTTAGATGAGTCTAGAGCATCCCACCAGCCTTCTACTTCCTCTAACCCTTCCTCCAATCCTTCATCTTCAAAAGGTAAAGCTGGCAAAAGCCAAGCTCCCCCGGAGAAGAAGGAAAAGAAGAAGAAATAAAGGAAGAAGAAGGAGCCTAAGGCGACTGGGGGCAAGCAAAAGACATCTGACAAAAACCCACACACAGCACAGACTGGGCCTAAATCGCCATGTGTCATATGTAGAGGAGACCACTTCCATAGAGATTGTCCCTGTATTCCCCGGATACTAAGGGACTGGTCCCCTCGTCTGCACAATTCGGGAGCATCAACCTCTGATAGCCATGTTGATTGCTTACCGTCAACCAGCGAAAGTGAAGGTTCAAGACAAAGAGGGGGAGCAAGGTCCCCCTGCAGACTGTGTGAAGGCGGTCACGCCATCCACCGTTGTCCCTTCTTAGACGAAGCGAAGAGAGTTTTGGAAGATCATCCGGTTTCTCCGGTAATGCTTCCTCCTGGATACAAAAAACTCGTGCCAAGTCCTTCGTTGGTTGAAAATATAGCTGGCCCACTCAAGTGGTCAGCTGAAGTGTCAGTCATTGAAAATGAACCTACTGAATCCAGACCAGACGAAATTCTAAAGGTCGATACGGTAGTTGACCCGGTTCTTCCTTTAGAGGTTTCATCCTCAAATGACACCGCCACTGAAGATTCATCTTCAAATGACACCCTCACTGGAGAGAATAAGGATGACACCATCCAGATTCTTTTCATCAACACAGATTCTGATGAGCATCAGGGCAATGCGCCCATTCCTTTATCGCAGGAAGGAACATCATCAGGATCGTATCCGGCCGTGTATTCGGTCCCACCACCAAGCAACCTGGTTGTGTCCTTTGATTGGAACCAACTGGGCAGACCCCGGTTACCAGCCAGTATACCATTCAGAATCATAGTCCAAATTTATAGAATGGTGATGGCTGGAACTATCATTGATGAAGGGGCATCTGTGAGTATCCTTTCCTCTGTTGCTTGGAAAGCACTGGGTTCCCCGACGCTTTTGCCTGAAATGAGAAATCTCTCGGGCTTTGATAAAGGAACGAGTCGACCATTAGGGATCCTCCCCAATGTGCTTGTTACATTGAAAGGGAAGACCGTTAATTTGAAAGTGATGGTCGTTCAAGGACCCTTGGATTATAACCTACTCCTTGGACGTGACTATATATATTGCATGGGAGCTATAGTCTCCTCACTCTTTAGAGTAATGTGTTTTCCACACGAAGGAAGGGTGGTCAAGCTCGTAGACCAACTTTCATTTCCGGGATCACGCATCGCAAATAGTCAAATACCAATTCTCAATGGTCTATTCACCCAAGAAATGTCTCCACCTGCAGTCCTCCTTCCCGATGACTGCGAGTGATTCAGAAAGATAGAACTGGGACCCAGGGGGCATGCATCCCGGTCTGCTTCGGGCAGAGGAAACCTTGGGTATAAAGTAGAATTTCCGCGAAAGAATATGACTAGTCCGTACCCCGTCCGTGGATGGAAGAGGGGTTGTTCTAGAATAGGATTCTTTTGATAAGGTTACTTGTCTGACAAAGCTCATTCAACTCTGTCTAAGCAGGTAGGCTACCAAGGAAAGAGATTCTATTGCGGCAGCGAATGGAAACCATCTTTGGATAAAAGGCAAGCCTCACCCATTAAAACTAATGTTTTAGAGGATAAGTAGGGGCAGCCTCCAAATAAGGGGATTCATTTGCTGCAACAAGTAGTAACCATCTTTGAGTAACCTAATGATAGACATCGCCGAAGAAAGAGTTTCATTTGCGGCAGCAAATAAAACCATTCTTTGGGTAACCAAGAAGAGGCAAGCCTCACCCTTTAAAAAAAATGTTTTATCGAATAAGTAGGGGCAGCCTTGAAATTGTACTTTATACCTGGGGGCATGCGAGCCTTTTGGAATGCAAGCAAGGGACGACTATTTATTTTTTTTAAATTTTTAGGTCCTCCCTTTAAACCTGTAGGTCTAACCCTTTAAACTCGTAGGATTAGCCGTTTCCGAACTTGCATAAAGAAATGATGAGAGGGAGCATAGCTTTGGTAAGGCGCAAGCTCTATAAAAAATGGGATCTTTCAGGAGACATTCTTATCCTATGACTGGTATATCGAGCAGTTTTAGCATAAAGTTCATGCTCGTTAAAAAATAAACGCAAGATCCGAGCAGTTTTAACGCGGTCTTCATGCTCGTTAAAAAATAAATAAAAGCAGTGAGCAATGTTTCCCCCAGAGTTTAAGCTCATTTTTATCTAAAAAAAGAACCTATGCCGGTAAATAACCATTGTGATCGTAAATTTAATTAGCCATAAAAGCCTTGGTCGTGTTTGAACCCGCCACCTCCATTCCATTTGGCCGATCGTTCACCTCCATATGATTGTTTACCCATTTTGAGGAACAGTTGCGAAGAGTGATTTCACTTAGCCATCCTTGTGACACTGCCGTGATTGGAAAATTCCAACCTGTACCTGGAATCTGCTGCTATCCCTGTTTATCACTCGTTCCTCAAAAGACGAGTCTTCTTTAAGCTCTTTTCAACTGACTCGTAAAATATGGAAAGATTGTCGAGTGTTGGCCTTCCAGCTCGTTAAAAGGACCGAAAGAGCTATCCCTCCTCTAGATTTTAATCTTTTTGGACCTGAGGGATTATTGCACAAAAAGGTCGAGCGCTTGTTTTATTCGGCTCGTTAAAGTTATCGAAAATTCATCCCTTTTGTATTGTTTTATACTTTTTCGGACTTAAGGGATTAGATGACGAAAAAGGAATTGTGGAGTTAACTTTCTGTACCTTTTCAGACTCTCTAAAAATGAAAAGGACCGAGTTGTCTTTGTCGCTAGACTCGTTAAAATGATTAATAGCGACAAACTTGTCTTTAGACGAGAACGAGTTTCCCTATCGCTAGGCTCGTTAAAACTTAGCGATGGGCTTGCCCGAAGGGAAGGTTATAGAACAAGCATATGTTATCCTCCTCAAGCTTGACAAAAATAAAGAGGTACTGGTCAGAAATGACTGGGGAAAAATTGGGAGAACCTCGAAGCTTTGATGGTAGCAAGTCGCTCTTGAACATGACACTTTGTCCTCCGTACCACATCGGGTTGGGTTGTTTCATTCACCGGTCTCATCACCATGGTCCTCGCCAAACCATCTGTATTTGGGGTAATGCTACAGATCCATCACATTAGTGTCGTTATATGTTCAAGAGATGTGTTCAGAAAGAGTCAACCGTGTCCCATCCACTGCCATACATTATCCTTCATCCACCCATGATCGCCACCCTGAATCATATCTCACAGTTTGTTTTCACCTCCACTAAAGTCATTAGCTCCGGTCCGTGTCACTGATGTGGGATTCATTAAGGCCCTCCTTTGACGGATCGCTTCTTGTCGACTTCAGCTCATTATCCAAGAAGTTGGTCTAGGAACACCCCCCCCAGTACTTTGAAGCTTGCATGCCTCAATGGCAAGTTTCTCACTTCCGGCGACAGGTATACATCAATGACCTTCGACCAGAAGATTTTACGTGGTGTTCGACGCCAAGTCCTTTATTCACACCACGTGAAGTGTACTGCAGTACCTTGAGGGTCATTGTCATTATTGGTGACTCCTCTCGCGCTTGTTAACGGTTTACATTATTGACCGGTAATCAAGCGATGTCTTTCCATGTTCGACTTCAACGCAATTCTCACATGGATCGACTTGTACTTAGAGTGAAGATCGAACGAGATTGAAGACCCCGGATCTAGTTTCATCCATCCAGGCTGCGATATATATTCAGGATATAAAGACATTTGATATGTACATCATTACAGCAGATGATCATCCTACTCAAAGGATGATAATTTCAGCAGAGAATTATCAGTCTGTCATCAGACAGTCGTCTGTTATATGTACCAAAATGAATTTATAAAGCTGAGCATGGGAATGCCCGCCTCAGCTAGATCATGAAAGCAGAATGAAAAATAATGTATTGTATTGTATTTTATTGCAGGACACCTCTCAGCCGATTGAATGAACTTCGGATCCTCCTAATAAAGCATTTCACCCGATAAACGACCTCATACTTTAGGGGGCAACTGTTATAGACATTTTTGTGCCTAACAGCATGGAGCATGAAATGTCAATAATCTGAGGGATCCAAAGTCCCTAAACATGTTGTTCTTACCCTTAGAGGAACAAGGTCTGCAAACCACAGCACTGAAAATCAGTTCTCCACCTGAAAACACTCAAAAACAAGCTATTTCTGGATCATGTCAGCTGCTCCACTGAGCATCTGCGCTGAATGTCAACTGCTCCTCCTTGTACCTACGCTGAAGGTCAAAACTAATGAAGGCTACCTGCGCTGGGCGAGATTGGCCAAGTGGCACAGTCATTCTGCAAGGTGTCAACTGCCCAGGAAGCTTCCAAACTGACACTTGGGTCAAGGAATTCGCCTAGTGATGAGTAAGAGGGTCTTGATCTCCAAGTGGAAGCAAGATTCTCCAAGTGGACTCAAGAACTGAAGATTAACTAAAGTGGGAGAGGACACAAGTCAGCTTCAGGCCAGTCTCAAGATGACTCATCCTTTCCCCAAAAACCTATATATAGAGCTCTCTCATGAGGTCTAAAGAGGCTGGAATTTTGTGCAAGTAAGGAAGTGCTGTTGGTTTGTGATTAGAGCTATTGGGTGTTTGCTTGAAGGAGGTGAAGAGGAGATTTCTTTCAGCTGGGAGGTGTTGCTGGATTGGGCCCATTGTGGTTGTAACTCTCTTAGAACTTTACTTCTGTTATGAATAAAGTATTTGAGGTTCTTCTATATGCATGTGTCTTTATGATGAATAGATGCTTGTATATTTGATTTATGCTAATCCTATAATCGATTATGGATGTATGCTTCTTGTAGTTTCCTTTTCTTGTGCTTTTACAGGATTTGTGTGTAGCTGGGCCGGTGAAAGGATAAGGAGCTAGGAGCAAACGGCAAGGAGTGAAGACTGGATCGACTATTAGCGCAAGATAACGGTTAGTAGATCATCCTTTTCTTCCCTCTCTCATCTCATAAAGAAGAAACTTTGAATAGCTTTGCATTCAGTTGTTGCTGGAGTACTATCACCTTCAGAGTGGGATAGAGGCATTCTGCATTAGATACTTTCCCCCCAACAGCCACAATCCATGGTAACCAAATATTTTAATCTTGATTATTCCATGTTTTGAATTTCATGCTTAGAGATAGAGAATAAAATCTGACCAAACTGTTTAATCTTGGTAGATAAGTAGATAGGTAGAGTAAATAAAAGAAGGAGCTCAACAATTTAATTTGAGCCCTTGGATGTAATAAGGTTAGACTTAGATAGATTTCCATTGTAAAAGAAAAGAAAAGGTTTTGATAAGGGTTTGCCAGTTTAAGTGCACCCTAATAAAAGAAGAAAAAAATGGTAGGATAAGTAGGTAGGGTAAGTAGATGAATGGTTGTAGAATTATGTATGATGAATGATTATCTAGATATCAAGTCATATACTTTCATAATCAAAAGCACTTAAAGATATGGATGACAATGAAGACATTTACATCATAGACAAAAGTCAAACTGATTAACCTCCTCACTCATTTTTTCCTTAAATTTTACTAATCTCCCATAAGTACTAAAGGCACCAACAACTTGAAAGTTAAAGGGGCTCAGAGCATTTCTCTGACTTCTGGAGGGATCGGACACTCGGCCCAATAACTTTTAAGGCCTAAGTGCTAAAGCCCCTTCATCAAAATTCACCAAGTCCATATTTCATTCATTCCTTTTAAATTCTTTTCCTAAGGTAAAATCACTCTTTTACTTAGGAAAAATAAAAGGTTCTTCATAAAATACCCTAAAAACACATTTTATCCGAAGTCATAATGTTGGATTGTGAATGTATTTTCAGAAACATTTACTTAGCGCATTTTATTTTGCCATAGTTCATATTAACTTTTAATTCTTATTATTTAAATCCCGAAAGAAATTGCCTTTCCCATATATATTATTAATAAAAACCCAAAAATTAATAAATATTCCATCCCGAAGGTTTGAAAAATAAACCTTAATAAATTTAAGTAAGTTGGATTAGTTAATCAAACCACGATTAAGAGGCAGACCTCAACGCGTTAAAAAGGGATTAACTAGTCATCTAGATTAATGAAAAACAAGGATAATTTTAGGGGCGAATGTTCGCCCTTTGGCGAAATTAAGGGGTTTTAAATTTTTAGTGGGCGAATATTTTGTATCATAGTACATTTTTACAAATCACCTCAAATAGCCCACCTTATTTTAAGGGAGAGGGTAAAAAAGGTAAATTTAGCCCTTGAAATTAAGACTTACAACCTTCCATTCGCCCATTTTCAAGAATAGGTTTTATTTAAGTAAATCCATTCGCCCATTTTCAAGAATAGGTTTTATTTAAGTGAATCCTATGGGCCAAATACCATATTTATAAAAGAGGTATGGTAAATTAATAAAAATATAAATAAATGAGAGGTATGGTAAATAAATAAAACATTTTCTATATTTACTCCATAAATCACCTTATATACATGTAAGGGTGTAAACAAATAAAAATATAAGTAAAGTGGAGGTATGGTAAATAAATAAAACGTTTTTTTATACTTACTCAAAAGGTATGGTAAATAAATAAAAATATAAATAAACTAGATATCGTAAATAAATAAAACTTCTTTTTATATTTAGTCCATAACCCTCGTTCTATTTATGAAGGCTCAAGAAAGAGGTTTTATTTAAGTGAATCCTATGGGCCAAATACCATATTTGTAAAAGAGGTATGGTAAATTAATAAAAATATAAATAAACGAGAGGTATGGTAAACAAATAAAACATTTTTTTATATTTACTCCATAAGTCACCTTATATTTACGAACACTCAAAAAATGGGTTATATTTAGGTAAAACCTATGGCCAAAATACTATGGGACAAATAGCATGGACTAGATTGTTATTAATGCCATGCAAAAAACCATTATTAACCCTAATATTAGAATTAATGAAAATAAAAATGGCACATGGTATTGACCCATGGTATTCACCAAAATGGCACATGGTATTGACCCATCGTATTCACCTGGAATGTAGCCTATTTAAATGGGGGAATTAAACCAGCATGTAGCCTATGCTAAGATTCAATAGGACTTTACAAAGTTTTATTATTTAGTGAAAGACTCGCCAAGATCTTACAAGATTTTATAATTGAGTAAAATATTCTAATAAAAATAAAAATGGCACATGGTATTGACCCATGGTATTCACCTGGAATGTAGCCTATTTAAATGGGGGAATTAAACCAGCATGTAGCCTATGCTAAGATTCACTAGGACTTTACAAAGTTTTATTATTTAGTGAAAGACTTGCCAAGATCTTACAAGATTTTATAATTGAGTAAAATATTCGCCATGCTTGGTGAGAGATTCGCCAAAAAATTATATATACATATTATATTATTGATAAAATCGCCTTCCATTTTTCTTATATACCATGGAGATTCTCCCATTTATTATATTTATAAATTTAGGGGGCTTCTTAAAATTTTCCCTGATGAAAAACCTATCCGCCAAAAAAATCATTCCCGATATAATTAAAGTCATTTAATTATGTTGATTATGCCATTGGGCCCTCCATTAAGTCCTTAACACCTTTCGCCACTGATTGTCGTTTGATCTCCCTTCCCTCATCCAACGGTCCTCGCTCATATCGCACGAGCATTTTGGTCAAACATTAACCACGCGGTATAAGTTGTTTTGACTTTTCGCCGATGCTACGTGTCATTCAGCTTGTGGCATCGCGCGACCCTCCGCCAAAACCACCAACCTCCCAAAAGTAGTGCGATCAATCCCGCTTACCACCTCTACTAAACGAAAAAGTGTCCCATCGTTAGTTGACACCAACTGTCGCTGTCTCCATTCACCCTGCAAAAGTCATTGACTTTGTGCATAAGAAAAAAAATGTTCATTTTTTTTTCCTTTTTTTTGAGAAAAGAAACTTCTGTTCCATGCACGCACAGAGTACATCTAGACCAGCAACTGACTCCCAACCGCCAACCACCATCAGTTGCTAAACTCCAAGCCACTATAGACTACTGTGTGCATCCAACAAAGCTTTCACCACAGCCATTTGTCCCTTCAGTCTACCATAACCAGGTATTTACTGCATTCCTTCTCAGAAACCCTGTTTTGTACTGAAACCTCCACCAAATTACTCTAAACTCAAATAATCCAGTACAATTAAGTTGTTTTTTAATCCCAAGGTTTCACCAAGCACCTATTTTACCTGGAATTCTTGAAGACCCCAACTTTCTTCCTTGAATACACAAGAACCAAGGATGGAAGCTCCCTTTGCCCTAAATGTCATGCCAATCACTACTCCCCACAGGGATTTGGACCACCTTCCCTTGGCCGATAAAGATTTTCAAATCAAGAACCTTACTTTTGAAGAAACCCCCTTAAAACTATACTGCAAGTATGAGGACAATTATCTGGACAATGATGATAAAATAGGTCTTTGGGAGTCAAACCTACCTAAATATCAGATCCCCACTATCCATATTTTCCCAGATATTGTCCACCAATGCCATGCAAATTATAATCCCAATATGAGATCTATAATGTCCCCTGACTAGAAAGTCCTTTTTACTATTATAGCTGAGTCTATAAGTGAGATGTTGCAATTACAGCCTGGCCAGGACCTCATTCCTCTTTCCATTACCGAGTTACTTGACCAATCTTCAAGGCTGTCCAACTCTGAAATTAACCAAATATGTGAGACTTTCATGGAAGAAAAATATAGGCCAAAAGAACCCCCTCCTTATATGTCAAGCTTCTTTACAACTCTGGGTAAAGATATCATCACCATGATTGCTTGCATTTTGGGTTTTACTACTAGTGAGTATGTTGATGAGTTGACCTTAGCCTACATGTCTATTTTCACCCCTAGTCAACCTCTTGCATCCAAATTTGATTATGCTACATTCATTGATGATAAAATGCATGACCAATTCATGAGGTTAGAGAATGAGAGAGTCTTTAAATATTCTTCAGTCCTTTATCATCTTTTCCTCTACTACCAAAGTGATAAATTCCCTTTCTCTGTGCAAAATCTTGACACCAGAGGGAACCCTAGGTCAGTCATATTCTGGACTTCCATTTTTCACAATTCACCTTCTTCTCCACATCCTTATACAAATTTTATTGATAAATTTGTGCATCCAGTCACTACCATGTTGATAGGAAGTCCCCCTCCCAGAATCAGTGATGATATTAAAAGAATTCTTCAGTTATCCAAGCAATACAAGGTTGGGGACTAGTACTTGTACCAGAACCATACCGAGATTAGAATTTATGGATGTGAACTTCCTCCCTTCAAGCTGCCCAAGTACCTTCCCATGCGATTATTTTCCCTGGAGTACTACAGGCAAATGATCAACTCTGATGAAATCCACTTTATGAAGGCTAAAAAGAAAGCTCAGTTAAGGATAAAGGACCACCTAGGACCATTCATTTGCAACAACAGAAAAGCAGGGAAAGAGGCAGAGGAAATCCTTGAGAGAATGAGATTGAAAAAGAGTTTCATCTGGCCTTATGATCCTCACAGCTTCATCTGTGATAGAAGGTAGAAGCATAAACTATCCCCCTACATTCATCATAGAATTCCAGAGATAGAACAATATGCAAATCAAAATGAATGGGTGGAGGGAACACTTATAGAATAGGATAGTACTCAAGTTGAAGTAGAAAATGTTATGAAAGATTTGGAAAGAAGACTTGATCTGGATTCCTTTGTATAGATGTCTAAAGAATCCTCATAGAGGCCAACACAGGAGCATAGTGCACAAACATCAGGACAACCAGAGACTTCAATACAGGGAAAAGATTCAGGGTCACAGAGTATTTTTGAGGAGTTGACCCAGACTGATACAAATATGGGCAACCCTCCAGTATTGTAGACCCCTCTTAATGAGGAAAGGATTCAAAAAAGAAGTAGGAATGAAGCTAGCCCCTGTATAATGCCATTGGAGCAAGTGTATGTAAAGAGGCAGAGATTAAATCCTCTGTCCGAGGAGGAATATGAAGAAACAAGAAGTGACACAGTGCAGACAACACTAGTAGGGGAGACACCATCTACCTCCCAAACACAGGCACTAAGTAGGTAGCAAAGTGTAGAAGTGTCATCACTGAGGGCAGTTTCAGAGCAGAGCCAGGATTTAAAGGAAAAATACAAAGAAATTAAGGCTAGGAATGAGAAGCTCAAAGCTAAAACCTATGCCCATTATCTGAAAATGGCACCTACAAATTAGACAAGATTGATGTTAGCCTTTGACATCAAAGAGGGAAAGATGCAAATGAGTTTTTTGAAGCCAATGGTACAAAAACCAAAGTCCATGGCTGATTATTTAAAAAAAATATTGAAGTTCTTGCCAAAGACATCCACCCAATTGATCAGATTGAGCTCCATAAGCAAACGGGTGAGATTAATAAAGTAGCTGAGAGATTAATAAAGAAAAAGAATGATGACATTGCTGCACTTAGGAAATAGATCAAACTCCCTCCCCTTTTACATCCACAAACAACAAAAGTAATTGAAAAACAAAACGAGGAAGAACTTATGGACTTGATCCTTAAGTTGAATGAACAGTTGAAAGAGATAGAACAAGAACTAGAAAAAGTTTTGAAATCCAAATAGGATGAGTCGACCACCATGCCTTCGACTATAATACCCATAATTTCTACAGTAGTGCCATCTACTATTGCAACATCTTTGGCACCCAACATTCCGCTAGCAACAACTCTGCTAGTGACAACATCAGCAAGTACATCACAAGCAGCAAAAACTTTAGCAAAGCAGACAAAGGACTTAATAAAGTCCATGGAAGAAATGAAAATCCAAGCAACTGAAATAAAGAAACTAAAAGAGATGGTTAGCAGCTTGGAGAATAATTATGAGCTATCACAGATTAATTATACTGAAGAATAGAGAAAAAATAGAAGAATAACTGAAAGAATCAAGACATTAGAAAAGGACTTAACATTGGAAAAACCTTTGAGGGATATTAGAGAGATTTTATGGACCAATATCATTGATTCTATCAATGATATTTGGTCTTCTATCCAAACGATTTTTGAACAGATTGAGTTAGTTAAAATAGCTACAGAGGCTATACAGAAGACCAGGGAAGAATTGGGAGAAAAACCTGAAGAGGCAACCCAATTGATCAATTTTTTGAATAGAAAAAGCAAGCAACAACTAGAACAATGGGATATTGAGGATCGAACTGGTACTATCCTTGAAATTAAGAAAGTTCTTACTAAAAAGAACTTAATGCTTAACCTGGAAAGAAGATGTCAAAGTATTCAGGAAGACATAAATGATTTTATGTCAAAATATGAAATTCTAAGAGAAAAAGGCCTTCCCAGCCCACTGGTCATAAACGATAAGCTAATTACTCATGAAGACTATGTTGAGAAACTGCACAAACAAACTAAAAGTCAAGCGAGCTCTTCCACAATGAAAGCACTACCTATAGAAAAGTGTTGTATGATGGTTTGGAAAACCTTTTTTATATTGAGCATGAAGTGAAACACCTGTTTACTATTCAACCCAATTTTGCTAGGTATACTGAAGCTAATGAAATATACAGGAAATTAATTAGGATGAAGATACCAAATGAATAATGGTGCACCAAATATGACCGATATCCTATAATTTACTGTGGTAACTCTGAGGTAGACATAAAATATTTACTGAGGTAAAGGTTGGTAAATAGGTAAAGAGTATCAGAAACAGGTAAAGAGTATTAGTAGGGAAAAGTAAACAAAGTTCCAGCACACAATTACCAAAGCAAACAGCAAGAGGCAAATCGAAGTTTGAGCCTCCAGCTCATGCATGAATAAAGGGACAACATCAATTTGTTTTCCATCTGTCTCTATAATTTTGTAAAAGATATTTTGTATTCCCTAGAATAAGTCTCATATATTTATGAGATATTTTTCATGTAATTTTTGTATAAATACTTCTCCATTTGAAGTTTTGTGGGTGGATTCTATAACATCTCTGCATATCTATGCTATCAAGCTAAGAAAGCTTTTGTACTAAAACTTGGTTTTTTGCTGGAAAAGGAATGAAAGTTGAGGACATTTCATCAGATGCTTGTGCAGTGTGATTACAAATAAGTATTCTATCCTTGTGATTTTATGTGTTTTCTATAAGTTTCAATGTTTCATGCATCCTAAATCTAAATGGTAAAATAGTCAAAGTGTACCAGAATTAGCTTATTGCTCTCTGCTATCAACATTTTTCCATTTTTATGTTTTCTTCTAAACTATCTCGATAAAGGAATTCTTAATTGCTCTTCTATCCCTATAGCTTTTTTCATAAGTCCCTGGTATAGGATTCTTAATTGCCCTCTGCTAGTTGACCTATCTTCCCTTCCTCTTTCTAGTCCTGACTTGAGGATTCTTAATTTTCCTCTAGTTTTGAGTAGACTATCATCCATTCAAGCCCCAAAGTTTGTTTTTATTTTGTTATCCTACCTGTTGAACTCATACCTCAACAATTTGACTTGATCCAGTAAAGTATCCCTGATTGAATCCATAGCCCAATGGCCTAAAAGACTAGTTTGCCCATTTGTTTCAGAGCTCCACCACTCCCAAACGAAACAACCTCAATGAAAATTAATAGCTAGGCTAAAATCTTTTCAAACATAGCTATATCATAAAGAGAGCCCTCTTTGAGTGTAGATTGGCTAGAATCTATACTTGAAAGATTTGTTTGTGGTTACCTTGGATCCTTTCCTTCATTTGATAAATTCTAAGGAAAATCTGAGTGATAACACTTAGGATTCTGTTTTTTACAACCCTATGCATCTTTTTCCCTCCATTTTCTCCTCTCCATCATTCCTACAATTTTAGTTTTAAGCTGCCTCATTTTCGTGTGTCTCCCACCAAAGGAAGAAGCCATTTCTCTTTGATATTGCCCCAATATACCCCCAGCATTTGGATCCTTGAGTTGTCTTAAATCTACCTCAATGAAGGCTTATTGAACCAAGCCCCTCCTATCACCCTTTTTATGTGACAATTGGAGTGCTGCAAACCCCTCATAGATAATTTCTTAAGCACTTCTCTATTTAAGATGTCCTAGGCACTGGTCTACAATCAACCCAGAGGCTCTCTTTAGGTGGCTTTCTATCTCCCCTGCAGCACTTGTGCGACAGGGTGCTAGATTTAGCTACAACATAAACCATCAGCTATAATTTGCTTTGCTTTGGACTCACCTTTCTTGTACCTGTTCTTGAGGGAAGCAGAAGCATATTCTCAAGGCTTGGGCATCCTTCCTTGAATGTATTCTAGCACATCATTGTTGTCAGCTATGATCTCCAATCTGAATTTCCATAAAACCAAGTTTGATGCATCACCAAACTTTCGATGGTCCTTGAAGGTAGAGGACGACATCTTTACCTTGACTGGGCAATCTGATTTCTGAAAATGAGGGCTTGAATCCTTGTATTCTTTTATGCTTGTTCTTGACCTAAGTTATGATACCATGTTAAATTTCTGATTTTTCTTTGATGTATCAGTTACTTTAGCCCAAATTACTTCATTAACAATGCATCCAATTATTAGCAGTATAACCAATCATAAATGTAATTGAGGAAAGAACATGTATGTAGTGAAAAAGAAGATAATAACACAACCATAAGAGATAATAGATTGGCTGAAGACCAGGGAAAAACCCCACGAGGGGGGAACCCTTTCAAATATTCTTCTTTAATAGACCTGTTGGGTATACGACCAAAGTCCCACATTGACTAGAAGTGGGGAGGATCATGGGTACATAAGGATGGAAAAATATCTCCATTGGTATGAGGCCTTTTGGGGGTAAATCCTAAAAGCAAATCCATGAGGGCTTAGGTCCAAAGTGGACAATATCATACCATTGTGGAGATATGTGGTGTCTAGAGTCTTAACAATTGGTATCAGAGCCATGGTTGAGAGTTTGGGCTTCGAATGTACGCCTTTAGTGAAGGATTTTCTTGCTTGTTTAGCTAACTTTGTGAATCTCCATTGGCGATCCCTCTATGGCCGAAAACACGCGACGAAAGACATATTGTTCAGGTTTAGTACGTAGCCAGTTCTCTGACGGAGCTGGAGCAAGGGAGAAGCGCCGAGAAGCGTCAGCTCTGAGAGTGAGCGATCGAAAGGGAGGGGTGGAGGAAACCCAGAAAACAAGGTGTCATGGACCCTGCGATCGCTAAGAGCGAAGTCCGAAAAGGATGTACGAGGCTGCACCATGCTTTGTCCGGGAAAGTCATCTGCGTGAGAACAACACTCGGCCGCCCATGTCGGTGGTAGATCAACATGCCAAACGGTGAATGGAAGTATTCCAGTGTCAATGTCATGGGTATCTGCTGCAGAGGCACAGATTCGAGAGTAGCACTCGTTGACCCGAAGGCAGAATTATGGTAGGATTGGCGATCACGTCAATGTCGTGAAAGGATTCATTGTAGCCTGGAAAGTTGCATGCAGGTGATCCAATGGGGAGGACGGAACAAGTCGAGCAGTGCGGTGAGATGGTGGTACCTGGCATGGAATGTGTGGTGTCATGGAGGTATGCGCAGAACTCTTGACGCTCGGATGTCCTGTTGATTTGTCTTGGAAAGGAGAGGAGGTGCGGCAAAGAAATACAGTTGTTGAAAGATGAAACTTATGGGCACATTGAACGGAAAGACCGTCGAGAACAAAGGTGTCGTTGATGGAGCATATTGATTGTGCAGTGGCTACTGGTATTACTAATGATGCCTCCAGTTTCAACATGGTCAACAAAACTGTTATAGACATTTTTGTGCCTCGCAGCATGGAGCATGAAATGTCGATAATTACAGGGATCCTCAGTCCCTAAACATGTTGTTCTTACCCCTAGAAGAACAAGGTCAGCAAACCACAGCACTTCCCATCAGTTCTCCACCTGAAAACACTCAGAAACAGGCCATTTTTGGATCATGTCAGCTGCTCCACTGAGCATCTGCGCTGTATTGCAACTGCTCCTCCTTGTACCTGCGCTGGAAGTCAAATCTAATGAAGGCTACCTGCGCTGGGCGAGATTGGCCAAGTGGCACAGTCATTCTGCAAGGTGTCAATTGCCCAGGAAGCTTCCAAACTGACACTTGGTTCAAGAGATTCGCCCTGTGATGAGTAAGAGGTACTTGATCTCCATGTGTAAGCAAGGATCTCCAAGTGGACTCAAGAACTGAAGATTAACTGAAGAGGGAGAGGACACAAGGCAGCTTTATGTCAGTCTCAAGCTGACTCATCCTCTCTTCTTCTATCCTATATATAGAGCTCTTCTATGAGGTCTAAGGAGGCTGGAATTTTGTGCAAAGCAAGGAAGTGCTGTTGGTTTACAGTTAGAGCTATTGGGTGATTGCTTTTATAGAGGTGAAGAGGAGATTTCTTGCTGCTGGGGAGGTGCTGTTGGATTGGAGCCATTGATGGTTGTAACCTTCTCAGAACCCTTTTACTTCTATCAATAAAGCTTTGAATGTTCTCCTATATACTTGTATTGCATTGATGTATTGTATTTACTTGTATATTTGATTCACTCTAATCCATGCATCAGTTATGAGTACATGTTTCTTGTAGTTTCCCTCTCGTGTTTGTGCAGGATCTGTGTGTAGCTGGACCGGCAAAGGAAGCAGGGAGCTGGGAACAAGAGACAAAGAGAGAGGATAGGATCGACAAAAGCGAAAGACAACGGTTGGTCAATCTTTTCTTCCTTCTCTGTACTTTCATAAAGGAAAATAATCAAAGCTTTACTTTCAGTTGTTGCTAAGGACTGTCACCCTTAGAGTAGGGATAGGGTCATCCGAGTCGGATACTTTTCCCCACAACAAAAACCTCTGACGAGAGTTCAACAACTGCGCATGGAGCAATGCGAAGAAGCAAATTGATATTGCGTAGGAACAGTGAAGTGCAGAATGAGGGACTCGACACTTTCAAATTACTTGTTCCTTGGGTTTGCAAATATGCAGTTGGAATTGACATTGTCAACAAAGGGAAACCGAAGGGAAGAACAGCGCGAGAAATCTGTGTTCGGATGTGAATGCAGTGTGAAGGATCATGGGAGCGAATCAAGAGCTCATGGACATCGAGTGAGATTCAATGGTGCAGTCAAAGACACTCAAAATGATTGTGCCTATATGAGATCGGTGTGTGAAATGGTCCTGGAAGTATTAGAGTGGTGATTTTAGAGATGTGTTGGCAATGGTAGGCTCCATGAGGAAGGACAAGAGCATTGATCGAAGGCACGTCGAAATCTCGAGCAGTCAGGTGATGCGCAACCCACCGTAGATCAAGGTATTCCTTGGAGCTAACAAGAAACATCGCATGTTATCACGCTCCAGATCTAGATCAAGGCCTCCTAGTGAAGTCACCCTAGGCAAGGGTTTCAAGGATTCATCTAAGACCTTGTAAGGCATGTGTACCCCTCGGTGATCACCGGTAAAGTCTGAGTTAGACCTAGGTGATAGGGGGGATGTCAAGTTAACAATACCTCAAGTAAAAACTTTGAGGGGGGTAAGAGATAGAGTGAGCGATATTGTCTCATTTAGCAGGTTTGGCATATTAAATATTTTCAACATCTTTTGTATGTACTCATTCTGAGACAATGTTAATTTGCGATTTTTCCTATCTCTAGTATATTCATACCAAGGATTTGTTTTGCAGCTCCCAAATCCTTCATTGCAAATGAATTTGCCAATTTCCTTTTGAGCACATTTATTTCTTGCATGTTATACCCTGCAACAAGAATGTCACCTAAATATAATAACAATATAATATAGCTGCCATCATTTTTCTTTTTCAGATAAACACAATGATCAGAGTGACATCGAGTATAACCTTGTTCAGACATAAACTTGTCAAATTTTAGATACCACTGCCTTGGAGCCTGTTTTAAGCCATACAAGCTCTTCTTCAACCTGCACACTAATTTCTCCTTCCCTTTCACCTCATATCATTGTGGTTGCTGCATATATATCTCTTCCTCCAAATCCCCATGGAGAAAGGTTGTCTTTACATCTAATTTCTCAAGATGCAAATCTTCAGCTACTACTAGACTTAAAATAGTTCTGATCGAAGTCATTTTAACAACAGGAGAAAATATTTCATCAAAATCAATACCTTTCTTCTATGCAAACCCCTTCACGACAAGTCTGGATTTGTATCTTTGTTTTCATCCATCTTCTTCCTTCAGCTTGTAAACCCATTTATTCTTCAATGTAGTTTTTCCTGCAGGCAACCTGACTAAGTCCCAAGTCTGGTTATGCATTAAGGAGTCCATCTCTTCTTCCATGGCTACCTCCCACTTCTTTCTGCTTTCAACCTACATTGCTTCTTCATAACATTCGGGTTCACCAGAATCAGTCAACAATAAATAATATAATGAAGGAGAGTATCGTTCAGGGGGTCTACTTATCCTGGTAGATCTTCTAACACCACTTTCAGGTGTTTGGGGTGCCTGTTGTTGTTGTGGTGGTTGTTGATTATTATTATTTTCAGGCACCTTTACTTTTTCAGTGATTTCATCAAGAACTACATTACTGAGAGAAACAAATATAAAAATAACCAGCAACAACCATAAACACATAAACACACATGTTTATCCAGGAAAACCCCAAATCCAGGGAAAAACCCAATCATAATGAAATTTCATTATCCTTGGCCAAAACCCTGGCCAATCCAGCCAAGTGAGCCTTCACCGCTCACCTCCAGGCCTTTTCATTACAATGAAGTCCTTCCAACCTTTTATAGGGTCCATTAAATATAATACCACAGATAGAATACCATGGGTGCACAATACCATGTGCCCCAAAAACCATCACTGTTTAACCTGGTCAACTTTGACTCTATGCCGAGTCAAGTTTACCTAACAAGACCGTCATAAAAATATTTTAGCAGAGAGTACAATGAGCCTAATACATATGTTTGTAGTGGATAGTAACAAATCATATCTAAAAATCTACAATTATGTATAATAGCAGGGAGAAACCCATATCTACTAGATGATTGAACGCTCTTATTAAAATTGTTTGCATGTGTCTGAAACACACGGGATGCTCTCTCAGAAACTGTGTGAGGGCGACTGTGACTGCTTGGTCACTCCCAAGAAGAATCTGTGCATGCATCTGGAGTAAAAAAATAAAAAACCCTTGGATGCTCCCTCACAATTGTTGTGCGGGTATCTGGAATGGCCTGGACGCTCTTAGGACCACTCTATGCAAGCGTACAGGGGCGGATACCTTCAGATCTACTTTTGAACCCTCGATTTCTCTCATAAGCCTGTCTCCTAGCATCTAGGGATCTCTGGATGTTCTCTTTTCCATTCCGTGCCAACGTCTAGGGGCTAAAATGACTTGTTTCGTGCCAGCGTCTAGAACCCAGAAAAACCTAAGTCGGAGTGAACCTCACGCCTATGATTTCGGTCCCTTGAGAGAACTTCTTTCGTCGAACCTCTGTGAGCCAAGACAAAGGAGAAGAATAGAAAATGACTTGATCAATTTGATGAAATGAACTTGATGTCGTTTCTTTTATAGGCTTTCCTGAGGGTTTACTTGGGGTTAAGGTAACCAATGTAGTTACCCATGTGGTTTGGGTTGACGCATTCCATAATGAATGTATGTATAAAATAATTCGAAACTTAACTTGTGGTTTACCAAATTGGGTGATATTTAGATCAATTTTGGTCACCTTGAAAGGAGGTATTTAATGCAAGCATCATCTTGGTAATCTGAGCTATTCAATGTGGAATTTGACCCTAGTTTCAAAACTAAGTAAGTGATTCTTATTCTTTTCTCATATATTTTTGGTGTGAAAGACTTGTTAGTCCCTACCAAGGCAAGACTTTAGTAGTTGATTTGCCTGTAAATCACTATTAGTTTAGCATTGACCCATGCAAGTTATAATGTTTTTTTTTCAATATTATTATTTTTTTCAAACATTTGATTTGACTATAACTTGAAGGTCTTATTGCAATCTTTTCACAATACAATGTCCTGTGGATAACTGCCTCATATTTATCTGCCATAATGTCTTGATACAATTTCAATATTTATGCCATAATTTTTAGATATTTGTGTAGTGATTTTTCATTATTAAGCTTCACAGAAAAACCACCCAAAATTAAAGTCCTTGAAAATTTCATGGTTTTACCATGTAAAAAATGGATGTGGAATTTACGCTTACACAATAAACTTGTATTTTTCTCCTTTCCTGACATAATATATACCATTAATGAAAATGAAAATCTATCTATCTATATATATATATATATATATATATATATATATATATATATATTATAAGCCTTTTGATAAATCGTATTGGATTTGAAAAATATGACGAAGTCTCCTCGATGGGGGAGAGTTTCTATCGGAAGATAATAGAAGAAGCCTTGAAAGGTGGTTTTCTGGCTACATGGGTAACAAAAATCATGAGTAACATGCACAGGATATGGATGGTCGAGTTGGAGGTGGTCTTTGGGGAGAGTGTCAGGATTTTCACTTGGCTTATTCTCCCTGACATGTGGATATGTAAAAAGGTTAAATGGAGGTGCACACATAATTGTTGGATGCAGGTAATAAATTCAGAAGGGAAGACATTACTACTGATGGGATTGTTAATAGTGTTGCACTTTTTGTCAAGCGATTTCGATGCAAGCATGGTACAACAAACAGAAGAGCGATTGGAGGGAAGGTGATTTTATTTTGAAAGACGATTTTGGAAAATTTAAGATCGCCATATCATGGGTTTTCTCGGGCAAGCGAAATAGAGACGTAGTCCTTACACTTGACATTAGGTTGATGTTTGGTCCACAACTTTCTTTGAGAAGGAGAAGTGCATGGTTTCCTTAGGGATGTTATATACAAACCTACATGGTGTACAAGGGTGGCACATATGATAATCTATTTCAGGGTGGCATCTCCAACCTACCAATCCTACAAGGTATATTCAGGACCTTGGTCTCGCTCAATGTAACTTTGTTTTCCTCTACACTATCAGGTACTCTCACAGAAGCAATATAGTAGTGTATGGTAGTCCAAATGTCCGAGGTCCTGGTCCTTGTGTGTCATAGTTCTAGTTTTTTACAGATATTTACCAGGGTTCATTTCCTCATAACTATTTCTTATTTCAATTTCATCCAAGAAGTTTCAGCTACTAGTCATGGAATCTTGCAATTTAATTGGGTCTCACTGTACCGAATCCTTAGAAAACTTATTTGTCTTAAACAATTTTGTTTTATTGTCTATTGTGGGGTCGTTTCTTGGGTTATGTCTTGGGTTGTTTTTATCCCACAACAATTGTTTTTGATAGGGTTTTTGGCTATTGTGAGGAAACACACACATTTTGTGTGCTTCCTATGCAATTCATTGATGGGGCTATCATTTGAATTGGTGGTCATTCTCCCATTAGCTGATTTGCAATCTCTGGAACCTTCTGGTATATCCTTTAATTATCCAGTATTTGCAGTAGGTACTTGTTATAGTGGTTCTTTCTCCATTTGTTCCAAGGAAAGTTTGTGTTCGAACCTGTAACAGGTGTCATTGGTCATCTAAGGGGTTAAATTTGTCAATTCTTGAGTACCTCAAATGGAGTTCTAGGATTTAATTTCTTCTATTGTTCTTTCTTGGATGATGTTAGTCTTGTCTCTACATAATCATCCTCACAATTTGCAGTTTTTTATTTTGAGAGATTTTGGAACTTCATGTTTTGGTCATCTCCAGTTATCCATATTAGGGCCTCTAGGGGCCAATCCCAAATCATTTTGGTAATGTATGTTTGCAGGGTACTAATTTCTATGGCATCATGACAATGATTAATCAATCAATGTGGGAGCTAATAAGGAGCTTCCTCCCCCAGGCATCACCTTCCATTTTGGTTGGGAATCTGTGGCCAATTTCTCTGATGTTGTTCCCTTCAAGTTTCAAAGGGAGGTCCAGACCTTGGAATCAAGAGAATTCAGTGACAAAATGTCTCATTCTGATTCAAAAGTTTGTATTGACAAGACCAAATGGGTACCAAACGCAGGTAAATTGTGGAAATGTAGGATTTACTTTTTACATTCCCTATTTCAACATAGATAGATGGAGACCTTATTTCACATGGTATTACAAGATAAACAAGTGGACAATTCTAAGCTTTTTACTCGCCAGGAAGACATGAAACAAATTATGAGATATTCGGTATGAAATGGATGAAATTTTTGTATGCCTCAACAAAATAGAGCAATACATAATTTCATATTCTGGCACTAATTCCAATGCACATCTGAATGGAGAAGGCATTATCAATGCGGCCCCAATCAACATGGTTAGTGCAAATTCTTCTCCAAAACAACCAATGATCATTATAGATGAACGATTGACTATCCATTCACTTGAGTTAATATTATCCATAGTTGATCGTGCATTTTTTCTTTTATATCTGTGTGGGAATTTTCGATTTTCTTAGTTTTTTTTTTAACTCATGGTGTCTTGCTACGTAGTGACCATAACAAACAATCAATATCTAGTTTTAAATGTCTGCTTAATTTCCATGTTTATAGGTTGATATATTGTAGTTGTTCTTTGGGAGAAAGTCTAGTGGCCTCGGACTTGTGATGTAAGCAATTTTTTGATATGGTTGATTAGGTCACCATACTGCCTCAAAGAACACCAGTTATACCTTTCTTTTATTTGGAATATCAATAGAAATTTTAGTTAGACATTACAAAAACAAAAAAAAAATATGATGAAGTCTAAAGCTTTGGGGACTAATTATTTGCGAGAGAATGGATTGTATGGAGAATGGGTTGGAATATCTTCCTACGAGCATGGTGTGCAAACACAACCCGTGGGAGGCCTTCTGCAAAATTGTTGAAAATTTGGCAAAGTACATGCACAATGAGTAATGTGGTTGAAGAGCTCTTCGTACTTGCATAAGCTAGAAATTAAAATATTGTATAGTTTGAAAGTGGGTCTAAAAGAAATATTAAAATAATATTTGTTTTGGAAAATTTCATACATTGGCTTGCTATGGTCCACTCTGTAGTCGGAGCCACTTTGCTATATGTGGTATCTGGTTCTATTGTGCTTCACATATATGGTAGCTAAAAAGACGAGTGTACAAGTAAGGGGGGGCATCCAATCCTTCCAAAACATTATGGAGGGAAAATCTATGCAATTGGGGGATAGAAGGGATATAATGGGGGGCACCTCAGATTCTTTACAATCACAAATTCTTGGAGATAAAGATAAATGGTAGGCATGCTTGAGGGGTTAGTGTATTCCAAAGGCCTAAAAAAACCCAATATTTGTAATTCCTTCCAAATGTTTATATGATCATAGAAAGCATACGAGAGATCACGCTTTCAATTGGAAATTCTTTGGAGGGTGGCCTATGGAAAAAAAATTTGAAAGATGGATTCAACAAATGTGGAAACCAAGAAGGGAAGTTGAATTAAGACTAGGGTCAAAGGGTTTCTTCATGGTCATATCTTTGAATTTGGAAGATAAATATAGAGTTTTTAAATGGGCATTACCTCTATTACAATGTGCAGATCTATATTAGACATTGGGAACCTTGTTTCAACCCAGATAAAGAGGAGTCCTTATCAGCACCAATTTGGGTATATCTATATTCTCTTCTGGTCAATTTTTGGATCCTTGAAATTCTAGAGGGAATTGGACAAGATTTAGGGAACATTTTCAAGATCTCAGAGGTGACAAAATGAGGTAAGAATAGGTCTTATACCTATTTATGTGTTTACATGAACATATCTCAGCCCTTATCGAATCCATAGAGTTGGATTACTAGGGAGATATATGGAACTAGGTGATTGATTATGGACATGTACCTTTTTCAGTGTTTCCATTTTCATGAGCATGGTGACTTGTTTAGGTATTGTTCATTTTGAAGGAATATGAAAGTAGTGGAGGCATATTGGAGATTCATAGTTTCACCAAGGTCAAACCAAAAAGACAGAACTGGAGGAGTCAAAATCTCCAACTCCTGCAACGAACGAAGGAGAAGATATCCTTTTCAAACTTGGAGGTAATGGATGAGGATCCATATATATCAAAAGATATTAAAATGGCATATTAATCTTCTAGACATGATTAAGATGAGAAACTCCAAAAAATGAAGTTGGAGGATGAAGAATTCCAGGAGGGTGACTTTGATTACTTTGGACTACTAGGAATTGAAAGAGTGGCCTAGTCAATGAAACAAGACCCAAGTGAGTTCTATAG
Organism: Pinus tabuliformis; assembly: GCA_031772625.1. Classification (NCBI taxonomy): domain Eukaryota; kingdom Viridiplantae; phylum Streptophyta; class Pinopsida; order Pinales; family Pinaceae; genus Pinus; species Pinus tabuliformis. Next base: position 1,207,795,315 of record CM062807.1, on the reverse strand, counting down.
AGAAGAATGAATCCTCATTGGTATGGTGAATGAATGGGCATAGCAAGATCTAGGGGAATTATCTAAATAATAACATGATAAGTATGTAGAAGCCTATATTAAATGGAATATTAAGAGGAGGCGCGCCTCTAAAGAAGGGTAAGGGTATGGTCTATCCAAGCACTCAAGGAGAATGGGAAATAGATCCTCATAAAATACTTAACAAAGGATCTTAAGAAGAAAGGGAGAAAACCAAAGAAGGAGTCATTGCAGTATACAGGGGAGAACTTAGTGAGCTCTGGTAAGTTATTGTTCTACCAAATATATTTCCACCCCCTCAGACATCTCCACTATGAGGATTTTAACTTGAATATCCGGGGGTTAAATAGTTAGGGGAAATAAAGATATCTCAAATATAAGATTCAAATGGAGAAACTGACGATTGTAATTTTGAAGGAAACTAAACTCCTGGGGTATAAATTATCATCAATTTTTGACAAATGTTGAAAAGGTTGTCAAAACATGTCCCTTGATGCAAAAGGTAGTGCAGTTGGTCTTGCAATTTTGTGGAACCTTTTGGAGGTGGTGTTCCAAGGCTCATTTGTGTGTCCAAGAATTATGATGGGGAGGTTTTGTTATATTGTGACGAAAGAGTTAGTCTCCCTAACAACAGTGTATGAGCCACCTACAGTGAGAGATAAAATTCATTTTTTGGAGAAAATCTTGGCTATTAATCAGATAATAGGTAATTATTTATGGATTGTTGGTGGATACTTCAAACTAATTTGATCATTGAAGTAAAAAATAGGAGGTGTGTGTAGAATGGACCTAGAATCTACTTCCTTCAATAGCTATATAGAACAACTTCAACTGGTGGACATAAGAGCCATTAATGGTATTCATACTTGCAATAACCAACGAGGAGGAAGACACTAGATTTCCATTCAATTGGATCACTTTCTTCCCTTCGAGGAGGTGACACACAAAGGTATTTTTGAAGAAGCTACTATCCGACCTTTCCTTGGGTCAGAACACTAGCTGGTAAGGCTAGAGCTGGATCTGAAGGAAGTACCATCAAATCGTCATTTCAGGTTCAATAAATTTCGGCTCCAGGTGCTTGGTTTTGTGGAGCTCCTAAATAAGTGGTGGTGGGATGTTAAAGTGTGTGATATGTCCAAAATTCACACATTTCAACTAAAGCCTAAAGCCTTAAAAGAACCGGTAAAAGTATGGAATAAACAGGTCTTTGGTAATATATTCGAAGACAAGGCAAAGCTAAAAGATCATATGTGAAGGAGTCAACAATGCATGATTCTGGAGGCATGATACCTTGAAGTGATATTAGAGGAAGGGTTGACACTCCATAAATTGAAACAACGACATAAACATGAAGAAACTCTTTGGAAACAAAAATATAGGGTATAATTCTTCCGTAGATCTATGATGCATCACCACCATAATAATAAGATATTCTCAATTTTCAGATCCAATGGGGAGAGGAAAATCCTTGATCAAGAAATAGAACATGAACTGATATGGTATTATCATGGGATTTTGTTTAAGAATTCTTTCACCATACAATCAACCATTAATGTAGTTCTTCAACATATCCCTCATCTTATCAATATGGATAAAAATGTTGCTTTGATGAGACCAATATCACTACAAGAACCATAAATGATGGGCATGAAGTTGTGGAGGAATAATTCGCATGAACCTGATGGTTTTACCCCAGACTCTTTTAAGGATTGTTGGGAATTTCTTGGTTAGGATATCTATGAGCTAGTAGAAGAATCGAGATGTACTTAATCAATTTGTGCTGGCCTTAATGAAATATTCTTCACCCTTATTCCGAAAGGAGGGTAGTCAAAGAACCCTAGTGGTTTTTGTCCCATCGCTTTCTATGATGTAATTTATAAAATCATTTCCATTGTTATAGTAAAATGTTTTGAAACCGCTACTTCCAAGCTTAATATTGATAGAGAAAATACGTTTTGTAGGGGGTTGCCAAATTTTATATGGCATAATTGTGACATAGGAAATCATACATTCCTTATAGGTAAAGAAACATCCAAGTATGTTAATCAAACTAGATTTTTCCAAATCTTATGATTGGATTAGATGGGATTACCTATTACATATTCTAGAGGCTTTTCAATTTTCAAGATAGTGGATTTATTTGGTAGGTTCACTAATCTCATTTGCCTTCTTCTCAATTCTCATTTACATTCAATTATTCAAGAGGTTTATGGAAAATTGATCCTCTCTTAGTATTTCTTTTCATTATGGAAATGGAAGGGCTCAAGAAAATGTACAAGAACTCATGTTCTTTGATCGACTGTCGTCGCATTTACCAGACTTCATACCGTTCGCTGGGAACAAGTATTACCGGATGCTGCCTGGCGATGGACAGACTCTGCCTTAGAAATATTATGATAGACTTTCAGACTTTACCTATGGTTCAGCCACTTTAGGTTCTCACCAGTGCCGAGCACACTGATGCGCAGGCTTCCAAACCAATACTATAAGACCAAGGTGAACCTTTCGTGATGCAAGCAGATCAGACACTATGGTCCACAGATGCAGAGCAGGAAAATTCACTCGACTCCAGGCTCCTAAAACTCTAAACTCTTCAGACCCCAATGCCCTCCATCCTCAAGTCTCTCTTATTTATAGGACTCAAGCATCTCATGAGTCATCAACAAGATTGACAGATAGCAAGATGCTTCTGCTGACAATAGGATGTACAGACTGAAAAAAGCAAAATGCTTTAAAAGAAAAAAATCTGGGCATGAGCGGACTACTCATGTTATCTCATCCCTATTCCGATACGGAAAGCCAGAGGCATATGGGGACCAGATTTATTTTATGTTTACACAGAGGAGATTCATACAAGAGAACCCTCGAAAGACTGAAAAGATGAGATTTGCATATCTCATTATTTACACAGTAGATATTCTTGACCGGGTAATCTATGCAAGACCCGTCCAACTCCATTGTCGGTTGGAAAGACATTACATAATGGTGTAGTAATCTACTTGAGGCCAACTATAGTGTTGGAGATTCCACCATTCAATCAAGAAATTTGAATAGTACTGGACCCATATCTCTTTCTCTGTTTCCCAAATATTCGTGTCATGGGGATCTGGTAATTCCAGGTGATTAAGATTAAGATAAGGATTGTGTTCTGGATTTATCTACTGATGAAAATCTTCATAATTGGAATTATTACTGGTGTAAAGTATTCTTTCTTTGTAATGATTCATTACGAACCAGTGTATATGGCCACATCTTCGTACTCCTTGTAGAAAATCAAGATCACTCAGATTTTCAAGATCATTGATTGTTTTTCTTAGGACATCTGTCAAGCATGGTGTCTGCGGAGTGAAGTTGGGAATCTTTAATAAGGTGAAGGAATATGGTTTTAAGATTAATGGAGATAATCCCTAAATATTCCACCAATCTAAGAACCATTCTAGAAGTGGGTCTTCTTCTTCCATATCTTCGACTGGCATGTGCTCATACCAAAAGGAGAACTGCACAGAGTAAAATAAATTAGTTACAAAATTTTGTAATCCCATACCTGTGTAGAATGCCTGTTCTTACCGTTCTTCATAAAAGTTGTCTCGATCCAGAAAGTTGCAGAATCTTCTTAGAGTAATGTGGCAACTAGTGATCCGTGTACTATCTTCTTCATCTCTTTCTAGCCTATAGGCTATGCTTCCAATATTTCTGAGATAATCAAGAGACTCTAAAGCTTCTTCATTCGTTTCATCTTGAAGTGGATCGGTCCATCTGTATGGTATACCAATTCTCTGTCTGACTTCTTTGATTAGTATCCAATTATCGTCATGGTAAAAAAGACTCTTCTGTAAACTGAAAGAAACCCATCCAGTGGATGTTTCAATCTCTACTTCTTCTTGATTTCTTCGGATAAAATTCAGGGATAAGGCATGCATTGAATGTTCTTCGAGAAATTCTCTACTGAGCATGTCAACAAAGCTATTTTTCTCTCCTTTAACAAACTCGATATCAAAAGAATATTGGCTGAGTTGCATTACCCAGCGCACCATGGCTGCGTCTTCAAACTCACACTTCTAAATAGCAAACTTCAGTGCTTGAAAATCTGTTCTTACTGTAAAGTGTGTGTAAATGACAAAGTCTTTAAACTTATAAATGCCAAGGCATACTGCTCGTAGCTCCTTTTTAAGGCTAGACCAGTTCAACTGGTTCTTAGCCCAAAGACCGGAGGAGTATTGACAAACTTCTAGTGCCTTTTTATCTGTGGGGTTTTCCTGACATAAAACTGCACCCCAGTCGGCATGGCTTGCATCTGCCATTATGATATTTTTCCATTCCTCTCTTATAGGTGAAAGAGGTTGTATATTTCTCACTCTTTCTTTAATCCTTCGGACTGCTTCAGTGCAATCTTTATTCCAGGGAATAGGATCTTTCTGTAGACGTTTATTTAGCAACTTTCTTTCCTGAGCACAATGTTTCAGGAGCTTTGAGATATAATTTAAACTGCCTAGGAATCTCTGTAACTGATTTTTATTAGTTATCTCATCAGGAAAATGATCAACAAAATTTAGACTCCTTTGTATTACACTGTAGGAACCATACTGAATATTGTATCGAAGAAAATCTATCATGGTTTTGAAAAGCTTCATCTTGGATGCAGAGAGGACTATTCCCAATTCTTTCACTCTTTTATAGAAAATCTTTAGATGCTTGATATGTTTAGGAATGGTATTAGAGCCTGAGTTGTTGTTCAAATATTTCTGTTGGGAAGATATTGTCTGAGTGAAAAATTATTGGTAACATATCGTCTGAGTGGATCACTAGTTTCGTTGAGGGCGTGAATAGTGCATAAAGCCCATGCGGAGCCGCTAAAGGTGTTGAAGGGTAGCATTCAGCGTAGAGACTAGAGTCGAGGAAGCCGCGATTTGTTCGTAGTTGGAAGCCGCAATTTCTTCGCAGATATCAGCAAGCAATACTCGTGTTGTGAAACTATTTTACGTGTATTTCTCTTTATATTACAAATGGATTCTACAAGTTCTTCTGCATTTATGGGACGATTTGGTTCTAAGCATTTAGAAAAAATTCAAAATGAAGACGAATTGCATAGTGGTTTAAATATTCGTTCTGATGAAGAAACCCCTGCAAATTCTGCTCTCATAGAAAAAGAAGAACCAAACCCTTTTGTCAATTGGAGACTTCCTCCTGTATCCCCTTCTGAGGTTTACCGCGGATTAACTCCTTTTAATCTCCGCGCGTACAGTCAAATAAAGATTAAAGAAAAATCCATAAAGACTGAGTTAAGTCTCAATACTATGATGAAAATTCCCATGTTCGAAATTCGCCATATAAAAGCAGCCCGCAAGGCAGGTTATCAGTATGCCCATCTAGTGATGGTGAGAGTCGGTATGAATGCACTCCATCGAAAAGGCCAAAAAGCCTATGTCTTCTCAGCCCTCTTTGATAATAGATGGTCATCTTGTACACAAGCCTTGATAGGAGGAATAGAAACATGTTTGTCTGATGGCCCTGTACAGTATGATGTATTTCCAGATTTTTCTGTTGCACTTGATGATGTAAATATTCTACAGTGTCTGACTATTGGTATAAAGACTCAAGGCTATGAGAATTTTAAGTCTAAATCCAAAAATCTAGCCATATTTTATATTACTTGTGTTCGGTTTTACAATACAACTATTCCTGCTGTCCTACATACTCCAGACAAGGATGATGGAAAAGTTACTCTTATTCAGTATGATTCATCCTGTAACCCATTTGCCCCAGTCTCTGTTTCAAGAAAACGTCTGTGTCCTCCAGATGATTGGGTTACTAACTGGAAAAAACCTGCAAAAAGGACAGTACATGCTGCTCAATCCGTAATAACCGAGATGGGTGACAAACTTGTCACAAGATTTCCCAGATCAAATCCTTCTGACACTGTTGTCACTTCTATTCCTACTGTAAATACAAATCCCTCAAATATCATTCCTTCTGTACAAAGTCCTCAACAGATTGTCATTGACCCTGCTGTTTTTGAAGCTTTAAAAAATTTGTTCAGCAATCCATCCTCTTCTTCTCAGAATGCATTATCTTCAGTTTGCGATCATCCTCACTGTTCCAAGACATATTGTCAGTTTTCAAATGATCCTCCTAACCCTCATGGAAAGTCATCTCAAGACATTCATATCAATATGATCAAGTTTATACCAGCTGAAAACTCTGCTTGTCCTGATAAGAGTTATACTAAAGTTGCATTCTTCAACCCTTGTGAAGAAATGCTTGTTCAGTCAGTCAGCCCAACCTCTACTTCAGGATTAGGCTTTGTACATTCTTCTCAAATTCCAGAATATAGAAGACATCCTATAGACAAGATTCCAAAGTCTGTAGAGATTCCGTTGGATGAAGAAATCCTTTCTTTTCTGAAAATCTTTAAAGGAATTGGCCCTTATGACCCAGCTGATCCGTGGAAAAAGAAAATGTTCCATTGGGATATTTTTACTCATGAAAAAGAGCATCTCTATATGCAAGAAATGTTGCTGCAAGAGAAAAAGGATCGCAGGAAATTTAATGAGAAAAATAGTGAGTCATGGAAAGCCTAGATGACTATAAATAATCAGTGGATATCATTCTATGAATGGTATTATCCTTCAATTAATCAGGTAGAAGATGCCTTGATGAAATCTTTCAGAAATCAAGCAAAGCAGAAAAGATTAAGTGATCCAGAAAATTTTGTTGATGAAAAAATGGTTGAAAATGTTGTAATAATTCCTTCTCCTCTAAGGATTCCAGAGTTTGATCCAAAAGTTCAGAAAATTATAAGTAAACCAAACACCTCTAGAAATTTGGTTTATATCAGACAAAAGGGAGAAGAACTAGTCAGAGAAGTTTGTTCTAATCTTAGTAAACATGATAAGATCAGGAACCCCTACAAAGCATAAATGGGAGCTCCTTGATGGAAATATTTTTGAAACTAAAAATGATTTTCCTCCTTGGAAAAATTTGGTCATTAGAGGACAAGATGGGAAATTGTATAAACTTTTGCCTTCCCTTCCAGATGATCCAAATTCGTCAGCCAAAGAGATGATAGCTGCTACTAATTGGACTAATCTTGGTCTATCTAGCTTGGAAAGATTTGCTAAAGCTAAATTTGATAATTTAGGAAAAGAAAATAGTAAAATGAAAGCACTTCTGGATAGAATGTTGCAAAAGCAAGATTACAATACTATGTACTTAAATGAGCATGTAAATACCTTGGCTGAAAATGATCAGACTATAGCACAGGGTCTTGATAAGCTGTCTTCAAAGACAGAAAGACAGATCCATGATGTATCAATTACTCATGGACGAGAGATTGTTAGAGTCAATAACAATCTAGATTTGATAAAAGGATATGTGAAAATTGTTTCTTCAGATTTAGCTACTTTAAAGAAGAAGCCAAATGCTGAAAGCTATAAATCTGCAACTTTGTTTTCCAATCTAGTTACTACCGTTCCTTATTCTATTTCTCCTTCTGTAGAAATTTTAATCAGAACTCCAAGCATTATAAACTTTCCTCCTCCCACTTCTTCTCATCCATACTCTCTATTTGCTAATCCAAGTTTCTTTACACCACTTCCAAAGCCGGTCCCTAAAGACACTCCTGGTTCAAAGAAAGAAGAAGCAGAATTTAAGGAATTCAAAGGAAGTTTTTCAGAATTCTTTGCTTCATCTAGTCATGATGAAGAAGAAGAAAAATCAGATGCAACAATTACCAGTATCAATAAGATAGATGATACACCTAAACTTGAAGAACTAGAAAGCTGCATAAATAATTTTTCTCAGCAGGATAAAGAAAAATTTGGTATTTCAAAATTGGATCTTTCTGAAGAAAAGGAGACTTCTGACATTGACCAGCAAGTCCATGCTACTACCTCTAGATCTACTTGGAATTCTACTTGGAACCCTGCTCCTGACCGTCGTGATTTAATGAAGTCAGAATATCATAAGGATTGGTCAGCAAGTTCCACTTATTCATGGAACATTGATAATTGTACCGAAGCCGAAGTAATGTCTATTCTGCATTATATGCTTGTATGTTATCGCACTTATCTTGCAGATGAAATTGGTCCAATAAATGCTACAAGAAGAATAATAGCTGGCTTCGAAGGTACATTAGACTCCTGGCTTAAAGCTGAGAGTTTAAAGTTACCTACTTTGCTTTCACAATGGGAACAATCAGTCATTCTAAATGTAGATGGCACTACATACATGGACCCCGTCACTACTCTCCCTGTAAATAATATGATAGGTTGCTTGATTTATGGCATCACAGTTAATTTCATTGGATTTCCTCAGATCACCAATGGTATAACTGTCATTACTCTGCTTGCAATGAAACTACACAACATGCAGCACTTTGATGAATATTTCAATGAATATCTGCATCGTCTCCATACCCTTTCTCCTGATCTAATTCTTGAACCAAAATGGAAAGAGATTTTTGTTGCCTCTCTACCAAACTAGATTTCTTCAGCAATTGTAGCTAAACTCCCCGGCAAAATTGGAGACTACAAATTTGGCATTATTCATCAAGCAGTTAAGGCAGTCATTGTTGAACTTTGCTCTCAGATGAAGATTGCACGCGCCGCCACTAATCCTAAGAAGCCACATGGATATCAGCAGCTATGTAAACAATGGCATTTGGGCAAAGCTGGCAATTCTGAAGGGGTGAGAAGAAAGAAAAAGAGATTCCCCAAGAAGAATTCCCCGCTTCAGCACAGAAAACCAAAGCCATACAGAAAAACAGAAATGTTTTCCAAAGAAGTAATTTGTTACAACTGTCAGAAGAAAGGACACACTGCTAATAAATGTCCTGAGAAGAAGAAAGAGTTCTCTAAAAAGAAAATTGCTTATAAGAACAAAAAGGGTAAAGTAAATTACTTTGACCTTCCCAGCAGTTGTGATGAGCTAATATCCTCTGATTCAGAATCAGAGAATGAATTGAACTTTGCAGATGACTCTTCCTCAGAAGAAGAAGAATACTGCAGAGACCCCTATTGCACAAATTGCAATGATTGTAACTGTAGTGACCCTGATTTTTGCAAGTGAAATATGATAAGTATGATGAAAGGCGAAGATGATGAGATTAGCAGAAATCTTTTCACTCAGATGATGGCAGCTAGTGATCAGCAGCTAAAAGAAATGTACAGATCTATGCTAACTGAGCATCTTTCAAAGAAAACCTCAAAGTCATCTTCAAATCGAGGTTATGTTCCCCCTGCATCATTGTTTTCAGTAGAAGCACTAACGAGACAATTCAAGAATGAAGAATTTGGCGAAGATCTACCACAGACATTGCCTGCTATGCATATGGCTATTAAAGAACTGAGGAAAACAGTAAAAGAAAATAAAAGACTATGCATAGAAAATCATAGAGATATTTCTGTCAAATTACTTCATGCAAATACAACTTCTACTTCATATTCTAAACCAGGTCCTGAAATGAAAGATTCAGATGATGAATCTGAAGCAGAAAGATCGGGTTTAAGTTGTCACTATGTAAACCAAGATGTAATGTACTGTGTCAAATTGAAAGTACAAATTGGAAATCACATAGAGTTTTGGAAAGTTCTGATGGACACTGGATCTCGCCTAAACATTGTCAGTGATACAGTTGTTCCAGCACATCTAAGGAGGCCTACTGAGTGTCCAAAAGTGATAACTGCCAGTGGAACTATTCCTACAAAGCATGAAGCAGATGTAAATATCTTTTTGACAGAAGCCACTGGAGTTCATCTTGTCTGTCCAATAGTCCCGGGAATAGACTGTGCCATGTACCTTGGGACTCCCTTCTTCAAAAATTTTGAGAAGCATGGAGCCAAACTAGATCGAGCATCAGGAAGGTATGGTTACTTTGTTAGCTTGGATGAAAAAGAAATTTTCTTTCCTTTTATTAATCCTAATTCTCCAAATAGAATATCTAGGATTGAAAGGATGGAACATCTCTTAGCCAAAATGGAGGTGAAGAAAGAAGTTCTAAAAGCAGAAGAACTTCTTAACAATGGAAAATATGCCAAAGAAATTGCAGATATAAAAGCCAAATTCAGAGAATGTTGCTCTGATGATCCGAGTGGATTCTGGCATATAAAGAAGCAGGAAGTAGAGCTTCCACTCAAGAAAGATTTTAATGGCAAGCTCAGAAGATCTAAAGTTGTTGCTATGAATGAAGAACAACTAAAGACATGCAAAGCGGAAATCAAAGATCTCTTAAAAAAGGGGTTAATTAGGAAAAGCAAGAGCCCTATAGCCTGCTTTGCATTTTATGTAAATAATCATGCTGAACAGGCCCGGGGTAAACCAAGACTAGTTGTTAATTATAAGCCCCTGAATTCTATTTTGGATTATGATGCTTATCCATTGCCCAAACCATCAAGCATTCTAGCACAGATTTCCAAATCAAAAATCTTTTCTAAATTCGATTTGAAGTCTGGATTCTGGCAGGTTGGGATCAAAGAAGAAGACAAATGGAAGACAACTTTCTCTGTTCCTGAAGGACATTTTGAATGGAACATTATGCCATTCGGACTGATCAATGCTCCATCCGCCTTCCAAAGAATTATGGATGAAACATTTGAAGGTATGGATGAATTTCTAAAGAAGTATATAGATGATCTTCTGATTCATTCTGATAACATTCTTGAACATATCAAGCATCTAAAGATCTTCTATAAAAGAGTGAAAGAAATGGGAATAGTCCTCTCTGCATCTAAGATGAAGCTTTTCAAAACCATGATAGATTTTCTTGGATACAATATTCAGTATGGTTCCTACAGTGTAATACAAAGGAGTCTAAATTTTGTTGATCATTTTCCTGATGAGATAACTGATAAAAATCAGTTATAGAGATTCCTAGGCAGTTTAAATTATATCTCAAAGTTCCTGAAACATTGTGCTCAGGAAAGAAAGTTTCTAAATAAACGTCTACAGAAAGATCCTATTCCCTGGAATAAAGATTGCACTGAAGCAGTCCGAAGGATTAAAGAAAGAGTGAGAAATATACAACCTCTTTCACCTATAAGAGAGGAATGGAAAAAGATCATAATGACAGATGCAAGCCATGCCGGCTGGGGTGCAGTTTTATGTCAGGAAAACCCCACAGATAAAAAGGCACTAGAAGTTTGTCAATACTCCTCCGGTCTTTGGGCTAAGAACCAGTTGAACTGGTCTAGCCTTAAAAAGGAGCTGCGAGCAGTATGCCTTGGCATTTCTAAGTTTAAAGACTTTGTCATTTACACACACTTTACAGTAAGAACAGATTGTCAAGCCCTGAAGTTTGCTATTCAGAAGTGTGAGTTTGAAGACGCAGCCATGGTGCGCTGGGTAATGCAACTCAGCCAATATTCTTTTGATATCGAGTTTGTTAAAGGAGAGAAAAATAGCTTTGCTGACATGCTCAGTAGAGAATTTCTTGAAGAACATTCAATGCATGCCTTATCCCTGAATTTTATCCGAAGAAATCAAGAAGAAGTAGAGATTGAAACATCCACTGGATGGGTTTCTTTCAGTTTACAGAAGAGTCTGTTTGACCATGACGATAATTGGATCCCAATCAAAGAAGTCAGACAGAGAATTGGTATACCATACAAATGGACCGATCCACTTCAAGATGAAATGAATGAAGAAGCTTTAGAGGCTCTTGATTATCTCAGACATATTGGAAGCATAGCCTATAGGCTAGAAAGAGATGAAGAAGATAGTACACGGATCACTAGTTGCCACATTACTCTACGAAGATTCTGCAACTTTCTGGATCGAGACAACTTTGATGAAGAACGGCAAGAACAGGCATTCTACACAGGTATGGGATTACAAAATTTTGTAACTAATTTATTTTACTCTGTGCAGTTCTCCTTTTGGTATGAGCACATGCCAGTCGAAGATATGGAAGAAGAAGACCCACTTCCATAATGGTTCTTAGATTGGTGGAAGATTTATGGATTATCTCCATTAATCTTAAAACCATATTCCTTCACCTTATTAAAGATTCCCAACTTCACTCCGCAGACACCATGCTTGACAGATGTCCTAAGAAAAACAATCTATGATCTTGCAAATCTGAGTGATCTTGATTTTCTACAAGGAGTACGAAGATGTGGCCATATACGCTGGTTCGTAATGAATCACTACAAAGAAAGAATACTTTACACCAGAAATAATTCCAATTATGAAGATTTTCATCAGCAAATAAATCCAGAACACAACCCTTATCTTAATCTTAATCACCTAGAATTACCAGATCCCCATGACACGAATATTTGGGAAACAGAGAAAGAGATATGGGTCCGATACTATTCAAATTTCTTGATTGAATGGTGGAATCTCCAACACTACAGCTGGCCTCAAGTAGATTACTACACCATGATGTAATGTCTTTCCAACCGACAATGGAGTTGGACGGGTCTTGCATAGATTCCCCGGTCAAGAATATCTACTGTGTAAATAATGAGATATGCAAATCTCATCTTTTCAGTCTTTCGAGGGTTCTCTTGTACGAATCTCCTCTGTGTAAACATAAAATAAATCCAGTCCCCATATGCCTCTGGCTTTCCGTATCGGAATAGGGATGAGATAACATGAGTAGTCCGCTCATGCCCGGATTTTGTCCTTTTAAAGCATCTTGCTTTTGTCAGTCTGTACATCCTATTGTCAGCATAAGCATCTTACTATCTGTCAATCTTGTTGATGACTCATGAGATGCTTGAGTCCTATAAATAAGAGAGACTTGAGGATGGAGGGCATTGGGGTCTGAAGAGTTTATAGTTTTAGGAGTCTGGAGTCGAGTGAATTTTCCTGCTCTGCATCTGCGGACCATAGTGTCTGATCTGCTTGCATCACGAAAGGTTCACCCTGGTCTTATAGTATTGGTTTGGAAGCCTGCGCATCAGTGTGCTCGGCACTGGTGAGAACCTAAAGTGGCTGAACCATAGGTAAAGTCTGAAAGTCTGTCATAATATTTCTAAGGCAGAGTCTGTCCATCGCCAGGCAGCCTCTGGTAATACTTGTTCCCAGCGAACGGTAAGTCCGGTAAATGCGACGACAGTCGATCTCTGTAAAGAAATAATCCTTCTGTAATATCTGAATCCTATTTCTGATAAATATAAATCAAAAGCCTCTGGCTATCTTCATTTACTACCTTCCATATTTGTTCTGCACAAAAGGTTCACCCTGGTCTTATAGTATTAGTTTGGAAGCCTGCGCATCAGTGTGCTCGACACTGGTGAGAATCTAAAGTGGCTGAACCATAGGTAAAGTCTGAAAGTCTGTCATAATATTTCTAAGGCAGAGTCTGTCCATCGCCAGGCAGCCTCCGGTAATACTTGTTCCCAGCGAACGGTATGAAGTCCGGTAAATGCGACGACAGTCGATCTCTGTAAAGAAATAATCCTTCTGTAATATCTGAATCCTATTTCTGATAAATATAAATCAAAAGCCTCTGGCTATCTTCATTTACTACCTTCCATATCTGTTCCGCATTTGTGTTAATGATCCTGTGTTAATGGTATCAGAGCCTGAGTTGTTGTTCAAAAATTTCTGTTGGGAAGATATTGTCTGAGTGAAAAATTATTGGTAACATATCGTCTGAGTGGATCACTAGTTTCGTTGAGGCCGTGAATAGTGCGTAAAGCCCGTGCGGAGCCGCTAAAGGCGTTGAAGGGTAGCATTCGGCGTAGAGACTAGAGTCGAGGAAGCCGCGATTTGTTCGTAGTTGGAAGCCGCAATTTCTTCGCAGATATCAGCAAGCAATACTCGTGTTGTGAAACTATTTTACGGGTATTTCTCTTTATATTCCAAATGGATTCTACAAGTTCTTCTGCATTTATGGGACGATTTGGTTCTAAGCATTTAGAAAAAATTCAAAATGAAGACGAATTGTATAGTAGTTTAAATATTTGTTCTGATGAAGAAACCCCTGCAAATTCTGCTCTCATAGAAAAAGAAGAACCAAACCCTTTTGTCAATTGGAGACTTCCTCCTGTATCCCCTTCTGAGGTTTACCGCGGATTAACTCCTTTTAATCTCCACGTGTACAGTCAAATAAAGATTAAAGAAAAATCCATAAAGACTAAGTTAAGTCTCAATACTATGATGAAAATTCCCATGTTCGAAATTCGCCATATAAAAGCAGCCCGCAAGGCAGGTTATCAGTATACCCATCTAGTGATGGTGAGAGTCGGTATGAATGCACTCCAACGAAAAGGCCAAAAAGCCTATGTCTTCTCAGCCCTCTTTGATAATATATGGTCATCTTGTACACAAGCCTTGATAGGAGGAATAGAAACATGTTTGTCCGATGGCCCTGTACAGTATGATGTTTTTCCAGATTTTTCTGTTGCACTTGATGATGTAAATATTCTACAGTGTCTGACTATTGGTATACAGACTCAAGGCTATGAGAATTTTAAGTCTAAATCCAAAAATCTAGCCATATTTTATATTACTTGTGTTCGGTTTTACAATACAACTATTCCTACTGTCCTGCATACTCCAGACAAAGATGATGGAAAAGTTACTCTTATTCAGTATGATTCATCCTGTAACCCATTTGCCCCAGTCTCTGTTTCAAGAAAACGTCTGTGTCCTCCAGATGATTGGGTTACTAACTGGAAAAAACCTACAAAAAGGACAGTACATGCTGCTCAATCCGTAATAACCGAGATGGATGACAAAGTTGTCACAAGATTTCCCAGATCAAATCCTTCTGACACTGTTTTCACTTCTATTCCTACTATAAATACAAATCGCTCAAATATCATTCCTTCTGTACAAAGTCCTCAGCAGATTGTCATTGACCCTGCTGTTTTTGAAGCTTTAAAAAATTTGTTCAGCAATCCATCCTCTTCTTCTCAGAATGCATTATCTTCAGTTTGCGATCATCCTCACTGTTCCAAGACATATTGTCAGTTTTCAAATGATCCTCCTAACCCTCATGGAAAGTCATCTCAATACTTTCATATCAATATGATCAAGTTTATACCAGCTGAAAACTCTGCTTGTCCTGATAAGAGTTATACTAAAGTTGCATTCTTCAACCCTTGTGAAGAAATGCTTGTTCAGTCAGTCAGCCCAACCTCTACTTCAGGATTAGGCTTTGTACATTCTTCTAAAATTCCAGAATATAGAAGACATCCTATAGACAAGATTCCAAAGTCTGTAGAGATTTCGTCCGATGAAGAAATCCTTTCTTTTCTGAAAATCTTTAAAGGAATTGGCCCTTATGACCCAGCTGATCCGTGGAAAAAGAAAATGTTCCATTGGGATATTTTTACTCATGAAAAAGAGCATCTCTATATGCAAGAAATGTTGCTGCAAGAGAAAAAGGATCGTAGGAAATTTAATGAGAAAAATAGTGAGTCATGGAAAGCCTGGATGACTATTAATAATCAGTGGATATCATTCTATGAATGGTATTATCCTTCAATTAATCAAGTAGAAGATGCCTTGATGAAATCTTTCAGAAATCAAGCAAAGCAGAAAAGATTAAGTGATCCAGAAAATTTTGTTGATGAAAAAATGGCTGAAAATGTTGTAATAATTCCTTCTCCTCTAAGGATTCCAGAGTTTGATCCAAAAGTTCAGAAAATGATAAGTAAACCAAACACCCCTAGAAATTTGGTTTATATCAGACAAAAGGGAGAAGAACTAGTCAGAGAAGTTTGTTCTAATCTTAGAATAAACATGATAAGATCAGGAACCCCTGCAAAGCATAAATGGGAGCTCCTTGATGGAAATATTTTTGAAACTAAAAATGATTTTCCTCCTTGGAAAAATTTGGTCATTAGAGGACAAGATGGGAAATTGTATAAACTTTTTCCTTCCCTTCCAGATGATCCAAATTCTTCAGCCAAAGAGATGATAGCTGGTATTAATTGGACTAATCTTGCTCTATATAGCTTGGAAAGATTTGCTAAAGCTAAATTTGATAATTTAGAAAAGGCAAATATTGAAATGAAAGCACTTCTGGATAGAATGTTGCAAAAGCAAGATTACAATACTATGTACTTAAATGAGCATGTAAAGACCTTGGCTGAAAATGATCAGACTATAGCACAGAGTCTTGATAAGTTGTCTTTAAAGACAGAAAGACAGATCCATGATGTATCAATTACTCATGGACGAGAGATTGTTAGAGTCAATAACAATCTAGATTTGATAAAAGGATATGTGAAAACTGTTTCTTCAGATTTAGCTACTTTAAAGAAGAAGCCAAATACTGAAAGCTATAAATCTGCAACTTTGTTTTCCAATCCAGTTACTACCGTTCCTTATTCTATTTCTCCTTCTGTAGAAAGTTTAATCAGAACTCCAAGAATTATAAACATTCCTCCTCCCACTTCTTCTCATCCATACTCTCTATTTGCTAATCCAAGTTTCTTTACACCACTTCCAAAGCCGGTCCCTAAAGACACTCCTGGTTCAAAGAAAGAAGAAGCAGAATTTAAAGAATTCAAAGGAAGTTTTTCAGAATTCTTTGCTTCATCTAGTCATGATGAAGAAGAAGAAAAATCAGATGCAGCAATTACCAGTATCAATAAGATAGATGATACACCTAAACTTGAAGAACTAGAAAGCTGCATAAATAATTTTTCTCAGCAGGATAAAGAAAAATTTGGTATTTCAAAATTGGATCTTTCTGAAGAAAAGGAGACTTCTGACATTGACAAGCAAGTCCATGCTACTACCTCTAGATCTACTTGGACTTCTACTTGGAACCTTGCTCCTGACCGTCGTGATTTAATGAAATCAGAATATCATAAGGATTGGTCAGCAAGTTCCACTTATTCATGGAACATTGATAACTGTACCGAAGCCGAAGTAATGTCTGTTCTGCATTCTATGCTTGTATGTTATCGCACTTATCTTGCAGATGAAATTGGTCCAATAAATGCTACAAGAAGAATAATAGCTGGCTTCGAAGGTACATTAGACTCCTGGCTTAAAGCTGAGACTTTAAAGTTACCTACTTTGCTTTAACAATGGGAACAATCAGTCATTCTAAATGCAGATGGCACTACATACATGGACCCCGTCACTACTCTCCCTCTAAATAATATGATAGGCTGCTTGATTTATGGCATCACAGTTAATTTCATTGGATTTCCTCAGATCACCAATGATATAACTGTCATTACTCTCCTTGCAATGAAACTACACAACATGCAGCACTTTGATGAATATTTCAATGAATATCTGCATCATCTCCATACTCTTTCTCCTGATCTAATTCTTGAACCAAAATGGAAAGAGATTTTTGTTGCCTCTCTACCAAACTGGGTTTCTTCAGCAATTGTAGCTAAAGTCCCCGGCAAAATTGGAGACTACAAATTTGGCATTATTCGTCAAGCAGTTAAGGCAGTCATTGTTGAACTTTTCTCTCAGATGAATATTGCACGCGACGCCACTAATCCTAAGAAGCCACATGGATATCAGCAGCTATGTAAACAATGGCATTTGGGAAAAGCTGGCAATTCTGAAGGGGTGAGAAGAAAGAAAAAGAGATTCCCCAAGAAGAATCCCCCGCTTCAGCACAGAAAACCAAAGTCATACAGAAAAACAAAAATGTTTTCCAAAGAAGTAATTTGTTACAACTGTCAGAAGAAAGGACACACTGCTAATAAATGTCCTGAGAAGAAGAAAGAGTTCTCTAAAAAGAAAATTGCTTATAAGAACAAAAAGGGTAAAGTAAATTAATTTGACCTTCCCAGCAGTTGTGATGAGCTAATATCCTCTGATTCAGAATCAGAGAATGAATTGAACTTTGCAGATGACTCTTCCTCAGAAGAAGAAGAATACTGCAGAGACACCTATTGCACAAATTGCAATGATTGTAACTGTAGTGACCCTGATGTTTGCAAGCGCAATATGATAAGTATGATGAAAGGTGAAGATGATGAGATTAGCAAAAATCTTTTCACTCAGATGATGGCAGCTAGTGATCAGCAGCTAAAAGAAATGTACAGATCTATGCTAACTGAGCATCTTTCAAAGAAAACCTCAAAGTCATCTTCAAATCGAGGTTATGTTCCCCCTGCATCATTGTTTTCAGTAGAAGCACTAACGAGACAATTCAAGAATGAAGAATTTGGCGAAGATCTACCACAGACATTGCCTGCTATGCATATGGCTATTAAAGAACTGAGGAAAACAGTAAAAGAAAATAAAAGACTATGCATAGAAAATCATAGAGATCTTTCTGTCAAATTACTTCATGCAAATACAACTTCTACTTCATATTCTAAACCAGGTCCTGAAATGAAAGATTCAGATGATGAATCTGAAGCAGAAAGATCGGGTTTAAGTTGTCACTATCTAAACCAAGATGTAAAATACTGTGTCAAACTGAAAGTACAAATTGGAAATCACACAGAGTTTTGGAAAGTTCTGATGGACACTGGATCTCGCCTAAACATTGTCAGTGATACAGTTGTTCCAGCACATCTAAGGAGGCCTACTGAGTGTCCAAAAGTGATAACTGCCAGTGGAACTATTCCTACAAAGCATGAAGCAGAGGTAAATATCTTTTTGACAGAAGCCACTGGAGTTCATCTTGTCTGTCCAATAGTCCCGGGAATAGACTGTGCCATGTACCTTGGGACTCCCTTCTTCAAAATTTTTGAGAAGCTTGGAGCCAAACTAGATTGAGCATCAGGAAGGTATGGTTACTTTGTTAGCTTGGATGAAAAAGAAATTTTCTTTCCTTTTATTAATCCTAATTCTTCAAATAAAATATCTAGGATTGAAAGGATGGAACATGTCTTAGCCAAAATGGAGGTGAAGAAAGAAGTTCTAAAAGCAGAAGAACTTCTTAACAATGGAAAATATGCCAAAGAAATTGCAATATAAAAGCCAAATGATGATCCGAGTGCATTCTGGCATATAAAGAAGCAGGAAGTAGAGCTGCCACTCAAGAAAGATTTTAATGGCAAGCTCAAAAGATCGAAAGCTGTTGCTATGAATGAAGAACAACTAAAGACTTGCAAAGCGGAAATCAAATATCTCTTAAAAAAGGGGTTAATTAGGAAAAGCAAGAGCCCTATAGCCTGCTTTGCATTTTATGTAAATAATCACGCTGAACAGGCCCGGGGTAAACCAAGACTAGTTGTTAATTATAAGCCCCTGAATTCTATTTTGGATTATGATGCTTATCCATTGCCCAAACCATCAAGCATTCTAGCACATATTTCCAAATCAAAATTTTTTTCTAAATTCGATTTGAAGTCTGGATTCTGGCAGGTTGGGATCAAAGAAGAAGACAAATGGAAGACAACTTTCTCTGTTCCTGAAGGACATTCTGAATGGAACATTATGCCATTCGGACTGATCAATGCTCCATCCGCCTTCCAAAGAATTATGGATGAAACATTTGAAGGTATGGATGAATTTCTAAAGAAGTATATAGATGATCTTCTGATTCATTCTGATAACATTCCTGAACATATCAAGCATCTAAAGATCTTCTATAAAAGAGTGAAAGAAATGGGAATAGTCCTCTCTGCATCCAAGATGAAGCTTTTCAAAACCATGATAGATTTTCTTGGATACAATATTCAGTATGGTTCCTACAGTGTAATACAAAGGAGTCTAAATTTTGTTGATCATTTTCCTGATGAGATAACTGATAAAAATCAGTTACAGAGATTCCTAGGCAGTTTAAATTATATCTCAAAGTTCCTGAAACATTGTGCTCAGGAAAGAAAGTTGCTAAATAAACGTCTATAGAAAGATCCTATTCCCTGGAATAAATATTGCACTGAAGCAGTCTGAAGGATTAAAGAAAGAGTGAGAAATATACAACCTCTTTCACCTATAAGAGAGGAATGGAAAAATATCATAATGACAGATGCAAGCCATGCCGGTTGGGTTGCAATTTTATGTCAGGAAAACCCCACAGATAAAAAGGCAATAGAAGTTTGTCAATACTCCTCCGGTCTTTAGGCTAAGAACCAGTTGAATTCGTCTAGCCTTAAAAAGGAGCTGCGAGCAGTATGCCTTGGCATTTCTAAGTTTAAAGACTTTGTCATTTACACACACTTTACAGTAAGAACAGATTGTCAAGCCCTGAAGTTTGCTATTCAGAAGTGTGAGTTTGAAGACGCAGCCATGGTGCGCTGGGTAATGCAACTCAACCGATATTATTTTGATATCGAGTTTGTTAAAGGAGAGAAAAATAGCTTTGCTGACATGCTCAGTAGAGAATTTCTTGAAGAACATTCAATGCATGCCTTATCCCTGAATTTTATCCGAAGAAATCAAGAAGAAGTAGAGATTGAAACATCCACTGGATGGGTTTCTTTCAGTTTACAGAAGAGTCTTTTTGACCATGACGATAATTGGATCCCAATCAAAGAAGTCAGACAGAGAATTGGTATACCATACAAATGGACTGATCCACTTCAAGATGAAATGAATGAAGAAGCTTTAGAGGCTCTTGATTATCTCAGACAGATTGGAAGCATAGCCTATAGGCTAGAAAGAGATGAAGAAGATAGTACACGGATCACTAGTTGCCACATTACTCTAAGAAGATTCTGCAACTTTCTGGATCGAGACAACTTTGATGAAGAACGGCAAGAACAGGCATTCTACACAGGTATGGGATTACAAAATTTTGTAACTAATTTATTTTACTCTGTGCAGTTCTCCTTTTGGTATGAGCACATGCCAGTCGAAGGTATGGAAGAAGAAGACCCACTTCCATAATGGTTCTTAGATTGGTGGAAGATTTATGGATTATCTCCATTAATCTTAAAACCATATTCCTTCACCTTATTAAAGATTCCCAACTTCACTCCACAGACACCATGCTTGACAGATGTCCTAAGAAAAACAATCAATGATCTTGCAAATCTGAGTGATCTTGATTTTCTACAAGGAGTATGAAGATGTGGCCATATACGCTAGTTCGTAATGAATCACTACAAAGAAAGAATACTTTACACCAACAATAATTCCAATTATGAAGATTTTCATCAGCAGATAAATCCAGAACACAACCCTTATCTTAATCTTAATCACCTGGAACTACCAGATCCCCATGACACGAATATTTGGGAAACAGAGAAAGAGATATGGGTCCAGTACTATTCAAATTTCTTGATTGAATGGTGGAATCTCCAACACTACAGCTGGCCTCAAGTAGATTACTACACCATGATGTAATGTCTTTCTAACCGACAATGGAGTTGGACGGGTCTTGCGTAGATTCCCCAGTCAAGAATATCTACTGTGTAAATAATGAGATATGCAAATCTCATCTTTTCAGTCTTTCGAGGGTTCTCTTGTACGAATCTCCTCTGTGTAAACATAAAATAAATCCAGTTCCCATATGCCTCTGGCTTTCCGTATCGGAATAGGGATGAGATAACATGAGTAGTCCGCTCATGCCCGAATTTTTTCCTTTTAAAGCATCTTGCTTTTGTCAGTATGTACATCCTATTGTCAGCAGAAGCATCTTGCTATCTGTCAATCTTGTTGATGACTCATGAGATGCTTGAGTCCTATAAATAAGAGAGACTTGGGGATGGAGGGCATTGGGGTCTGAAGAGTTTAGAGTTTTAGGAGTCTGGAGTCGAGTGAATTTTCCTGCTCTGCATCTGCGGACCATAGTGTTTGATCTGCTTGCATCACGAAAAGTTCACCCTGGTCTTATAGTATTGGTTTGGAAGCATGCGCATCAGTGTGCTCGGCACTGGTGAGAACCTAAAGTGGCTGAACCATAGGTAAATTCTGAAAGTCTGTCATAATATTTCTAAGGCAGAGTCTATCCATCGCCAGGCAGCCTCCGGTAATACTTGTTCCCAGCGAATGGTATGAAGTCCAGTAAATGGATTATATCTCTAGACTATGATTGTTTGGTCAAGTTATACCTATAATGCATCAATAATTTGTTGATGATGTTGTTCTATTTGGATCTCCTACACTAAAAGAAGAGAAAGGTCTACAAACTATTTTACATACTTTTATGGAGGCTTCAGGAATGGTAGTCAATAAGGACAAAAGCGATATCTTCTTCTTTAATTGTTAGGAAGAAATACAAGAATACTTGATTTAGATGCTAGGTTTTCAACGAGCACAACTAACTTCTAAATATTTGGGGGTGCCCCTACTTCTCTATTATAAGTAAACTTCAAGTTAGGAAGATCTTATAGAAAATATTCGAAGGAGGGTCAATAATTAGGCTTTTAGTGTCCTTAATTTTGTTAGTCAACTAGTGTTTACCAAATCAGTTTTACAAGAAATACCCAACTATAAAATGGAAATTATGCCCATTCCAAAAGAGGTTTTCCATCGTATTCATGCTTGATGATATGACTTCTTTTGGATAGGATTAGGCAAAGCATGAAGGTGGTCTCTAGTAGGAGAAGACAAATTGATCAGATTAAAATTGACTACAAGTTTCATTATACAAGATCAAAAATTGATCAGTAAATCCTACAATATTAAACTACTTCCCTTTCTAGAGGAGGAAGAGAGTTTCCAACCGATTAAAACTTTATCACAAGCTTCAGGTGTTGTCAAGGCTGCTCACTTTTGGAAACCACTAGAAGGTAAACTATGGTGTCATTGGAAGGATAAAACTAATAGGTCTTCTTCGTAGGACACCTATCCCTACGTAGAGTTCCAAAAAAAACTGGAAGATAGGAAAACTAGAGTGTCTTAGAAGGCTGATATTTTATGATGGGGTCGACAGTCATTAGGTTCCTTTTCTCTTAAAGAAGCCTACTCCCTTCTCGTTATATTTTCAGTCATGGAGAAGTCAGTTGTATGGACACAGATTCGGGATGGTTCTTAGTGGCCAAAACTATCTACATGTCTGTGGTTAATTATGTGGGGGAACCTTCTCACATGTGATCATATCATAGAAAAGGTTTTGAGGGACTGTCTTTATGAAACTCGTTCCTTAGGTGGCATTTGGGAACTCCTTCCTCAGATTTTCGACGTCAATCAACCCTTTACAAAATATTTGAAGATGTTCCTAGATAAGTGGTTTTTCTCTAAGTTAAAAAACCCCATGGTTTCACATGCTTAGCAATTGGCGCTAGGTTTCTTCCCATGGAATTTATGGAAAGAGAGAATTTTTTGAGTTTTTAGTATGAAGAGTAGGATAGTTTTAGTCGTCAAAGAGGTGATCCTTCTGAATATCCAGAAAACAGTTCTAGCATCTCCTTGGACTACTAATAATTGGAAAGTGGGGGAGTCTTAAGGGTCTATTGTAAAGAACCTCAACTTGAATTCATCTATGTCCCCTAGCTCTTTATCACTACTACACAACTCAAGTCCCTCTATATCCAATTCTTACTCCCCGCCTCCTTCCTCCTTTCTTAAGTTGATTTTTGATGGAGCCTCCAAAGGAAACCCCAATTTTGTTGGGTGTGGCTGTATTTTTCAGGACGTTAAATATTTTCCATTCCGTATATATGCATGGTTGTGTGGGAAGGCCACAAACAATTTGGCATAATTTCTAGATCTAAAAATAATTTTATAGATCATAGTCAGATAAGGTTATAAGTTGTTATTGTTTCATGGTGATTCACAGGTTGTTGTTCAATGCATTCAAAAGTTGCTAAATGGGAACCCAATGCATAAAGATATGCACAATTGGTACCTACGTTATGTGGTTTCTAATATTAAAAAAAATTACTAAGAAAATTAGATTATATTTTTTCCAACATACTCGTCGGGAAGCGAAAAGGGTGGCAGACACATTGTCTAATTTGGGATGTCAGGATTAAAACCTTTCCTTGGATGAATATTGGTTGACTTCTTCCACAAGGGAAGACTTACAATATATACAACGGTGAGTGGAGCATGATAAATCATCCTTGGACGTTAGTATCCCCATGTGGGTGTTATTAATGAAGTTTGTAATGGCATCTAATACTTCATTAGCATGTGGAGGGTACAAGTGGAGGCTAGGTTGGTGGCTAATGAATTGAGTGCCACACCCTAGATCTATCGTCTCTTGTCTATCACATGGTGTATACCACGTTTATAGGAGAGGATCACCTAAACAAGCCCCATCATGATAAATTCCCGATGGAGGTAGTGTTAGGGCAGAGGAATACCATTCTGTTAGCAACTGCGATGTGTTGGTTTCTGATGGGCGGATTGGTTATTGTGGGGGGAGTCCCTAACAAGCATTCCTGTGAGCCCATTTATGAGAACAAAAACTATGGAAGGTATGTGGGTTTCAAATAATGTGCCAAACACCACACCGGTACATGCTAGGACCTCACACATAGAGGTATATGTCATCTCATGTCAGGACCTATGCTATCATCCCTCCATTTTAAGTGCATGGACGCTCTATCAAGGTGGTGATTTTACAACAATACTTGGGGTGCTTAAAGGTATTCCTTAGCTGTTGCTTCCTCTTGGTTTCCACATTAGGTATACTATGTTTTTGTAGGTGGATACCTTCATTACTTTCATCAGTTTCTCGCTAGTCCCATTTCTGTCTCCATGACAAAAGTTAATTGGCTTGATCCTTGAATTTTGGTAGAACAACAGAGGGCAAATGTTTTTTTTATTGTTCCTTCATTGTACAAAAGTTGGTCATGCTTTTGAGATGGTTGCAGTTCTTCTTACCTCATTGCTTCAAGGATTTGATTTGGCAAGTATTTCTTTCAGTTGCATGGTTATGGTTTGTGGAGTTTGGTACCAAAGTACTCTTTCCATTTGGTTTTAATGATCATAATTTAGTTGCCAATTTTCTCTGACAAGTATTTCCTTCATTTTTCTGCTTTTGGTTTGTAGAGTCTAGTATCCAAGTTCTTTTTTCCATTTTGTTTTAAAGGTGTTAATTTGGTTACCAATTTCCTTTGTGGTTATAGTTCTTTGGTATTTCCTTTGTTTCATATATTCCCAGTCGGAGTTCATAGAAGTTCTAGATTGATGATGTGTTAATATATGGGAGACATCCATTGTCATTCACTCTTCGCAATCCTTTCCATTTAGACATTCTGGTACCCTCATCTATTAGCATTCCTATTCCATTACTTAAGTTTCACTCCTTTCTCAAAGGCATTCAATTAAAAAGAGTGGGGTTACCCTTAGTTGTTCTAGAAAGCCTTTCATAATATATAGTGGTGGTGATGTAATTCTCTAGATTGAATCAAATTCTACAATTGTGATAGTTTGTTTTCCTTTTCATTTTCATGGGTTTAATGGTTACTTGTGGTGTCTGCCATATTCAATTGATTTGTTTTTTATGGCTCCTCGAAAATGAATGTTGAGTCATAAAGGTGGTGTGCACAATTCATCTTCCCTTCAATGTCGGTTGTTTGAATGGGATTCTGTAGCTAATTATTCTGGCTCACTCCATCCTAAAGTTAGAAAGGAAAATTTCCTTCCTTTAGGCAAACGATTTTGGTGACCGAGCATATCTCTCAGATTCAGAGGTAGGCAGAGTCAGTCTTAAATGGATTCCAAACCATGGAAGACTTAGGAAGCACAAGATTCATTTTCTTCACCCCCTTGTAGTGCATCAGTAGACGAAGACTCTACTACACATGGTCCTCAGAGATAAGCAGGAAGATATTTACAAGTTGTTTGCAAGATAGGAGGATATCAAGCATATTCTTCAAGATATTCAGTATAGCCTAGATGACATTGTATCTCGTCTATAAAGGGTAGAGAAATATGTTGTTTCTGACTCAAATATGGAGTTGAACAAGCTTAGTGAACCTCTTGATATTATCAATTCTCCCTTACCTACTACATCTCCTTGTGTTATTACTTATTCCTAGGGGAATCCTCTCTCCCTCTCCTGTTATCATTTCATATTGAAGTGGTTGCATCTTTTCGACACGTTTTTTTTTCAATTGGAAGCGGAAGTGAACTTGGGGCAACCATGGTTACTCCCTCAGGCAGTGTAATGGTAAACATGTTAATATTTTGTTTCTTAACAAATGAATTTTGTTTTGCTCGTTATGACTATGTTTCTACTGTTTTTATCCTTCTCAGTATTCTGCCAGTTGTACTAGTGGTGGCCATGGATTAATATGACTCATTTAGTTTGGTTCCTTTTGTTCAATCTATTGGTGAAATTTTGTTTCCATATTAGCTGGTTCCACTGATGGGATGTTGGGTGTACCTAGTTGGAGCTCTTGTCTCCTAGGATTTTTCTTTTTGAAATAGCGAAAATCAATTGTTCTCAATGTAATATTTCTGTAAATTAATAGAAATCATTCGCAAAATCTTACAAAAAAATAAAAATAATAAATTTTATGGTAAATGAAGCCAAAAATTGGATAATCAATTATTATTTTTCCTCTTTCAAATTTTAGTGATTATTTAAAGTGTTATCACCAAAAAATTGATCATCTAACCTAATTTACTAGATGGATCGAAGTACACCATGTAAAGACAATTTTACCATAGTAAAATTGCTTTCACTGTGAGAAATTACTTAATAAACCACCTTTGTTAAGTAATTTATAGTTCAACCCATGAAGAATAATTAAATAAATCACTATTTATTTTATTTTCTTCTAGGAATAATTAATTAAACCATTGTTCAATTATTATTCCTTGTCATATTTGACCCAATCATGAAAAATAAACAGATAAATCATTATTTATCTTATTTTTCTCTAAGAATAATTAATTAATCACTAATTAATTATTGTTATTTATCAAATTTGACTAAATCCCTTAGGAATAATTAAATAAATCCTTATTTATTTATTTATTATTCCTTAACTAATTCCTTGAGATAATAAATAAATCATTTATTTATTATTTCTAAATAAAAGTTTAAATACATTTTCCCTCCTAAACAAAGATAATAAAATATTCTAGGTGGTTATTCCAAGAATGGGATCATTGCTCATTATTCGAGGATAACTTAATATTTTGTTATAAATAGAAGGGGTTTTCATTTATTTTTCACTTTTGATTATTTTCATTGTTGCGCTCAGTGTTGTAACTTTGATTATTTTCATTGCCGCACACCATATTTTTTTGGGTTTATACATTATAGAGGAGACAAACTCTACACAAGCTGAAGATGATTGAGGATAGCCAAGAACCCATCCCATAGAGGGGAACTGGTAACATTTATTTGTTCCCTTCGCAGGTGTTATAATAAAATTATTCTTTACATATCTGGTTTCCATGAGATGATTGGAGTTATTACTCTTTCTTTTTGCTATTTAACTATAATTATGGCATAGATCCGGACTTTTGTAGGTTTTGTTTCTATCAATCGCTGTAGATCTACAATGTTTAGCATCCATTTATACTTTTGAGATTGTTTTTTATCCATAATCTTAAGTGGTTTCTTTTCGTACATCTTTGAGAAGAAAACACTACAACAAAATTGGCAAATCCACTGGGGAATAATTCCGATTCAGAAACCTGGCTCTCCAATACAAAAATGGGCAACTCCGCTGGGGCTTATACTTTAGATCCAGAAACTTGATTTACCTTCGGTTTTCAGCTTAGGGTTTTTTTTTTTTTTCACTTCTCTTAATGTTTCCTAGTTTTCTAACGCAAGATCCATTAAATTTCTGACTTCTGCAAGCTTTCTAGTCTTTTCCGCAGGTCACAGGAACCAACTGCAACAAAGGCGACATTTCTTTTCCAAGATTTGCTGACTGGGATCCATAGAGAAGAAATCACAATTTGTAGCCCAAAAAGTACGATATGGAGGCTAGAACGCACTAAATAGCCCAAAAAGTGCGATTCCTACAAAGAAACAAGTTAGTGCCTACGATTTCTGGGTTTTAGGGTTTTTCTCAGATTTGTTTCTGGGCTTTGTAGAGAGCTATCCGTTGGGTTGTTTGACCTCTGTCTCATCCTTCTTAGGCCTTTATCCACTCTAATTTACTTGTCAAAGTTGAATTTAGCCTCCTCTAGGGCTTCTAGTATGCTTCCACCTTTCTAGGAGGAGTTTAACTGAGTGAGTAGTCTGAGTTTTTATAATGCTTTCAACCACATTTTTCTAGATCTGTAACCTTCTATTTCATATCTGTTAAGATATTTTTTTACCATCCACGGTTTCACATTTAAACTAGTTTGGTTATTTTCCTTAGGGTCCCATCGGTTTCCCTACGTGTTTCACCCATCTCCCTATCTTTTTATAGCAATCTTCCCCTATGTTTTTTTTTATTTTTTATTTCTACACCACTTTCCAGCAGCTTAGTGTCACTTGATCCTAGTCACACCGACATTTGGATCTCTTGACCATTTTAGTGTATTTTCCATCGATCTAGCCACCAAGCAGTATAGTGTTTGCAAACCTAGTTCGGGTGGGGTTTAGTTAATTGTTTTGCAGTTCATTTTTTGTTATTAATTTCAGTTTATTTTCAGTAAGAATTTTTCTTTTTTACGAACACAATCTAGGCTTAATCAATTAATACACTTACACACACTTTCAAACCTTAAGCGAAGGGCACTTCGTTTACACCGCCAAGCCACATAATAAATTTGTCTCCTCGCATTGAGAAAAATATATATTGTTGATCTCCCTTCACCACTTCCGTGTTCTGTGTGTCCTACCACCATTGCACCACCAAGGCATGTGTCATGGAGACTATTAGGCCTTCACCCCCAGTTTCCGCTTGGGCATATCACCACTCCCCATTGGGTTCAAGTTCATAGCCCTTCAAGTCCCCATATAGAATCTTCTCCTGATTCTTCTGATTCCTCATATGATTCCAAGCCTCCTTCACCGCATATCGTCACCATGTATGGACCCACAGCTGGTGCAAAAACCCAACCTGGTGTTAGCTCTGATTCTATCCTGGTGGTCACATCAAGCAAAACAATCTCAGGAACCATTCCAGAAGCTCCCATGCTCCCCTTTATAGCTGGATTAAGTCTATCGGATTTTAACTAGTTGATAAATGACCCCATACACCATGATGTGGTTGGCCCTCTATGCCGACTAATCTTCCCTCAAACATCTCAAAGTTTGAGGTTAATGCTGGAGAGGATCCTACCAACCATGTTCGATCCTTCCACATGTGGTGTTCGTCCAACTCCATAACCGATGACTCCATTTATCTTCGGCTCTTCCAACACACGCTCACTGGAGACACTGCAAAATGGTATGTAGACCAACCCTCTGCATCTCATTCCGTTTTCACGACACTTGCTAAATCGTTCCTTTCGTATTTTCATTTACCTCTTTGGTATGACACTGGTACGGAGCTATTAGCCACATTCTATCAATGCTCTGCCACTCGCCTTTCCGACCATGTTCAAGAGTCGCTTTGAAGGAGGAGCACATGTCGTGCCCTACCTTTCAAAGACCATGTCTATCTAGATTGGTTTCTTAGGATACTTTTATCTCCCATTGGAAAAGATGTCGTATCCCATTTTCTTCAGATTGAGGAAGAAGCTCTCCAAACCTCCCTGAGATATGACTTGATTTATATGCAATCTAGTTATGTCTATACCGTCATTCTAGACCTCCCTTGTCCTGGAAGTGCCAATGCGCCTGTGGCATCTCATGTTGTCGGCGGTATCATTTTATCTCTTTCACACTCTTTGCCATATACTCAGCAAAGTTATGGCTACCAATAGGGGGACACTAGTTCCTCCAACACTTATGCCCCTCCTGCTAGAAACATGTTTCGAGGGCCCCAACCTATCTACCAAACTGTTTCTCCTCCTTATGCACATCCTAGAGCTCCAGCCCCTCAAGCATCAACACCATAGCCTCCCATGCATCCTCAACCCCAGCAGCCACCACCCCCTCAGGGTCAGGTTTTTTCAAAGCAGAGTGCTACCAATCCCAAAAATTCGAAGAAAAATAATAAGGGGAAGGGTAACAAGGGTAACTAGCCTAGTGAACCCCAAGGGAACCAACCTAACACCAACAACCAACAACAGGGCGGCTAGCCCAAACAAAACAAGGTTATTCGTATGAAAAATCCTTTTGCATGTTGTGGTGTACATAGCCATTATGCACATGAGTGTCCTCTCTTACCCCAGAAGTGCCAAATGTGGGAAGCGCAAGCAGCTTCTAGAGGTCAACAATCGCCTCAGAATCCTGCACCATATCATCCGGCAGTGCTCACAAATACTTTCCTCAGTAAGGATTTGTTGTTGCTCATCCTCAGGCAGGTCAAGCATCCCATCTCCCCCAATCTTTTGGTCCTAGTGACTACCAAATTCTTATGGTGAACTTTGATGAGGTTAACCCCTCCAATATCAACCTACAAACTCGATCGTGTCAATATGACAATCCCTCGACTTTGTCAACTACCGAGTCCAAAACCAAAGTATCTGCTGAGCGTCTTACAACACCAAATGGACCTTTACAGATCCATCAACCTAAAGTTGAGCACATTCCTAAGATCCCAAAGGGACCATTACGTCGTAATGCGACTTCTAACAGAGCTGGACATACATACAATATAGTAAATGACTTGGTGCAATTACCTGCTGCCTTGTCGACGCTAGAAGTCCTCCAATCGTGTCCATCTCAAAAGAAAGCTCTACTAACTGCCTTAGGTGTAGTAGATAGCTCTACTAACTACCTTGGGTGTAGTAGATCCTATTGATGATCATTTTATTATCTTCCTGGTTGATACATGAGAACATCCCCCATTACCTTCATATGTTGCTTTTTATATACTAGTCCAAGTCTGTAATGCCATCATCTCCCGATGCATTATTGACGAAGGTGCATCCACCTGTGTGATGTCTACCCTTGTTTGGGAACAACTTAAGTCACCTGAGTTGTCCCCCTCCACCATCACTTTGCGTGTTTAGGACCGACACTCCTCCCATCCCCTTGGCATGTACCACAACTGTCTAGTGACCCTTGCAAGAAAGAATGTCCATGTCGACATTGAAGTCATTGATGCTCCTTTGGATTACAACATTCTCCTAGGTCATAGTTACATATATACCATGTCAGCCATTTCGTCTGCAATATTTCACAATATGTGCTTCCCCCATGAAGGGAAGATCGTTACCATCGATCAGTTGATTACTATGATCCCACTAGTGTTTCACCTAGAGTCTATAAATATTACTCATTGTTGGGTGCTTTCCCTGGTCTACCCCCTCCCATTTCAGAACCTACTTCTATGAGTGTTTGAATGTTACAAGCATCACATGCTACCCTTAAGCAGTCCAGTACACCTGACCAACAACCATCTCCTCAGTACCCTGTTGTTGTCATTCCAAGTGAGCCCTCTAGATCCACACGCCCAAGACCTTCTCCATTGTTGGGTGCCTCTCCTATGTTTCCACCAGGTCTCAACCATCTAGGAGATATTGCCCCGGTACATTAACCTGCAAGCCATACACCTTTCTTATTTCCCCCTTCGGGAGTATTTTCTGTCCCTGTCATGGCTTCACTTTTCCTTCCTAACATGACTATGGGATCCTAGTATGGTACATTGATCCCCCTGCAAACATTCCGCCTGGTCAGCTAAGACCTTATCATGCTTTGACCCCGGTTCAACCGGTCCCCATAACCCCTGCCATTGCTTCAGTTCCATTATTACCTCAACAAGAACCATGTAACACCCTCTGGGGTAAATGTGCATATCAAAACATAATAGGAACATAAATACAATAAACATTTCAGCTGTCAAAATCCATATATACATCAGTACATAAGCACATGAAAATCAAGGGAATGAATTTTTCATTAATAAATGCAATGAACCAACCGTGATGGGACTACCACGTTCCACCTAACCATGGATTGGCTGAGCCAAGTCGCTCTTCAACTAATCACCCCCGTGCCATATTCCAAGCATGAATGTGGGACTCATAGAACACATCAAAAACACCAATTAATGTGGATACCACCAGAGTTCTCCACCTACATCGTGAGGAATTTGAGTACCTCCTAGTCTCTCAGGCTTTACTGTGCATTTGTAGTCTAATCTAGGGATGGCTAGGCCCTAAATTGAGACATACTCTCTAGGTTTTACTATGCATTACATCTCAAAATTACTAGGCCGAAGAGAGAGAAAATCCACCTCTTGGCTTTATCGTATATCCCACCATTCACACGCAAGGATTCCTAGGCCCACCCAGGCACACAATCTGGCTTTACCGCAACCCACAGTCTGGCTCACAGGTTTCTAGGCTAGTGGCTTCGTGCATCCTCAGTTTTATTCAGGGACCACTACCACCATGTGTTTGTCAATTCGGAGATCCATCCCACTCAACTTCAAATCCAATTTGACCATCCCCCACAAAAATCATGAGAGAACCCATCTCATCAAAACTATTAGGAAATGGCAAGGCTAGGCTGAAAATACTATCACACTTGGCAAGACCCATGCCATGGTAGAAAAGAAACACATTCAATCCCATGCATGCCAAATATAGCAAGGAAAATATACATGCAAGTTGATACCTACAATGAAGCTTGTTGTAGCTGCTTGATCTTGCCTTTCTCTTCTTGATTCTTGCTTCCTCTTTCCTTCTTTGCTTTTCTTGCTCCAATGCCAAAGTGCTCCAAGAAAACTCTAAGTGTCCAAGAGTATGAGAGAGAGAGAGAGAATAATGAGAGAGCTCCAAAATTGAACTGACCAAGTCTTGCCCGCTGATCCTCAAAAGCCTTTTTATTAATGAGGTTTCTATTTTCTTCATTTTCCATTATTTTCCTTCAATTTCCTCCTCACAGCAACATGTGACCTTTCACCTTCCTTTTCTCCTAATTTCCATTATTATTTCATAAATAAATGTCCCAAAAATTCCATTTTGCCTCTTTAATGCCTTAGCCATTGCCTTTGCCAATTTCCTTGGTCATAAACAACCAAATGAACACCCCCTAGGATGTCTTTCCCACTATTCAGCTTGGAATACGTGTCCCACCATCCATGGTATTTATATATTTTTACATGGAATTTTTACCAGGGCTATTACAGAACCCTCCCCCTTGGGGGAACACCGTCCTCGGTGTTCAATGACACCTATAACCAACATGACTGCTGAAGACAAAACATACTTCCCATGGAGATTTATAACATAGCTCGTTGCAGTATTTACAATGAAAGATCTACTCAAAATCAAAACATACTGACAACATGACAACATACCACATACTGGAGGTTTATAAGATAGCTCATTACTGTGTTTACAATAACCACATATACATATACACATATGTACATTTTATCAACCAACAAATAAAATAATACGATGTCATATCAATCAGCAAGGGAATCTAGAGGCTCACACCTCCAGCCTCAAAGTAATACTAGTATTCATCTCCTTTCCAGGAAGTCCAAAATCCACTGCAAAGACAAATCTGAATCCAATGTCCAACACTATAATCCTATGCCACTTGTCCTCTCACCGAATAATTACTGGCTCATTGTCCCAGGGCACACTCCCAATGTGCACTTGATTCCATCTGGCAATGCTAATGACCAAAAAAATCTATCCATGACCTTCACTTCTCTGCTACACAGTCCCTCAGGAATCTGGTCACCTCTTCCATGCAGTCACTCACCTTCCAAGTTCCGCTGCACCCCCATCCCAGGCAGTCCATCCCTTGGCACTGCTTCCTCGCATCATAGGATTCAAAAACTAAGGCATATCCCTGCCTTAAAACCATCATACCAGTGATAGCATGCTCATGGAAATCAATGGACATTATTGGGTACCAGTGTCCCCCAATGGCCCTATTCTTGAAGTGCTTTACCAGCGTATTACTGCATGTTTCAATTCCTTTGCTGCTGCTACTAATTCTTTCAGTCAATTTCAACCACCCAACTGATCATTTCATGCATTCTTGTACCAAACACATAACTTCCATTAGATTTAAAATAAATTAAAATAAATTCAAATCATACCTCATTGGTAGCTCGTCAATAAGGTACATTTTCAATCTCGTTTTCTCCCTGTCACAACAAGTCAAACTAGCATATTTGACCAAATCAACATATATAAAGATATCACATTAGGTTAGCTCAAACACAACCATCATAGATCAAAATCATAAGTCAACCAAAATCATAGATCAGATATAATCATCATATACCATAGTCATAAATCACATGCATAATAAAACTAAAATAAAATGCTCATACTTATCCTGTCATCAATCCTTAGCTTCTACCTTTGTCTTTATTCCATACGCACTCTGGCTCAATTTCTACACCCGACAAACATCCAGTGGCTTCTCCTCAACCATGTGCGTAGACACATAGTGTGCATCACACACATACAACCACACCTGACACACAACACCATGCAATACATGCATCTACACCTAACAGAAAACTCATACACCTACAGCCAGTGACAACAGAGTGCATCATCTATACCCGATGTGCAATACCACCCAATACATGTACCTACACAGAGTACAACACAACAAGTACACATGTCGCAATACCATGACTACATGATGCACATACATAATACCACATGCCCTCAACACAACATGCATTACATGCACACAATACCACATGTACAACATATACATAGTACCACCTATACACTACACCACCTACACAATGTGTGCACAAAATCACATGTACACGGCACCACCTGCACAACGTGTACACAACGCCACATGTACACTACACCACTGTACAATGTGTACACAATACCACATGTACACAGTACCACATGCATGATGTGTACGCAACACCATATGTACATAGCATCACATGCACGACATGTACACAACACCGCATGCTCATAGCACCCTATGTACAACATGTACACGACACCACATGCTCACAACACAAATTGTACAATCATGCAGACAACACCATATGTACATAGCACCATATGTACAACATGCACACAACACCACATGTACATAGAAGTGTATATCCAACATGTACATAACATCATCTGTACACAACACTGCATATCAAACATGCACAGAGCATTTATGCACACACATTGCATATACATCATGAGGACAATACAATATGTATACAACACCCCATATGCAATATTCACACAACCCTATTTGTACCATCTTGTACATAACATTGCATAAATAACATGTACACATGTTATGTATACACAACACCACAAGTGCACACATCATAGATGCAACATGTACAAAATATACAACATATGCACAACAATAGTACCACACTATCCTTACCAAGAAACCTTTCATCCCGTGTCTTATCCATGCTTACCCTAGCATGTTGCAAACCACACTACTTTCACTTTGCTGATGTATCCTTCAACATTACCTGTCATAACATAAACATAGGCATAATACAAGTATATAATATCAATTCATATCCACATGATACTGACCTCGTATATTTTTCGTGAATACTCTTCCCAATTGATTCCTCGTAAGACCAGGAACCTCTTCATGTTGTTCTCCTGCATAAGCAATCATTCCTCCACAAGAATGATCCCTGACAACCCTATCAAACAGTAACATATATACATGGATACATACATACATATATAAACGTTAGCATAAAATAATCATGATACTGTCAGACAATGACATACCTACATACATACATGTATACACATATAAACATCAACATAATCATGGTCATAACAAAATTGCCAGATAACATAAGGTCAAGGTTAAGAGAAATTCATTTATTCATGCACGACATGCCTGATATTGAGAGCAACAGTTCCCAACATAGCCAAGGCATCTGACGCCTCAAATCCATTTACTCTACCTTTTATAGTTACCTTTCTTGTGTCTGCACTGCTACTATCCATTTACCATAGTGGACCCAACCAGTCCAACCGAATGTCATAGTCTTACCTTCTGTTGCACTTACTCATGCACAAAGTATCATCTGGGTCTTATATTATCGATTGGCTACCACACATCTCTCCCGATTTCCATCAAATTTCCTCTTTCCCAACCAATTCCCCAGAGTCAAAACTTAAAAGGAAAGAACGGCATGATCAACAAGAAGAAAACCATGAAAACCAATAACAACATGACTCTGAAAAAAAGTTGTATGGCCATACACTAGACATAAACAAAATTGCAAATCAAGCTCAAAATACCAAAAGCACAAGACTGACGCCATGACTCAATCCCCATAGTTACCAAGGAAAGCACAACCTAAGCCATCTTCAAGATTTCATGGTAACCTCTCTTACCAACTCCTTGCATCATGCTCACACATTTCAACCACATGTTCCAAATATCAAGACAATCATATTTATCAATTTGAAATCAACTTTTACAAATAATCATGTCATAATCCATAATCATTAGACATAATGCTACAACTATCAATTACATTCAAGTACATACTCTCTCAATACATACATGTTAGTACAATCATCTTAAAACAAGATCATTGGAACACATACTCATATTAAGAAATTCATCAATCATTCAACCACTTGCAAACATACAATGTTAAATAAATCAACTAGATGACATAATCAATAGTCAAGCACGAAATATATGACATAATCAACTGATACCTTAATGTATCTCAGGCGAGGTGATCTTGTCTACACATTCAGTCTAGTTAGCATGATATAACTTTACAACACATCAACTTAAGCACTCATAAGATCATGGTATCCAGAATAATATCTAACTAACATCTTCATATGGTAAACTCATACACAATTATCATTCACACATATGCAAGGTCAATCTAGATTAGTATGACACCATCTCATAGATATGTCAGTTCATACCTGAATATTGTAACCATAACCATTTGCATAAGTCAAAATAGGTTAACACAATACATATAACATCAAGATCTTCAAGGCAATGAACATAACCATCATAGATATGACGAATCCAAATTATAACATCAATATCTCAATGAAATTACCCTAATCATCAAGTTAATATAATATAACAACAATAAGGTATATATCATACTCATCAAAAACATACAACACAATCATCAGGTTATCTAATATAAAACAACAATAGCAATGAATACAACTACAGGTTACTATCATTCTTGACTATCTGACACATGTGCATATAACTACACTAATCAACTAAGATCTATCATGAATGTAACCATAACATCAAAAGACATGTATATAAACCTAATGTATATAACCCTAATGCATATAACAATCCTTAATCTACATACTTGCATGCCAAACATACAATACCTGTATGACGATCTGCTCTTATCCCAAAGTCCAATGTCACACCTCATTATAATGATCTGCATCTCTTGCTCTATCTTAGCCAACATATTAGCATCATAACATCCAATAGAACTATGATGACCTAAATTTCATACAATGACTTCACAAGGCATATTTGACCTACTATACATGCATAATCATAACCAAGACCATACACGCATAACAACTGCATATACACACATTAAAAATGAGTACAAAACCATATACACATCATTCTAGCTAGAGTCCAATCATCAATGCATGACCATATCAACTACACAAAACATGGCCTCATGCATGACAACAACCATTACTCCATTGTACACATTGACACATGCAACCAACAATATGCATAAGATGCCAAATGAACTACACCTACACATAAACACATGTAGTCGAACATAAGCGATCAATCATTGTAATCAACTTACAAGACTGATACACGTAATTAAAATATTAGAAAAATGTAACTTAACATACAAGGATGTAAGTAGGTATCATGAAATCAACATGTAAGCGACATATAATTCATACACAGTCAGTCACATGTTCCAAAAATCAAGACATCGTGTCTATTAATTTGAAATCAGCATTCACCAATACTAACAACCTATAAGCATACCCCTTACTATCCATGGTCCACACTAAGGTAGAAGGAGGAAGCTACTATAATGCCCTGATCTCCAATGTCCAGTTATGAAAATGGGATCTCCAAAGCTCTACTAAATTTAACCACACTTGAAAAGAAATTGGTTTTAATTTCCCATACATTTTGTATGAGATTAAGTAAAAAAACATTGCACTTATTCCACTTGTAACATAATAACTAAAAACATGCCACTTTTCCATTTCCTTACATGCAACTTTTCAAATTCCTTGCATGCAACCTTTCAAATTCCCTACATGCAACTCTTCAAATTATTTGCATGAAAATAGGCATATATCAACTATATCCATATTATCATACTACAATACTATCCCATCAAAAAAAATAATAACATTTTCTTCAAACAATTACTATACTTTTACATTTTCTTCAAACAACTACTATACTATTACATTTGCATGTAAGCATTTCTTCAAACACTTTACATGAAAACTAATATAGCAAACTATTTTCATACAAGTAAGCATATATCAACTACAAGAATACTATTACACATCAATACTATCCCCAACCACAAAAAAGATACTCATTGAGGCATTTTATCAAACATTTTGTATGCAATTAATCATTGAACCATTTAAGCATTTCATCAAACACTTTTCATGCAAACTAATATAGCGAATGATTCAATGCATATTTCCTAAAATGTAGTAGTACAAGTTATGGAAACTAAACCATATGATCAATGGTATTTTCCCTCACTATGGTTCAAGTTTCAACTTCTTAGATTTCATATATGAAAAGTTATAACAAAAATACCAACAAAACATATTCAGTGCACAATTATAGGAGTATCTAGAAAGATCAACTTCCACTAGTCATATATCCTAAAATATAGCGAATAAATGTCTGAAATTTTTATCACAATATTAGTGGGATCACCCTCATTGTAGACAAAATTTCAGCTCCTGAGGGTGCCCAGAAGAAAAGTTATAACAAAAATGTGAGCGTGACCTGTTTGAGACCTGATTTTAGGATCATTCAGAAGGCTCGACTCCCTCTAGTTATATCTCCTAAAATATTGTGATACAATATCTGAAATTTCTATCACATAAGAAGTGGTATTTCCCCTCAATGTGGACAATTTTTCAGCTTCTGAAAGCCTACAGAAGATGAGTTATTGAAGAAGTTCCAACATGACCTGTTTAAAGGTGCGTTAAGGAAGGCCATCTTCCTTAGATCATAATTCCTAAAGTAGTTTGAACCAATATCTGAATTTTTTACCACATTATGAATGGGATTTACCTTCAATATGGACAAATTTTTGACTTCTAATATGCCACAGAAGAAAATTTATAACAGATATGACAGAAAGGTCTAAAATTTAACCTTTGTTCTTCATTTCACCTGTGATAGAGCCCATCCAGTCCAAGTGTTTGAACCATACTCTGATGCCACTATGTAACACCCTCCGAGGTAAATGTGCATATAAATGACATAATAGGAACATAAATAGAATAAACATTTCAGCCATCAAAATCCTTATATACATTAGTACATTTGCACATGAAAATCAAGGGAATGAATTTTTCATTAAAAAATGCAATGAACCAACCGGTGATGGGACTACCACATTCCACGCAACCATAGATTTTTTGATCCAATTCTCTCTTCAGCCAATCACCCCCATGCCATATTCCAAGCATGAATGTTGGAGTCATAGTAAACATCAAAAAACACCAATCAATGTGGATGCCACTAGATTTTTGCACCTACACCGTGAGGCATTTGAGTGCCTCCTAGTCTCTTAGGATTTAACATGCATCCGTAGTTTGATCCATGGATCACTAGGCCCTACACTGAGACATGCTCTCCAGGCTTTAAGATGCATTCCATCCTAGAATCACTAAGCCCAACAGAGAGAAAATCCACCTCTTGGCTTTACTGTATATCCCACCATTCATTGGCAAGGATTCCTAGGCCCATTGAGGCACACAATCCGGCTTTACCACAACCCACAGTCTAGCTCAGGGATTACTAGGCCAGTGGCTTCATGCATCCTCAGTCTGATTTAGGGACCACTACCACCTTGAGTTTGTCAATTCAGAGATCCGCCCCACTCAGCTTTGAATCCAATTCAACCATCCCCCACAAAACGCATGAGAGAACCCATCTCATCAAAGCTATTAGAAAATGGCAAGGCTAGGCTGAAAATATTATCACACCTGGCAAGACCCATGCCATGGTAGAAAAGAAACACATGCAATCCCTTGCATGCCAAATCTAGCAAGGAAAATGCACATGCAAGTTGATACTTGGAACGAATCATGTTTTAGCTACTTGATCCTACCTTTCCCTACTTGATCCTTGCTTCCTCTCGCGTTATTTGCTTTTCTTGCTCCAATGCCAAAGTGCTCCAAGAAAACTCTAAGTGTCCAATAGTATGTGAGAGAGAGAGAGAATAATGAGAGAGCTCCAAAACTGAACTGACCAAGTCTTGCCCACTGATCCTCAAAAGCCTTTTTATTAATGAGGCCTCTATTTTCTTCATTTTCCATTATTTTCCTTCAATTTCCTCCTCACATGCAACATGTGACCTTTCACCTTCCTTTTCTCCTAATTTCCATTATTTTCATAAATAAATGTCCCAAAAATTCCATTTTTCCTCTTTAATGCCTTATCCATTGCCTTTGCCAATTTCTTTAGCCATAAACAACCAAATGAACACCCCCTAGGATGTCTTGCTCACCATTTAGCTTGGAATACTTGTCCCATCTTCCATGGTATTTATATATTTTTACATGTAATTTTCACCAGGTCTATTACAAACCAGCTCCTTTTGCGAAAGCATCTTGCCAAGGGGGAAACGATACAAGGAAAGAATCGAAGGACAAGGCTCCCCAAGCTCCTCCAGCCCCTAAGGCCCCAAAGCCATCACCTTTGTGCGCTTTGTGTAAAGTTGTTGGGCATGCCGCCAATAATTGTCTCGAACTTCCTCAACTCAAAACTTTGGTTCATGAAGCATTCGCTGAGTCAAATATCTCAGAAGTTCGTATTAACTTGGAGGGTCCACCTAAGAAACTCAAAATGCCATGCACAAACCACCCTTGTGCCCTGTGTGATCCTCATGGTCACTATTCCCATTATTTCCCTTGTCTTGATGAATTTCGTGATTGTCTTGGGGTGATTCATGAATACAAAGCCACTCGTAGTGGATCATCTACTCCTCTACCCATGGATTCTGGTATCACTAGTCAACTAGAACAGGGAGACTTTGGCGCCACAATTGTGATTCCTGCCTTTGATGTCAAGATGACGGACACCATAGGCCACATCGTTACCTGTAGTCATCCTTGAGTTCCTCCCAGATGAACCTTTCTGAGGTTTTTGCGCATGCTTCTATCGAACCTCCTTCAACAGAATCCTAGGTCTCAACATTTGTAGATCCTCAATCTATCAACTCATCGTCTACCATTCAAGATGATGCGTATGTGAACCTTATTTCTTAATTTAATGCACTAGGTAATTTCGTTGTGTCATGTAGTCAGTCTTCCTCCCATCCGTCCATCTCTCAGCCTGATGAGGACACCATGGAAGCTATGTCTACCCCTGATTACCCCTATACTTAAGCAAGGGGTCTTTTCTTTAAAGGATTTTGAAGGCCATTTCCTTCCTATTTATCCCAATGCACTTTACCTCAAGAAATTCTACTCATATCATATCCCTTTGATTTGCATGTCTTTATTTATTCCATGAAGTTAGGTAGATTGCATCATCTCATATGTTTTATTTTTCACATTTCAAATGGATCCATCATCCACACCGTATATTGGTCATGCCGACGGTGCGAGTCGCCTCTCCCGAAATATAACCTCGACAACCTGGGCCATTTTTTCCCCCTTGCATACGTTAGTCTTTTCAAATGACATGTACACTGGATCTGCCACCAATAGTCAGGCTGAATATGAGGCAGTGACAAGTTTTTTGGTCGATGCCCTTGCTCATCACATCCTTCATCTACATTTTCGTTTAGATTCCTTGCTACTTGTCATGCAATTGAATGGTGTGTATCATGTGCATAACCAAGTCCTATTTAGAAAATATCTACGATTTAAGATGTTGGTATGTGAATTTGAAACCATTACATTCAGTCATGTTCCTAGAGCCCAAAATAACTATGTAGATTCCATTGCAAACAACATTCTAGATTGGCATTTATCACAAGTATACAACATAAGACAACCATAACCAAAAAAAATGGTGAACCATCATCATCTTGTAAAATGCATAATCATGTTATTTATCACATAAGTGTTTGGAGTCCACCACTCTAAATACATCCAGTACGCCCATAGCATACTGGGGGGGCACATAGGCCCCTACATCTCCTTTGGAGGATTTCATGCCAAGTTTGACCGAGATGCTTGAATCCCTTTTTTGAGCACTCAGAACATAATGGCACTCCACAAACTCCTCCTGTTAGGGGCATCATTCCCACCTTTTCATACCAGATCAGTATCCCATGCTTGGGGGCATGATGGTTTTCCCTTGGCCATCTTCTCAATTAAGTCTCGGCCTAGATCCCACTGGATCTAGGTATGGTTGATTATCCTCCCATTCCTTGGATAGTTTTTCCTACCGACCTCTTCAGCAAGCCATATGCACATCGTATATCATAGACATTTGATACCATATCTTCAAATATTCTACTCTATGTCCACATCGTCGCCATGTTTGACTTAGTGGGTGAGGATGATTCTAGACCTCCTCTAGTAGTTCATTCTTGTTTTGCCCTCCCTTAATTCCTCACCAGGAACCATCGTTCCAAGAAGAATTAAGGCCATCTTTAGACAAATAAGGCCACTTTCCTGAAAGACATCGATCTCGATTCTGATGGTTGGTTTGTCTGCTACAATCTCCACAAGATTTAGGGCCTTCTCCTCCTCTCAAATTGGAGGGAACACACCCTTTTATAGGAAAACCCACAATTTTTATGTCGCCCCTTGTGACTAGACCATAGCTTAGTTTGACGAACCATTATCATCATTGGAAAGCTCTCACGGAGCTTTATAATGAGTCTTCTTTAGTTTTTGATGATTTGACACTTCACCACGAAGCCATTTTTTCCAAGAAAGGTCACTTCTTCGCCTCTCAAAATTGAATTTCGTCACAAAGAGGCACTTGTACTTTGAGGTCCACCTCCTCTCAATACTTGTCATACCATATGTCGATTTTCGTCATGAGTAACCATTATTTACTCATTTTTTGATGGTCCCCATAGGCCTAGTCCATGTGGCATCGTCATCGAGTCACCCTTGTTCAGAGCATTTGCTATGAGTCACCCTTGCATTCTTGGAGTCTATTTAATGTCCCATTATATAATGTCATAGTATTCCATCCATATTTGCATACCGTTCATCCTGTGTTGCCCATTTTGGCCTCCAGTCATATTGTCCCCATCCCCTCCAGAGTTGAGTTAATCGCTGCCAGGTCACCCAAGCACTTTATGCTCTGACAAGGGAAGTCATATTTTTGTCCCTCAGTCCCACCTTTCCCCATTATCCCTAGTGTTAGTCCATCAGTCACAATACTATTTTCCCTCATTCTTTAGTTGAGGATCCTCATTGCCTCACCTATTTTGGGCTCTATTCTGTCGACATCAGCTCATTTATTCCAGAAGAATGGCATATAGGGTGGTGTATCTTGGTTCCAACTTCCATTCTTGTTTGACGCCTCGAATTGAGCAGAGGGACTCCTTATTTCCCTTTGACTCAGTTGTTTCATGTTCGTATTTCATACACTTGATGGTCCAGTGATGTAATAGATTGTATCAGTGATTCCCAGGCGTGTGTGAGATGTTTCAGACCTCATCAGGGGGTGGCCCTTTAGGTAGCACCCCACATGCCTGGATGCATACCTACTATGCTATAGCCTCAGATGCAATTCCGTAGAGTTGATGGGTTTGATTCCTACAGATCATAGTGTTCATAGCATGCACATCACCTCTCGATGATCGATTAAGTTTTTCCGATCCCTTCCTTGTTTAGTAGGGTTTCTCCAGTTTTTCTACCCTCTCTCCCACCCATTTTTTGAGGGAAGGGGCTTTGTATCTCATGT
Source organism: Pinus tabuliformis (assembly GCA_031772625.1). Lineage (NCBI taxonomy): Eukaryota > Viridiplantae > Streptophyta > Pinopsida > Pinales > Pinaceae > Pinus > Pinus tabuliformis. The sequence continues at coordinate 1,207,751,508 of CM062807.1, read as the reverse complement.
ACCCATATATTATTGTATTTAGTCGTGGCTCAATTTTTTCCAGGTGCATTATTTATATGGGGCACATTGTATTATTTTCTTATTTTCTAGCTCTATTATGCTAGCATGTCATGTACCATTCAGCATGTACTTCATTGCTCAACTTTATATTTCTGTGTAAACCATTATTTTTGTACTAAGTTATCTCAACAGGTATGGGTATCTCTCCCCCGCCTCATTGAAATCTGGTACCACAACATAAAAAGAGACTTTCATTAGTCTCGACCCCTCTATCCCTATCCTCTTTCAATTCAATTTTATTGGTCTCTCTCTCTCTCTCTCTCTCTCTCTCTCTCTCTCTGACTCCCCTATGTTGTGTAAGTGATTGTGTCTTTACAACGTATTTCGGTCATACGTTTTGCCCCTAACACTCGTACATTGGGGGGAAATATGTTATCACCGGAAAATTGATCATCTAGCCTATTTTACCAGATGGATCGAAGTACACCATGTAAAGCCAATTTTACCATAGTAGTAAAATTGCTTTCACTGTGAGAAATTACTTAATAAACCACCTTTGTTAAGTAATTTATAGTTAAAACGATGAAGAATAATTAAATAAATCACTATTTATTTGATTTTATTCGACGAATAATTAATTAAACCACTGTTCAATTATTATTCCTTGTCATATTTGACCCAATCATGAAAAATAAACAGATAAATCATTATTTATCTTATTTTTCTCTAAGAATAATTAATTAATCACTAATTAATTATTATTATTTGTCAAATTTGACTAAATCCCTTAGGAATAATTAAATAAATCCTTATTTATTTATTATTCCTTAACTAAATCCTTGAGATGATAAATAAATCATTTATTTATTTATTATTTCTAAATAAAAGTTTAAATACATTTTCCCTCCTAAACAAATATAATAAAATATTCCAGGTGGTTATTCCAAAAATGGGATCAATAATATTTTATTATTGCTCATTATTTGAGGATAACTCAATATTTTATTATAAATAGAAGGGTTTTCCATTCATTATTCACTTTTGATTATTTTCATTGTTGCACTCACTGTTGTAACTCTGATTATTTTCATTGTCGCATAGCATATTTTTGTTGGGTTTATACATTATAGACGAGAGAGACTCTACACAAGCTAAAGATGTTTGAGGATAGCCAAGAACCCATCCCATAGAGGGGGACTGGTAACATTTATTTGTTCCCTTCACAGGTGTTATAATAGAATTATTATTTACATATCTGGTTTCCATTGGATGATTGGAGTTATTACTCTTTCTTTTTGTTGTTTAACTATGATTGTGGCATAGATATGGACTTTGGCAGGTTTTGTTTCTATCAGTTGCCACAGATCTACAATGTTTAGCAACCATTTATATTGTTGAGATTGTTTGTCATCCGCAATCTTAAGTGGGTTCTTTTCGTACATCTTTGAGAATAAAACATTACAACATAAAGTACTAGACATGATGTGATAAAATAATAATTATATGGAGAAAACTTACAAAAATTTCCAAGAATATAAATAAAATAAAGCAAGTCACGAGGAAGGTAAGGAATGACATGGCATGGTCAGGTAGCCCTAGTCCCAATAAGGAATATCCTTGAGGTGGCATGTAGTGTTGGTTGCCTTGTCATATTATACCATGTGTTAAAGGTACATGTTGATGTAACATTGCTGTAAAAGATTCTAAGGGCAATATCTCCATGTCGTGGACATAGAATGAGATGAATTTTATATTGTCAAAAAACTTTTGACAAGAAAAAGATGATGGATAGCTTAGAGGTGGGGTTCGATGTAATTAAAAGAAAGGAAAAAATTATAACCCCCACCTCCTTAAGGTGGATTAAGGGGCCAATTCTGTTACAACCTATATGTATGATGGATGTATACATCACAAGATAAGATTTTATAGTATATGGAGCCAATACTAGATTGGGAAAGGTGCATGTAGTAGTTTATAAGGATATCACGTTGATAGAAAAATAAAGAGGGGGACGAAGAAGGAATGGAACCAAGTAGACCAACAAGATCAAATTTAAGCTAATACCATGGGGTTAGTGACACATTGTCCCAAACTTCACAAAATAGGGGAGAGTCCGACGATCAAATGAGGAGAAAAAAATTTGGAAGTGTGAACAAGAGCTGAGATGTAAGTTAGGTATGCAAAGAAAAAATTTGGATGTGAGAGGACATGAAGTAGTAGTCCAGGTGAGTGAAATTAGGTAAAGGTGGCATTCACACTAGACAAAAGTTATGATAGACAAATAAATGAAAGGTAAAGTGAAGCAATAGAAATGAATAAACCCATGAAGGTTAACATACCAATCCATGAGGAGACTTTCACTATTTAACCATATCCTGGTCTCCTGAAATAATTACCTACTCTGCTTTGGGTTTAGATTAAGGATCGAAATACTTAACAATACAGGGTTATTGCTAATGGTGGACTAATACGATACAACGATGGTGTCCTATGCAACCTTTGATATTACACCTGTCCTGTAGGGTCCATACCTCTCCCACACTTATTCATTATGGCACAATACATATAAATTTCATCAACCTTCACCAACCATTCATACATTGAGAAGTAACATCACCACTTGTTCTATCTGAATCATGCAAAGGATGGGTGGGGTTACCTAGGCTAGTGATGATATCCATGCTCACTCAGGCTATTGTATTTATGATGGACACCATAATTGGGGATAAAATACATGTAATATATATGAAGTTCTTATTACCATAATCTATATAAATGTTAAGAGGTACTCTAACTAATGTTAGAGGTTGAGAGGGATTAAAAATAATTGTTTTACAGAAAAGATTATCATTTTTTGTTTTAAATCAAAATTGATATAAAAATTTATAAGATATATATTAAACTTGAAATGGTAATCTCTCTCTCTCTCTCTCTCTCTCTCTCTCTCTCTCTCTCTCTCTCTCTCTATATATATATATATATATATATATATTTATGCTAGTTGTTAGAATTTAATTATATTATATTTGAAATCTCACATAATTGTATTTTTTTATATTCATTTTAGTTCAAGTGAATAATTTTTTTAAAGGGAGGTAGGAGTGGGATGGGCTATTCTAAGTTGATTTCGAACAAATAAATTGGATTATTGAGGATTATGACGTTTAATTAATAATCAAGATGAAGCTTATGCTCTTTTCATAGGGCTCCATTTGGCTTCCTCGTGGAAGATTATCAAATAAGTGGTTCTAGGGGATTTAGCAATAATTATAAAAGGAAAGCAAAAAAGAAAAAAGAAAAAGAAAACATTGACTCATTTGTTGATCAAATTTTTGTCATAATGCAACAAGAAATCTAGAAATTTGAAGAGGTAGTATTTTTCCATATTCATAAAAAGTATGATGAATGTGTAGATACTTTGGCCAAAGAGGCAACCTCCATTCAACAAGGAGTCATGCTTACCTCTATAAGGAAGTATGAATTCCATATGTCTTAATTTTCTATATGTGTACATTTAATCCATTAAAAATGAGTTTTTTTATTGGAATTATCATCAACCCATTTGAATTATTAATCACTCTCTCCATAGGCATGACATATTTCACATCACCTCTTGAACCTCTTCCACATCCTAAGGCAAATAATACTTTACCTCAAGTGAATCATTCTCATCATTTATTCCCCCCACTTGCAATATAATTATCCATGGTATAATAATCTCTCCAACTCATGCAATACACAAATTATGATTTTTGGTTTATTTGCAAGCCTTTCCTCATATTTACCATGAATCCATTGGAGTTCTCCGCTTAGTGCCATGGGTCTCACTTGTGTCATCAAGATGGTTGGGTTGACCCTAGTCGCCCATTTCTTTTTCAACTTAGTGATCCTTGAATCTCCTTTCAGGTTTTTGCATGTCCCTCTTGGATATTTTCATTTTCTCTATCTCAATTAATCTGTTTTGCTTGCTCCTTTGGTTTTCATAATTCTCCATATTTTAGTGGAAATCAATTTAGGCTCGTCACCACTTTCTTGCTATCCAAGTTTTTTGGTTCTCGAGCATCCATAATGTGGCATTAAGCCCCTTTCCTTTCCAATTTTGAAAATTGTGCAGACATTTCTCATCTTAGAGCTAAATTTAAAAGGAACATATCTAACCTAGAACAAATTATGCAACTTCAAGTTGGTGGGAGTTAAACATGCAATCAAGAAATAAATTTCATCCTCAAAACTTTATCAAGAAATGGAGTGGAGATTTCCACTCTAAAAAATGAAAACAATGTGTTGAGGAAATAGTTTTAAAAAATGGTTCTATGATCTCCAATTTGGGAAGAGGCCTATAATGGCTCCTTTGTTCTAGCAGAAGAGGTTTTAGTTAATCAAGGTTAGAAAATATTAACTCAAGAACAATCCAAGGGAGTTTAGTAGATGCTAAATATAAACCTAACTCTATAATGTCTAAAGGCACTTATTGATGTTTTGTAAAGTGAAATTACACCATAATTCATATCTAAGGGATCTAAGCTAGTAAACTTATTTTGATCCATAAAGATTATCCCAATTAAAATGTGTCATTTTTAATGACAAAATGTATGTAAATTGAAAAGTTATTGATATTTCAAGGGTAAATTAGCATAAATAAAACATATAAGATCATAACGAAGAAATTCGAAACATTTAAAAATACAAATTTTAATTTCTAAAATGGTAATATTTTTTATTATTAATTATTATAGTAGAAAATTTAAACTATATGTAAAATAAAATAAATATTAATAAAATTTATCATAAATATGTTATTTTTTTTTAAATATTCATTTTAGGAGGCAGTTTGATTGATGATCTCCATGATATGGGGTATTGTGTAAACTAAAAGATCTAAGGTTCAAATTTCTTCGGGGTAACCTAGTCTATGGAGAGGAAGGCCATCGTAGGATCTAAAGGTATAATGGTAGCGGTCAAAATCGACCCCGTGTCATGCGAATATGCGCCCAACCCTGTTGTCAATTCCTTAGTGCAAAAAATAATATAATATTTAAATGAAATAAACCCATATGAAAAAACTTTAAAATTGTGATAAGAATTTGATAAGGTCTATGTGAACTGCGATTGAAAATAATAAATCCCACATCTACAAAATGTTTATTTGACCTAAAACTATGTGAACACACATATAGGTTATTAAGAGGCTAGTAATCATGATTATGTCATTTTAAAGGCGTTTTCCGAGCAAGAAGATTTTGATGATGACATCTCCATTTTTAATTTTAATGTGTCCTAGATTTTAAAGTTGTCGAGAAATTTTGATTATTGCTATATACACTATTTTAAAACAAGTGTAATATGCAGTTTTGCTATTGAGTACCTTCCTCTTATGCAATTACTTTACCTGCCTTATGCAAAAAACGATTAATAATTTTTTAAATTATATATATATATATATATATATATATATATATATATATATATATATATATATATATAAAAAATAATATAAAAAATGTTATAAAATAAAATTAAAATAATATATTTTGGTTTTGAAATGAGTAATGGTTTTTGGGCATGTGGTATTGATAAGCCAAAATATTGGCTCATGATATTATAACAAATCCTATTTACAAGTTAATACTATCCGTGATAAAATGAAGATAAATACCCATATAATGAAGATAAATATCCATGGTTAAGAATCTTGTTATATTGTAAGTATTAAGTTTTAATTTAGAAAATGTTATAAAATAAAATATTTTGATTTTGAAATGCATTATTATTTTGGGGCATGTGGTATTGGTAAACCATGGTATTGTAACCAAACTTAATTATTATGACATTTGATCAATATAAACATTTTTCAGATTTTTCATTTTTTAATATAATTTTTATATCTAACCATTCACTTTAAAAATACATAAAAATAATCATCATTAATTAGAAGAAAACAATTTACATTTTCATTTTTTTTTCAAATAGTCAATTTAATATTTATTTCTTTCAAAACTTTAATAAACTTCATAGATTTTAAATCATAGAATATAACATGCCATCGACCAATATAAATACAAAATAATCCGAACACAAGTAACAATGTTAAGTTGTGGACTAGTTTCAAAACATGGATATTAGTTTTAATAGATATATTTAAAAGATTATTTTTTGGTTTCTATACATTTTTTAATAGAGATATTTTAGAGAAAGCGGACAAAATTGGACCGATATGCACAATAATATGAATGCAAACAAACATTATTAAGATGTGGCATATCTAATAAACCTACCTCTTAGTTTCAATATCTCCTTTAAGGCATATTTTAGAAAAGGATCACAAAGAGAGATGCGAAGTATTAACAATACAAGTAAATAATTGGAAATTAGATGAAATGTCAAAATAGGTTTAATAATTTGTTTTTTAATTTTATTATATGACTAGCGTAGATCTATTTTAATTTTGGATTTATCGAGGTCGATTGGGATCATATCTTTTTTACTCTAAAAGAAGTTTGCACATTGAGCCCTTTCGAAACTTGGTATATCTAGAGTTAATATGGATCAAAGATGGTGGTCAAAACCTAGAACTAAGAAACCATAAATGATAAATTGATTATTTTACATGTATTTTATTTTAATATTTAATTTAAATTTTTTATTTTTTTATTTTTATGTAATTCGACCTAGTCAAAACGTTTATAGGACAAGAAGGGATAGGACATTACAACATCTCTACCATATTGGTTGGAAAGTGGTTCTTAGCACAATAAAATTAAAACATAATATTTATAAAATATTTTCATTTTGAAATGAGTTATGGTTTTTTGACATATGGTATTAATGATAAGCCATGGTATTGACCTGTGGTGGGTAATAATGCCTACTTACAAAGCTATTATAAGTTAATAATATCCATGGAAAAAGGGGTTGAATATCCATGGTTATGAATCTTGTTATATTGTAAGTATTAAGTTTTTAATAAATATATACCATTTTCCTTTTAGATTTAGTTTAAAAAATGTTATTAAAAAAAATAAAATAAAATATTTATAAAATATTTTGATTTTGAAGTGATTGATGGCATTTGAGCATCTAGTATTCATAACAAGACATGTTATTGGCCCATGGTATTGTAACAAAATTACAAAGCCTATTTATAAGTTAAAAATATCATGGTAAAATGGGATGAATATCCATGGTTGCAAATCTTGTTATATTATAAATTTATTGTAAGTATTAAGTTTTTAGGTGCTAATTAATTAAATTTAAATTTAGTTACATCATTATTTTACACCAATACATCTCCTCTATACCTTTTTGCTTTTAGATTAAATTTTAAAAAGCTTATTAAATTAAATTAAATTAAAATATTTAAAAAATGTTGGCATACAATCTTTCTTACATTAAACCTAATATCTACACATCTCTCCCATACTAAATTGTAAAGAGCCTCTTTCTTACAATACATCTAACACCTACACATCTCTCCCATACTAAATTGTAAAACACCTTTTAATACAATTAAAAAATATATAAAAAATATAATTAAAAAAATATTCAAAATATAATAAAAATTTAAATAAACAAATTTAATTAATAAATTTGATTTTTGATTTTAATATTTAAAATAATAATCGTAATAAATTCTAAACTTTAAAAAAATGAGTGCACAAGTAAATATCACATATGAAAGCAAGGATAACAAATCTAAATTTTAAAATTAATATCCATCTATAAATGGAATATTATAAAGTAAAAACGCGACCATAAATTTAAATTTAATATATATATATATATATATATATATATAATTGTTATGTTCTGCTCTCTTTAATTCCTCTATTATTTCAATAGTATTATTATATTTTAATACATACATATTGAATTTTAGTTTTATTATTTTATATAAAATTTAATTTTAATTTTATTAAATATTAAATAATAAATAATTTAAATTTTATGCACACGAAAATTTTATATATATATATATATATAATATTTTGTAATTATAAATATAAATATAATTATAATTATAATTATATGGGTACATAAACAATATATTTATGATATTTTTACTTAATGTAAATTTAATTAGAATTAATGCTTATTAATGTATTATAAGTTGTAGTTGAGAGTTTCTAGGTTACTATCTTTAGCTAATCATATTCACTTTCTTAGGATCTATATTATTAAAATTATGTAATCATAAGCTATATGTAACCTCTGTTTGTCTATGAAATATAGGGTGATTTCTGTTTAGTGTGTGAACAATGCTCACACTCTCATTTTTCTAAGTCAGTATCAAAGTAGGTTTGGTTTAACTCTCTCATGGGAGGGCCAGGAATATGAAGGAGTTTTGAGTGTTATTGTTGTGCACATAGATTAGAATAGAGCATGTGAGATCAAATTATTTTAATGTATGAAGGTTTCCATGTGTCTATTTGTTTTGTGTGTATCATAGATCTATGTGGAGATACAAAGTGATATAACATTATGAAAATAATTATTCTTTCACAATATGCATGGAGGTGATTAGAAGAAGCGAGATCGTGACCTTACTTGAGGATGATAATGACCTTTCCATCAAACTGGTAATCTACGACAGGACTACTCGTTAGATTTCAGAGCTGGGGTGGATGTTAAGGAACCCTACTTTATATGTGTCATTGATGGTAACATTCTTATTCACGTGGACAACCCTTCCATTGTCCACAAGCTAGTGACTAGGGAGACGTTGGATGTGAATGAGGAGGAGGTGAGCTGCATAGTGGGATCTGAGAAGATTCGAACTCAAGAATTTTGTAATGTAGAAAGGCTTTCAACAATTGCATGCTTTAACCAACATTATAGGAGACAAAAAATGAAAATATAGCTGATAAAAGAAAGAGGCAAAGTTCACTGAATAATATGGTTACCAGACAATAAATCTAAATACATATGTTGGTGCTTGATGGAAAGAGAGAATTCAAAATTATATCGAGAACATGCCAACCCATATCTGATTGTGGAGGCTAGATTTATCTTTTTTGTAGTACAATAGGTTTACAACTGCGACATGCAATTGGAACTTCAACATTTCTCATTCTATATATGAAATAATAAAAATATTGTGGCCTTGTTTATCCAGATTTATTGTGTGGCATTGGTTGCAATTTTCTTATGTCGTAGCATGCTATTATTATTATTATTGAAGTGTGTAAAGTTCAAATGAAGAACCATTCAAAGAACAAAGTAACATGCATTCAATAATACTGGAAGCCCCGTGAACACCACATGGGATTCAATGGGAGAGCAATACCATACCACATGTGTTCATATTAAGGGATATAAATTGAGGAAAAAACAACATAATATATTGGGGGACATATAGGGGGTAAAGGGTTTTTATATTGGAAGGTATAAAAAATGGAGTTTAAAGTTAATGAAAAAATATAAAGGAGATACAAAATATTAATGGAAAAATGGATACCTACAATATCTAGTGAAAGTAGGGGTTTCTTAAATTGGGAAGGTGTATTGATTTCGTATCAAGGTAGGGGGTTAAATAACGTGATTTTTAGAGGTATTTTCCAATATGTAAGGAAATTGAGGGTATTGTTTAATATGCCACGAACACACATGATATGTCAAAGGTTCATTGATTGAAGCTCCGGTGGTGAACTCAATGCTGATTTAATTATTACTATAGCATGCTATAAGCCTATAGGCCCCATTAAAGGTTATTTTTTGTGTGTTTGTGAAGAAGGGCGGGTGGTTCTTGACATAAGTTAGAAGTCTTGGTTTCAAGAACATTAGTTCTTATGTTTGCATGTTTAAGAGGCCAAGTTGTATGATTAACTTCTAAACACATTCCATATCCATATTTCCTTCCTAGAAACTGACAATAAACTGAAAGCTAAGTATCTGATAGATGGAGGTATATCCATAGAATGATTTATTTACTTGAAAACTTTTCTTTGTAAAGCCTCGAGAGCCGAGTATATCAATATTGTCAATTATACAAGTATGTCAATGATGATAAGAAATAATTATATTTTAAAATGGGTCAAGTGGTAGCTCAAAGTAAAGGGTGAAGAAAGAACATTGTGATCCAGGTGGATCTTTAGATACAATGGCATGGAAAAACTTAGAAATCAAAGAGCTCAGAATGAAGTCAACTCGAGACCAGAACGTAGATCTCGTCATCCTGATTCCAACGGTGTGAACGGTACTTCAATCTGAGTCTAGATGATGAAGTTATCACAAAAAGGAAGGTTGCTTTGTTCCTTAAGAAGAAGATGATTTTCCTTTAAAAATGGGTTTTAAACCTTAAAGGCAAAATTGAAATTGGAGGATTCATGGAGGTGGACTTAAGAAAGGCGCAGTGGAACCCCTGATCACTGATCTCCGATTAAACTGGATCGGCGACTGGAGGGCAATCGGGTCGGAGGAAGGTCTTTATACATATACATATACATATACATATACATACACATATACATACATATACATATACATACATATACATATATATACATATATATATATATATATATATATATATATATATATATATATATATATATATATATATATATATATATATATATATATATATATATCGACGATATTGGTGCAGGCAGAGCGATCGACGATAAAACGATCGGCGGGATCGTTATCAGGACACCAGGGTGATACATGAGTGGGATTCCGATTCGATCGGCCAATGCCGATATCGATGATCAGTGATAAGTGGTTGGCAATCCCCCAGTAACAGGACTATTACACCCTCGATATGCCGATTGCGCTCGCGGGCTCGGACCCGATAAGAACATAGGTCCAATTTAATTATTTTTGAAGTCTGGGGCTTGAAGATTTTGGTTGAATTTTAGTCTTTTTGGGATTTTTGGGTATTGTTCGTTTCAACGATAAAGAGGCCATTTTAAGGGGCAGTTGTGCCTATCGATCCTTTGACACCACCGGCCTCTATTGTGAACCAAACATCCCCGATTTAAATGGGATTCTGTCCAAAAACCCATTATAAAAACACAATAGATGGAAAGAGCACGAGAGGAGGCATTTTGCAGCACGTTGTTTCATTTGACATGAGGCTAAGAGTGCATTTTCTTTGTTTGGGACAAGTTTCAGATGTTTTCAGCCCCTTTCAATGCCACAGACACTTTGATGTTGCCCACTTCTCCATCTGAGGTCTCGATTTCACATCCATTGGTCCGAATGGAGGTATAAGACTCTTGTATGTAGTTGATGATTGTAATTCTATTATTTCATGCCATTTAATATAAAGGCCTCCCCATTGTTGAGTTGGGCTCGAAGACGTAGTCCGAATTGAAAGAACTTTATTATCAAGCTTTGGTGTCTTATTTTTGTGCCTTTTATGAGTTACCTTCTTCTTTTCCTGTGTGCACATTAAATTTCGGTGTTTAGCTGCAATTTTGCATGTGATTCTTTTCATACATCTATAAGCGAAAGTATCCTGGATCAAGTGGTATCAGAGCAGGGCTTTTTAGATGTGAATTGCATGTTTGTATGCTAACAACAAGCAGGTTTCAAATAGGCAAAGGGGAACTAGAACCTTTCGATCCAGAAGCAAGGCGTGCACCTTGAATGAGAAATATGGCAGAAGATGAAGCTCATCTTGAAGAGGAGTGTAATTTCAGAAAGACTTTCTATTCAATGGCAGAGAATATCAGTCAGTTGGTTTTAATACAGGAGAAAGTAGAAGAGAGAAATCCAGAAGAAAAAGGTTTAGCACATGGGAATGGTGGAGAAGAACCCCCTCCTTCTCCTTCTGGGAGTGAAGGTTCTCCTTCCTCTCACCACCATAATCATAGAAATCCAAAGGATGCATCTAAGAAACCTTTTTTTAAATTAGATGTTAAATTTGATCTTCCTATGTTGAATGGTGAAAGTAACGCAGAGAAGCTTAACAATTCGATTAGGTAGATTGAGATCCACTGCAGGATTCAACAAATCGTAGAGGATGAGGCGAAGATCCAGCTGGCCTCTCTACGGCTGAGCAGCACAACTCTCGTTTGGTGGGAGAGCAAATTACAGAGCAGTAATAATGTGGGTAAGCTCTTTTCCTCATGGTATGCTTTCACTTCCGTGTTAAAGGAATAGTTTTATACCTTAGGATACAATAAGAAATCTTTGATGAATTGACAACATTTAAGGTAAGGAAAAGGGCGGGATGTTCAGAGTTTTACAAAAGAATTTAGGAAGAAAGCATTGAATTTGGGTATTGCACTTGATGCACCTGAAGTTGTAACTAAGTATATTGGCTCACTGCATAGTTATATTAGGCATTCATTGTTATTGTTTGAACCAACCACTATTGATTTAGCCAGCGTAAAATCAATTCATATTGAGAACATGGGAAAGAATGAAAGAGATGATCAGTCCAGGAAGCCACCATTCAAACCCCCCAATGGCAAATCCAAAGAGAAATGGAAAGGGAAGGAGAAGAAAATAACATCAGCCAAAGAAGGAGAGCGGCCTTATTACAATCACTGCAAGAAGGAAGGCCATGATGATGATCACTGTTGGAAGCAGCACCCAGAAAAGTGTCCAAAGAAGTATGGAGGAAAATGGAAGCAGAAGATAGACAGCAGCACAGCAAGACCTTGGATAGGATTCGGGAGATGAAACGCTAATCATAGCAGTAGGAACAAAAGGTACTCTTACACCTACTTTTAATTCTAAATCGCATGAAGGCACAAATTCTGTAGATGAGTCCCTTTCGAATGATCGACAAAGAATTGAATTATTTCATATCAGAGTTGTAGTAAATCATATCAAAGTTGAAACTCTGTTTGATACTGGGTCCCAAGCAAACTTAATTACAGAATCCCTGGTAAAGAAGCTTGGCTTAGAGACAGAACCACACCCAAAATGTTACCCGCTGGGATGGATACATGATAAAGAAAAATTGAATGTAACCCAACAGTGCAAGGTCAAATTTGTGATTGCGTCTAATCTAGTAGATGAAGTAGAATTGGATGTAATACCATTGGATATCTATGGCATGGTGTTAGGGAGCCCATACCTGTATGATAGAAAGGCAATATTTTTCCGTCATGAGAACAAATATCAAATCACCAAGGATGGGGTAGAATATATAGTGAGGGCTCATCAGAATAAAATTAATGCCAGCATTGTAAGTGCTGGACAAATGAAAAGACTGGTGAATTCCAGTAAAGGATGCATGCTTATGGTTGTAAGGGAGAAAGAGGCAGAATTTGCTGATGCGTTCCAGGGCTGCGATCAAGAGCATAAACAAGAATTGACTAAATTTATTTCTAATTATGACGAGTTGTTTCAGGAATCAAAAGGATTACCTTCAAAGAGGGAAATCCAACATGGAATCCATCTATAGCATGATGCCCCTCTGCCAAATATTGGCATGTACAGGATGTCAGCGATTGAGATGGAAGAAATCAAGAGATAAGTGTAGGAATTGTTGGACCAAGGTGTCATCTGGCTGAGCACCTCTCCATGTGGTTCACTGATTGTTTTAGTGCCAAAGAAAGATGGCAGCTGGAGGATGTGCATGGATTACTGCGCGCTCAACAAGATAACGGTGAAAAATCACTATCCCCTACCATGCATAGATGATTTATTAGACCAATTAAAGAATGTTGTTTATTTCACAAAGTTGGATTTGCGTAGTGGCTAACACCAGGTCAGAATTGTGGAGCAGGACGTGTGGAAAACTACCTTCAAGAACTAGCAGGGGCTGTTCGAATGGATGGTGATGCCATTCGAGCTTTGCTATGCTCCAGCCACCTTTATGCGGGTTATGAATGATATATTTCAACCTTTCATTGATGAGTTTGTTCTTGTGTATGTAGATGATATACTAGTTTTTAGTAAGAGTTGGTTTGAACATGTGAGTCATGTAAAGAAAGTGCTTGATGTACTGAAGAAAGAAAAACTCTTTGTAAAATTGTCAAAGTGTGAGTTTAAGAAAACCTCTTTGGGTTACCTAGGTCATATTGTTGGTCATGGTTAGTTAAAAATTGACCCCTCTAAAGTTGAAGCAATTTTAAATTGGCCTAAACCTACTAGTGTAACCGAGGTCCATAGCTTTCTAGGTGTAGTCCAGTATTGGAGGAGATTTATTATTAATTTCTCTGTTATTGCAACAGATTTGCACACATTGACAAGTGTGAAATGGGTCTTCCAATGGGGAGGAAGACATCAGAAGTCCTTCAAAACTTTGAAGGAAAATATCAGCACCACGCTAGTCTTAGCCTTACTTTATTTCCAACAGCCATTTGAGATCAAAACCGATGCCATCGGTTATGCCATGGGAGTTGTACTGATGCAACAAAAGAAGCCGATTTGTTACCATTATAAGAAGTTTTCTCAAGCTGCGATAAACTATCCCACCTATGACAAGGAGCTTTATGCCTTGGTGCAGAGTGTGAAAAAGTGGAAACACTACCTGATCGGCAAGGAAACCATCATCCATACAGATCGTCAACCCTTGCAGTACCTTCAGTCACAAACCAAGTTGCATCAATCGTGTCATTTTAGATGGATGGGATTTCTTCAACATTTTCATCTAGTAATAAAGTATAAGAATGGCATTAGCAATAAAATGGTCGATATGCTATCTTGCCCTCATATTTCTGCTTTTGTTATTTTGCATAATGCTTTGTTATCTTTTGAGAGTTATGCTAAACAATATGCTAACGATGATGACTTTAAGGAGGTTTATGCAAAACTAACCCATGGTTCATAGGTGGACAACTATCACTTGCAGGGGAAATTGTTGTATCACCTTGGTAAATTGTGTATTCCCACAGGGGAAAGAGTACATGTAATTCAAGAGGCCCACACCTCTCTTGTGTCTGGACACTTTGGTGTTGAAAAGACTTTATGTCCTGTACAAAGATTTTGTTTTTGGCCTCATATGAAAAACATTGTGACTCTCTATCTAAAGGGTTGTGTGATGAGTTCTGTTTTAAAGCCCTCTAATAGAAAACTTGGGCTCTACACACCACTCCCTATTCTGAGTCACCCATGGGAAAGTGTGTCAATGGACTTTGTAGGAGATTTACCTTTGACTAGGAGGAATCACGACTATTTGTATGTCATTGTTGACCATTTTAGCAAGATGTGTATTCTTATGCCTTGTAGAAAGCAAATTATTGTAGGGCAGATTGCTTCTCTTTTCTTTTAGCATGTTTGGGTCCACTTTGGATTACCCACATCAATTGTGTCGAATCGGGACTCTCGATTTCTTGGAGAGTTTTGGACCAGCTTGTGGAGGATGATGGACACCAAATTGAAAAGAAGCACAACATTTCACCCGCAGACCAATGGACAGACAGAGGTTGTTAACCGTACCGTGGTACACTTGTTACAAGGCTATTGTGGGAAACATCCCAAGTTGTGGGATGAACATCTCCCCTATGTACAACATTCCTACAACCAAGCAGTGCATTCATCTATGCAGCGTTCACCATTTGAGACATGTTTTGGTTACCTACCAAAGGACCCTTTTATAGGGTCTTTGGATGGGAAGATGGCTCCAGTGGACGTAATGATAAGGACAAAGCTCAGTAGTTCATTCAGTGAATCCAACTGATTCACCAAGTAGTGCAAGATAAGTTGGAAAAAATTCAATCTTGTTATAAGCCTTGACATGATAAGCACCGAGTCGACCATCAATTCCAAGTGGGCCACAAAGTGTGGTTCCACATCAGTAAAGATAGGATGAAGGGAGAAGGAAAGAAGTTGCAGCCAATCCGATATGGACCATTCACCATTTTGGAGAAGATTGGGAACAATGCCTTTCGTCTTGACTTGCCGATATATATGCAGATGTACTTAGTAGTGAATGTGGAGAACCTAAAGCTATATGAACCACCTTTGATCATGGACATTGATGAGTGGGCACAATTCCTACAGTCGATGATTTTGCACTAGAATATCTCGATGAGTTGCTCGAAGAGATCATCCTCGACAGAAGAACCAGGACTTCACAACGAGGAGATGTAGAATACCTTCGAGTTGGTTTCAAGGGAATGCACCCTAGCAAGGTGAGATGGCTAGAGAAAGAGAAAATGAGGGAACATTTCCCTCACTTGCCAATTGACTAATGAAATGCTTTTGGCATTCCAAAAGCTCCTCAATAGGGAGGATTTATCTAGGTGGATCTTTAGATACAATGGCATGGAAAAGCTCAGAAATCAAAGTGATCAAAATGAATTCAAATCAGGACCAGAACATAGATCTCGTCATCCTGATTCCAATGACATCAACAATACTTCAATCTGAGTTCGAATGATGAAGCTATTGCGAAAGGAAGGTTGTTTTGTTCCTTAAGAAGATGAGGATTTTCCTTTAAAAATGAGTTTTGAGCCTTAAAGAAAAAATCACAATCAGAGGATTCATGGAGGCGGACTTAAGAAAGGCATTGTGGAACCCCCGATCACCGATCTCTGATTAAAATGGATCGGCGACCAGAGGGAAATCAGGTCGGAAGAAGATAGGTATTATATATATATATATATATATATATATATATATATATATATATATATATATATATATATATATATATATATATATATCGGCGATATCGGTGCAGGTAGAGCGATCGGTCATAAAATCGATCAGCGGTTATCGGGACACTGTGGTGATATATGAGCGAGATGTTGATGTGATTGACTGACGTTGATATCGGCGATCTACAGTCGGCAATCCCCGAGTAACAGGACTATTACACCCCTGATATGCCGATTACGCTCTCGGGCTCAGACTCGATAAGAACATAGGTCCGATTTAATAATTTTTGAAGTCCGGGCTTGAAGATTTTGGTCGAATTTTAGTGTTTTTCGAGATTTTTGGGTATTGTTCGTTTCAACGATAAAGAGGCCATTTTAACAAGCAGTTGTGCCTATCAATCCTTCCATGCCACCGGCCTCTATTATGAACCAGAAAACCCCAATTTAAATGGGATTCTATCCAAAAACCCATTATAAAAACACGATAGATGGAAAGAGCACGAGAGGAGGCATTTTGTAGAACGTTGTTTCGTTTGGCAGGAGGCCGAGAGTGCATTTTGTCTGTTTGGGACAAGTTTCAGATGTTTTCAACCCCTTTCAGTGCCACAGATGCTTTGATGCTGCCCACTTCTCCATATGAGGTCTCCATTTCACATCCATTTGTCCGAATGGAGGTATAAGCCTCTTTTATGCAGTTGATGATTGTAGTTCTTTTCTTTCATGCCATTTAATATAAAGGCCTCCCCATTGTTGAGCTGGGCCCAGAGACGTAGTCCAAATTGGACGAACTCCGTTATCAAACTTTGGTGTCTTCTTTTTGTTCCTTTTATGTGTTACCTTCTTCTTTTACTGTGTGCACATCAAATTTTGGTGTTAAGCTACAATTTTGGATGTGATTCTTTTCATACATCTATAAGTGAAAGTACCCTGGATCACATTGTCTCTGAGATTCTAGAGTGAGTGTAAGTGCTAATGAACACCAGATAGATAAATATCAATAAAGCTATTGTAGTTTGTGAATTTAATATTTGTAATGTAAATATTAAGGGAGAGACTTAGAATATTGCTTACATGTTTATTACAGGTTCAAGTAATTGAGAGTTTCCATGCTACTAGTTTTAGCTAATTAAATCTATTTTCTTAGGATCTAGATTGTTAGAATTTTGTAATGTATAACCTATATCTAACCTCCACTTGTCTATGAATTATAGGGTGATTTCTATTTTGGTGTGTGAACAATGTTCACTCTCTCATTTTTCTAGGTAATTTAATTTTTTTTTTCTCTTTTTTCTTTTTTCTTTTAAGGTATATTAATGTTTATATTAAATGTATATGTTAAAACGTCCTTTTTATATGTGTAAAAATATTTACTTATTTTTTGTTTTTATATATATTTGGTTATGATATGATAATATTATTGTTGATAATGTTAGGAAAAATACTTTGGGGGGGATGGGGGGGCGGGGCGGGGCGGCAGGGGGCAGCGTGTGAATCAATATTTAAAAAGTATTAAACTTTTCAATTTCATATCCACATTTATGTATGCGTTTTACTGAAGGGAACTCGTGTGTGTGCATGACTGTTATGAAGACAACTAGCATATATCCAATAAACTTACTTTTCAGTTAATGCATCATCTGTTTAACTTGAGCCAGTGTATTAGTACCTTATTAAACATTAAGTAAATAGTAACCATGTGCAGTAAGAATAAAATAGATCATCACAGATAAGAAACACATGAAAACCAAGATTTTTAGGTGGAAAACGAATGTGGGAAAAAAATAACCACCATTGTTGCCATCTTTGTCTTCTTTTTATTATAAAGGAAAAAATCTTACAATCTTGTACTGGCACAGACTCATACCAGTACGCAGATGCCCTCTTGCAAAAGGCTACAACCTTCTCTCATTCTCTAGCACCCACTGGAAGGGAGCTCCAACCCACTAATATCATTTATTAGCACCCACCAGAAGGGAGCTCCCAGCCCCTGATCTGATTTACCAGCTACCACTGCAAGGAAGGTTCATCTTCCTGACTGAAGGTTCCAACCCTCAACACTTCCATGGACCTCCTTTTATAAGTTTTCATACTGGGTCCACCTGATACAACACATCACAACTTGTAGGCCACGTTTCATCAAATCCCCAGACTAGACCACTATCATCATTTAAGCCCAAAACTAATTATCAAAACTAAAATTCATCACTACAACAAATCACTCAATCATCAACTGATACAACCAGTCTCTGAATCAATTGGATCAACTGAAACCCAAATAAATCAACTTATTATAAAATAACCAGATCAATTAGACCACTATAACCAAAATACTAATATTGATCCCAAACACTGCATCAACTTACTGAATCAATTGAAAGCCCTGATCAATATACTATTAGAATCTATACAGTATTTTACTATAGCAAACCCGCGTGTACACGTGACTTTCTTGAAGCATACCCACGTACAGATCTTAAAGTATTGAACCCTAAATCATTTTCATTCTGAAATAAACTCCGAGTCACCCACAAAACCACTGAATCATTCTGAAATAATCATAGAACCATCATTGATCTTCAATCACATACAAATAATAGCATCATCATTCTTCAACATATCAATCCTCAATCAAAACATCACTATTAAGCCCAAATCATCAAGTAAGACTTTTGATTGATAAACAACAGAAACACAACAAGATTGATTAAACTGATCAAACATCTTTTCTAGTAAAATTCTACATGTATACATTTCAAGAATCAAATCCACATACAGATCTGAGTAGATACATGACTTACGAGTGTTAAACCCACGTGCGTACACACCTTTCAGGTTATCAAACCCACACACATATATGCAGTTACTGGCAAAAACCTTTGCTGCATAATAGAACTTCAGATATACCCAGATCTCGACATACACATAAAAATCACACGTTAAGACACTATCATCACTGATCAAATCAACCCATAATCAAAACTTTCATCTCAGATCTATTGGATCTGATCCATCATCAAATTCTTGGGTGCATACTTAGCTTTAGATCAAACAAATCAAATAAAATCCCATTACATGCACACTTGCTTTAGATCTAACTATTCATGAAATATTCATCACTTGCACACCCACTTAGTACTTTGATCTTCATATCCTTATATAGCTTAGCCCTTATTCAATACCATAGGTCAAAACCATACTAGTGCCAAGGGTATTCATGGATGGAATCAAATATCTGTGGCTGGGATCAATACCATGGTAAAGACCCTTGGTATTTGGAATACCATGGTGTGGAAATTGTACGCGCCTTTCCTTCTTCATACCTGCATGTGTATGCGACTTTTCTCCACAGAACCTGTGTATACTTCTTGAAAATACATCTTTATCATTCCTTTGTCTCTGAACTGCTATGCCTTTGACCAACCTCTCTTTCACATGTACACACATCCTATTGACATCTTCATCAAGTAGGATTCCATCAAAGGACAACTCATCAAGTAGGTTGCTATCAAGGACAACACATTAGTCATAATTCCAATAATCTCCCCCTTTGGACTTGATGGCAACCACTTTGGTGTTTGGTCACCACCACCTGTAAATACATTTAAAACACATCAAACTAAGCACCAAACTTTTCAAACACCAAGTTACTCTCCCACTTTTACATAAAGGGAAAAGGGCTGACCAATGTTGAATGAGGGCTTCTCTCTTGACCGATGTAGATATGAAATGTTGAGTATGAACACAGATTACTGATAATGCTCCCCCATAGCACATGCTGAAATTTATGAAGGATGTGCAATGAATTACATGACTCTATGACTCAACTGAATATGACTTCTCCTATCACCAAGGACTCAAACTTACATCAATCATCCATTCATAGTGGGTTTACATATTTGACTTCATTAATACATCAACCACCAAATCACAGTGGGGTTACAAATTACATCATATGCCAAAAAAGACTTGACCACAATAGTCCATACATGACTAAATTTGACAATGATTACATCATATGTCTTTACATGACCTTTACATAAAATAACAGATATGACATTAGAATCAAGACAAAATACCTCAATAAGACCATGATAGTCATAAGCAACTATGATATACCGTATAACATTTGTTATCAATATCATGAACAACAACATTCATCATTAATCAAGAACTTCAACAACAAAAGAAACATCACCATCATTATGTACCAAGGAAGTATAATGCCAACAATGAATTATTAGAAGCATAGCAAATGCTCCCACCTGAACCTGTACCAAATATGCAAACTGTACTCAACCAATTCTAAAAACAGCAAGCAAAAATTAGAGCTTGTTTCTTCATTATAGAAAAATATATGTGATTGTTCAGTTCAGAACTCGCTTATATACACGACTTGTATTCATAGGGTCCATGTACAAAAAGTAAAATACAGAAACTTCTTAAATTCATCTCCCCCTAAGAATGTACTGTTTGTACCGGTTCACTGTTATGACATCAGTTGCATTGTCAGTAATGTAAGCAATCATGAATATCAGAATAGTCATGGGAATCATCATCAAGAAAAAACATCTATTACTCCCTTTGAGATTATATATCATTGATCCTAAGGACTTGATAATCATCTTCTGTTCTTATGAGGTCATGTACCTCACATCACTTCTGCAATAACTATGAGAAGTAATCTTCTGAAACAATGGACTGCAGTAGGGTCAATCTTCTCTACATTTATCAATGATCTTCCTTCTTCCTCCAAATATGTTTGCACTTTCTACCCATGTGTTGGAACTTATCCCATCTCCTGGTTCTGTTCTACATACTAGACCTGCAATCAGTAATTGGTTCTTTCTTTAAGTTCCTTGGTTGTTGTATCCTTTTCATTCACTTTATTTCTTACTGATGTTACTTCATCCTGAAACCTTTAACATTGATCTTCCTTTTCGTTGTACTGCTTCAAGTCCTTCACAGTAATTGGTTCTTTCTTTAAGTTCCTTGGTTGTTGTATCCTTTTCATTCACTTTATTTCTTACTGATGTTACTTCATCCTGCAACCTTTAACATTGATCTTCCTTTTCGTTGTACTGCTTCCTTATTTTGTTTCCCTCTTGCAACTGAGTATTTAGCCTGGCAATCTCTTCTTTGTAGGTATAGTCCCTTTTATCAAATAGATTTTTTTGATCTCTGATTTTATCTGTGAGCCTTTTAACCACTACTTATAGGGCCATTAAATTTCTTTCCCTTTTACCCATAAGAGAGAATTCAGTTGATTCATTGTCATATTCATTATCTTCAATATTACATAATCAAGAAAATGGATCACAAGTGGAACAAAAACTAGTACCTAATAATTATTTCACTTTATCATCTTCATTCTTGATCAATACAAAGTGGGGTGCTTTTGAATTTGATTATTTGCTTCCATCTATTAGTGCATATGCTATAAAATCTTCATTATCCTAGTTTCCTTGAGCTATCTTCTTCCTTTGATGATCTGGATTTAAACAAGAATGCAACAAATTACAGAGATAACCATAAAAACAGAGATGCAATGGAAATAATACTTCATTTCATTAATGTAAAATATGGAAATATGCTTACAAACAGAAATGGAAATAAACCAGCGAGGGCAATGGTAGCTTATCGCTGAGAAGAGATGTGGTGGCTACATGCCTCCGAACTGTGTTAAAATGAGTTTCAAAGGCCTATTTATTGTTTAGAAACAATGGAAAACCCTTAACATCCAAAAATCGAACCCTAGAAGATGAAACGCCAAATTGTGGGCCCCGTTTGGGTAAATTGGTACATCAACTTCCTAGGGTCGTAACTTTGGCACTCGATCTCCGTTTGAAATGTACAATAGCTAATTAGAAAGATCTATCTGAGAACTATAACTTTGGGAAGAGAAACATGGGTCCAGGGATCCATGTTGCTCCTAGATTTCCCAAAGAACGTCATTTAGGACCCGAAAAACTACTAAAAATAGTAAACTGTGCTACAATTAAGGAAACTGAGAAGTAGAAAGAAAAAATGGTGGGGGTCCAAGTGGGCTTGGAATGTGGCCACCAATATCCACCTGGATCATTCCTCTCCCCTTGGGAAGCAATGGTCCCCATTGTGTTGAGTTCCTCCATCCGCTTCGGAAGTTCAGGACTCGAAAAACTGCTAAAAATAGTAAACTGTGCTACAATTAAGGAAAATGAGAAGCAGAAAGAAACAATGGTGGGGGTCCAAGTGGACTTGGCACGTGGCCACCAATATCCACCTGGATCATTCCTCTCCCCTTAGGAAGCAATGGTCCCCATTGCGTTGAGTTCCTCCATCTTTTGGACTTTGTCCCTGATGAGCTATTCTACAATCTCTGATGTGTCCAGGAATGGTGGGAAGCATGTAGAGGGCGGTCCACATTGAACACTCGGTGCAAGCGAAGGAATGGGGGAATGTTGTGCTCCAAAGCATTGTTTCCCACAGCCTTGTTAATGGTGTAAGGACCATGTCGGAGTGGTCTGAGCTTCTGATGGGTTCCAGTAAGGTGTTTTTTTTGCAAATATAACCAAACTTTTTCGCCCACCTGAGACTTGTGTGGTGCCCTTGTGGGTGAGGAGAAGTTGTTCCTATGTTTTTTCATGACCGTGTCCCTTTTTTGCTACTGCTGCGTGGATTAACCCTTTGCGGGGGTCATGGATGTGGCAACAATCTTCCCCTTACTTTGGGAGTGAACCAAACATAAAATAAATTTCCTAGTCTGTGAGATGAGCTTGTTGCCTCTCTTAGCAGCGATAAAAGAGGTGGCGATAAGTGGGGCTACCTTCGGTATCTTGTATAATGATTACCCAAAGCAATAATAACAGTGCGAGGCCTTGACTCATACACAACATGTCGCCTCCACAAGTATGGTTTGCCTAATAATACATCACAAACATCCAAAGGTGTAACATCACACAATACCTCGTCTGTGAAGGGTTTGATGCTGTAGGGAAGGCAGCACTGCTGGCGGACTCGGAGATCTCGTCCTTGGTGAAGCCACCTGATACTATACGGCTACGGATGTGGTGTAGTTGGTAGGCCCAACCGCTTCATGAAATCTGCTGAAATGAGGTTCTTTTGGCTCCCACTGTCAACAATGAATTGCAGCGGTGAACCCTTCACCCACATCTATGAGTGGAAAATACACCCCCCTTCCTCAGGATCTTCAGGCTCATTCTTCTGGATCTTGGTGGTGGCAACAGTGGCATTGGGCTCCACATCAATGATCTGCTTCCCTTTACCATTCCCCTTATCGAGTTCTGACTCAGGGTTGGAACATTCATTGGATTTGGAAGCCTTCAACTCGGCCACCAGCAACTACCTAGTCCGACACTCACTTGTGTTATGAGTGTGACTCTTGTGGAACTCACACCACTTTCATGTGTCCTTCTTCGACTTCGTGGTGTTGTTATTTTCTTGCGACTTCGATAGGTTGTCTTGGGTCACCCCGCCTTGGCTTTGTCCTTTGGTCTTCGGATTCGCAGATCCAAAGTCTCTCTTCTTCTGTTTGAACTTCTGCTCGATTTTGACAGCGTATTGATACGCTGTGTCGAGCCAAGAAATGTTCAAGAACTCCAACTCTGCTTGGATGTACCTGTGTAGGCAGCCGCGGTATTTGAGTACCAGATGTAGCTCATAATCCTTGATACCCAACTGTGTGCGAAGGATATGAAAAATGTTTGTGAATTATGGCATAGCTTGGTCCCTTCCTTGTCGCAGCGTGGTCCTTTTTATGTATTTGTCCTCATAGCTTTTGACAGGATAACACTGCTCCTTGATGGTGTCCCGGAAGGAATCCCAAGCGGGTGTGGCTAAAAATAGTGAGCCCTTACCTTCATCCTTATGCTCGCAGTAGGTTTCCCAACAGTCCTTGACATGGGGGGTTTCTTTGAGAAGAGCGGAAATAATATTTTCCCGACTGGAAAAATCATGAACAGAAAAATAACCCTCTAGCAGATTTAACCATTTATCTATGACATTTGCGTCTATTTGACCCTCGAATATGGGGATTTAAAAATTAACTTGTACCTTAAATGGTGTGGTGTTTCCAGAGTAGCTGTTGGAAGTTGATGTGTCGCCTCTGGGTAGCCGTTGAAGAATTTGGGCAAATCTGTTCATCATCGCTCCTTTGCTGCTCGAGGGCTTCTTCGAGCAAGATTTTGATAGGATCTCCTGTCCCCTCATCTTTCTTGTCATCCTCCATGGGAGGCCATCGGGATTTGTGAGGCTGGTCTTGCAAAGGTTCAACCAATTCAAGCCCTAACTCCTTATATCCCGACCTCGTTGGGGACATGCAAAGAAAAACAGACCGCTCTGATACCACTGATCAGATTTAAACAAAAATGCAACAAATTACAGAGATAACCATAAACACAGAGATGCAGTGGAAATAATACTTCATTTCATTAATGTAAAATACTGAAATATGCTTACAAACAGAAATGAAAATAAACCAGCTAGGGCAATGGTAGCTTATCTTTGAGAAGAGATGTGGCGGCTACATGCCTCTAAATTGTGTTACAATGAGGCTCCAAGGCCTATTTATTGTTGAAAAACAATGGAAAACCATTAACATCCAAAAACCTAACCCTATAAGATGAAACGCAAAATTGTGGGCCCGATTTGGGTAAATTGGTACATCAACTTCTTGGGGTCATAACTTTGGCACCTGATCTCCATTTGATGCGTACAATAGCTCATTAGAAATATCTATTGAGAAATATAACTTTGGGAAGAGAAACATAGGTCCATGGACGCATGTTGCTCCCAGATTTCCCAAAAACATCGTTTAGGGCCTCAAAATGGCTCCGGAAGTTCAGGACCCAAAAAAATGCTAAAAATAGTAAATTGTGCTACAATGAAGGAAACTAATAAGCTGAAAGAAACAATGTGTGGGGGATACCATATAGTAAACAATTGTTTTAACTTGAGCCAGTGTATCAATACCTTATTAAAAATGAATTAAACAATAACCATGTGCAATAAGAACAAAATAAACCATTACACATAAGAAACACATGAACGCTATGATTTTTAGGTGGAAACCCAATGTGGGAAAAAACAAACTACCATTGTTGTCATCTTTTTTGTCTTTTTATTATAATGAAAAACTTCTTACAATCTTGTACTGGTGCAGACCCATACCAGTATGTAGGCACCCACCTGCAAAAGGATACAACCTTCTCTTGTTCTCCAGCACCCACTGGAAGGGAGCTCCAACCCCCTGATTTCGTTTATCGGCACCCACTGGAAGGGAGCTCCTACCCCTAACCTGATTTACCAGCTACCACTGGAAGGAAGCTTAGAATTCCTCAGTAAAGGCTCCAACCCTCAACACTTTTGTTGACCACATTTCATAAATTTTCATACTGGATCCACCTGATACAACACATCACAACTTGTAGGCCATGTTTAATCAAATTTTTAGACTGGACCCACTATCATCATTTAAGCCCAAAACCAGTTATCAAAGCTGAAACTGATCACTGCAATAAAACACTCAACCATCAACCAATACAACCAGTCTTTGAATCAACTGGATCAACTGAAACCTAAATCAATCAACTTATTCTAAAACAACCAGATTCGTTGGATCGCTGTAAACATAATACTAATATTGATCCCAAACACTGCATCAACTTACTGAATCAACTGAAAGCCCTGATCAGTACACTATCAAAATATATACGCTACTTTACTGTAGCAAACTCGCCTGTACACACGACTTCCTTGAAGCATACCCGCATACAGATCTTAAAGTTTTGAACCCTGAAAGTGAATCACTATCATTTTGAAATAAACTCCAAGTCACAAACACAACCACTAAATCATTCTAAAATAATCATAGAACCATCATTGATCTTTAATCACATACAACTAGTTGCATCATCATTTTTCAACATATCAATCCTTAATCAAAACATCATTATTAAACACATATCGTTAAGTAAGACTTCAATGACAGACAACAGAAACACAACAAGACTGATTAAACTGATCATACATCTTTTCCAGCAAAACCCTAGCTTATATACACACTTTCCTCAAAACATTTCCGCGTGTATACATTATTTTCAAGAATCAAACCCCCATACCAAGGATAATTTTAGGGGCGAATGTTCGCCTTTTGGCGAAATTAAGGGGTTTTAAATTTTTAGTGGGCGAATATTTTGTATCATAGTACATTTTTACAAATCACCTCAAATAGCCCACCTTATTTTAAGGGAGAGGGTAAAAAAGGTAAATTTAGCCCTTGAAATTAGGAGTTACAACCTTCCATTCGCCCATTTTCAAGAATAGGTTTTATTTAAGTGAATCCATTCGCCCATTTTCAAGAATAGGTTTTATTTAAGTGAATTCTATGGGCCAAATACCATATTTATAAAAGAGGTATGGTAAATTAATAAAAATATAAATAAATGAGAGGTATGGTAAATAAATAAAACATTTTTTATATTTACTCCATAAGTCACTTGGTGTAAACAAATAAAAATATAAGTAAAGTGGAGGTATGGTAAATAAATAAAGCGTCTTTTTATACTTACTCAAAAGGTATGGTAAATAAATAAAAATATAAATAAACTAGACGTATGGTAAATAAATAAAACCTCTTTTTATATTTAGTCCATAACCCTCGTTCTATTTATGAAGGCTCAAGAAAGAGGTTTTATTTAAGTGAATCCTATGGGCCAAATACCATATTTGTAACAGAGGTATGGTAAATTAATAAAAATATAAATAAACAAGAGGTATGGTAAACAAATAAAACATTTTTTTATATTTACTCCATAAGTCACCTTATATTTACGAACACTCAAAAAATGGGTTATATTTAGGTGAAACCTATGGACAAAATACTATGGGACAAATACCATGGACTAGATTGTTTTTAATACCATGCAAAAAACCATTATTAACCCTAATATTAGAATTAATAAAAATAAAAATGGCACATGGTATTGACCCATGGTATTCACCAAAATGGCACATGGTATTGACCCATGGTATTCACCTGGAATGTAGGCTATTTAAATGGGGGAATTAATTAAACCAGCATAGATCCATCTCTAGATCTACTAACCCCGAGAGGTATCAAATATTGTGATATGCAAACTAGCATAGAGTGAAAAAATATTTGATCCTCTTGGGGCTTGGTCAAGAGTAAAAATGGATGTTGTAATTTAATGTAGGTTAAACATTTTAGCTTGGTTAAAATAAAAAATAAAATAAAAATCAACTATTAATTTTATTAATTTTTATAAATTACTAATAGTAATTTTTAAGCTCCAAGTTTTCGCCATGCCTGGTGAGAGATTCGCCAAAAAATTATATATACATATTATATTATTGATAAAATCGCCTTCCATTTTTCCTATATACCATGGAGATTCGCCCATTTATTATATTTATAAATTTAGGGGGGGTTCTTAAAATTTTCCCCGCCGCATACAGATTTGAATAGATACGCAACTTACCAACGTTAAACTTGCAAGTGTACGCGCCTTTCAGGTTATCAAACCTGTGTACAGATCTACAATCACTGGCATAAACCTTTGTTGCATAACAAAACTTCACACATACCGAGATCTTGGCATACATAGAAAAATCCAACGTAATATTACAACTAATAAAATAACCATATATTTTAGTCACTAACAAATCATGTATAAGTTATTTTAGAACACTATAATAAAATATATAGATTAACAAGAGTATAAATTTAGAACATTTTAATGAAATCACTTTTTAATTTAATCACGAGAATAAATTATGAAGAATGAATTCATATTTCAACACATAAAATTAACAACAAAATGGTTCTGCAAACAATACATAATCACTATTAACAAAATACTTATATATACCAATTAGTAAAATTAGTAAAATATAAATGGCATGGATTCTAAATTTTAACGATAACTTGAATTCAATATTTAAAAAAATACCTAAACAACCAAATTATTTTAACTAACCAGTTAAACTGTTTATCTAGATTTATTGTGTTTATTATTATCTTTTAATATTTAAAAAGTAGTTACCATTATGAGAAATGTATTCCCTGTCGAAACATACACATTAGGTTATGTTTTATATGTTTTAATCAACTAAAAGTTTTAATTTTCATGTTAAAAGTAATATAGTTATGAGAAATATATTCCTTATCAAAAGATATCTAATATAGATTTCTAAAATTGTTAATTTCAAATACATATTTTATTTAATTTTTTGAATTATTTAAAAATGGATGTTTAATTTTAATTATTAATAATAATTATTTTAATATTTTTTTTTTTTAATTAAAAAATATTAAAAAAAAACTTCAAAATAGTTTTTATTTTTATTTATTTTATTTTTGATTTATTTATTTATTTTTCTAAAAAAATATATAACATATTTTTAATTATTTAAAAATTAATGTTTAATGCTTAATTAATAATAATAATGTTAATAATAATTATATTAATATTTTTTGGCTTTTTAATAAAAATTATATCTCAAAAAGCCTTCGAATAGTTTCTATTTTTATTTAATATATATTTTCCCCAAAGTATATAATATATCTTCAAAGTTTATAAATTTAAAGTATATATTTTATCTCAATTTTATAATTTCTTTTATCATTAAAATATAAAATTATTTATTTAATTTTTAAATTTTATTATAATTTGAATAACTCAATAATTATATTGATAAATTTCTAAATTTTTGAAAAAAGAAATTGAATATATATTTTATTTTATATTTAAGATTTTTTTTTGTCATTCAAAATTAAAATTATTTTAATTTTATTATTAAAGTTAAATTATTAATAGTAGCCATGTTAATAAATTTTTTTTTTCCTCTCTTAGATTAATAACTTTGACTATAAATAAATCATTTAATATTTGCTGGTTTTTTTTATTTTTTTTTAAATAAAATTTAATCTATTTTTATGAATAACTTTTTATATTTGTTTATTTTAAAAGAGGATTTCTAAAATTTTAATTTAATTATTATTAATTTAATAAACATGCTTATTTTGAAATAGAGTTTTCATAATTTTATTTTAATTATTAATAATAAAAAATATGGATAGTAAAAATTTAATATCCATGGAATATTTTAGAATATTCATAGTAGTAGTAACAATGGAAAGGTTTATCTCAAAATCAGTTATGCATTTTTTGGTTCTTTTAATTAAATAATTTTAAAAAATGTCATATGAACATGTGCCATATCAGTATGAGTTATAGTTTTTTGGGCATATAGTATTAAAGCCATGGTATTGGTAGATAGTATTGTAACAAAACATTTAGAGGTTAATAATCTCTATAGTAAAGTGGAGGTGAATCTCCACAATTAAAAATATTGTTACATGTATTTTTAAATGTGAAGATAATGATGATGGCTAGTATCTATTAAGATCAATATGGTTTATTGGACCTTAAGAAACTAAGATATTAATTGAGATTTTTAAAATTTTATTTCTATGATCGCAAAGAAGGGAGAGAATTGTTGCTAACTTAACAAATCAAGAAGGTTGGTAGCATGGAAAAGATTTTGAAAATTAGACGTATGAGGTATGAAATCTGAGAAAAAATAATTTTCATCAATTCTCTTAATAGGGTGACAAACATTAATTCTTTTTATAATTAAAAATAATAATTTAAAATAAATAGAAAAATTTTAGCTCTAATATTGAGTAAACAATTGATTTCCAATTCTATTAAAAATAATAATAATAATTATAATTATTTAAAATAAAATTATAATTTAATTTATTTTTATACTTTTATAATATAAAAAATATTATAATTTTTTTTTTATCCCTATCAGCATTTATCAACTACCCAATCTATATCCATACGTTAATTAGTAGTACATCTTTAAATTTTTTATTAATAACTTCGCATTTTTGGAAGGAATTTTTTTTATATATATATATATATATATATATATATATATATATATATATATATATATATATATATATATATATATATATATATATATTCCCAATGGTAAGTAAATCAGTAAGTACTCAAATACACTCGAGGAGGCATTGCTGTTCTCTGTGAGCGGGTATACATGTTGGAAAACATAAAACATGGGCGTCGGGTCCCAGTCTGACCCAATTTCAGAGCAAAGATGCAAAACAACTTTACTTTTTAATCACTAACCTCGGAATATATTTCAATATAAGAGATATGAGGAATTATTAGAGAGTCTGTCCATATTATTATAACTAGCGTTTGCACCAGATGTTGCAAAGGAAACGCCGTAAGGCATAAATTGAAGAACACAAATACAACAAAAGAATACTTTGATAAAGAATAAGAATATATTGAACGCTCAAATCAATGCCCCATTAACTAGAACCACTTAGTAGACATATCTATCAACATTAGGATTATACACAATGATCAAGAAATTTCCCATATACAAACAACACCTTCCACAACAACCTTTTGTCACATCCACATTTTAAAAAATGCCTTGGAACGTGATTGGAATCTCCCATATTGCCTTCTTCATTATGCAGATGAATCTTCCATATTGCTATTTTCATCATGAATATTGTTAGTTCATTGTTGTAAAGTGTTAGTGTGTTAAATTCAATACTATAAGTTCAACAAGCGAGAAACATTCCTCAATTAGCATAATATGCATTTTCTCTCAACCATGCATAAAATGAATTGTTAAAGAACAAGATATCATTTTAGTTTTGTATTCTAGGAATATACTAAAGCTTTAGGAAGCTTGATAAAAGAGTTGTATACAATAAATTGAAGAATTTGAAAAGGATGACTAAAGAATTTGAGAAGGAACAATTGTGTACATTAAGAGATCAACTAAAGAATTAAAATTTGAACATTAGATGAAATGAGTATTTAAATTAGAACTTCTCATAAAAGTTCTTAACTTGTGAGGTAGGATATCAAATTTCAACCCTACATAGAATGACCTTGTTTAATAATAAAATACCATTTTAGTTTTCCAACCCAGGAACATATTAAGGTTCTTAGGAAGCTTATAAAACAATTATGTACTTTAAGAGATCCTTGAAGAATTTGAGAAGGACAAAAAGAGCAAGTTGTTCCACATAAATGTCAGTTACTTTATGTATAGAGTTTCCAACATGATAGGAAACATGTATGTACAGAGTTTCTCTTTTGTGGTTTCTTCAATTATTTCAAGGATTAGCTCTCAAAATAACTAAACTATTGTAACAAATTTACTTCAAAAGAATTGAATAAGAAACACAATAATTCACAAAAATACAATCATAACACACATAAACACATTGAATTGTTTATTCCATCTAGTTCAATGTGAATTTAGACATGGAGGTTTTCAACTAAAGATAAATATACTATTCCATTGAGACTTCAAGCCAACAACAACTTAACTCCACATTCTATTCTAGGAGAAAATCTTGTTGGAGAGAATCTCTCATATCCAACTAAGATTCAACAACCTCCACAATAATAGACAAGGCATATATGTGTAGATAATGAGGAATACTCATTAGGCACACCAACAACGACTATTGAAAAATAATAAACCAGCTAGCGAGCACTAGAGTCATATTTTCTAAGAAAACGAAGATTGTCATTCAATATTTCATAATTTAAGCTGCCGTGATTTTGCTTGTGACAAACATGAAGCGCCGAAGCTCCTATTTTGAAGTATACGACTCATAAAGTTTGTTTCAAATATCACTTTAAGACTAGGATGCCTCTAGAATAAAAAAATATAATATTGAAC
Organism: Pinus tabuliformis; assembly: GCA_031772625.1. NCBI lineage: Eukaryota > Viridiplantae > Streptophyta > Pinopsida > Pinales > Pinaceae > Pinus > Pinus tabuliformis. Next base: position 1,207,719,238 of record CM062807.1, on the reverse strand, counting down.
AATTTGTAAGGGTCCAAAGAACAATTTGGAGATAGCTAGTGAAATTTTAGAAAATTCCAATATGGTGATGATGATAAAGATAATGAAAAAAAGAACATCCATTAACACTTATATGATCTATCCTAACTTAAAAAAAAAAAAAAAAAAAAAAAAAAAAAACAATTGAGATTTTTTAATACATTGTTTCCTACCATAAACATCATATATTAAATGCTATAAAAGCATTTTTGGAAGTGAATATAAACATAAATATCAAATTTGTATAAGAAAATCATGCCTAAAATATACCGCATTGTTTTCATAAAATTGAGTTTCAATTCTTGGTTCTATGAGACGTTCATAGGAGTGTAGGTGTTGAGTAGAATTTGAGATTCAAGTATTGATTCCTTGCTTTCCCGCCTCTGCAGAAAACTCTTGTACCAATGAGCAGATAGTTTGGGATAACGCTTCAAATTGTCATTGAAGTCCACATAATGAAGACCAAAACACCAAGTGTAACTACTCAAAACTTCAAAGTCATTTAAGTCCACATAATGAAGACCAAATTGCCAAGTGTAACCACTCAAAACTTCAAAGTCATCTAGGAAAGACCATATAAAGTATCCACAGATGTCTGACCCATTTCTGCCACAATGAATAAACGTTTTATTTCTGAGAGATATTCATCATTTCACAAATTCCTGCCACAATGAATAAACGTTTTATGTTTCAGAAATGGTATACCTTATTGCTGCAAGCACATACTGAAGGACCTCTTGATGGAGATCCATCCTAAATTGGTCATTCAAAGCCTCAGAAAGGGGAATAGAAGAATTATTAGGCTCTGAAAATCCTGTCCAGACATGAAAGCTGATATTGTAAGTCCAAAACAGATAATTAGATGGTCAATGATCAAAAAGTGTAGCACCAATCTGCGTATATTTTCTTGAACCTGCATAAATCTTAAGTGTACAGAGAGCTCTCATTGAGGACCTGAAAACCTAACTTGTGGTAGAGGAATAACATAAGAAGAGTGCCCACCATTTTCATGCACAATAATAGGAGTATTATGGGAACGGTCCTCAATATATTCAAGCACTGCCTGCATGCTTTGTGGTACAACTGGCATACCCAAAAATGATCTCTGCCACAAATTTCAGCATGAGGTAAATATTTTTTTGTCAGGATATAAACATACTTAGAACATACTGTTTAAAATTTATAAAAAGTTTAGTCGAATTTTTGGATTCTATTTGTCTCTCAGTTTAGAATTATGTTTCTAAATTAAGGCAAAATTTAAATCCAAAATTTCTATCGAACTGTAAAAATCTACATACTCATATTTATAAAAAGCTCCTGCTAGAAAGAAAAAGAAACATATAATTATAATAGAACATGTGATTCTTCAAAATCTTCTTACGGAATTCCATCTTGTTCCACTGCATTCATCAAGCAATGCAAAACAGCCATAAAATGTTCTTAATACCAATATTCTTGCAATGTATCACATTTAAATTTAAAATAACACATTTGAATTTAAAATAACATAAAACTTCAATGGATCAAAACCATTTTCCTTTATGATTTGAAGACAGTAACGTTATTCTTCATAGATTTAAGGAGGCCAAGTTGAAAGGGTGACAAACATTATTTTTTTTTTATAATTAAAAATAATAATTTAAAATAAATAAAATTTTTTTAGCTCTAATAATTGGATAAATATCTAATTTCCAATTTTGTGAATTTAAAATTAATAATAATAATTATAATTATTTAAAATAAAATTATATTTTTTTTTATAATTTTATAATATAAAAAATATTATAAAATTTAATTTTTTTATCCCTATCAGCATTTATCAACTACTCAATCTATATCCATACGTGTTAATTAGTAGTACATCTTTAAATTTTTTACTAATAACTTGGCATTCGCATTTTTGGAAGGAATTTTGATATATATATATATATATATATATATACCCAGTGGTAAGTAAATCAGTAAGTACTCAAATACACTGGAGGAGGCATTGCTGTTCTCTGTGAGCAGGCATACATGTTGGAAAACATAAAACATGGGCGTCGGGTCCCAGTCTGACCCAATTTCACAGCAAAGATGCAAAACAGCTTTACTTTTTAATCACTAACCTCGGGATATCTTTCAATATAAGAGATACGAGGAATTATTAGAGAGTCTGTCCATATTATTATAATGAATGCACGCCACTGCTCCCAACACACGATGAGGAGTTCTGCACTTCTCCATAGTCACGAACCACACGTGCTATTGCATTGGAACGAGGAGGCAGCTTCGGAATTGAGATCAAATTGAAAGTGGTTTCATAATAAACATATATATATATATATTAATTAATTAATTGGATTGAGTTAAAAATGATATTAATTTAATTTATTTTTTAAAATATATTTTAATTAATTAAAAGTGTTTGATTAGTGAAAATTTTGTTTTGAAAATGATTAGTCAAGAATTCGTTTTGAAAATTAAAATTAAATTAATGATATAAAATTTAGAGTTGTTCTTTTATTAAGAGTGGGAGTTTGTTTGTTTGTTTGTTTTTTTATTTTTATAGATTACTAGTAGATTATTAGAATGATGTGGGTGTTTTTAAATAAAGATGATAGTTTACCTTGTATTTACAACTAATTATTAAAAATGGTTACCCTTCATGTGAATTGATGAAAATCACTTGTTTATTACAAAAACTTAATTTCAACATCCATAATCATATTAAAAAAATAAAGCACCACTATTACATATAAATTAAAATCAAATCCACATTATTATTATTATTTATTTTATTTTTATTGTTTTTTATGTTTGTGAAAATCTTTTTTATTTTAGAAACATTAAATTTTCTTTAAAACTAAATTTTTTGATTTATGAAATTAAAAATGAAAAAAAGAAAAGTGTTGACATAGATAAATAGATGCCTATAAGCCCCAGGATCAACATATTACTAGAGTTAGAGTTAATCTAACTGTGATTAGGTTAACTTAACAGCATACCTTTTAAAGTTGATGTTATCATGCTCATATTTAGGTCCAAAAAAGGCCCTTATATGACTATGCAAAGTGGGCAATGCTCATCATTCTTTCCATAAGTCATTGTTATTCAAAAAACATACCAACATGGCTCCATGGGGCTTGAGAACCATTTATATGAAAGGTTTTGCTCGACCAAAGTCTATCTAACTCATAGCACAACAATGCCAATCAAATTATGAGGCCTTATAGGCATAAGACCATGTGGGATGCGTAGCCAAATTATTAGTTCTTGGTATTCCATTATTAGCACACACTTAGACTTGTTTCACAATTTTTAGAAAAGTTCTATCTGACAATTATTAATTACAAGCAAATGAAAGAATCATCGTGCATTAAACACAATCAAAGATGAATAAAACCCATTAATATATGACATTAAATAATAAAAAAATTAACATACAAAAATAAAACTCACATGAAATTTTAATAATTTTATAGAAAACACAAAATCTTAACCTAACCCCTTAATGTTATTCGTGAAAAATTACCCACACCCACTTTAAAATGTATATTTATAAGTGACCTTGATACAACATTTCCAAATATGATTCTTAACTCTTTTGAACTAAAACGATGCTTGAATTAGCACATAAATAAGATAATATGATTATTTATACCAAATATGATTCTTAACTCTTTTGAACTAAAGCGATGCTCGAATTAGCACAAAAATAAGAATGTATGATTATTTATATTTAAGTGTAACTTTGGTTAAACATATCTAAGTGTAGCTTTGCACTCTTCGAACTTGAAAACAATACATATATCTTTGTAATGTGTAAAACCTACCATGCTATTTGACATTAATACTATATATTGGTGTAATTTGTAATACTCTGCTACCTTCAATTTAGTGGAAGCAGGTTAATTTGTAAAGCTATTCTACTTTGAGTTTGGTTGAAGTAAGTTGGCTAAATCTAACTCCCCTATAATTAAACTCTAGTAACATATGCATGACACTTATCAACCAACCTACCATGCTACTTTCACATTAATACCATATATTGGTGTAATTTATAACACTATGCCATATATTGGTGTAATAATTTATAACACTATGCTACTTTCAATTTAATGGAAGCAAGTTAAATTGTAAAGCTATTATGCTTTGAGTTTAGTTGAAGTAAGTTAGCTAGATCTAACTCCCCAATAATTGAACTCTAGTAACATATGCATGACACTTATTACCGAAGGAAATGTAACGAGTGTTTGTGCCATCACTGGATGTGGGACCCTTTAGTTGTAAACTATCTCCACCGAGACTAATCATTTTGATAGAGACCCTGAAACATGCATGGTCTATATTGAATATCATTCAGCAACTAATAATTCAAGCTGATATAAAACTCTATCATAGACCCTTGCCATCATATCACAGGCCTTTTTGCATTTCTATGTAACAAGTCCCCACCCACATTGACATGTATAATCTCATACCTTGGTAACCGACTAAAAAAACTTTAACTATACGTAAGCATTCCAACCTGGATTTAAATTGATTTTTTTTATTTCAAATATACAATTATTTCTGATTCCAAACACCATTATTATGTAAGCACTAGCTGAGAAGACTATATACTTTGTAAGCTGTCAATCATACACTTTAATCGAATGAAAGGATACTATTAGAAGATACCACATATTATACTCATAGTAGACATCACATCACATAGGGAATCACTTTGAAGTGCAAAGAAATATATTACTATTGTATCCGCTTTTCAATAATTATGATGAGTGAAAATTTTCATAAACACATTTTCAGTTACTATATATATGTATATAAATTATCATGTGTCAAACTTTCCAAACCAAGGTGTTACATCAACCCCGAAAAACACCATGTCGTAAGAAAAGTAGCCAATGTAAGAAAAGACGTATTGATTTTATTAAAGAAAGGCGGTGCCAATGTAAGATTCCGGTTGTCTCCGTCATACGATAATCATTGTATTGTCCTTTCAAATACCCCAATTCACAAAAAATAATCATCCCCTCATATACTACTATTGTATCATCCACGGGTGGGTACATTATAATAATCATCATATTGCCCTAACTGGCATTTCCACGGGTTATCAATACATTTTTATTTTTTTTTTGGAAAAACTTGTGAATAGTTTTGAAACACACAAACCAGTGTTTCGGATTAGTTTAGTGAGTCTATAATATAAACATATTACAAGAATTATGGATGTCTTTGGAGTAAATAGGTGAATTCCAACCCTCCATGTCATAAAAATTACAATAGATCATCTCCAAAATAGATTGATGTGTGTAATTGGACGAAGGCTTTCTTTTGGGTAACATGTTGTATGCCTTCAACTCTACCACAATTGCCTTGTTACTTCAACAACTTCATTGTATAGCCAAGCACACCGGTCCAAACGAGTGAGAGATCCTTAAAATGCCTTCACTAAAGTTCACCTTGTCAGCCCATCTAAAAATGCTAGCCCAAGAAAGAAGCCATAGGATGTTTGTTCTCAGAAAATGTTTTTAAAATGTATTTAAAGGTAACTAAATTACATTGAGAAATTAAATTTTTCTTTGTGCAAAGTTTTTTCATCCCTTGATATATCTAAATGAATTTGCATTTTCTTTCTGTTAATTTATTATTGTTTAAATGTTATATAGAATATATAATTTAAACTCGTAAGTCTAAAAAAGTTTTGTTAAGTTTTATAGAAAATTGACAAAAAAAAAAATCCAAAAAACGCTAAAATATAAAATAGTTAAACTACTTCAAAAGTTTTAATCATAACATTTTTTTTTTCAATTGCTTTATATGATATGTACATAAATTCTCTTTTTAAACAATATATAATATATACATAGTCGACATTAAAATATTTATAGAACATGTGCATTGAGACATTTTATTTATGGACTACATCTCCACATTAAAATGGTTTCTTTTGCTATTAATATGTTTTTAATTATACATCAACATTACTTAATCCTGGATATAAAAATATTTTATTGATAACCCACTTTGAATTTTGATTATTATTATGAATATTTTAAAATGCTATATATTACTTTTATATTGAGATTTGAATGAATTACACATCTCCCTCTTTATATTCCTATGTACTTGGTATTTTTTATTTTATTTTTTAACTTTCATTTTTTTGGTGGACATTGAATATTTTATTATATCCAACATTAACATTTTTATTTCTATATATAGATATAAATGAAATTGAATTGACATAAATTAGTTAACATAGATCTTCAAATAGTTTAGTTAAATCTCTTGTTGAAATATTTTTGAAAGTTATAAGATTTAAACATCTTACTACCACTTTTTTTACTTCTAATTATTTTACCTCTTTTTAAAATTGATATAAAATTATATTATGTCATATGTACATCAAAATATTTTATTTATAATTGAGAGTGAGTGAAATATTTTTACCACATTGGGACATAATACCAATAACAAATCTAGTAAGCATAGTGAAGTTGGGATTATTGATTTTTTATAATGCTTTTAATTAAAACTAACTAAACATGCATATTCATTTTTGCTTTTTATTATGGTTGACATTGTTTTTTTATATTGAGATTTTATTTTTATTTTCATTATAGGAGGGACACATGTCAACTCCATGTTGAGCATAGACATAATCACATATTTGTTATTTTTTTGTAGCTTAGTGAAAAATTCCAATCAATGGAATAGATTCCTCTTTTCAAGAGGACCAATTTTGACTATTGAAGCGCTCAATTTGGCCAAGGGAAAGTATATTTTTGAATTAAATCTCACATGTGCATATTTTATTAGCTCAGCCCTAAAGAAAATTAGACACCCTTGGAAGGCTATAAAGACAAGTGACCCCAACCTCATTTGTACATCATCATCGAGCATTATTCTATTCTCTTATTTGGTTTGGCTCGCACAGGGCTAAGGCAAGTTTACGAATATTTGTTGGAACAAGTTTGAAATTGCAGGGTTCGAAGCTTGCATCTCTATTTTATGGTTTTGAGTCTCAACCGCATGCATGTCATGGAGAAATTTTGACTGCAGTCATAGGCATGTCATTGAGAAATTTCGACCAAAGCCTTTCAGCCGCATGCATGACACATCTTCCCTGCAACTACAACCTAAAGGTTGAATTTTCAGTTGACCGAAGTTTTCGGTCATTTGACCACAGAGTTCAAAATTTGACTACAGACAAGGGCAATTGATTGTAGGTTCCCGAATCAAGATTTTGATCATTGCAATGATTCGTTTCATCTCATGGATATTGTTTAGTTGATTTTTCTAGATAGGTTTATGGTTGAAGATATGGATCATTGTACTCCTCTCTCTTTGCTAAATCATTCAATGACAATCTAACAAGAAGAAGAATTTGAAAGGGTGTTTTCAATAGTGAGTTTTTCCCTGGTCTTCGACGTGTGTATGCTTTTGTTTTATTGTTCCTTTATGTTCCGCTGCATTGATGATGATGTTGTTCTTTCTATATAATTGCATATGTTGTTGAATAATATTGTAAATCTGAATAAATTTATGGGGTGAATTGGACATGTAAATGATGAAATGCAATTATCAAAGCAAAAAAGAATATAGCCCTAAAGAAAATTGACAACATCATCCTCTTAATAGGGTATAAAATACACCTCTAATGAAACTTTTATGGATATATTTTTAGATAAATATGACATCATTTTCAATAACCTTAAATTATGGTTACTACTCAGATATTTTATTGGTTGAACTTTGCTTGAGTATGTTATTAAAGCTTAAGGTTAAGGAATTTTATGGGCCGCATCATTAGCTATGAAGTTAAGGAAGTCATTGGTTATGTGTAACTTTATATAGTTTGAGAAAAGTGCTAAGAATCTCATTACGTTTCTATTGTTGTGCTTGACTCATACATTTTCCATAAGATGTCAATGGTCTTAATTACTTTAGTAAAATATTTTTGGTTGACTATGTCATTCAATGATGTTGTTTCATTTAGGTAGAATTCCCAAACTTATAAAATTTTGGGATTTTTTGGGAACATATTTTATTATGCATGGCCAGTTTTATTTTTCATGAGCTTTATCAATGCTTTCACCCTAGGTCACAAAAGTGGGTTTATTTTAAGGGTAATTTGTCTATTAACTTAAGGAAATTGACATATAATTTAATTGAAAGTAAGGTGTATATATATATATATATATATATATATATATATATATATATATATATATATATATAGATATATCATGCGAAGAATAATATATACTTCAAATGCTACATATCTAATCATAGGATTAAGCATTGCTTACTAATAACCAAACCTAAATCAACATATACTCATATTGATTCTTCTTCTCAAACTCAAGGTCCAAGGACCTTGTTTGTAAGCAATAATGAACGATGATTTGAATCCATGAGAAAGAGAAACAAATCAACTATGAATCCTAAGACAACATTTGTAGAAATATTGGTGTGTATAAGATCAATCCTAATTAAATCTCGAGCCTTGAATGTGGGGAATTCACTATGGACCCTTTTGAGGTTACTTCCTCTTAACGAGGGCACATAAGGTTCTTATGGAACATTGTAACCTAGATGTTCGATGAAATATCATATGCTCATCAATTAGCATGTGACGATTTCAACATCATTGATACCTAGGATGTTAGGGAATGATTACACTTTATTTAGATTCCAACAGGGAAGTAAACTATCTTAAATAGCCTCAAGATATATTGGGCTTATATGACCCCAATAAATCTAGAAAGCATGATTACTCTGAGTTATGGTTTACTTGGTGGCATTAGCAAAAGGGTGATAATAACATGCTAAATAGGCTTTACAAATTGATGCTCTTAAAGAAAAACAATTCTTTTTTTGATTGTTGATGCAACAATAAGTCACCTCTTCCTACAATATCCACTTCCACACACCTCTCCAACAATTCACACAAATTGTTCCACTTCAATGAGTTCATGAAAACTTAAATTAACGTTTTCATGCAAAATTAAAGAATATAACATAACACAATATAATACGAGTCATACACAATGCCTTTGGAAAATATTCATTTCCATTAAAAAAGAAAAGTTGTACATGCATAACCTCACAGTCATATATTTCTCTCTTGGTCTGATTCCACATTCATTCGGTCATTTGTTTTCCCTTTAGGCTTACAATATTATAATAACACATACAAACAAAATAATTTTTCTTAGATCCATAAATCAATCCACAAATAACTCATTCTTTTCAAGGTAGACTCGCTTTTGCCTTATTGGCAAAATCTTGCCTATCCATAACTTTTCTAAATCCTAAAAGCACCCCAATAGTTTCTAAGATTTCTAAACTTTTTCTTATCCTAACAACTTGCTAATTGCTACCAATTTTTTTTCTCTTACAACCCCCATAATTTATTTCCTAAAATTTTCATGCCTTAAAAGGCAGGTTTTCTTCTTAAAAATATCATCTACTAAATCTTATCTCTATCTATAGTTCTCTAAGAAATAAAAAAATTAAAATTATTTACAATAAGGAAATAAAATTCCCTTTCCATGTTAAGACCTAGTTTGGAGCTTTGCCTCCAAAAAGCTTGATGACTTGGAAGTTCTAATGCTCCTGCATCACACTCCCATGGTAGAAAAGGTTCATGACCTCTTGGTCATGTATCATCAATTTATGAATCCTCCATGATCCCAAACCTTGTTTTGTAGTTTTCCTTTCATCTTTGCATGTTGTTTTCCTAGTGTTGATGTTTCCTTCACTTCTCTAGTCTTCCAAAATCTATGTTGTTCTCGTCCACTTTCCTTGCCGATGCAAAGATTCTTAGTCGGTTGTATTTTTTGTTGGATGTCCTTTTCCTTTTGTTATACCTTCTCCTGATCATCCTCTTCATCAACATACACAACCTATCAATTTCCTCATCCAATTTTGTCGTTGACTGCTGAAACTTGATATCATCTCTTCTGTTGGGTATACGACCAAAGTCCCACATTAACTAGAAGTGGGGAGGATCATGGGTATATAAGGATGGACAAATATCTCCATTGGTATGAGGCCTTTTGGGGTAAAAGCCCAAAAACAAATCCATGAGGGCTTAGGCCCAAAGTGGACAATATCATACCATTGTGGAGATATGTGGTGTCCAGAGTCCTAACAAGTGGTATCAGAGCCATGCCCCGAAGTTAGCCAAGTGGATGAATCCTCGGAATGCCGAACGAAGGTGGTGGGCCCCGGTAATATCACGATGGGATCCGTGGATGAGCTCAGTTAGACAGGCGGTGTGTTCCGGATTCTTCATGGACGTGTCCTGGTCCCAACACGGTGAAGAGGATTTGACCTGGGATAGAGCAAGCTCTTGAGGTAGGTCGTGCTTCCATGTAAGGCATGTGCTTCTAACGCATTGGAGCGGAGAATCCTGGTTGGTAGAGAGTGGACGGATGGCTAATCGTTTGAGGGGAGGCTCGATGGTCCTTTGTTCGAGGGGAGGATTGTTGGGTATACGACCAAAGTCCCACATTGACTAGAAGTGGGGAGGATCATGGGTATATAAGGATGGAAAAATATATCCATTGGTATGAGGCCTTTTGGGGTAAAAGCCCAAAAACAAATCCATGAGGGCTTAGGCCCAAAGTGGACAATATCATACCATTGTGGAGATATGTGGTGTCCAGAGTCCTAACATCTTCCTTGTTGCTCCAAATATTATTTGTGCTTAAGAGTTTCAAGACTCTTGAAACATTTTGGTTTATACACATTCTTCACCATCTGCTGCTCAATCCTTGTAAATTCCTCTCCATTATTGTTTTCCAAGACAATTTCCTCTTCTTCGAGGTTCAACTTTACAAGTTGAATATGCACTTTCTGATTTATTAATCTCTCCTCAAGAAGTTTCATATCTTCACACAAATCAATAAAATTACCTTGAACTAAATTTGTATACTCATCACTTATGTCCTTTGTTGACCATTCCTCCAAAAGTTTTGCTTCTTCCTTGAATTCCACATCTCTTTCCTCTATCATAAAAATTTCATCCATAATTCCATTAATTGGAATTTCCTCAATATTGCCTTCATGAGGAAACTCTCCATCATCTACACCCGCATGACCTACATTCACAAACATTTCATTAGTTTTAAAATCATGATATCCTTGGATCTCATAAACTATTTCATCCTCATCTTCACCAAGAACTAGTCCTTGTTCTAGTTCACAAATGAAAACCTCCATCTCTACTACCCTGTGCTCTTCTTCCCTATGTTGAATGCTCAACCTGTGCTCCAGCTTCACTTGCAACATGTGCCATTTCACTTTCTTCTGTAGAACCCATCCACATATTTGATCTTTAACTTCTTGTAGTAGCTCCATAAGCACATTCAATTGTGCCTTCATCTCAGTCATCTCTTTCTCAAATTCCTCATCCCCCGTCTTCCTCATTCCAACTTCTTTGGCATTCTCTTTCATCTGCTTGTGACTTCTCCCTGAACCCTTGACATGACTATCAATAGTCATTGTCACTTCCTTCTTTCTTGAACTCTCCTTGTCCACTTGTGAGTTCCAATCTAGCCAACACCTCACCAAGCTATTTTCTGTAGTATCATAGAGAGAGTGAATGGAGAGAAATGAGATTTTTTTGAGTGTATGTGTGTGTAAATATTTGATTTAATGAAATCAGAGTTTAAGCTATTTGGAATTGAGGATTGCAGCAAAGACGAATTCCAACAAGTATTAGTTGGGTAAAAGTTGCCAGAGAGAAGTTCCACAATGAGTGTGGGTAGAGTTTCCAAGAGAAGGTTCCAGAGAAGGAATCATAAATACCAAAAGGCTAAGCTTAGGAGAAAGCTTGGTGAGGTATTGGTACTAGGTACAAAATTTACTACAAGGTGAAGGCTTGGTTGTAGTTTACAAGTGAATAAGGAGAGTTCACAGGAGAAGAAGAAGAAGGAAAAGATGGCTATTGGTAGTCATTTGATGGGTTTAGAGAAAAGTTACAGTCAAAGAAGGAAGGAGGTCGAGATAGTTGGAAAAAAGGAAATGAGTGATGAAGAAAGGGAGAAGGAGATAGATGAGATAAAGGAAGAGCTCAACAAAATAAAGAAGCATCTACAAGAGAAAACAAAGCAGTGGCTGGAAAAAGTGATGAAAGAATTGAGGAATGGAATTTATGTTGGAAAAATAGTCCAATGGCCGGTTGAGAAGTTGCATGCATGAAATCAAATAATATGGATGAGGTATCTGATCAGAGATTGGTTAAGGATGCTTGGATAAAGTGAGGAAAGAGAGTTAGAAGTACCAAAATAGAATTCAAGGTTTCATGTATTTAAAACTAATGAATGTTTTCTATCTACATAGAATGAAGAAATGTCAACTCAAGATTCTGTCATTACAATGGAGGAGACAAGATTGTCATATATAACCAACAAGGAGGGAAGATGTGAAGATACAATATGTGCAACTAATGAAAATTTCCATAAGGACGAGGATGTGTAGAGAGAAAAGAGTTGACTTAGAGATACTTTAAATGATGAAGTACAAAACCAATTGGAAGAGACCATGCAAAGTTGGAAAGGAGTGGACATGCAATTTATTACTTCAAAATTGAAGTTTTTAGAATATTGGTTAAACAATTTGAGGACAAAGAGGATATTGAATTAAAGTAGTCCAAGAAATGATAAGAATGAGTTTCCCATGGAAACAATGCAGCAACAAGGGGAGAATAATGATGATAAATTTCAGCAAAAAATGGAGAGAATGATGGAAGCAACTCTAGACAATTGATATCCTAGTAATTTAGTGGAAGAAAACAAAAAAAATCCAACAAGGAATGGGTGATGTGTTCCAGCTAGAGGACATGTTGGACATAAATATTAAGGAGGTAAGGAGGATAATGATTACAGTGTCTCAGAGGAGGCATGTTGTAGGAAAGAAAGAAGATAATAGAGGTTTGGCGATGACAGAGTGAGTATACATCAACAAGGAAGGAGTAGAATTGCAACATTAGGTTTGGAAGCATGGAAGAATGAAGAAGGTGACAATAAAGTAGCATCAACAGGACAAGGAAAAGGACCAACTACAAAACAAATTTGGGATCCAGGAAGATTTGCTTCATCAATACATGGTCAAGAGACCATGATTATTTTTCACCTTGGGAGGATGTAGGAGCATTCAAATTTCGAAATCAAAATAAATTTTAACTAGAGTAGGGATCTTTTATTTAGCAAGGGAATCGGTTCCCTAACCAATTGTATTAATTATTTAAATGTATTTCCCTATGATTTTATGAAAACTCATATGAGCTAGAAAATATCTAAGATTTCCAAAAGTTATAGAAAAGTGTGGTTGTTAGGATAGGATTAGTTTTAGAAAAGTTATAGATAGCTAAGATTTTGTCCATAAGGAAAAAACTAGTTTACCTTGAAACTCATGAGAGATTTAGGGAAGAAATCATGATATCTTTAGGGAATAAATCATGAGAGCTTTCTGGAATAAATTAGGGAGTGATTTTAGGATTTAGGAAAAGATGATTTATGGATGATTTATGGAGTGATTTTAATATTTAGAAAATATATTGTATTTCTTAATTCTATTTTTTTGTAAGCCTATGAGAAATGAGAACTAATGGTCAAATCAATGTGGAATCATGCCAAGAGAGAAATGTATGATTGTGAGGTTACGCATGTACAAATTTTCTTTGTTAAGGGAAACAAAGATTTTCCAAAGGCTCTATGTATGACTCCTTGTATTATGTTGTGTTTTTTTAAATGCTCTGAGTTTGCATGAAAACGTTTATTTGAGTTTGCATGAATTCATTGAAGTGGATCAATTTGTGTGAATCGTTGGAAAGGTAAGAGTTATATTATCTTATTTGAAAGTATTTAGGTATGCCATTAAATGATCATTGGCTATCAGGAATAAAACTTTGGTTATGAGCATGTTTTACATATGGGTAATGTTGCATACTTAGCTTGGTCATATATTAAGTTAAGATTGCAGGTGCGTGGAAGTGGACATTGCAGGAAGAGGTGATTTTTACTGCATCAAATATTGATTAAAACAAATTCTAGGGGTCTATAATTTTCAATATTTCATGGGCTCAATCTTGGACCTTTGGATTCTCTAGATGCACCTCTAATCCATGGATGCATACAACTTCTATCCATAAATCCATCAAAACATCAACCCATGATTCACACACATAGAATTGCATAAAGTAGAAATCCAATTTCAATAGTTAACCCACTATACTATTACGTAACATCTTTAGGCGCCTTAGTTGGCCAAATATTAGTTCTAATGGCCTCCTCTTCATACAAACACAAGTTCACAATTTATATTAGAAAATAACAATATCATGGATTATTTTAATATCATGGATGATCCATGATATTCTCCATAAATCTCTCAACATGATCCTCTCCATAAAGCGCTCAACATGATCTTCTCCACAAATCCCTCAATGAATTCCTAAGATCCCTCACAAATCTGATTTTTCATGCTTTTAATCCTTTACAAAATAGATATTACCCTTCCTTTTGACAATTGTGCCTTTTAGAACTCATTCTTGCTGATTTTTCAAAGGATGGGTTGATGCTCCTACATCAGACTCCCAAGGTACAAAAATTTATGACTTCGTGGTCATAGGCCTTCTGGTCTTCTAATAATAGCCTCAACTCGTGAGCTACAACACGCTGTTGCAGTAACAAGTCTCCACCTTGCTACACGATACCTCACCAAACTTTCTCCTGATTTTGGGCTTTTGGCATCTTCCTGGTTCTCTTCTATGGAACCCTATGAGTGCTCCTTGCTCTAAGTTTTTGAAAATCCTCTCGCTTTACTTTTCTGTCATCTATGCAGAGAAAACAAATCCCTTACCAAATATTCAATTAACTTGTACCTTTTTCTGTTCTTTCTCCTCTAGACTATACATAGAAATCTTTTGCGCTCTGATACCACTTGATGAAAACGAATTTTGGGGGTCTATCATTTTCAATATTTTTATGGGCTCGATCTTGGACCTATGGGTTCTCTAGCTACACCTCTAATCCATGCATGCATGCAACTTCAATCCATCAAGCCATCAAAACATCAACCCATGATTCACACACATAGAATTACATAAAGCATAAATCAAATTTCATTAATTAAACCCACTATACTATTACATAACATCTTTGGGTGCCTTGGTTGGCCAAATATTCGTTCTAATGGCCTCTTCTTCATACACACAAGTTCACAATTTATATTAGAAAATAACAATATCATGGATTATTTTAATATCATGGATGATCCATGATCTTCTCCATAAATTTCTCAACATGATCCTCTCCACAAGCTCAACATGATCTTCTCCACAAATACCTCAACGAATTCCTAAGATCTCTCACGAATATGATTTTTCGCACTTTTAATCCTTTAAAGAATAGATATTACCTTGCTCTTTTGACAATTTCAGAGGATGAGTTGATGCCTGCATCATTGATGGCACCAAAATTACATTAGCACCAAGATAATGAATCCACTCCATACCCATATGTGCATTTACATTCATTTCATAAGGTTTCCTGAAGCATTCACTATGCACACTCAATATAAAAATATAATTCATGAGAACCCATTATCTTTCTTCCCATTAAGCACATAGAATAATTATTCTTCATACGACTCTCCACCATTTAATACATGAAGTAAATTTACTAAATCTTCAGTAAGATTTCTCTACCCAATTCACACACATAAGCACTTAATTCTACCAATTCCAAATTTTATGAATTCTTCAAAGATTGAGCACATAGACATTTCATACATGGAATATATGAAAACATCATTTCATTAACAAAACCTGTACATACAAAAATAGTCAAAAACACTTGGTTCTCTCTATGAGCATGATTGCACATTCATTTGGCCATTAGTTTTACCCTCATTCTTATAATGATTAAATACAAAGTTATAGGAAAATTAGATTTTAGTAAATCCATATATCACTCATGATTTATTCCATAAATCTCTCATTCTTTTCAAGGCAACTTTGTTTTTTCCTTATGGAAAAAATCTCTCTTATCCATAGCTTTTCTAAAACTATTCTATAACAATTAAAAGAAACTAAGAATATTTACAATTAAGGAATTAGAATTCCTTCACAATATTGAAACCCATTTTGTAGATTTTCTTCAAAAAATTTGATGGCTGGGAAGCTATAATGCTCCTGCATCAGACTCCCAAGGTAGAAAAAATTCATGACCTCTTAGTCATGTGTCATTAATTATCAAATCCTCCTAGATCCAAAAATTTAGTTTGTAATTTTTCACCCACTTCATTATGACGTTGCTCGACTTCTTTAGTTGTTATTTCCTTTGTCTCTCCAGGTTTCCAAACTTTAAATTTAAACCTTCCTTTGATTTGGTTGTTCTTCCTTCTACAGTACCTCCGTCTAGACACTCTCTCCAACTTTATTATTGGTTGTTGAAATCTTTTGTTGTCAACTTCCATTTGTTGCATGCTCTCTTCCCCCATATTGTTGTTGTATGGAACTCTGATATGTTGCTATAAATAAACTTGAACTATTCCTGCAACCTTTATGCAGTCACATGCATCTCTTACTAGCCGTTCCTCTCAATACCTCATCTCCTCCTCAAAATCATTAATCATTAAACATTAAATTTGAATGTTTTACTTGAGGTTTAACACTATCATTAGGAAATATATTGTCTTCTATTTCTTTAATTATCTCCGCATATTTACAGAAGGAAAGGTGCATACATGTTTGGAATCTCAGTTTTGGTCCATGGTATTTGGGTATTGGTCCATGGTATTTGGTCCGAAGTGTTGACCGTAGGTATTGGGTCCAAGGTATTGGTTCTACGTGTTTTTGGACCATGGTATTGAGAGAGGTCTAAACCTATATAAGGAGAAGATCATTAGGCCAAAGGGGAGCAAGAGTGCAAGTGATGAATATCTAGTTAAGTGTGAGATGTAGTATGCTGGTTATGGGTTTGTGATGCTTTGCTCGATCTGACCCAAGGAGTCTCCTATATGGTTGATGAAGGTTGATGGATCGGGAACATGAAGACTAAAATGCATTATTGATATATGGTATGATCATGAATAGATCTGAATACTGATGCATGTCTTATCCTTTATATCTTATGTTCTGGGTATAGTTGAGATTGAAATTGCAGCGAAGGAATAAGTAATTATTTTTAGATCTGTACGCGGGTTCCCTCTGGTGAAAGAGCATATACACACTGGTTTGACACAGTAAAGTAGCGTATACATTATGAGATTTGATATTTGAGGTTGCTGTTGGTTCTAGCAGTTGTTGCAGAGTTCTGGGCTCTGCTCTGTGTTCTGGTGATTGTGTTTTGATGACAGGGTTTCAGTGATTCAGTTGTTGTGTGATTCAAAGTTGATGGTTGTATTGCAGTGGTGATTATTTTGTATTGATGGATCCAGTCTGAAAATTTATGAAACGTGGTCCCGGGAAGAAAAACGAAGGTTGTAGCCTTCTGTATGTCAGCACCTACGTACTAGTACATTAGCTAGTACAAGAGCTAGGGGGTTGTATCTCCCTTCCAGGAGAAGATGGAGAATGAGAGGAGGTTGTAGCCTTCTGTATGTAGAAGCCTATGTACTGGTATAAGATTGTACCAATACAAAAATATTGTAAAAAGAAGTTTCTTATTAAAAGAAGATAAAGACGAATTGCAATAGGTGGTTTTCACCCACATTGGGTTTCCACCTTATATCATGGTGTTCATGTGTGCTTCTTATGTGTGATGATCTGTTCTATTTTACTGCATCTATTTATTGTTTATATGGTAATTAATGCTCTGATTCACTCATTCAGGATTAAATAATTGTTTTAATAAGTTTACTAGATATACGCTAGTTTCATTAAACACAGTTGCGTATACACGCGGGTGGCCTTAACTGAAGTAGCATATATGAAACTGATAATGGAAATGAAAATATTATTGATTTGATAATATTGATTCACCCCCACCACCACCACCACCCCCCCTCTCAGTATTATTTCCAACAATTGGTATCAGAGCAGGTCCTTTAGAAGAAGCTTGATCGCTTGAAGGAAGATCCATTAGGATGAGTAATCAAGAAAGAGAGGGATCCATCAGACCACCAATCTTTGATGGGAGCAATTTTGTCTACTGGAAGATAAGAACCACAACATATCTACAATCGCTTGGAACAGATGTTTGGGGAATCGTGGAAGGAGGATATACATATCCATCAACAACTCCTACAGATACGGCAGGTAGAAAGCAATATGAACTCAATGCCAAAGCTGTTACTATCTTATTGGGAAGTTTGTCACAATCAGAATTTGTCAAGGTCATGCAGTTCAAATCAGCCAAAGAAATATGGGATAAAATCATTCTAAGCTACGAAGGAGATGATCAGGTAAAACGTGCTAAGCTTCAAACTCTCAGAATACGGTATGAAACTCTTAAGATGCATAGTAATGAAAGCATAGCTAATTACTTCCTGTGTATAGATGAGATTGTCAATTGTATGAGGAATCTGGGTGAAGAAATTAAGGAAGTTGTCTTAGTTGAGAAAGTTTTGAGATCCTTGTCTACTAAATTTGAATCCAAAGTGTCTGCCATAGAAGAAAAGGAGGATCTGCAGAAAATCACTATGACGCAGCTTCACGGAATCTTAACTGCTTTTGAGATGAGAAAAGAAGGACCATCATATATGAGAGAAGTCGCTTTTAAAGTATCACCAAATGGAAAAGAAAAACTTAGTGAATCAGGATACATTTCAGAAGAAGAATATGAGGTAAATTTTGTCAAGAATCTTGAACGGGGATTTGGAAGGTTCAAAGGTAAGCTACCTTTCAAATGCTTTTCTTGTGGTAGAGTTGGTCACTATGTTGCTAGATGCCCTCATAACAAAGGAAAGATGTCTGAAGAAGGTAATAGAAGTTATTATACTCATGATAAAAGTAATGACTCATCCAATAGTGATGAAGACATTAGACTTCTCATGGCATATGAAAATAAGGATGTAGAAACAGAAGAAGTTACCAGGTTAAAAGAACAACTGGAGATACTAACCAGAGTAAGGGAGTAGATGCAAGATGTAGTAAAAGATCAAAGCATAACAATTCAGAGACTTGAATCTAAGATCCTCTCTCTAAAAGAAGATCTTAAAGAATCAAAGAAGAAAAATAAAGAAGCTCTTGAAGAACAAGAACATGAAGTGCTCGAATTAAGGCAACAAGTGGAAGAAGGAAGAAAAGCTGAAGAAAACATAAGGAAGCAATATCTGGAAAAGGAAGAACAACATCAGGTTGAGGTAAATATCTTAAAAGGTAAATTATAAGAAAAGGATAAACTGTTACGATTTCAAGACAGTACTAAGATTTTGGATGATATTCTTAGTAGTCAAAGATCCCCTACTATCAAAACTGGTCTTGGTTTTTATGAAACTATTGAAGGTGAATCTAGCTCATAGGGTGAGGAAAGGAATTCTAATGCAAAATCTGAAATGATCAATGAAGAGATAAGTGGTCAACCCATCAACTACCAAGGAAAGAAATTCTTCAAAGAAACCACAACAACTACCAAGGAAAGAAATTCTTCAAAGAAGATCTTTCCCTCCTAACTATGGAAGTGATAGTCAGTTATTTCCTCAAATGAATAATGTTGAATGTTATGTATGTCAAAGCTTTGGACATATTGCAGCTAGAAGCAGAAGAAAAATGGGCCAAGACCATCATACAGAAAGATCATCATGCTCCAGGTACTTCAAGGGATATTGTTTTGCTTGCAATATGTTTGGTCACAAAGCCATTGACTGCTATAGGAGGAATATGAAACATGTAAGATGTTATGCATGTAACAAGTTTGGACATAAAGTAAGGGAATGTAGGAGTAAAATTCGAACTCCAAAGCAAGAGGATCATACATCATCACAATTCTAGGTATTGAAGAACACAAAATTAGAGACAGAAAGATGTGGCATAACTCAGTTAGCTGAAATAATAGACACAGGCGAAACTGAAAGTGTAGACCTTTAGTATTCCAATTTGCATACACAGATATTATGAAGATAAGTCGCGTATATATGCAAGTTAGAGGCTACAGAATTGCATATATGGAGCTCGGAAGAAAAAGTAGTAGAACATACTCAGGAAATGGTTCAGTCATGGTATATGATGGTTGGCACAGGCTGAGGGGGAGCATATGCTTCGAATAATGCATTGTTGGCATTATGGTTAGAAGTCTTTGGTGATAATTCTTATTGACACATCTTGCTACTGATTGTTGATTGGCCAAGAGAATGGATTGCAGGTTAGAGTTTTGGATGCTAGTGACAGATGCTTATAGTGCAGATCATATGGTGTATGACAGTTCTGATGACTATCATGATCTTGTTTAGACTCGGCATGTGCTCAGGGGGAGCATGGAGGGATTGGTACATCTTGGCATTTCAACATGCACTCAGGGGGAGTATGGACAGTAGAATGTATACCAAGGGAGAGAATATATTGGTTCGCCCTTTGAGTGACTTGGTGTGGATGTTGCCATCAAGTCCAAAGAGGGAGATTGTTGGCATTATGATACAGGTATGACAGAGGTGTTTTCCTTGATGGCAACTCACTCAAATGACAGATCATAGTACAACTAGAATGATCAGAGAGGTATATGCATGTTCGATGTGACAATAATGCATATACACGTGGGTTGACCATATACCAAGTTGCGTATATGTACACACGTATGTTTGCAGAAGGAAAGGCGCATACATGTTGGGAATATAAGTTTTGGTCTGTGGTATTTGGTCCATGGTATTTGTTCCGAAGTGTTGACCCCAGGTATTGGGTCCAAGGTATTAGTTCTACGTGGTTTTGGACCATGGTATTGAGAGAGGTCTAAACTTATATAAAGAGAAGATTATTAGGCCAAAGGGGAGCAAGAGTGAAAGTGATGAATATCTGATGAAGTGTGAGATCTAGTATGCTGGTTATGGGTGTGTGATGCTTTGCTCGATCTGAACCAAGGAGTCTCCTATGCAGTTGATGAAGGTTGATGGATTGGGAACATGAAGACTAAAATGCATTATTTATATATGGTATGATCATGAATAGATCTGAATACTGAAGCATGTCTTATCCTTTATATCTTATGTTTTGGGTATAGTTGAGATTAAAATTGTAGCGAAGAAATAAGTAACTATTTTTAGATCTATACGCGGGTTCCCTCTGGTGAAAGAGCATATACACGCTGGTTTGACACAGTAAAGTAGCGTATACATTATGAGATTTGATATTTGAGGTTTCTGTTGGTTCTAGCGGTTGTTGCAGAGTTCTGGGCTCTGCTCTGTGTTCTGGTGACTGTGTTTTGATGACAGGGTTTCAGTGATTCAATTGTTGTGTGATTCAGAGTTGATGGTTGTATTGCAGTGGTGATTATTTTGTATTGATGTATCTAGTTTGAAAATTTATGAAACGTGGTCCCTGGAAGAAAAGAGAAGGTTGTAGCCTTCTGTAGGTCAGCACCTACGTACTAGTACATCAGCTAGTACAAGAGCTAGGGGGTTGTAGCTCCCTTCTAGGAGAAGCTGGAGAATGAGAGAAGGTTGTAGCCTTCTGCAGGTATAAGCTTGCGTACTAGTATAAGACTGCACCAGTACAGAAATATTGTAAAAATAAGTTTCTTATTGAAAGAAGATAGAGACGAATTGTAGCAGGTGGTTTTCATCCACATTGGGTTTCCACCTTATATCATGGTGTTCATGTGTGATTCTTATGTGTGATGATCTGTTCTGTTTTACTACATCTGTTTACTGTTTATATGGTTAATAATGCTATGATGCACTCATTCAAGATCAACTAACGGTTTCATACGTTTACTAGATATACGCTAGTTGGACTAAACACAGTTGCGTATACACGCGGGTGGCCTTAACTGAAGTAGCATATATGAAATTGATAATGGAAATGAAAATATTATTGATTTGATAATACTGATTCACACCCCCCACCCCCCTCTCAGTATTATTTCCAACATTCTTATCCTAACAACTTGCTAATTGCTACCATGATGTTTTCTCCTACAACCCCTCAATTTATTTCCTAAAATTTTCATGCCTTAAAAGGAAAATTTTCTTCTTAAAAATATTATATACTAAATCTAATCTCTATCTATAGTTCTATAAAAAATAAAGAAATTAAAATTATTGACAATAACGAAATAAAATTCCTTTTCCATGTTAAGACCCATTTTGGAGCTTTGTTTCCAAAAAGCTTGATGACTTGGAAGCTCTAATGCTCGTGCATCAATTGTCATCGGGATAGGCTAATCCAAGTCCTACGAGAACTATATCTCTTTTACCATCAACCCATTGTGCTTTCCATTTTGTTGCGATTTAAGGAAATGTGTGTTCAAAAAAGTTGTCCTCGTGATAAATGTTTCACACTTATAACACCCTGATTCTATGCAATTTATCAAAATAGTTTGGAACTTAGTACAAAGACTACGGGAGGTCGAGGGATTGATTACTAGGTGGAGAGGTGCTATCAGTTGGGACACAAACTTATTGCATGCATATAAGGGGAATGTTACTGCCATTGGGAAGATGTTGCAAAACCATTAAGGATGAACTCGAATGAATCATTCAGTGGCTTTAGCTCAACCCTTATTATGAATAAAATCAATCCTCACTATAATAATACAAGGCTTTAGCATGATTGATGTCCTATCAACATCGATTAGTAGATTTTTATAATGTGCGTCATAAAGTTGTGTCATCCATGCGTCATGTTTACATCATAACATGATGCAAAACATGCCAAAAAAACATATTTAACTCATTTACATCATTATTTCATCTTCAAGCACAAATTTCTGTGATGTAATTGTATTGAATGCATCATGGTGTGATGAAATATATATGTTTGCATTTCTAATAAAAAGAATTAGGTCGTATATTTATGTTAAGAAACATGATTCTCAATAAATACTTTAAGATTAAAAAATAAGAATTGATCATCAGGGGAATTTTGAGGTTAAAAATGGGCCTCAAAATAAAAAAAAATAAATATAGTAACAAAATCAACTTCAAAACAACCAATAGGATTCCAGATGATAATTTCATTCCAAGGTATAAATGTTTTTGGAGAAAAAATATGAACACTATTTTTTTAAATCATATTTTTGAGTTATCTCCTTGTAGGTTTACCCAAATTTCAAGTGCGGGAAATCATTGGATGAAAAATTAGAGTTTGCATCTGATTACCCAATCTACATACTTTTGATGCCCATTTTATACCTTCAAAATCCCCCTAATTTTAACAATTTAATAATAAATTATCCACAAGGCATAAAATTATAGGTAGTAGAGCATACTATTAAGGCACTCCTTGTGTGAGTTCTACTGGTTCAATACTCGATGAGTCTAGCCAACAAAAAAATAATAGTAAGCAACTATATAATATTTAAAATTTATTGAATAATTGCCATTATTTTTCAATTGATAAATTCACTATATTTAATCATTAATAATGTACATGTATTAAAAATCATTTTATAATTCTATAATACCAGGTCATAAAAACATAAAATAGTATTAATAACAATATTTTTTAAAGTAATAAGACATATTTTATAGGATTTTGTTTTTACAACATGATTAATACTTTGTATTAAAAAGAAGAAGCATCTAAAATAGTGAGTGTAGTAATGCAAAAATGATGTTATCTCTTTAAAGAAAAAATATCATAGCTATAATGTAGTATGAATCTAAAGAAAAAAAGTACATTTCATCCTTCACAGAGGATTTAAAAAAAGTATATTAGAGCAAACTCTAAAAATGACACATGAAATCAGAAGCACTTTGCATAACATAAAATACATTAATAGTAATAAGAGGTATGCTTGTTGTGTGCCTTATCTTGAACAACATTAGTAGGTCATGATTCTTGGTTCTCCAAGTCCATATCTTCTAGCATTTGGTGGACCACTCCTCTTCTTTAGGTTGGGTGGGGATAAGGCTTATTGAACATTCTAAAATTGGAGGCAACAAATTGTGAATCCTTACTAGGATTGCAAATCATATTCCTCAACATTGAGAACTCTACTTCCAAGACCTAATTTTCCTTTTCTATTGTAGAAGTGTTGGGTAGCGAAAGCCCCGTGGAATTTTGGGTAATATTAGGGTAAAAGACTTCGCGGAAAGCGCAGAGCGTAAGCCATAGGAGGTTGAGTCAAAGGGTAGTCTGCCCGAAAATATTGTAAAGAAATAGTAATAGAGTCGGCCGGTGGTGGGATCGCGGGCCAAGGGAAGGTATAAATAGAGTGAGGCTCTGTGAGGGAAAGGCAGTTCAATTTTGGATTTTTGGTTCTGTGATGTAATGGGTGAATAGTCTATGAGAAGTGGTAAGTTCGAGTCAAGGGAGTAGGGTAGCAGGTAAAGGCTCTGCAGCTCTGTGCGCAGAGGCCTTGAAAGTTCGCAGCTATGTGCGCGGACCCCTGTAGCTGAGTGTGCAAGGAAGATTTGGATGTATTGTTGAAGATTGATAATAAAGATAAGTTTCTACTGAATTTTGTGTTGATTGTGACTCTACTCTTTTATCATAAATAAACTATTATGATTTCTGCATTTGCTACGGTTGAATACATGTGAACTGGGTTAATCTTGATGTGCGAAGTAACCAAAAGTAATAAATGTTTGCTTAAAGACTGTTTTAACTAGATCAAACCAGTAATAAGTGATTTAATCTGTAATAAGTGTGATAAGGGTATTTCGATCTGCGCAGATCTAGCATAGAGCGAGGCTACAAAAAAGCACGTGAACCCCAACCCACATCCAAGACATCCCCAGGGTGCAGAAACTTGGTTCCAACACCCTCCCCTACTACCTCTGGTGAGCTCAGTCCGCGCTTCACGGGCTGTTTCCGAAAGGGCCAGTAGCTGTGGGATTTCTTTGGCTAAATAATTCTTCCGAACATAGGTCAAGCCCATATAAGCCAACAAATGGTTCCGCTGCCAGGACCGGGATCTGCCTAAGGAGTGTCTAATGTGGGAACACTGGAATCCTACAAAGAAAGAGCTCAAAGATTGGTGGGATCTGAAGCTCCACGAATTCACAGTTCAGGGAAACAGGAACTCGCAGATATCAGAGGAACAATGTTTGGATCACTATATCATCACGGACATATATGAGATATTCTTTGTAACATTCCTGATAGAATTAGTTGATAGCGTTGGAAGGTGCAGATTAGACCAGCCGATAGTGTGGACCCCAGAACTGGTGTGTAGACTAGAAGCCACTGAAGACAAACTCGTGCGCACGGTCGATCACTAGGTAGATCGAATCATTGGAGGATTTATCACTGAATTCACAATAGATACCACTGTAAGCTATAGTGAAGCGGAAAGACAATTTCTCCAAGGACCGCGGGGTCGGTACATCAAGTCATTAAACACTTGGATTAAGATGTTGTTGTGCAAAAAACAGATTATGCGCATACATTAATGTCTGGGGTAACACAGAGTGGAAGAGGTTACCGAGGAACGGGAGGAGCAGGGAACAGTCCTCTGATTTCTATCTCGCGGGAAAGCGAGGAAGATATTGCTAGGTTCTTGCCCAGAAGTGTAATTCGGTTGATTATAGAACGCCTTCTGCTTATACCACCTCCATCTACGCCATCACCCCCATCACCCATGTTGCGTCTGCGCACACCACCTCAACCCTCACCACCTCTTCCACCACCTCCTAGAACAGGGATGGTGGCTGCAGTCAAGTTACCGACCTTTCAAGGTATAGGGAAAGAAGATCCAAGTCAGTTCTGGTTTGTGATAAATTTCGTATGGGACGCGCAAGGTATAATGGATGAAAACATCAAAAAGGCTACGCTGGTCAGTGCACTTCAAGACCGCGCGCTGACATGGTACATAAAACACTCAACCGACCATCCAAATGAAGGACTAGCAACTATACAGGATGCGCTTAATAAGGAGTTTGGCCGACCAAAGTCTGAGAACCAATCAATCATTGGGTTCAAGGAAATAGCAATGCTTCCTGGTGAAACCCCGTGGGATCTGGACCAAAGATTAAAGAGTACTATTCGCAAAGCTAATATGATGTTGACTGACGGACAACATTACACGTGGTTTGTGGCATCGTTAACACCCCATCTAAGGACGGCTTTGTCACAACAGAAGATCTCAACCTAGGCCGAGGCACTAGAGATAGCTATGAGGTTATACGTGACCCTGATTCCGGACCCAGGGTTGGGAGTTCAACAATTCCTCGCGCAACTTGAGAACTTAAGTTTGGAAGTACAAAGCTTGAAGCAAGGAAGAATGCCTCGATCAGGGGTATAGCCGGAGGCACAGTGTATTAAATGTAAAATCCACACACACGACAAAGACCATTGCCTGGTCTTCGCGAACTATCTGGCGGGAGGAGGCCCAATGCCATTAAAAGTGGAAGTCCAGACAGGAAAAAATGCCACTCTTGCACTCTGGTGCATGATTTGCCAGGGGGAGGGAAACATGCAATAGATAATTGCCATCTATTACAGAAGTATACCCAGACCTCACAACAGTTATATTGCAATTTTTGTCGATCAGTAGGACACGATGAGCGAACGTGTCGAAGTTATGACTTAATGATGGAACGGACCCCAACCTATAGGGTACAGGCTGAAACACGGGGAGGAGTTCAAGGATGAGGTCGGGGAAGAGGATGGGGACCCAACTGAGGTCGTGGACAGAGAAATTGTTAAAATTATGGTGAACAAGAACACTATGCTAGCGAGTGCACTAACCCAACTGGGATCCCGTGTTCTTATTGCGAATAGTTTGATCACAAATTGGTGGATTTTCCAACCTTTCTTGCCCAATTAAACGAGAAAGGGGTGCTTCAACCTCCACCAACCCAGAATGTCTAGATGATGCATGCGGAACCCCACGAAGAGGACACTAGTATAAATATGGTGCGAAGGAACGACACAACGGAAGGAGGGAACACAGGAGGGGAGCGAGGCGACCCGCCTATGGGGAACCGTACTATTGAACTAAAGCAAGGAAGGGTGGGGCCAAATGAAGATCCGCTGAGCTTCGCGAAAGCCGCTACCTCAGGTGAGAAGGACCAAACGGAAGCCAAAATGGACCCCTACATGATCACCTCCTTTCTTGACGCATGCATGAAATTGCTGCGGAATCAGAAGGCTGTCCAAGGGCTACAGGAGTTGATTACCAAGAGCATTGAATTCAATGAACCCCAGGTGGTCCGGAGGATAGGACGACATGCTCTATGCATTGGACGAGAAATGAGAATGATGGCGCAAATAAGAGATTATGAGATGGATCAAGTCATCCTGGATTTAGGCTCAGATGCAAATATACTACCTAAGAAAACTTGGGAGCGTATAGGCAAGCCCGTACTGCAATGGTCCCCGATTCAACTACGAATGGCTAACCAGCAAAAAATCTTACCAATGGGCCGATTGTAAGGGGTGACGGTGGATATCGATGGTGTAACGACCTAGACCGACTTTGAAGTCATAGAGCTTATCGATGATAGCAATCCTTACCCTGCTTTGCTCGGGATTGATTGGGCCATCGACATGAAAGGAATCATCAACTTGAAAAGGCACACAATGACTTTCGAAAAGAAGTCACTTCGCGTAGTAGTTCCATTGGACCCAGTAGAAGGGGAGCGCTACATAGAACCCTTCCGCGA
The DNA here is from genome assembly GCA_031772625.1 of Pinus tabuliformis. Taxonomy (NCBI): domain Eukaryota; kingdom Viridiplantae; phylum Streptophyta; class Pinopsida; order Pinales; family Pinaceae; genus Pinus; species Pinus tabuliformis. The sequence goes on along the minus strand of CM062807.1, from coordinate 1,207,691,512 downwards.
CGAGGAAAATAATGATGAACTGGTTTGCAGTTATCAGATAATGACGCAGAACCCTGGTTAGATGCATTACAACGACAATAGAAGAACCTCATGGGAACATGAGAGTATCTGCACTATCGATTCTAAGGAGGAGATGGAGTGCTGGCAGAATCGATTGCAGGGAGTTACAACACTCAACTGTAATAGGGTGACTCAAATAGCATGATGTGAAGAAAGACACCACCCAAAAGAGTAGGACGCGACCACTGAAGGCCAGTCCACATGTGTAGTACAAGAACCGCCTAGTGCGTCAGCAAATAAGGCATGTGCACTGATAGAAGGATCGGGGAAGCTCAGATACACGAGAAATTTTCGACTCCGAATTGGAATATATGCATGACGATTAAGTTGGCATAAAATGATAGCACGAAGAATACGGGTGTATGGCGGATGACCGACACCTCAAACAGACCAAAGTGGACCACAGGATCATCAGGCTAGAGGGAACCTCCCCCATATGCCCCAATTAGCCACTATAGGCATAGCTTCTCCCACTAGAGATGGCGTGTGCAAAACGGTTTAGAAATTGTGGGTTGCCATTTGGCGTGCAAAACGACGACTTGATGAGTTGGAACAAACTGAGGCCTGAATCCGTGACCATAGTATGAAGTTGGAAAAATCCATTGAAAAACTTCGATTAGAAGTAGCTGCTCTAGATGACAAAAAAGAATGACCCAAGGAAACCAACATAGCTGGCTTTCCTACCATGATACGGCTGCACCAGAAGCCACAGGGGCACGCACACCATAATTTCGTGAAAGAAGCAGGAGGACATCTAGGGTGCTCGCAACCCGGGTCAGTGAGTAACTGGGGGAACTGCGGGAAGGGTTCGCCCTTCTGACTATCCGTCAAGGGTCCAGTCCTAGCACCCCAAGCAGTTGGCAGAGGGTGCGTGACTATAAAACAGGTTGCTGTACAATGGTGCGATATGACCATCAACCCCCTGCGGAAACCGCATCTGCGACCTTGTGGATTCGTGGATGCAAAGGAAAGATGGAAAGTGACCGTTGAAGATACTGGTCATGATATGATGGCGCATTTAAAGCACCATGAAGCGGGCGGCGAGCCAGTAAGGCAAAAGCATAACCACCCAAGTCACATTTATGAGCTACCACAAAAACAAGTCGCCGGTTTCCGAGTTCAATCAATATATAAACAAGGTAAAGGTCACACCACCACGTCATACTGTCCGGCAAGAGAATCGATCTGTATTGCCTACATCATGAGCACCGAGGAAGTTGAAAACAATTCATGGTTTCAGGCAGTGCCGCGACATTACAAAGATGTCATCTTGAAAGCTCAAAGGCCTACCACTGATAGTCGACAGCCAGAGTCACTGTAGGAAGCAGAACACTCTAAATCTCCACGGACGTCAAAGACCGAGAAGAAACCTCTGCTCCCAGAATCAGTTCAGCAGTCGCCACGACACCTGCAGGTTGGAAAATCCACAATGAAGGAAAAAGGTAAAACTGTTATCATCAATAGCAAGGAAGAAACAGACGAGTCTCCCACAAGGGTCGAAGCGAACATCCCTAAGGAAGACCCTGTACAGTCGGTGCGACGACCCAAGTATATGCCTCCAAGCAAGGGGACAAACAAGGTACCCACAAACCTGGATGAATTCAACAGTATAATCACTACCCCCTCTCTCCCGAAAGATGTCCCAGTAGAAAAATTAGTGGTTGGCCATGTCGCGACCATGAAATTCGACGATTGTGACCTTGCAAAACGAACAAAATTCCCCATATAGCGACGGATGCCTTAATGGACCACACGATAGAAGCCATGGTGACCACTCTATATCCAAAGGAGTGGCTGTGAAAGGTGGATGAAGCTGGATTACTTTGTCTCCTGGAAATTCTGTACTTTCTCTGGCCCCCTATTACTATGTTATTCATGAAGCAGTTGCTCTGTCTAGTGCATGAAGATACACTATGGGTCGGTAAACCTGTCTGTATCACAACATAACTTGTTCACGGGGTCTCGCGTCTACCCTGCGCTGGACAGAACCCACTGGAAATTACAGCCAAAAGTATGATGTAGGAATGATAGAACGACTGAAGAAGACGTATAAGCTCGCCAAGGGAATGCAAGGGTACGTCATTGACAGTATCTCCGACAACGCAGTCTGGTTGGCCACTTAGTTGTTGGGAGGAAAAGTAATGAGGAAATGTCAGAGCTCTGAGGTCTTCGCCATAGTTATCAAACTAGATAAAGAATGTGCCACTGGTGTACGATTCAATCGGTCACAGTTTATTTGTGAAGAATTTCTAGCCAATTGTCACGAAGTGCAGGAAGAAGACAAGCCATTCTATTATGCGTGGCTGCTACTGTCCCTCATTCTAGTCGCTACTAATTTGCCTGAAGACAACCAATTTCCTATTTTAACCCCAGAATGGCCGGAAGCCGTGCAGTATGCATCCCTCTAGGTGACCAAAGACGCAAGCAGAATTCAAGGGATTAAGATCTTTTGGGTATTGATGGACACAAATGTGCGTCAGTGGATCAATGTGTTACCACGCTTAACAAATGAAGTTTATGAGAGTATGAAGCACATTGTGGAATTCAAAGAAGATATGCATCATGTCTACATCCAGGCGCAGAAGGACCCAGCCCAGACATGGACCCCTCTCCGGTTCATTGTCACTAATGACGTTGTTCACAAGATTGTTGAGGCTTGGCTCGCGGCTTGGCTTGGACCCGCGGCAGTAGAACGTGACGAGGCTACTATTTAGAAGCAAAAAGAGGTAGCGAAGTGCGCCACACAACAAAAGAGGAATGAATAGTATGCTGCAGAGGTTAAGGTAGCGCAAGAGGCGAAACTCGCAGCAACGCGAAAACCAGTACTAGACGCGCAGACATCCATAATGGAAAAAGGCACTCAGAAGGAAACCGCTCAGCCGGTCACAACGGATATGCCGTCCACTACTACGGGTACACCACTAAAGCGCTTAGCCACACCAGAGTAACCGAAGTCATGAAAGAAAGAAAAGGCATCTAAGACCGACAGTGAAGTTACCGCTCTAATAGAGAGCAACCTAAATGACATAGAAAACATCATTTACGAAGCTACTCGGGAGGCATTCGATGAGGCTATGTCGGAACAACACATTGTGTTGGGGGAGATCCGGACATAGTTACGTGAATTGGGATCAAGAATTACATAGGTAGGCCCTAGCGTTTCTACAGAAGCCTCTAGTATGACAGCTACAGAACCATTGCTCGAAGCCTAGGTTACTCAGTCTACTCTGATCCCGGCAGGCATGTTGGTCACCAACCAACCGAAAGAATGAGCAATACTAGAACACCTTACTCGATTGGGACTGAACGTGGTTGCACTCCCACGTGATAGTTTGCAACAACTTTAGACAACACCACAATCTAACTTTGCGCAAGGGCCGACCGCATTGACCAGATACTCCAAGAGCAGAAAATTAATATTGAATAGCTACAACTCCAACGCGATGAAGCAGTCACACAAAAACAACAGATGGAAAAGGTAGTAGTGGAAGCCTGTTTGAGTGCTTAGATGTTAAATATTACAGGGGACTTTCCCATTGAAGCACGGATTCATACGTTGGCTACGAAGTTTCGAAGGACCAAGGAAGACGCCGCATGGCTGCAGCTCAAATTCCGTGCATAGATCGCAAAATTGAAATTGCAAGTCCCACCACCAACACCTCCAGAGGTAGTAGTACAGTGCCAGAACATTATTGACATGGGGTGCGTGATGCTTGCACGGTCACTCAAAGAATGTATCGAGTTGCTAACTTAGTCGATTGATATGCTCACTGTCCTTTAGGAAGTTCCCACACTCCGCAGGTTGGAACTTCAACACGCCTACGATCTGCTCCGGGGAACCATGCAGACCATTGCTATCCCACAACGATTGGATAAGATGATGGAGGTGCAAGACATGAAAATCCAAGCTGAAGCCGCAAGACAGAAGGAAGTAGTGGTGAAAGCTTGTATCCAGCCATGGTTGGACGAGGCATTTACAGTTTCAACCACCATAGAGCATAAGGTAGCACACATGAAGGCCGAATGCGCTAAGATGGAGACAACCGAGACATGGGAAGAAATATCGGTACCGCAGGTGGAACGGATGCAGAACATGACAGAATAATTTGTTGCTAGTACCAGCGACACACAGAAGTTGTTGACTGATCTCCATGCAAAGATGGACGCACCAGCTCAGTGACTTGGGACGAGTCACGATGATTGTGTTGGGGGACTATTGGGTAGCGAAAGCCCCGTGGAACGAGTATGGGGTGCGAAGCCTGGAATTTTTGGTAATATTAGGGTAAAAGAATCTGTGGAAAGCACAGAGCGTGAGCCATAGGAGATTGAGTCAAAGGGTAGTCCGCCCGAAAATGTTGTAAAGAAATAGTAATAGAGTCGGCTCACGCTGGGATCGCGGGCCAAGGGAAAGTATAAATAGAGTGAGGCTCTATGAGGGAAAGGTAGTTCAGTTTTGGATTTTTGGTTCTATGATGTAATGGGTGAATAGTCTATGAGCAATGGTAAGTCCAAGTCAAGGGAGTAGGGTAGAAGGTAGAGGCTCTATAGCTATGTGCGCAGAGGCCTGGGAAGTCCGCAGCTGTGTGCACGGACCCCTGCAGCTGAGTGCGCAGGGAAGATCTAGATGTATTATTGAAGATTGATAATAAAGATAAGTTTCTTCTGAATTCTGTGTTGATTGCGACTTTACTATTTTATGATAAATAAACTATTATGATTTTTGCATTTGCTATGGTTGAATACATGTGAACTGGGTTAATCTTGATGTGCGAAGTAACCAAAAGTAATAAATGTTTGCTTAAATACCATTTTAACTAGATCAAACTAGTAATAAGTGATTCAATATGTAATAAGCGCGATAAGGGTATTCCGATCTGCACGGATTTGGCGTAGCACGAGGCTGCAGAACAACGTGTGAACCCCAACCCACATCCAAGACATCCCCAGGGTGCGAAAACCTGGTTCCAGCAGCCTCCCCTGCTACCTTAGGCGAGACCTCAGTCCGTGCTTCGCGGGCTGTTGCTGAAAGGGCCGATAGTTGCGGGATTTGTTTGGCTACATAATTCTTCAGAACCTGGGTCAAGTCCATATAAGCCAACAAGGAGGGTTTCCATAATCAATTATTTTCGAGAATTACATCAATGTTCATCTTCATGGAATTTAGTTATCAGCAATAATATGGATGTCTTGCTGCCACTGATGAAGTCTTCATGTCTAATTTTTTTTTTTGTTATATTTCTTGTATATCCCTTAGATGATTTCCATGGTACATGGGGAAATTCATAGCCTAAAGCCTCGAAAGGTACTTAACCACAATATGCATGACCGAATTTGGGAGGAAGCAAGTACCAAGCACCCAAATGGAAATTCGGAGCTATCAAACACAAAGGAGTGAATGATACCTTCCTAAGATTAAAGTGGAGGAAAGCCTGAAGTATTCCCTAAATGAAAGATGAAGGTCAACTCAAAAAATATCAAACATTTCCCAACATACTTAAACCTAATGAGAGATTGATAATTATGATTATCCCATTGAATAAAGCTATCTAAAATCAAGAGGATTAGGGATCAAACTTCTCTATTATTAGTGTTAGAAATATGTTGTCATTGATGGCAAAGGAATAGGTGGCTGCATGAATAATGCTAAAGGTGCAGATATTTTGGATCCATTTCTGGTATAATAGATGATCTCAAGTACTATAGGAAACTGATAAGATGGATAGAGCTTAGACATATATTTCTAGTGGTATATAACAGTTTGTAAATGCTCTCCTAGATCAAAAGTTATTGCCAGTTAAAGCTCAAAAGCCAAGAGTGAAACATTACAGAGTTAAAGTTGGTGATAATCTCAGTTTCCATTAGTTTTGGCAATTGGCCAAAGTTTACAGAATTGTTAGCGGAGGGGAGCAATGTTAAAACTCGTTCAATTTTGAAGGAAAATTCACACCATGCATCTGCTTAACCCCATTGGAGAAATTGTGCAGGGCTATTACCATTTAAGAGTTAATGAAGAAGGAGGTTTCAATATTGTTCGTATGTCCCAAACAACTGATTGAGGAGATCAATGACATAGATTAAAAGAGGGACCCCTCCCCTCTCACCACTAAACAACCCACAAGGGGTTCAAGAAGACCACAATGGTAAGCGCAAGTCTGAGGCAGCTGAGGCGTGGTAGTTGAACAAACACTGAACTATGGAAGTTGCATCACAGATGAGACCACACACATGACATACAAGTAGGCATTGGCGTCAGAATGGAAATATTGAAAGAAACCTCTATGATATTTCCCTGAGAGTCTGCATTCAGAAATATTGAGATCTCGAGGTTCCGAGATCTAAGAACGTAGGTCACAAACCACAGGTCCTATGAACAACAAGCTTTTATCTGGTGCTTTCGGTTCTAAATAAATTCAATGAAAAACTAAGGCCCGAATCCCTCTTACTGTCATGTTGGTGACCTAGACTTGACCACATGGACCTATTTAGACGTGACACATGGCACGATTTGAATGGGTGAAGGAGACACAGTGGAAACATGACATCAACATGACGTGCCCCAACTAGAGCATGGCATGTTGCATGAAGATTCAATATTTTGGGGTGGTCAAGTGGGACAAAAATGGATGACCCATCGCACCACTCAACAAGTGACATGTGGAATCCTTGCAGAGGTGGTAGACAATTGGCAGACACAGGTGGCATTATTGTGGTAGTGAAATGTCAACCAGAAAGAAGCAATCCTCAAAAGTAATTCTGAGAGCCACATGTAGTAAAGTTTGAGGAAATTTTTTTGAGATGATGTGGCAAAAAGGCCATCTTGAGAAAAATATGATCTCTCAAAGTGTTAGGTATGTGGTCCCCAGGATATATCATCCCGGAAGAGATAATCTCAGAAGTTTTACCAAGATAATTTAGTGGAAACCTCTAAGATAATGAATGTGAGAGACAAAAAAGGGAGGCGACAGGTGATGATAATATTTAAATTATGAGATGGTGTGGCAGACATACCATTTCAAAGATTATGTGATTGGCTCATGCGAACAAGTCATTCTTTGCGATTATTTTTTATTGGTTGGAGCGGAATCGTGGTAGACTCATAAGAACATAATCTCATAAGAAACCTTCTTGGTGATAATCCAGGGTGTGATTCACCAAGTTTTTACTGAGAGAGATTTTCTCGAGAAAATTAACACCATGAGCTAAGGTTTGGTCCAACACCGGGTTTTATATGAACGAAAGACTGAGGGCATGGAAGATTGTTGTGTTAGTTAATCCCTTGGGGCTTCGAACAAAGGGACCCAACACCTAGTTATATGCAATGATTTTTTGGTTAAGGGCTCAAGGAAATTTACAGTCTTGATTAAGTGCTTATGGGTCTAAGTTGAGAAATCATCATGCATGGGTCAAAAGCTTTGTTAATTTGGTGTTCATGCGAAAACTGGTGTTTTGGAATTAAAACAATAGAGAAATAAAAGGCATGAATGATTTGGCAGGGTTACTGGCATAATGGTCATATTTGGAGGATGATTTGGCAAAACTGCAAAATTTTGAGGTTAGTCAAATTTAGAAAAGCTCTATTAAATTTTGTAAACATTCTAGAATTGTAGAATTGAGCAATTTAACTCAAGTTTCTTGCAGAGATAGGGGAGAAGGTCTAGAAGATTTAAAGAAAAAGTTCAAAAGACATGTTTCAAGAATAATGAAGGAAAAAGTAAATAATAATAATAATTTTTTTAATATTGATAATTATAATTATATTGAAGATAATATTTCAATAAATAATAATATTAATAATAATAATATTTTTTCTCTTAGTAATAGGTTTGTTAACTTGTCCAGTAATAATAATAATAATAATAATAATAATAATAATAATAATAATAATAATAATAATAATAATAATAATTCTCTTAACAATAAGGTGGTCAACATGTCGAGTTATTCCTTTGCCCCCCGGTCTATAGTCTCTTGGAGAAGGGATTAAATTTTTCCCTTGCTCCTAAGAAAATCCCGGTGGAAGATATCATGTGTGACATTGAGTTTGGGATTAGGGACTTACCAGATAATACTAAGGATATAATTCGACAAGACTGCGTTGTCATCCTTAGGAAATCTAAGCCCCTAAGAGAAACATCAACAAGGAAGAGTTTGATGCCCTAAAATATTTGAACAAGAACCAAGACATCATTATCCTAAAAGATGACAAAGGTGGGGCCACAGTAATCCTTGATAAGGAGGATTATCAAAAGAAGATGTTGGATCACCTGTGTAATAGTGGAAGCTATAGAAAGCTTAATAAGAATCCCTTGAAGAGGATCTCCAGAAAGGTTGCTATGGCTATAAAGTCCAGTAGCATGGTTGGCACCTTTAGCCACAAACTTATCGAGAGTAGCCCCATCACTCCTAGGATCTATGGGCTTCCAAAGATCCATAAGGAGGGTAGCCCCCTGAGACCCATTGTCAACACCATAGGAGGGCCAACCTATCTTCTAGCTAAATATTTAGCCCTGAAGCTTAAGCCCCTTGTTGGCCTCACAGAGTCTTTTGTCAAAGACTCTTCGTTGTTTGTCAATGAGTTAAGGGACATGAAGTTTGATCTTGGAGACAATCTGGTTAGTTTCAATGTAGTTTCTCTATACACTAACATCCCTATCGATCAGACTATTGAGGTCACCAATATCCTCACTAATCTCGACACTGCTAAATTAGTCGAGATTTGTCTTACTTATACTTTTTTCTATTTTGAAGTGGAATTCTATCACTAGTATAAAATGAGCAATTAGTGACTAGGTGACTAAAAAAGTTAGTCACCATAGCTTTTCCAAATGAAATACTACAAAAAATGAGCAATCTTAAGTGACCGAACTAAAAACGACTAACATAAATCACTAATTTAGTCACGGGTTAAAATATGTGAGTAGCTAATAAGTAATACAACTAAAAATGACTAATTTAGTCTAAGAACAAAAATACAACTACCTAACAAGTACTAGAATAATATGAATCGATTTTTTATGTTAGTCATCTTAATTGTGTCAAGCAATCTAAACTTACAAGTGATAGGGGATTGAAAGGTTGTTAAAGATTGGTTGAAATGTTATCCTTCCTTAAACACTTCTTCATACTAACATGGTGTATAGGTGAGCCAACTGTGCACTATGTATCTCTAATAATTTGTAATTTTAAAAATATACTTTTTAATAAAAAAACTATGTTATGTATTTTTTAAAAATCTATTCATTGAATCTAATTGGATCTAGTTCTAATTTGAAATTAATTTAAAGGGAAATTTTAATTTTTAAAACTATAATATCAAATAAAAACTACTTTAATTTCATATTAACCGACCTACATCCATCTTAACCCCGAATCTATCAAGTGTTGAGAGGGGTCCAATATCTTGAGGTGAAAACTTTTTTTTCTAGTGCAAAACTTGAGGAAATGTTTTCACCTCAAGAGATTGGATTCCTCCCGGCACTTGATAGTTATAGGGTTAATATGGATCTAGGTTGGTTATATAATACTATATAATATCTATATTTGTATTTGTGTCTCTTTGTTATTCCCTCTCTCCTTGTCACCCCCCAAACATACACACACTCTCTCTCCCTCTCTTCCCCTTTTTTGTCTATCTCTCTCTTCCTCTTCTCTCCCTCTCTATCTATATCCCTCTCTCTATTCCCTCCCACTCTCCTCTCTCCCTCACTCTCTCTCCATGACTCCCTTGTCAACCCCTCTCTCTCTCCACCTTTCTCCCTCTATGTTTTTCTTGTTCCCTCCCTCTCCTACCCCCTACAGTTCCATCTATCTCTCCTCATCATTATCTTCCTTCATCTCTATCCCTTATCTCCCACCTCCCTCTATCTCTCCCCCCAAATCTCTCTCTCTCTCTCTCTCTCTCTCTCTCTCTCTCTCTCTTCCATCCAACTCTATCACTATCTCCCCCCCCACCCTGTCCTTCTCCATCTCTATGTCTCCATCTCTCTCCCTTCCCCTTCTCTCCCTATCTCTATCATCTCCTCTTCTTTCTCTTCCCTCCTCTCCTCTCTCCCTCACTCTCTCTCCATCTCTCCCTTCTCACTCCTCTCTCTCTCCACCTCTATCTCTCTATGTCTTTGTTCTTTCCTCCCTCTCTCCCACTCCAACTCCATCTCTCTCTCTCTCCTCTCTCTTCCTTCCTCTCGCTCCCTCTCTCCCACCTCACTCTCTCTCATCCCATTCACTCTATCTTTCTCTCTCTCTAGCCTCCAACTTTTACACCATCTCACTCCCTCTCTCCACCCCCTCCCCAACTGTCTCTCAAATTTGATCACATTGTATTATGTTTAAGAAATTGTTTAAATTAGAAAAACTTACTTGGTTGTAAAACATTAAACCTATATTTTGGATCAATCATGTCAAAGAAAATAAAATAATGAAAAACTTTAAAAATCATGCACTATATTTAATCTATTATAATTAGTCAATTTTCTTGCTCTCATCCCTTGGATCCTTAGCTATGATGGATCGATGTCGGTTCTTTATATATATATATATATATATATATATATATATATATATATATATATATATATATATATATATATATATAACGGAGATAGATCCATCTTAGCTTAATTTTATTAAAACCTTATTTTAATTTCTATGGGAATATTTTTAGTAGTCATGAGGATAGAGGGTTTAGATATATCTCAAATTGTAACATTTTCCCTTTTAGATTCAATTAAAAAAATGTTGTAAAATTAAATTAAAATAAAATATTTTTACTATGAAATAAGTTATGGTTTTTTGGCATGTGGTATTGATAAGCCATGGTATTGGCCCATGGTATTGTAACAAAGCGGATTTACAAGTTAATATCCATGGTAAAGTGAGGGTGAATATCCATGGTTAACAATCTTGTCATATTGTTATAAAATATTTGATTGTGAAATAATTTATGTTTTTTTGGGCATGTGGTATTGTTATAAAATATTTTGATTGTGAAATAATTTATGTTTTTTGGGCATGTGGTATTGATAATCCATGGTATTGACCCATAGTACTATAACAAAGGCTATTTTTTACAAGTTAATAATATCGAATATCCACGGTTAAGAATCTTGTCATATTGTTGTAAAATATTTTAGTTGTGAAATAAGTTATGGTTTTTGGACTTGTAGTATTGATAAGCCATGGTATTGGCCCATGGTATTGGTTGTAAAATATTAAACCTATATTTTGGATCAATCATGTCAAAGAAAATAAAATAATGAAAAAATTTAAAAAAATCATGCACTATATTTAATCTATTATAATTAGTCAATTTGCTTGCTCTCATCCCTTGGATCCTTCGCATATATATATATATATATATATATATATATATATATATATATATATATATATATATATATATATATATATAAAGAACCGACATAGATCCATTTTAGCTTAATTTTATTAAAACCTTAATTTAATTTCTATGGGAATATTTTTAGTAGTAGTGAGGATAGAGGGTTTAGATATATCTCAAATTGTAACATTTTCCCTTTTAGATTCAATTAAAAAAATGTTGTAAAATTAAATTAAAATAAAATATTTTTACTATGAAATAAGTTATGGTTTTTTGACATGTGGCATTGATAAGCCATGGTATTGGCCCATGGTATTGTAATAAAGCATATTCACAAGTTAATATCCATTGTAAAGTGATGGTGAATATCTGTTAAAATTGGCAACGAGGGCAAAACTTCATGTGGGTCATCTTATTCATGGCTAATAATATTTTTATTAGATTCCTCTCGTCGAGAGGTGTAGGATTGATATAAAGATCATCCAATTCCGATAAGTATTCATGGAGATATGAATTTATTTTGATTATGGAATTATTATCAAGCCGACCTACAACTCATGTAGGCTCAGAAGCCCAACAGTCGCATCTATTCACCCACCAACGTTGTGTATAAATATAAGAGGATTTTTCCTCATTTGGACTCACTCATCTCATCACATCTCTCTCTCTCTACTGCGCAGATATGAGTCTCTTCTCTACTGCGCTGAAATGGGTCTCTCTCTCTCACACATGTGAAGCCGGAAGCTGCTGAATTTGAAGCTGCAACTGCAGAAGTGAAGATTGATTTGTGTGGCCTAGAATATATCCTCTTTGGAACCGCGCTATAGGTTCATCTGAACCTCCTTTGAAAGCTGCAACTTTTTGTGGTGGAATGAAGTCAATCCGACGAACCGTTTGCAAGATATCGACTGCCCTAGTTTGAAGCCGGAAACTGCTGAAACTGAAGCTGCAACTGCAGAAGTAAAGATTGACTTGCGTGGCCTAGAAGATCTCCTCATCTGAACTGCACTGTAGGTTCATCTGAACCTCCTCTGGAAACCGAAACTTTTGGTGGTGGAATGAAGTCAATTCGACGAACAGTTTGCAAGATATCAGCTGCCCTAGTTTGAAGCCAAAAACTGCTAAAACTGAAGCTGCAACTCCAGAAGTAAAGATTGACTTGCGTGGCCTAGAAGATATCCTCATCTGAACTACGCTGTAGGTTCATTTGAACCTCCTCTGGAAGCCGAAACTTTTGGTGGTGGAATGAAGTCAATCCGACTGTCGGTTTGTGAGATATGGTCTGCCCTAGTTTGATAATGAAGCCGCTAATGCTGATGCTACTGATCTAGGGTTTGCTACTGCTGATATGAATCAGATTTATTGTACTATTTCTCTCTGCTGAATTATTGAAGATAAAAGAAGATTTGATCAAAGGGTTTCCCCACACATTGTGGGGTTTGTCCCTGGCTAGCCGCCACATCTTGTGTCTCTTGTCTTGGCTTGTTTTCTGTCGATTGTTTAATGTTCTATCTACACTTTATTTTATGTACATGTGATTGCTAATCTGTGGAATATAATAAGAAAAAGAAGTAAACTGTTATAAGCATAGAACATACCATAACTTAACATGGTATCAGAGCTGAGGTGAAGACAAAGCCCGAGCAAGAGCAAGAGCAATCACCGAAGAGAAGATTGGCGAGGCTATCCTAAAAGAACTATGGGGTCTGCAACACTCTACCGAAGGCAAGCTTCGTGAGAATGCTGACTATCACGGATGGAAGATGTCTATCGATCTAACCCTAGATGATCAAGGAGTGCTGGACCATGTAAGAGGCAATATTGTTGAGCCTCCATCAAATGCATCTGCTGCTGCCTGGAACAAATGGAAAAATGGAGAAGTCAAAACAAAGAAGATCATCCGGGACTCTATCGACAAGCACTTGGTGGCCTACATCTTTGAACTGGACACCTCCAAGGAAATCTACAATAGACTGGTGAGTTTATTTTAAAGTTAAGATGCAAATCAAGTTTTGTTTTTTAGAAATAAGTTGAGGGAAATCAAGAAGGGTAAAGATGAGAGTATGCAAGCATACTTCTTAAGGATCACTGAAGTCAAGAACGATCTCCTATCTATTGGGGAGGCTATTACTAACAGGGAAATGGCACTCACGAATCTTGGAAGATTACAATCCGAATGGTACGTGTTCAGGACTACTCTGAAAAATAATGTAATTCCTGGTTTCGAGGAATTAATGGCTAGATGCATTCAAGAAGAAACAAGGGTAGAAGAGCAAGAAATGCCCTTGCCTAAAGATCCTCCTGCTGCCTTTTCTTCTCATTCTAAGAAAAGAAGTAATTCTGGGACTAAATCAAAAGGCAAGGCTGGACCTAAGGGTGGAAGAAAAGGACAATGTTACATCTGTGATAAAGCAGGTCACTATGCAAGGGAGTGCCCTGATAGAAAGGACTCACACCGGGACAATGATCAAAATCCCTCTGATGGCAATCAAAGGAATGACAAATTCAATAGCAAAGGTAAAAGGAGAGCTAGGAATCAAGGAAGAGGACAAGCATTCAAGAAGGCTAGAAATTCCAGGATGTATTAAATGCACCTGACCTTCGAAAGAACCTGGTGTCCATCTCGGCAATGGAAGACAAAGGCTACAAGGTAACCTTCACCGATGGCAAGGTACATATATGGAAAAATAATGTTAAATATGCCTTTACTATTGGGTTTCGTGTTGATTCATTATATCAGGTCGATGGAAGTCTGCTGGGTGTCATGTCTTATGAAACGTCTCTTTAGTCTGAACTTTGGCATCGGAGGTTTGCCCACCTTCATTACAAATCTCTACTCTATGTAAGACAGATGGTAACAGGGATGCCCGAATTCCAAGTAGAGAAAGAAGGTGTATGTCTGGATGTGTTGAAGGAAAGCTCAAAAGGGGACCATTCCCCTCAAGTCAAAGAAAGACCTCCGATATATTACAGTTGGTTCACTCAGGCATATCTGAGACTGGCATTAAGAGGGAGACTACTACACCACGTACTCCTAAGTAGAATTGTGTGGTGGAAAGGAATAACCCTACGATTGTGGACGCTGTCTCTATGGGTAGATGATGTAATAATGCCTGATGTGGAGGAACCCATGGATCCTATTTCTCCACCTGAGCCTCCCTCTTCTAGGAAGAGGCCTTCATGGCTTAGGGGAATACTTGATGATGCTGAAGGACATGCTGTACCCCGAGGAACCTTTCGTGAAAATAAGAAACCTAACAGGTATCAGGAATACCTGACCATCATGAGCACGATTATACAAAATGAGCCTTCATCATTCTTAGATGCCATCAAGAATCAAATATGGAAGGATGCTATGGCCTAAGAACATGAGTTTATTATGAAGAATGATGTCTGGGAAGTAGTTCCCAGACCCCCGGACGAGAAAGTTGTCGCTTCTAAATGGCTTTACAAGATAAAGCATGCAGTAGATGGAAGTACAGAAAAGTATAAGGCTCGTTTTGTTGCTCGTGGTTTCTCCCAGAAGGAAGGTATAGAATATGATGTGATATTTGCACCTGTTGCCAGATATACGACCATCCGCTTGATCATAGCCCTTGTGGCTTCACCAGGATGGAACCTACATCAGATGGATGTCAAGACCGCATTCTTGCACGGTTCGATCAAAGAAGAGGTCTATGTGGAGAAAGCCGAAGGATTTGAGATTTATGATTGAAAATCTCATGTATGCAGGTTGAAGAAGGCTCTCTATGGGCTGAAGCAAGCATCCCGAGCATGGTATGAGAGGATCGATAGCTACTTGATGAAGCTGGGATTCACTAGGAGTGAATCCGATCCTAACCTTTACTTTAAGGTTTAAGATGACAAGCCTCTCATACTGGTGTTGTATGTGGATGACCTCTTTCTAACAGGTGCAGACCCTCTCATTCAAAATGTAAGAGGGAGTTGGCTTCTGAATTTGAAATGAAGGACCAAGGACTTGAAATGTGGCAGAAGCCAAGGGAAATTTTCCTATCTCAAGGAAAATATGTGGTGAAGATTTTGGAAAGATTTAGTATGGTGGACTACAAACCTATGACTACCTCAAGGATCTTAACTTTCAGAAGTTATATGGTAGTGATGTCGGATCAGATTTGGGAAATGCCTCTGAGTCTCAAAACTCATTCGCATTGATGTTCTTGGTGAACCTCCATCCAAACATATGTTTTGCAGTTAGTATTATGAGCTCATATTTGGTTGAGCCTCACTAGATTGGTATCAAGAATCTTCTGAGATGTCTTCAGGACACAATCTCTCATGGATTGAGATACACTGCCGGAAATATGAAACTGCCTGATTATTTGAATGCTGAATAGGCAGGTAGTGTGGAGTATCACTGGAGCACTTTTTAGTGCTGCTTCTCTTTGGATTTTGATTCGATATAATGGATGAGCAGGAAGCAAAAGTCGATTGCCATAAGCACCGTCGAGATCGGATACATATCTACGAGTATGATCTCGTATGAAGCTGCCTGGTTGGGGAAGCTGTTTAGTGAGCTGTTTGAACACATACCACTGTGATTCTCTATAACAACTAGAGGTGGGATTCGATTATTGAGGAATCCCGTATTCGTCGATTGCTCTAGCAGATAGACATCATCTAGGACATGGTAAGACGATGAGCAAGGAGGCTCCATCGCATTAAGATGATGTACAGGTTGATACACCTTGTCAAAGCCCCGAGGAAAGATCTAATCTGTGATTTTCCCAAACAACTTGGAGTCGTCAAGAAACCCTTGTACAAGGGTCCTGCATATTGCATACATTGAGCTCTGGGAGCTCTGAGGGCTTGCGGTTCTGACTGGAGCAACATATGACCACAGGGTGATTCACCCTCCCCTGGTGGTGCGCACTGGAACAAGATGATTCCCTCTCTTGTGGGACAAGATGATTCGCTCTCTTGTGGAACAGGATGATTCGATCTCCTGTGTAGCAGCATGATTAGTTCTCCTGTGAGGCCTGGATTGATGTGTTCTCCATGGTGATTGTAGCAAGATTGATGTGTTCTCCTGTGAGGACAGGATTGATTAGTTCTCCTGTCGAGGCATCCTACCCATGCAGTCTGGGACTCATGGGAAGTACCTCTCATCTGATCAATGAGCAGGGAAATGAAGTTAGGGACCATAGTAGTACCGATGGACGCATCGTTGTAACTACCGTACTCCCTACGCTAGGATGACCTCCATTGATCTGGGATCAATGATACTGGTCTGGGACTAGTGGTAGGAGTTGTACCATACTATGACGCTGACTTCGGGTCAGTTGAGACTGGTCTGGGATCAGTGGTACATACTCTGAGACTGACTTTGAGTCAGTGGAGGATGATATTGGTCTGGGACCATTGGAGTTGTACTCACTATGACGCTGACTTTGGGTTGGTTGAGACTGGTTTGGGACCAGTGGTACGTACTCTGAGACTGACTTTGAGTCAGTATGATACATCCTCGATCATTTCTTCTTCTTCATAATTCAGACAAAAGCAGAGTAGAACAGAACAATGCAAGAGCAGAGTAGAACAGAACAAAACAGTACAGATCAGTGCAGGGCAGAACAAGACAAAACAGAATAGGAAAAAGAGAGCAGAGCAGGGCAAGGGTCAGGCTGTACAAGGCAGTGCATTGGATGGATGAATAGTAACGACCGATAGACAGATTGCAGATGAAGTTCTCCATGGTTGAGAGGGAGTGTTAAAATTGGCAACCAGGGGAAAACTTCATGTGGGTCATCTTATTCATGGCCAATAATATTTTTATTAGATTCCTCTCGTCGAGAGGTGTAGGATTGATATAAAGATCATCCAATTTCGATAAGTATTCATGGAGATCTGAATTTATTTTGATTATTGATTTATTATCAAGCCGACCTACAACTCATGTAGGCTCAGAAGCCCAACAATCGCATCTATTCACCCACCAACGTTGTGTATAAATATAAGAGGACTTTTCCTCATTTGGACTCACTCATCTCATCACATCTCTCTCTCTCTACTGCGCAGATATGAGCCTCTTCTCTACTGCGCTGAAATGGGTCTCTCTCTCTCACACATGTGAAGCCGGAAGCTGCTGAATTTGAAGCTGCAACTGCAGAAGTAAAGATTGACTTGCGTGGCCTAGAAGATCTCCTCTTTGAAACTGCGCTATAGGTTCATTTGAACCTCCTTTGAAAGCCGCAACTTTTGGTGGTGGAATGAATTCAATCTGACGAGCGGTTTGCAAGATATCGACTGCCCTAGTTTGAAGCCGGAAACTGCTGAAACTGAAGCTGCAACTGCAGAAGTAAAGATTGACTTGTGTGGCCTAGAAGATCTCCTCATCTGAACTGCGCTGTAGGTTCATCTGAACCTCCTCTGGAAGCTGAAACTTTTGGTGGTGTGTTATGAAACCAGCTCACAAAAGATAGAAAAGAGAGATCCACACCTTAGAATTCAGCCTCTTCGAGGGGGCAACCTCCTTTACATTACATAAATGAACAATTCTTGGATGATACAAATGAAAATACCTCCTTTCTATATATAGGAGTCTAAGTGGTCCCAATACAATCAAAGCCTACATAACAATAATATTGTAGGGCACAACAATAACAATAGTGGGCTTCTATGTGGCACAATAGTAACAATATGGGCACTACATGGGTACATCAATATAAATAAGAGGTATAACTACAATAGTAATGGGGTAACCACTAGTATTATAGGGACCCAACATGCCCCTCTCCTTCAAAAAAAGTGTTGTCCTCATCGCTTGAGTAGTTCAGGATACTTCTGCATAAAATTCTCATCCTCCCATGTGGAATCTTCAGCGGATAAGTTCTTCCACTTGATAAGGTACTCTGAAATTGATCGATTTCGTAGCTGTCGAGTTCTTGTTTCTATAACTGCTTCTGGTTCCAATATAATTTTTCCTTCTTCGTCAAGTTCTGGCAATATTGTTTGAACTGGGAGCTTGTCGCCTATAACCTTCTTTAAGCATGAAACATGGAAAACTGGGTGCAATCGAGAAGCTGCAGGAAGCTCCAATTTGTATGCCATAGTACCAATCTTTTTGCAACACCTTGTACGAACCATAATACTTTGGTGATAATTTATTATCCTTCTTAGCTTGCTTGAGGGACATTTGCTTATATGGTTGTAGCCGTAGGAATACCCAATCACCTACATCAAAACTTCTTTCACTGCGATGCTGATCTGCCTGTTGTTTCATTCTATTCTGTGCCAACACAAGGTTATCCTTTAAGAGTTGGAGGACTTGTTGTTGATGTTCGATGTGATGTTCCACTGCCTGAACCTTAGAATTTTCTCTTAAACATGATGTGATGGATGGTGGTTGATACCCATAAAGTGCCATAAATGGGGTCATTTTTGTTGATGTATGGAAGGAAGTGTTATACCACCATTCAGCTAGAGGCAACCATTTGACCCATTGTGTCTGTTTATTAGATACAAAGCAACGAAGATATCCTTCCAAACATTTTTTACTATCTCAGTTTGCCCATCAGATTGAGGATGATAAGATGAGCTATGAGCTAACTGAGTACCAAGACAAGAAAATAATTCTGTCCAAAAATTGCCAGTGAAAATGGGATCTCTGTCACTCACAATAATCTTTGGGTTTCCATGTAGCTTTTGAACTGTTTCCATAAATGCAGTAGAAACTGTACTGGCTTTAAATGGATGTGATAATGCACAAAAGTGTGCATACTTGGTAAGTCTGTCAACTACCACCATGATGACACTCTTTCCCTCAGACTTGGGTAAACCTGTGATAAAATCCATTGAAACCTCCTCCCAACGTTGGCTTGGAATGGATAAAGGTTGTAATAGACCTGGTGTCTTAATTGTTTCAACTTTATTTTGCTGGCAAACCAAACATTCCGCCACAAACTTTTGAATATCTGATTTAAGGCCATCCCAAAAAAATTCCTTCTTAACCCTGTGGTAAGTTTTTAAAAATCCTGAGTGCCCTCCTAAGGGAGAAGTGTGCAATTCCATAAGAATCTTTTGTTTTAGCTGGGAATTCTTACAGAGGTATAAGCGATCTTTATACCATAACGAATCATTTTTCCAGCTAAATGTATCAGAAGTACTGGAATCTTGTTGTAGCTTTTGAATAAGTGCCCACACTTCTTCGTCGTTCTTCCATTCCTCCCTTGCTTCGTTTATCCAATCTGGTTGGATAATAGAAATGGCACACAACAATGCTTCCACATCCTCATCCTTTCTTGAGAGTGCATCTGCCACCACATTTTTCTTCCCTTTTTTATAGATGATTTCAAAGTCATAACCCAACATCTTTGTGACCCACTTTTGTTGCTCTTTAGAGGATAATCTTTGTTCTAAAAAGTATTTAAGGCTATCATGATCCGTTTTTACCTTGAAGTGTCTTCCCATTAGGTAGGGTCGCCATTTCTTAAGTGCATGGAGTATTGCCAACATTTCCTTCTCATAAATAACTTTGTTTAAAAACTTTCCCTTGATTGGACGACTTTCAAAAGCAATGGGTCTTTCATCTTGCATTAGAAAAACACCAATTCCATTTCCTGAAGCATCACATTCCACAATAAAGGTTTTTGTGAAGTCCAGCGTAGCTAAGACCGGTGCTTGGCACATTGCCTCTTTAAGATGTTCAAAGGCCTTTGTTGCTTGCGAAGTCCATGAAAATGAATCTTTCTTCAATAATGTTGTTAGAGGTGCTGCTATTCTCCCATAATTCTTAACAAACTTGTGATAATACCCTGTCAACCCAAGAAATCCTCGCAGATGCTTTATGGATGTGGGGATTTTCCATTCCTTAATGGCTTTAATTTTGCTAGGGTCTACCTTAACTCCTTCATGAGATACAATATGACCCAAATATTCCACTTCCTGGACTCCAAAGAAACATTTGGATCTTTTTGCATATAATTGTTTCTCCTCCAATAGTTGTAACACCCTGTCAACATGTTCAACATGATCCTTCCAAGTCTTGTTGTAGATTAGTATATCATCAAAAAATACTAACACAAATTTTCTAAGGAATGGTTTGAAAATTGAATTCATCAAACCTTGAAATGTTGAAGGTGCATTGGTAAGGCCAAAAGGCATGACCAAAAATTCATAATGACCCTCATGAGTTCTAAATGCTGTTTTCAGAATGTCTTCAATCTTCATTCTAATTTGATGATATCCCGAACGAAGATCCAACTTGGTGAAGTAAATTGATCCATGCAATTCATCCAGTAACTCATCAATAACAGGAATGGGGAACTTATCTTTAATAGTGAGCTTGTTGAGCTCCCTATAATCTGGACACATGCGCCATGATCCATCCTTCTTGTGCACCAATACTACTGGAGCTGAGAAAGAACTTTGACTCGGTTGAATTATACCAGCCTCTAGCATTTCTGCAACCATACGTTCAATTTCACTTTTTTGGACATGGATATCTGTACGGCCTGATGTTTGGAGGAACACTTCCTGGAATCAGATGAATAGCATGATCATGATTACGTATAGGTGGGAGACCTTTGGGAGTCTCAAATACCTTGGAATGATTGTCCAGGACTTTTTGGAGATCTGGAGAAATAGATGATTCCAATGTGGAAACATCTAGCGAACATAGTTGTGCAATTACACCTCTTTGCTCCTTTTTTAGAAGCTTTGTCATGCCATTAGAGCTGATTATCTTTCCCGGTTTCCCTGCAATACCCCTTAATTCAACTTCCTTTCCTTCCACAGAAAATTTCATGAAAAGTTCTTGAAAATTAAAAGCTATTGTACCCAAGGATTGTAGCCATTAGACTCCTAGTACAACATCAGCACCTCCCATTGGAATGGAAAGCATTTGGCTAGTCAATACATATTCTCCCATGGATAGCTTGATATTATGGCACTTTCCAGAACAATTTATTGTTCCTCCATTTGCAGTCATCACTTGACACTCTGGTGCTGGATATAGGAAGCAATTCAATTCTTTTGCTACCCTACAATGAATAAAATTGTGGGTGCTTCCTGAATCAATCAACACTATTACCTTTTTCTTCTTGATTTGTCCTTCTATCTTGATGGTTTGAGGAGTGGTAATTACCGCCAATGCATTACAAGATATGGTCAGATTTATTTGTTCTTCATCTAGGCTTTGTTCCTGGAATATATCCTCTTCTTTTGACCTTTCTTGCTCCTTTTCTTCTTCCTCTTCACAATCTATGTAGAATAATTTCTTCTCAGCACACTTATGACCTTTTGTGTATTTGCTATCACAATTGTAACAAAGCCCTTTTGCTCTTTTTTCTTCCAATTGTTGTGGTGTCAACCTTGTAGGTTGTGGAAGACTATGGGCAACAACACTTCCGTCTTTATAGTTGTGAACGGTATGCTTCCTAGTTGACATAATTTTGCTTTCCATTTTTCTTGCTAACCTGAATGCCTTCTCTAATGAATCAGGTTCCCAAAGGCGCACATCATGTTGGATATTATCCTTTAAAGATCCTATGAACACATCAATCCTATGCTCCTCTGGAATATCTTTTACCCTTATGTTCAATTTTTGGAACTCCTCAATGTGCTCCATTATTGAACCCTTTTGTTTGAGACTTATCAATTGGCTAAAAAAAGTGTTTCTTTTTGTATCCTCATAATGTGCTATCAATTCTTCCGTAAAAATTGCCCAAGTGATAAATTGTTTACGAGAACAAAGCCATTGATACCATACAAACTGATTTGGTTCCAAATATAAAGTTGCCATACGTACCTTTTGTGTGTTTTGCACATTATTGAGATCGAAGAATTGCTCCATCTGTAATATCCATGTGGCGGGATCCTTGCCATCAAACTTCCTCATATCGATTTTTGGAACATGGTGAGTCTTCGATCCAACATTAGAGTCTATGGAATCATGATTAACATTTCTTTTGTTCTGATCATGAGTTTCCTTTACTACCTTTTCACCATTAGTGACCCTTTCTTGTAGCAACTTCTTCAATTCATCCATCTTATCATCCATGCCATCAATTTTAGCGTCCATGCCATTCACCTTAGCTTCCATGCTATCCATCTTAGCTTCCATGCCATCCATCTTAGCTTCCATGCCCTTTATCTTAGATTCCACGCCATTTACCTTAGATTCCACACCATTTATCTTAGATTCCACGCCACTTATCTTAGCTTCTGTTAGCTTTTGTGAGCGTGACATTTGTTGCACTTGTTCTTGTAATTTTGATATATCATGTAGCATTTCTTCCTCTTCTTCATGAGTCATGCTAGAGCTTTCAGGTTCCTTACTAGGTGTTTGCATTTTCTTTCCTCAGGGCATTAGTTACCGATAATAATGTTTTACTATGCCCTTTGAATTCCGTTAAACCAAGCTTACACAAAAATAAAAAAAAAACTACACACCTTTTTTCACTTTATAGAAGCCTGATATTGAATCTAATGTATCTCTGTAATTTCGGATCCTCCAATTTTGAAATTGCTACCTGTAGTAGCCTTCTGTGTCCCCTTTCCAATTCCACAAGTCTAAGCCAAATTGGATTCTCCAAGGAAGAGTTATGTGAAATCTCCCACAGTGACTAGATTTTAGACTGGTTCAGTACAACGAACTTGTACGACTTTCCATGAGCCCCTGTTTCAACCTTTGAATCGGAAACACACATAAAAAAAAACTACAGTCCGTCCTCTTTCTGTACCTTCTTACGAAATTTCAATCTGATCCCCAGAGAGAAAGTTATGACGATTTTCCCAAGGTCACCTGTTTTGAATGTAATTCAGGAGTCTGCAAAAAGACCAACTTCCTCAGATCATATCTCCGCAAATATCACGCAAAAAGCTCTAAAATTTGGACCCAAGGTTCAGCGCGATTTCTTCTAAAATGGGTTTTTTTTGCGACTTCTGAAACGTCACAGAAAAAACATTATAGCGAAAATTCCACGATGACCTGTTTGGAGCAGCGAAACCCTAGAATCCAAAGCTCTGATACCAAATGTTATGAAACCAGCTCACAAAAGATAGAAAAGAGAGATCCACGCCTTAGAATTCAGCCTCTTCGAGGGGGCAACCTCCTTTACATTACATAAATGAACAATTCTTGGATGATACAAATGAAAATACCTCCTTTCTATATATAGGAGTCTAAGTGGTCCCAATACAATCAAAGCCTACATAACAATAATATTGTAGGGCACAACAATAACAATAGTGGGCTTCTATGTGGCACAATAGTAACAATATGGGCACTACATGGGTACATCAATATAAATAAGGGGTATAACTACAATAGTAATGGGGTAACCACTAGTATTATAGGGACCCAACATGGTGGAATGAAGTCAATCCGACGAACGGTTTGCAAGATATCGACTGCCCTAGTTTGAAGCCGGAAACTGCTGAAACTGAAGCTACAAATGCAAAAGTAAAGATTGACTTGCGTGGCCTAAAAGATCTCCTCATCTGAACTACGTTGTAGGTTCATCTGAAACTCCTCTAAAAGCCGAAACTTTTGGTGGTGGAATGAAGTCAATCCAACTGTCGGTTTGTGAGATATGGTCTGCCCTAGTTTGATAATGAAGCCGCTAATGCTGATGCTACTGATCTAGGGTTTGCTACTTCTGATATGAATCAAATTTGTTGTACTATTTCTCTCTGCTGAATTATTGAAGGTAAAAGAAGATTTGATCAAAGGGTTTCCCCACACATTGTGGGGTTTGTCCCTGGCTAGCCGCCACATCTTGTATCTCTTGTCTTGGCTTGTTTTCTGTCGATCGTTTAATGTTCTATCTACACTTTACTTTATGTACATGTGATTGCTAATCTGTGGAATATAATAAGAAAAAGAAGTAAATTGTTATAAGCATAGAACATACCATAACTTAACAATATCCATGGTTAACAGTCTTTTCACATTGTTATAAAATATTTGATTGTGAAATAATTTATGTTTTTTGTGCATGTGGTATTGATAATCTATGGTATTGACCCATGGTATTGTAACAAAGATTATTTTTACAATTTAGTAATATCTAGCTTAATGTGGGGTGAATATCCAAATCCACGGTTAAGAATCTTGTCATATTGTTGTAAAATATTTTGGTTGTGAAATAAGTTATTGATAAGCCATGGTATTGGCCCATGGTATTGTAACAAATCCTATTCACAAGATAATAACAAAATCAAAATATAACGTATTAAATTTTATTATTTTTATTAATTTAACTTTTTATTATTAATTGAGGTCATATTTAAATGTTTACACTCATCCCAATATCATTTTTAACTTATTCTTCTTCTTTTTAATTTAGGGTCTTACCAAAAAATAACAAATTCTTATTAAAAATAAATCATTTAACCCAATTGCAATTTATATATTTTATTTTATATTATAAATATTTATTTTATTTTTTGTATTATAAATATTTATTTTCTTTTTCATTTACAATTTAGAGCCAGGTTCAAATAAAATATTCACAGATTACAACATCACATTGCGGCACGATATTTTTCTCTGCCTTGTCTATATCTGCGTGGAAATTCCAAAAGAAGACCATCAACATGATCTATGGATTTCATGCGATTCGAAACCCAGATAGAGTTTGCATGGGAAATTCCAAAAGAAGGAAGACCATCAACATGATCTATGAATTTCCTGGGATTCGAACCCCAGATGGAGTTTGCATGGGAAACACCTTAGGAGATCATCAACGATTAGATTGAGCAAGGGCAAGGTCACTCGGCGTGGATATTTTGGTAATTTGTACATGGGCATGAATCTGGACTGTATTCTTCCTTTTTACTAAAGAGGATTTTTCTTTGTATGGGAAAGATTAGATGGAGCAAGTGTAAGGTCACTTGGCGTGGATATTTTTGTAATTTGTACATTGGTATGAATTTGGACCTTTTTACTAAAGAGGATTTTTGTTTGTATGGGTAAATAATTTCGAGTGTTTATATGATTTTATTAGAGTTGAGGGTTTAATGATTATGATAAAGGAAAGGTCATTAGGCGTGGATATTTTGGTAATTTGTACATGGGTATGAATTTGGACTCTGTTCTTCCTTTTTACTAAAGAGGATTTTTGTTCTTATGGGTAAATAATTTCGAGGGTTTATATGATCAAAGCATAAATTTTATTTAGAGTTGAGGGTTTAATGATTATGATATTTTGGTAATTTGTACATGGGTATGAATTTGGACTCTGTTCTTCCTTTTTACTAAAGAGGATTTTTGTTCTTATGGGTAAATAATTTTGAGGGTTTATATGATCAAATCATAAATTTTATCTAGAGTTGAGAGTTTAATGATTATGATAATGTAGATCTTGATTGCGGCCAACAATTCATCAAAATACAATGCACAAGTAAGAATTTTGCATGTCCTTATTGTACAAAGGGTTTAATGATTATGATAGACAATGCACAAGTAAGCATTTTGTATGTCCTTATTGTAAAAAGGGTTTAATGATTATGATAATGCATATCTTGATTGTGGCCAACAATTCATCAAAAGACAATGGACAAGTAAGCATTTTGCATGTCCTTATTGTAAAAAGGGTTTAATGATTATGATAATGCATATCTTGATTGTGGCCAAAAATTCATCAAAAGACAATGGACAAGTAAGCATTTTGCATGTCCTTATTGTATAGATCAGTTCGCTCCTCCCTAAATTTTGTAGGGTCATAATGCATGAAATTTTATTTTTTCTTTTCACCTTTTTTTTTAGTGGTTGATTGTTTGTGTAATGGACTCTACCATGCCCAAATTAAAAGGGCTCAAGTGATGCAAGAAAATTTTCTGGTGTTGGAAATAATACTAAGAGGGGGGGTGAATCAGTATTATCAAATTCTTTTCAATATATCTTCCAGATTTATACTTTAATTTATTCTTCAGATATTGATCATTAGTTTGTATGTCAATACCATATAATAATGAGCAAGAATAAGAAAAAACAGATAATCACACCAAAGAACACCAGATATAAGGTGGAAACCCAATGTGGGTGAAAACCACCTGTTGTAATATGTCTCTATCTTCTTTCAATTAGAAACTTCTTTTACAATGATTTTGTACTGGTGCAGTCCTTTACCAGTACGCAGGCTACAACCTGCTGAGAGCTACAACCCTCTCTTGTTTTCCAGTCTCTCCTGGAATGGAGCTACAACCCCCTTACCTCTTATACTAGCTAATCTACTAGTACGTAGGTGCTGACCTACTTCTTTTCTTCCAAGGACCACTTTTCATAAATTTTCAAATTGGATCCGTAAACATCAAATAATCATCAAGTACATGTGAATCAACCAATCTCCTTTTTCAATCAACCAATAACTTCTTAGAATGTAGTAACCAGAACAATAATACCAGTAATCTAACCCATAACTCTTTAGCAATAGATAAAAGATAGCCAAAAAATATTTCAAGAAAAGTCCGCAACTTCACCAATAGAAACCTGTGAATATCTGCAGCTCTTTTATGTCCAAACTGCGCAGATTTGCACCTCGTCCTTATCTGCTCTGCGTACCTCCGCACCTACTCCTTCTGCTGCACTGCGTAGCTCTGCGCAGATCTGCACCTGCACTATCTGCCTGACAACGTACCTCCGCACCTGGTCCTTCTGTTCCTCTGCGTACCTCCGCACTGTGCCTTCTGCTGCACTACGTACCTCCGCACCAGCGCCTTCTACTGCGTTGCGGACCCCCACACCTGCGCTTTGGATCGCATGCAGACCTCTAAATAGAGCCAAATTAACAGTCCTCCAATGTGCCACAGATAATCAGATCCACAGATCTGATCATGCACCCGAGAGATCACGACCTATCAATAGATTTGCCTTAAATTTCACCTTGATTTAGATCTATCTTTTCAAACCGATCACCCAAAATTTCAGATTTTAAGATATTCAAATTTCACAAGTGACTAGCCAAGTGATCTCCTTTCCTTTTTATAGGCAAGCCCTTATTCAAACCATGGGACAAAACCATCGAAAACCAATACAAGGGATCCAAACCGGGGTTCAATAATTTAGATCCTATACCACGGACCAAAACCATAGGATCATGAACATCGGGCTAAATACCATGGGCCAAACATAAGAATTCCCACGTGTGCGCGCTTCTCTGCATTGGAGTGAGTGAACTGGGGTCCGCACCTTCTGTTCGGATAACCTGCAGACATGACCGCACTTTGTGAACGACGTGCCTGCGGGCCCGCACCTTTTGAACGGTGTACCTGCGAACCCCTTATTTTCCATCATTTTGAGAGCCTAAACAGAGATTTGCCACTTGAGTGAGTTGCCATCAAGTACAACACCTGTGCCATAGCGCCAAACCTAAATCATAATGCCAACAATATCTCCCTTTGGACTTGATGGCAACCCCAAGATCCTCAAAGTCGTTCTCCCCTTTGACATCAAGGGCAAAGGGTTATGCTCCACCTGAGAACATGCTGAAGTCTTTGCTCTGCTGTTCACGCTCCCCTTGACTATAGACCAGATCTGCAAAAGAAAAATTCTTCTACCATACACCATACATGACCTTGACAAAAGAGATAGAGACATATTAGCAACAATATTCAGATCAGCATCCATGTTCTCCTTCTGTACTTTCTCCTCCAAGATCTTCTACCATAATGCCGACAATGCATTATTAGAAGAATATATGCTCCCCCTGAACCTGTGCCATTCGATCTTTGACCAATCCATAACCCAGTAAAGGTACGCGTATACCCCATATGAAACTCATGTACAACCAACAATCTCTGAAACAGATGAGATTCAACAATAAGATGATGCATCAACTACCCCCAGCTTTTGCCTGAGGTATTCAAAGGTCTCCCTGGGCAGTGGTTTGGTGAGTATATCAGCAACTTGTTCCTTAGAAGGAACATACTCTAACTTGACCTTTTGTTCAAGCACTTGTTCCCGAAGAAAATGATATTTGATAGGTATATGCTTGGTCTTTGAATGCATGACTGGGTTCTTTGAAATGCTGATAGCACTTGTATTATCACATAAGATGGAGATAGGTGGTGTACAAGTGATTTGAAAATCCTGCAAGGTCTGCATCATCCAAAGGAGTTGAGTGCAGCAAGATGCAGCAGCCACATATTCCGCTTCAGCTGTAGATAAAGCAATCGAACTCTGTTTCTTGCTGAACCAAGATACTAATCTGGAGTCCATAAAGAATGCACCACTTCTTGTGCTCTTCCTGTCATCCACACTTCTGGCCCAATCTGCATCTGTATAAGCATGAAGTGTGAGATCTGTATCTCTAGGATACCATAAGCCATAGTTTTGAGTTCCTTGAAGGTACTTGAAGATTCTCTTAACTGCCTGAAGATGAGTTTCCTTGGGATTTGCTTGAAATCTTCCAACTATTCCCACTGCATGCATGATGTCTGGTCAGGTAGCTGTCAAATAAAGTAGACTTCTAATCATGGATCTATAGGTTGGTTGATGTACTGCTGCTGATTCATCATTTGCACTGAGGTTGCATCCTGTGACCATAGGGGTACATACTGGTTTTGAATCTTCCATGCCATACTTCTTCAAAATCTACTTAAGGTACTTGGTTTGAGACAAAAATATACCGCCTTCATTTTGTTGGATTTGTAGACCAAGAAAATATGTCAACTCTCCAAGTAATGACATTTCAAATTCTTTCTGCATCACCAAGGTAAAGTTTTGACTCATAGTTTCTTCATTGCTGCCAAATATAATATCATCTACATACACAACAAGTATTAGTAATTTGTCATTTTCAATTTTTATATAACGATTTCTATCTGCTGATCCCTTTGAAAAGCCTTGTTGATGAAGATATTTGTCCAAACGATAGTACCAAGCCCTTGGAGCTTGTTTAAGACCATAAAGAGCCTTTTTTAGTATGCATACAAGATTTGGATCATTCCCAAGAATAAAACCATCTGGTTGCTCAATGTACACCTCTTCTTCTAAGTCTCCATTCAGAAAGGCTGATTTCACTTCCATTTAAAATACTTTGAAATTCTGAAAGCTTGAGAGAGCAAGGAACATTCGGATGGCCTCAAGTCTAGCAACGGGAGCAAAAGTTTCTTCAAAGTCTATTCCTTCTTATTGATCATACCCTTTACAAACAAGTCTGGCCTTGTTTCTAATTACTTCCCCATTTTCATTCAAATTATTTTTGAAGATCCATTTTGTCCCTATGACATTCTTATCTTTTGGTCTAGGAACCAACTCCCAAGTGTTGTTCTTTTCGATCTGCTCAAGTTCTTCATCCATTGCCTTGACCCATCATTCATCTTTGCATGCCTCTATTACATTTTGTGGTTCAGTGGAGGAGAGTAATGCCAAATAGCTTGAAGCTTCTGCAATTGTTCTTCTTGTTTGTACGCCTGCCTCCTTTTGCCCCAAGATTTGAGATTCTGGATTATTCTTTTTAACATACTTGGATGGAGTCTTCTATTCTATCCTTATTTTTTCCTCTGGTGCCTCTTGAGGTTCTTCTTCATCATCAGTCTGATTTGAAGGATGATCTTCATCCTCTTCGATATTTTCATAATTTACTTGCCTAGGAATGTTTCCTTCTTCATCAACCCCTACATCAATGCTGTCAACTATTCTTCCAAGTATTTTGTTGTAACACTTATATGCTTTTATGTGAGGAGAATAACCAAGGAGAATCCCTTCATTTGCTCTAGGTTCAAACTTGCCAAGATGTTCATCATTATTCTTAATATAAAATTTGCTTCCAAAGATTTTGAAATGTTTTAGCAAAGGAGTCTCACCATACCAGAGCTCATGAGGAGTTTGAGTGTTGTTCACTTGGACATTTGTTTTGTTGAGAATAACGACTGCAGCAAATGCAGCTTCACCCCAAAAGGTTGCGGGAGTTCCAGATTCATCAAGCATTGCACGAGCCATTTGTTGAACCATTCTGTTCATCCTTTCCACTACTCCATTTTGCTGAGGAGTCCTAGCTGTAGAGAATTCCCTTCTTATTCCATGTTCTTCACAAAAATCAAAAAATTCATTTGAGGTAAACTCCCCACCTCTATCAGACCTGAGGCACTTAATTTTGTGATCTGATTCGTTTTCAACCAAGGCTTTGAAAGATTTGAATTTTTCAAAGGCTTCGTCTTTGTGCTTCATAAGTCCTATCCAAACCATCCTGGAGAAGTCATCAATGAATAATATAAAGTATTCTTCTCCTTGCGGTGACCTTTTCCTAGATGGGCCACATACATTTGTATGGACTAGTTCAAGAGGCCTGCTAGCTGATCCTTCCTTCTCAGGGAAGTTAGTTCTGGTTTGCTTACCAAACTGACATGATTTGCATATTGTATTTTCTGGAATCTTGATGTCTGGAAGACCACGAACAGCCCGATATTTGTATGCTTTCCTTATCTGTGAAAAGCTTAGATGCCCCAACCTCTGGTGCCATAACCAGTGTTCATCATTCTTTCTCAAATAGCATTGTTGTTGTCCTTCTTCAAATATGCATAGATTATTTGGAGTTCTTATGCCTTTGATCATTGTTTTTCCTGTATCAAGATCACGAACACTACATCCATTTGATCGAATATTACCTTAGTTGAGGAATTTAGACTTCTGTGATCCATAATATTGTAAGATAATCTTCGGCAAAATCACATAACGAATCTTTTGTCCTGACGATGAACCACACTGGTTGGTTCGAAACACGTCGACAAAAGATTCGTTATGTGATTTTGCCGAAGATTATCTTACAATATTACCTTAGTTCCTTGATCGCACATCTAACTGACACTCAGTAGATTATGCTTCAAACCATCAACATACAAAACATTTCCAACCTTGACTTTCTCTTTCAACTGAACATTGCCTTTTCCTTTTATGACTGCAGGGGTATCATTTCCAAAAGAAACTTTCTTTCCTTTTTCAAAGCACTATATGATTGAAGTTTTTCTTTATCACCTGTCATATGCTTTGAACATCCACTCTCGATGTACCATTGATTTTCCTGTCCTTCTGCATATAAAGCTATTCCACATCTTTCTGGTTGCGGTTCCTTCATTCTCCATGTTTTGGCATTTGAGGTTTGTTCCTTCTGAGTTGTCTTCTGAAACCTGCTCCTGCATTCAAACTCTTCATGACCGAAGTTATTACAAATAGAACATTCAATTTCACTTTCAAGGGAGGAAAATTTGTTATAGGTCCTTTTCGTGATTCCAGTCATACTTCTTTGTTTTTGAGCTTCTCTAGTCATGATTGTCTTATAGGCAACACATTGAGCTGCTTTGTGACCAAAGTTATGGCAATAGAAACATTGGCCATTGAAGAAACTCCTGTGATTATCAAATCTATCAACCAACCGATTGTAGTTTCTACTGACATCCATTCTTGAGGCAAATTGGGAAGATTTTACCTGTGGCTGGTTGTAGCTTCTGTTTGTCCTTAAGGTAGCTTACCCTCGATTTTCTTGATAGTCTTTGTTCGTTCTTGAGGTAAAATTTCCCTGATTTACCTAATGATTTCTATTAGGCCTTTGCTCGCTCCTCCTTGCTGCATCAAGATAACTTTTGGATGTGGATGCTTGAGATGCTTCTCCATTATATCCCAGACCTGTCTTGATTAGTGGAGAACACTGCACATTGATAATCTCATCCAGAGTTTCAGACCCTTTAACAAATTTAAGATTAAGAGCTTTTGTTTTCTCAATCTCTTTTCTAAGACTAACAATTTCACATTCCAATTTTTCGTGATGTTTTTCCCTTTCAGCCAGTTGACATTGCAAAGAATCAATAATCACATTTTTCTCTTCTAAACAAATTTTGAGATTAGAAATCTCTTCATAAAGACCTTCTTCATCTACAACATCCATATAATCATCATCTTCAAAAGCCATTAAAATTTTATGATTATTACCTCGTTCATCTTCGTCACTATTTTAAAGTCCATCACTATCTTCATGAGTGTAATAGCTTTTCTTATTTGCATTCTGTTTCTTGTTCCATCTAACAGGTTCCTCCCCCTTGTCAATCTTATCCTTATGAGGACATTTGGCAGCATAGTGACCGACTCTTCCACAAGCAAAGCATTTGAAAGGTAACTTACCTCGGAATCGTCCAGCACCCTGTTGAAGGTTTTTGACAAAATTTGATTCTTCTTCTTCTTCTGACACGTGTCCTGACTCATAGTAATCTCCTTTGCCGGAAGCCTTGAAGGCAGCTTCTCTCCTATCTGATGGTCCTCCTTTCCTCATTTCATAAGCAGTCAGAATTTCGTGCAGCTGTGACATGGTAAGGTTTCGTAGATTCTCCTTTTCTTCTATTGTAGAAACTTTAGATTCAAACCTAGGGGACAAAGATCTTAGAACCTTTTCAACCACAACAACCTCTTTTATTTCTTCACCCAAATTTTTCATACAATTAACAATATCATCTACATGAAGGAAATAGTTAGCCACACTTTCATCGTTGTGCATTCTGAGATTTTCATACTGAATTCTGAGGGTTTGAAGTTTTGCTCGTTTTACCTGATCATCTCCTTCATAGCTCAGAACAATCTTGTCCCATATTTCTTTTGTGTATTTATACTGCATAACCTTCACGAATTCTGATTGAGATAGAAATCCTAGTAGAGTATCGACAGCCTTTGCATTTGTTTCATATTTCTTCTTCTCAGCTGGATCTGTAGGAGTTGCTTATGGAAAAGTGTACCCTGTATCTATGATATCCCAGACTTCTGTACCAAGAGATTGAAGATAGGCAGTAACTCTTACCTTCCAATATACGAAGTTTGTCCCGTCAAAAATTGGTGGCCTGATAGATGCTTCTCTCTCATAGTTTCTCATGATGATGGATCTTCCTTCAAGCGATCAAGCTTCTTCAGAAGGACCTGCTCTGATACCAATTGTTGGAAATAATACTGAGAGGGGGGGGTGAATCAGTATTATCAAATTCTTTTCAATATATCTTCCATATTTATACTTTAATTTATTCTTCAGATATTGATCATTAGTTTGTATGTCAGTACCATATAATAATGAGCAAGAACAAGAAAAAGTAGATAATCACACCAAAGAACACCAGATATAAGGTGGAAACCCAATGTGGGTGAAAACCACCTACTGCATTATGTCTCTATATTCTTTCAATTAGAAACTTCTTTTACAATGATTTTGTACTGGTGCAGTCCTTTACCAGTACGCAGGCTGCAACCTGCTGAGAGCTACAACCCTCTCTCGTTTTCCAGTCTCTCCTGGAAGGGAGCTACAACCCCCTTAGCTCTTGTACTAGCTAATCTACTAGTACGTATGTGCTAACCTACTTCTTTTCTTCCAAGGACCACTTTTCATAAATTTTCAAACTAGATGCATAAACATCAAATAATCATCAAGTACATGTGAATCAACCAATCTCCTTTTTCAATCAACCAATAACTTCTTAGAATGCAGTAACGAGAACAACAATACCAGTAATCTAACCCATAACTCTTCAGCAATAGATAAAAGGTAGCCAACAAATATTTCAAGAAAATTCCACAAATTCACCAATAGAAACCTGCGAATATCTGCAGCTCTTATGTGTCTAAACTGCGCAGATCCGCACCTCATCCTTATTCTGCTCTGTGTACCTCCGCACCTACTCCTTCTGCTGCACTACATACCTCTGCGCAGATTCGCACCTGCACTGTCTACCTGATAGCATACCTCCGCACCTGGTCCTTCTGTTCCTCTGCGTACCTCTACATTGTGCCTTCTGATGCGCTACGTACCTCCGCACCAGCGCCTTCTACTTCGCTGCGAACACCCGCACCTGCGCCTTCTGCTGCGCTGCGGACCCCTGCGCCTGCGCTGTGGATCGTCTGCGGACCTCTGAATAGAGCCAAATTAACAGTCCTCCAATGTGCCATAGACAGTCAGATCCACAGATCTGATCATGTGCCCGAGAGATCACGACCTATCAATAGATTCGCCTTAAATTTCACCTTGATTTAGATCTAGCTTTTCAAACCGATCACCCAAAATTTCATATCTTAAGATATTCAAATTTCAAAAGTGACTAGCCAAGTGATCTCCTTTCCTTTTTATAGGCAAGCCCTTATTCAAACCATGGGACAAAACCATCGAAAACCAATACAAGGGATCCAAACAGGGGTTCAATAATTTAGATCCTATACCACGGACCAAAACCATAGGATCATGAATGTTGAGCTAAATACCATGGGCCAAACATAAGAATTCCATGTGTGTGCACTTCTCTGCATTGGAGTGAGTGAACTGGGGTCCGCACCTTCTGTTCGGATAACCTGTGGACATGACCGCACTTTGTGAACGTCGTGCTTGCGGGCCCACACCTTTTGAATGGTGTATCTGCGAACCACTTATTTTCCATCATTTTGAGAGCCTGAATAGAGATTTGCCACTTGAGTGAGTTGCCATCAAGTACAACACCTATGCCATAGCGCCAAACCTGAATCATAACGCCAACATCTGGTAGGATGCAAATGATAGACCTTCCTCAAACTTTGTTACATGAAGTTAAAATTTCTTGTAATCATGAACATAAAATCTTTTCTGTTTCATCCTTAGATTTTGATCTCAATGCCTACAATTTTAAACCATGTTACTATATTTTAAGTAGAATACACTTAGAACCATTAAATCTTACAAGTCTCCAAAGCTTAGGTTAATTTCAGCTAAAAATAAGGAACCTGAATGATTTTTGCAATTTAGATTCAATTCCTACAAACAATGATTAAAAATGGAATAACCCAATGGTCTGATAATGTTTACCCACCCATGAATTTCGAAGACCTTTGGTATTATTATGAACCTAAACAGTGAGAGTAGAAGAAGAAGAGGAGCCTAGATAAGGTGGACCCTGACCTCATTGATACTTTTCAAAAGTTGGGAATGCCCTTGACTAGAAGAAGAGATTGACCAATGTTGTTGTAGATGTCATTTTCGACAGTGTTTTCATTGCTACCATGCATAGGTAGACTCTATAGGTAGTTGAGGTTATCTTTTGTTCATTATAAGAGGTAATTCAGGAGTATCTTTATCTAGTTAGGAAGTAGCTTAATAGGGTTGTTGCTCCTACTGATAAATATTATGCTGCATTGTATTTTTATTTATTTTTAGTGATATCTCCTTCTATTAAATCTCCAAGCACACTTTGTCACCCATGGAAATATCCACTTATTTTAGGATGAATGAGATGGAGACAAGGCATTTTGAGACGACTCTTATTTTTGTAGATGAGAGGAGTTTTGTGAGGTGAGAGGAGTTCTATGACAAATATTGAAGGATGAAATATACCATTTTATGACACCAATCATCTCCATGCCATAGTAGTGTGTTACACAAAAATATCGTCACCATGATTATTTGCAGTCAGTATGGGTCTATCATCACTTGTACTGTCCTCCTAAGCAAGTCTAGAACCTCAGCTCTTCAAATCAAGCTTTGGAAGTGGGAGAAAGACATTAGAAATCAATGTAACTCTGGTTCCGCACTTTCTCCCATGGTCACCTGCGGTCCCGCACCTTCTGTGTACAAAAGCTGCGTACCTACCCGCTCTGTTCCTAACGGTGCAGGTGCGGACCCCTGTGAAAGTCAAAAGGCACAATTTTTATCTTAAAAAACTCACTTTGGGTTAATTCTAGAGTTTTGTAGAAGGAGTTTTGACGTGGATTGTTCGCTCTGAGGTGGTTCATGCATCCCAAAAGAGAAGGAGCTAATCCCTTGACTAAAGGAACTATCCCTTTGAAGGAGGACCTAGTAACTTCCCTCCATTGCACTATAAATACAAGCATTGGGGTGAGGACTAGAGAGGTTAGAATCTGAACATTTTGAGGGTAAATGCTGGTGAAATCAAGACTCTTTGGTTGAGCTTGAGAGGAAAGATCACATACCTCTTGCTTCCATTGGAGAGTGAGTGAAGCTTGTCAAAGTAGAGGAGACATCTTGTTGGACCCTGGGAGGAGCTTGTACAACGTCAAGGCAAAGGTTGTAAAGTTCTTCTTCTTTTGAATTAATACAATCAAACTCATTTTTCTCAACAAGTATCTTATGTTATTTGTTTCATGGACTCCTTGACTTTGATGTTAAATATGTTTCATGCAATTAGTTTTTCAATGGATTCCTTGTTTGTGTTTGCAGATTCGCGAAGAGGAGCTCATTTGGATCGAAAGAGCGAGGGCATCCACAAGCTTGCGTTGGACCAAAGGTAGGCCCTAGAAACCTTTGTTTGCTATTGTTTATTGAAGCATATTTAGAGAAAGATAGTGTCTGGTTGGTTTGCTTGTTGTTAGGTCTTCTTTAGATTCTAGGAAGGTCTATCTTGTCCGCAAGATCGACCCATTCCGCGCGACAGAATGGCGACCATACTGGGGACTTGATTGTTTTCTTTGTCTATACTTTGACTTGAGAAACTGTATTTTCTGTTTCTGTTTTTGACTTGATGACTGTGGGATTGGGTGTATTTAGTTAATTTTGAGTTAGTTTCCATTTTTCATAGTTTTGGGAGAGGTACACACCCTCTGAGTTAAGCACAGTGCGTACTTGTACGCACTTTTGCTTTGTGCACAGAGCATAGACGCACCTGTGTAAACAGGTTGCCTACGTACCCTGTCAAAAATTTGAAGAATTTCAAATTTTCCTCTTTTTTATCAGTTTAGAATTTGTTTATAAGTCTTAGCCATTGCCCAGACCTGCTTGTTCCCTGTCAAAAACTTTCCTTGGTTTAATTTCATTAGCATTAGGGTTTTAGGTGGAATTCCTAGGAATTTTGCTTGTTGGGTTCGTTTTTCGTTTTGGTTGTGTAGTGGCTCTGAGCTTAGAAGCCCTAGAGACCTCAGATTACCTTGGTGTCTACTGGTCTTCTTGTGAGTTTGACCATTTATGAAATCTCCCCTTGTTGAGGAATTCACTTTGAGTTTTCTCTTTTCAAAATTTCGAAAAGCTTGTAGTTGAAAGTTTGGAATTTTCATTTTTACAAAAAGAAAATGAAAGATTGGTTGTTTTTTGACTAATTGTGATTCTGCATACATTAGTCCTTAGCTCACATTTAGCTAAGTAAAACATCCTCAAAAAGACTTTTAGTAGGCTTTAACTTCAAGTAGCTTTTTATAGTTTGTAGCTCTCAAAGTTAGTCATTTTCATTAGTTTTGAGTGTCTTTTTTTACAAAATATAAAAAACAAAATCTCTTTTGGAAAATTTTGTCTTTTGTAGTGATTGTTTGCTTTGAAAAGAAAAGGGAAATTTGTGTGAAATAGCTAGTTGTCTCGTTTTGAGTGCTTTGGAAAGGAAAAACTCTTCTTTTAATTTGTTTAATTGAGAAAGATTTGTGTTTACAAAGTAGTTGCATTTCTCAAACTCTTTCTTAAGTTTAGAAGTTCATCGAAGAGAAAAGATTGTTAAAATCATCCTAGGTGCATCTTTTTAGTGATTTCGAGTCGAGTCTTTACACCACGAGTTTCATCTCCGCCACCTCTTGACTTACACAACAACCACTAAAATTAACACTTAAAGTAAAATTCACCTAGTAATATTTTATTTCTAGGGCTCTGATACACCAACTTAGCTTAGGCTAGTGTCTTGGAGTAGAAGAGTAATTAACTCTCCAAGACAGTAAAAACAAACAAGTAGTTATATCTTGTGGCAGGAAGAAATCCAATTGTTGCATTTATGCTCTGGGAAATCTCCTCTTAAAGGAGAAGCACGAGATCGTGTCTGAACCAGTGTGGGAATCAATCCTTCCTCATTGGGAACGACACCAGATATTCACGTATTAAAAACGGTAAACCTCGAATTAACCATTGTCGAGGAGCCTGGGGTCACTTGTTGGTAAACCTTGGATTATGTCAAGGAGCCTTCAAGGGGATTGAGCTTGCTACTCTGCCCTTGCGTGCGTATCGGATTGTAGACTGTTCCCCTAGGTGTATTTGTCTCAGTTGGTAACCTTAGTGGCCATATTATTTAGGATTTTTCCTAAGGTGACAGTGGTGGGAAGATCCCACTGTACCTAGAGCAGACGTCGGCTAGACTCACTTGGATTTTCTAGGGGGTTCACTTCACTCGAGACGGTTAAGTGGAGGAACTTGGTCCAGTCTATTCATTAAGAAGGTTGTCGGGGTAACTGTTCCAACCGCCATTTCTGTACTGAATTCTGTGACGTTGGATTTCATCACCAACTAGTGTTTTCGGTCCGGAAAGTTACTGTTTGCATGTGTTTTGATCTCTAGATTCTTTAGGCGTGTGATTCAAATTTGTTTGGTCCTTTAGAGGCTTTAGGCGTTTTTCATTGAGATTTTACTTTGTTTGCATGTGAAGTAGTTAAAAGTTTTTAACTGTGGCTGAATTACCAAGACAGTCCCGTAGACTTCGGGGCCAGTCTCCTGAGTTTGTAGCCGTGGCTGATTTACTAAGGAAGTCCCGTAGACTTCGGGGCCAACCTCCTGAAGAAGTCCCGAGCCATCTTGAAGGCTTGAAAGTCCTCGTAACTCCTAGTGGCAGTGAAGTTGGTTCACCTGAAGAAGGAGAGTCTTCATTGGTTGTACATCCTGATTACCAAACTCTAGAAACAGGTTATAATCCTGAATCTATCTCGGTTTCCGAACTTGCTGGTAGCTTTTCATCTACTAGTGATATAGGTGAAGAACCTGAGATATCTGAGACTGTTACTCCAACATCAGGGTTTGTCTCTCCAACTTCTAGTGGTCCTAATTCACCTAGCGTAGAAAGAGTAATCACCGAAAATCTTCCTTCTGGTTTGAT
This sequence comes from Pinus tabuliformis, assembly GCA_031772625.1. Lineage (NCBI taxonomy): Eukaryota > Viridiplantae > Streptophyta > Pinopsida > Pinales > Pinaceae > Pinus > Pinus tabuliformis. Next base: position 1,207,652,376 of record CM062807.1, on the reverse strand, counting down.
ATCTATTGAAGAACTTGCTCCAGAAGAAGAAGTAGGCATCCCTATCCCTGAAAATCAACCTGTTATTGATCTAAGGGAGTGTGAATCAATTTTTTACAGTCCACCTAGAAGTACTACTTGGTATCTTTCTTTGACTAATTATTTGGAAAATTCAGTGTTAAGTTTTTCACCACCTCGTACTCCTTATCATCCTAGAGGTTTTTATACTCCCGTAAATATGTCAGGCCAGTCGTCCATGTTTACTCAATTGCCTGAATCTTTTTTGTACGGCGGTCCTTCTGTTCCTGTTGGGTATCAGTCACTTTCTGGTACTTTTTCGGGAGCATCTCCTCAACCCATTGAACAAGGGTTATTCACTGGAAGCAATGGTGCAAAGCCGTTGAGCGTAGAAGACATTCTTATGATGTCAGGTTTTATTCCCAATTCTCAACCTCAAGGTGGCCAGTTACCGCCTGGGGGGCAGCCTCATTTAACACCTGGGGGACAACCTCAAGGTACACAATTTGCATCTGGGGGCAACCTCAAGGACAGTACATGCCTACGGTACAATACGTTCCTCAAGGTCAACCCCAGACTCAATATGTACTCCAAGGTCAACCCCAGTATCAATTTATACCTCAAGGCCAACCCCAGTATCAGTACGTGCCTCAGGGATATCTACCCCAAGGTCAGTACTCGAACCAAGGTTTCCAACCACCCCAAGGTCAATCTTATATTCAAGGGACGGGAAATGTATCTTTCAACTATCCAACCTACCCTCAACCCGGTTATGGTCCTCAATATTCTCAACCTATTATGGGTCAATACCCCGGAACGAACATAGTGTGGGATCCATCGCAAACTCAACAGGTGTTGCAGCTAGGTGTACAATTGTCATCTCAAACTCGACAACCCTTAGTTTCTGGTTCACCCCAGTAACCAGTCCAGTCTAACATTCAAACTTCTGTACCTTCGGTAGTTTCACAGTCTGGGCCTACTGCGCCTCGTACTCCATCTCAAACGACTCCTGCAACTACCACAACATCTGTTCCATCTAACCCACGTACTTCTGGAGTATCGACAGCTCCAGTTTCTACTGTTTCTGTATCTACTCCTCAGACATCTTTACCACCGTCTGGATCCACCATTCAAACTACGGTTCAGATGCCTGTAGGACAACCTGGTTTAAGTACGGTTGTCACTAGTCAATCTCAATTCACTATCAACCGTACCAGGGACATTACCAATTCGGTCCTGCTGTCCAGCAGCCAATTTATCAGTATCAACCGTATCCTGGGTACACTTATCAACAACCTCAACAACCCCAGTACGGTACGGTTAATCCTGGTTTTCCGAGAGGATACAATATCCCGAACGCGGTTCCTATTCCTAGTTATCCTGGATATCCTCCTCCTGGGGCTGGTCTCATGACCTAGAGTTTTAGGGATCCTAATCGGCAGTTACCATTTATCGCAACTTTGGACTTACCAGACTTGTCGCGCCTAACGAATGATCCGATTAATTATCTTCCATTTTGGCCGCCAATGCCGAATAAGTTGCCCAGCGACATTCCCAAGTTCGAAGGTAAATCTGGAGAGGACCCGTCGAACCATGTGATGACTTACCACCTCTGGTGTGCGTCTAACTCCATCACAGATGATTCGATCCGTCTTAGACTTTTCCAACGCACTTTGATTGGTCTCGCGGCCAAGTGGTACATTGAGTTACCGTGAGGCACTTTTTATAATTTTAGTCAGTTAGCTACCTCGTTTTTAACTCATTTCCAGTTGCCAGTTCGATATGACAATGGCACGGAATTGTTAACTTCGCTAAAACAATTGACATCCACGTACATTTCAGATCATATTCATGAGTGGAGACGTCAACGACGTTTAGTGAAGGTATTCATTCCGGATCAAATCTTGGCTGAGTGGTTTGTAAAATCTTTGTTGCCAAGGATCATTGAAGATGTTGCTAAAGCCGGAGTTGTTACTGAGGAGCAAGTCATTGCTCAAGCACAGTACCTTGACTTGGTCTATACTCAGTCAGGTACGTTACACGAAAAGATCCTCGATCTTCCCAAGTCGAATCAAATCACTGCAGCTCCTTCGGGATCTCATGCCGTTGACGGTATGATTGGTACGGTTAACACTAAAAGTAAGAAGAAGTCTTCCAAGAATTCTTCTCCTATCATAACCTTGCCTGATTCCCTGACATGAGATTCTTCTGCAGAGGTTTCCGCCGATGTTCACGTTGTAGAATCATCTACAGCTAAATCAAAATCCGATGGGAAGAAGAAAGGAAAGAAGAAGAATAAAACAGACAAAAGTTCAAAGGAGAAACCTGAAAAGGCGGAATCTAATGATGAAAAGCGCAAACCTCGTTATCCGTGTCTCATTTGTGACGAAGAACATTTCACAAGAGACTGCCCTCATCGAGAAGAGGCTGCGAAAATCGTCAAAGGTTCCCAAATTCCTGTTGTTTTGAAGGATCCATTTCCAAATCAAGATAGCAAGATGATAGGTTCTTCCTCGAGTGCCAATGAAGAACCCATATTGATGATGTCCCATGTAAGGATTGCGACTCGATCGCAAGATTATGGCAGTGGCAGTAAAAGTCCTATTGATGGCAAAGAAGCAAAATCTTCTCATTCTAATCCATCAACCTCAACTCCCGGTTCCGATCCACTACAGATCGAGAAACCTAATCCGGACTTAGTAATCAAACCACCCACCAAGGGTGTACTTCGAAGGTTAGCTTTCAATCCACATGCGAGAGCGGCTCAGAATTATAACATTGTTGAGGATTTAGCTGTTTCACCCTCAGCAATGTCGGCTTTGGAAGTGCTGCAATCATGCCCAGCACAACGCAAATTACTTTTGTCGGCTATAGGAGCTGTTGATGTTCAGGACCCGAACCTAATAATCTTTGATCTAGAAAATAGTACACCGCGTTTCCCTCATCAAATGGCTTTCCAGATTCCAGTGATAGTAAAAAACAGGCCTATTCATCGGACTGTAATTGATGAGGGAGCCTCAACATGTATTATGTCGATACAGTGTTGGAGATGCTTGGTTCTCCTTCACTAAATCAATCCCCGACGATTCTTAAGGCCTTTGATGGCCGTGGGTTTCATCCTTTTGGCATTCTACAGGATTTTCCTAAAGGGTTGAAGGAAAAACCGTTAGTCTAGATGTGGAGGTGGTTGATGCCCCTCTAGACTACAACCTTCTCTTGGGTCGAAGTTGGTCTTACGCTATGACAGCGGTCGTTTCATCGGTCTTTAGAGTCATAAAATTTCCACATAATGGAAAGATCGTAACAATAGACTAGCTGGCTTACTTTTCGTCCGACCCAGCCTCTTCGGAGAGTATTCAGCATGTTGGTAAAACAACTATCCCATATAAGGATGTTGGAGTAGGATTAGTTAAAGATGCCGGGTTACTGGGAACTTTTCCTTTCCCTCCAATCAACGCATCATCTTCATTTGCAACTATTCATATGATTACATCAGACACTATTTTTTATGATGATCCTTGGACCGTTCCTTCTGAATCTGTAAATAGACTCATTTGGTAATTCCATGCCTTTGAGTCCATATGAAATGGCCTATGAAGCTGTGCAGTCTTTTTCCGACCCGTGTTCAACCGAAAAAGACTTAATGAATGTGGTCCGTGAGGAATAACTTTTCACATCAACCTCGGATTTAACTACGTTTCCTGAACTTGTTCACTCTGATGAGCAAATTCGTGAAATCATGTGTGTAGATGATTTACCATGGGAAGATCTCCCTCACAGATCTTCGTTTTTACTTGAGGATGATCGTTTTGAAAATAATTTCTCATCAATCTTTACGACCGAATATGTCAAGGAACCTCAGAATCCAATGAAACATCCCGATTCAGAGTTAAATTTGGGAAACATCTCTCAAACTATTCCCATTGACATTTCGGTTAAGCCCGGAATTGTTGAGAACATTCATATAGGTGCCTCGTGTACAGATGACGAAATTTCAAGAATTTCGCGACGTGTTCGCCTGGTCCTATGAGGAAATGCCAGGAATTGATCCCGCAATTGTTGTTCATGAGATCAAAACTTACCCGAACGCTAAACCCGTCCAGCAACGTTTGCGTCAGATTCACCCACAAAAAGCTGCTGCAATTAAAGCAGAAGTTGAAAGACTGTTGAAAGCAGGTTTCATTTATCCGATCCCGTTAACGGATTGGGTATCGAATATTGTCCAGTTAACAAAAAACAGGGAAAAATAAGAATATGCATCGATTATAGGGACATTAATCGAGCTTGTCCAAAGGAAAATTACCCAACTCCCTATATCGATCAAATCATTGATGATTGTGCCGGCAGTGAGATATTTACCTTTATGGACGGTTTTTCCGGATACAATCAAATCAACATTCTACTTGCCGATCAACCAAAAACGGCTTTTATTTGTCCATGGGGGACATTTGCTTATTGCAAATTACCTTTTGGGCTTAAGAACGCCGGAGAAACTTTTCAGAGGGCGATGTCTTATGCGTTTCATGACATCAAGCACATTGTGCAACCCTATCTCGATGACTTGCCTGCTCATTCATTACATCGAGCTGATCACCTCGTCCACTTACGAGCAATCTTTATGAGGTGTAGGCATTATCGTATTCGGTTGAACCCACACAAATGTGTCTTCTCTATAGAAACGGGTCGATTGCTGGGATTTGTAGTTTCGAAAGCCGGCATTCGCGTTGATCCCTCGAAGGTCGAAGCTATCATTAATTTGCCTCCTTCTTCGAGTCTTTGCCAGCTCCAAAGTTTGCAGGGGAAAGCAAACTTTTTACGACGATTCATTCCTAACTACGCCGAGGTTACAAAGGGTTTTACACAGTTGTTGAAACAAAATACTCAATTTTCTTGGGATGAGATAGCTCAGAAGCCTTTTGATGCACTCAAACATGCGTTAACCCATGCACCGTTGTTGCATCCTCCCAACTACAACCAGGATTAATTTTTGTACCTCGCCGCCTCCCATTCCACCATTGGAATGGTCTTAGTTCAGGAAGATGAATTCGGAACGGAACATGTGATATATTACCTTAGTCGCACGTTAAATCCGACTGAGCTAAAATACTCACATGTGGAGAAATTGGCATTGGCAGCCGTTCAAGCTGTCCAACGTTTTCGTCACTACATTTTACTACATAAAACTACGGTAATTTCGGATTGCAACCCTATGATCTACATTTTGACTAAACAATTTCTAGGGGGCAAGTACTCTAAATGGATCGTTATCCTGCAAGAGTTCGACTTGGAGTTTGAGAAATCTAAGTCTAAGAAGTATTTAGCTTTTGCAGAGTTAATGTGTGACTTCCCGCGTGCTGACACATAAACTGTGGTAGAGGAGCCCATTGCAGACGAATCTTTATTTCTAATCAGCACTTTAGATCCATGGTATGGGGATATCATCGTCTATCTCCATACCCAATCCTTTCAGCCAGAAATTTCAAGGTCGGAACGTCGGAAAATTCGATTCCAGTCCCAACAATTCAAAATTATTGGAGATACTCTTTATCGCCGTGGGGCAGACTCTATTTTTCGACGTTGCTTAACTCACGAAGAGGCTGAAAGGGTTCTAAATGACTGTCACTCTGGAGCATGTGGTGGTCATATGTCTGGGTATGCCACAGCCCAAAAGATATTGCGCGTTGGCTATTTCTGGCTGTCCTTGTTTAAAGATTGTATTACGGCGGTCTGAAAATGCCACAACTGCCAGATTTTTTATCGTAAGATGCGCGCTCCACTTGCTCCTCTCCACCCTATAATTGTCGTTGGTCCTTTTGCCAAATGGGGTATCGATTTTATTACATGTAACCCTCACTCGTCCGGGGGGCATGCGTATATCATCCTTGCGGTAGATTATTTTACTAAGTGGGCCGAGGTGATGCCTACATTCGAAGCAGACGGCAAGACAACTGCAATTTTCGTGTTCAATCATATAATTGCTAGGTTTGGTGTCCCACAAGCGATAATCACTGATCATGGACATCATTTTCGAAACGTTATGATGACCGAACTTACAGGCTAGCTTGGTTTACGTCACGATAGTTCAACTCCTTATTATCCACAAGCGAATGGTCTGGTTGAGTCCATCAACAAAGTTTTAGTTATCATGATCCAACGAATCATTGGGATTCATCGGTCGAATTGGCACAACATGCTATTTTCATCGCTTTGGGCGTACCGAACTTCAGTAAAGACATCAACAGGGTTCACTCCTTTCCAACTAGTTTATGGTTTGGAAGCCGTGTTACCGATTGAGTGTGAAATCCCGTCATTACAAATGGCCATCGAGTTACTTCCAGCTACTTCCGAAGAGGAAAATCGTTTGTTATAATTAGCTCAATTAGATGAGAATCGACGTGATGCTGCATTGGCGATCGAGACTCACGCAAAACGTATGAAAGCTCAGTATGATTGGAATGTGACCCCTCGAAATTTTTCGGAAGGAGACCTAGTGTTATTGTATGATCAAGCTAATGATAAATTAGGTGCTGGAAAATTCGTTCCTATGTGGCATGGGCCCTATATTGTCAAGCGAAAGCTAGCAAAAGGGGCCTATGAGTTGGTAGACTTTGATGGGGACTCTTTAGGTAAACCCAGAAATGGCCTTTACTTGAAGAGGTACTATGCTTAAAAGAATGGGGTATGGAGATTTTTAGTTAGGTTAGTTTTTCTTTCTAGCAAGTGTGTTTTAGTTGAAAAAGTGTGCTTAGCTTAGAGAGTGTTTTTCGTCATTATTCCTGCTTATCTTGGTTTTACTCTTGATATTGCAGATGTCGATGCCTCTCCAAACATACATTGGATTTGCTGATGGTGCTTGTCATAGTACATGGAACATTTCTTCCGCAGCTTGGGTTATCTATTCGCCCTCTGATGAGTTAGTTTCTATGCATGGGGTAAGCCTCGGTCAAACAACATTGCCGAGTATAGTGCAGTGATTGAGTTATTATCTGAATCTATTTCATTTGGGATTCGGAGTTTGATAGTGAGGTTAGATTTTGAACTTGTTGTATTACAGCTTAATAGAGTGTATGCCATTAGAAATTCAGTGTTATTAAGATTATTTTTGAGAGTGCGTCTCTTGGAACGTGAGTTTGATTACATTGAATATCAGCATATTCCAAGGTCTTTAAATACATTAGCAGATGTAATTGTTTCTCGAATGTTGAATAGACATTTGCAATAATCATACATGTAAATTTAAAACCATTCCATGACATGATTTACAAGATAAGCTGGTAATAGTGATATATATATATATATAGGAGTGTGTCAAAAATACATCGTCTTCGATCATAGGTTGAAAAACACCTTACGATCGACAAAAATGATAAGTACAAAAAACAAAAATGTCACATGTGCCCACAAAAGGTGATCATCCTATCACTGGTGATGATCTCTATAAGAAACCACTGCCCGAGCCACCTTGCAAAGGAACCTCCTAAAAGGTCCCGGGACTCCAATCACATAGCGCTGAAGTCGACGAGGAATGTCATCGATAGTAGTCTCAGGAATATCTCTTGTCAAGCGCTCAAGATGACTCTCCAACTCAACCAAAACCTCTGCTGATTCGTCCTGTGGGGCTGACGCGGGTGTAACTGGTTGCCTCCTCTCGAAAGGCCGGAGAGCGGCTGGTCACTGTGGACCCACATCTGCATTTGAAATTTTCACTATCAGTTTTGAGACGATGAAAAATATAAAAAAAAATTTAAATAGGGAAAGTTGAAAAGGATTTTACTTGACTCGTCCCATTGCTCTCCTGGTGGAAGAACCATGTCTGGGTCACCACGGAAATCTATCCCAGCATAAGGGAAATCCTGAATGCAAAAAACCTGGTTTTCCAACCATTGGAAATACTCAGGTTTGAACCGAGCAACCTCTGTCCTCTCGTCCGGGTGACGGGCCATAACTGCAACCCATCGCATCAGTTTGGGCTCTCAAGGAAGCCCAACTCCAACAGTAAGATGCTATGGGATCAGCATAGGAACCATCTCCAGGCCAAAACTCATGACTAAAGCCCCATAACCAAAGGTCTTTAGTCATCCGTTCTTGGCCCTGGTCAGTTGGCCTTTCACATTGGCTAGCACAGCATTGCACTAGTTGAAGATGGTGCCCTGAAAGCAATCAACTGCCATACGCATCTGGGATCCGGTGGCAACATGTAATGCGGCAGCTCCGCAAAGTCTGGTGACAGTAAACGCAATCACCATGAGCTTAGGACGGGATATGGTATTTATGTCTATCCCTTTGTCTTTAGCCTGGCTGTGGCAGTACTCTAGCCGGAGGCTATCGACAAACTGGCCACCTGGCCTAGTCCCGAATAGAGTCAAGTCCTCACCTCTCTTAGGCAAACTAGTTAAGAAATAAATGTCCTCCAGCTCGATTTCGAGCCGGTGTCCGCCAATGAAAAAGCACTGGTCCTGTACGCTCCACCTGTCAACCAGCCACTGTAAGAAATCTACCTGAGCCCTCATGCCAGGAATGGTCCAGAATTTGTATAGTACGCATGCCCTCAAAGCATCAAGCGAAGGCTGATGATTCCATGCGGCGGTATCCACGTCCTCATGCTCCCGTTCTCGCCAATCTAGCATGATATATTCTCTGCATCAAGTATAAAGATTAATTAGATTGCTAGAAAACATTTTGATTGGTCCATTTTTGAGGAATTTTAGGTTCAAAACCCTTGTTGCGGGGTACGCACCCTCCACGTTAGACACAGTGCGTGGGTCCGCACTTTGTCTACACGGAAGGTTCGGACCCCAAGCTTTTTCCCAATGGAGAGAAAATCAGGGTCCGCGGGTCCGCAATGGTAAACTTGCGGACCCCCGCGCGCGGGTTTTGCGCCTAAAATCTCTCCCAAAAAACAAAATGAGGGGCTAAATAAAAAAATAAATGGTTGAAAATGAAGAGTAAGGTGATGTGGACTACCTGGAGAAGACGACGCTCAATTCCAACAGTTGGATTTTCCACAATCTTGACGGGAAGTTTTCTAAGCAAAAGCACTATTTTCTCACCCAAACTCAAACAGTAAAAATGAATTGACAAAGGCCCTTTTTATAAGTTTTTTGAGTAAATAAATCGCAAATTTGTTTATGTTTCACTTTGAAAAGGTATTTTGCAACGATTTTATCCATTTCAAACAGGTATGAGTAATGTTTGTGTCTTTGTGCAGAATACAGGATTATTCAGGCGAAATCTATCATTTTCAACGAAAAAACAAGTAGAGTCATCTTTAAGCGCTTTTTTTACTCCTAAAACATGAAAAAATTTCCGAGCATTTATTTTACACTCGTTAAAACAGAATTAAAAGATGGTCCACTTACAACTCTTTTCCGACCGTAAAAACATGAAAAGATTGCCGGATTTTTGTCATTTCAAATTCAATATTGGTTATAAAACGATGTGTCGTTGATCGCTTTTTTACTTTTTCGGGTCAGTGACACTAATAATGAAAAGTACTCCTTCGTCGTAAAAGATCAAGTGGTTCTCTCAAGTATTATTTTATACTTTTTCGGGCTTGGGAGACACAAATTTATGAAAAAGGTCAACCCTGGAGTCTTCTTAAGTTTTTTCAGACTCTCTAAAATTGAAAAACACCGAGTTTCTCCTATACTGGACTCGTTAAAATTTCACAGTAAAGGACCTATTCAATTACAAACAGGAACGAACCACTCCTTCTTAGGGTTCGAATTTAAACTAAGTTGGACTCATCAGAAGGATGAGCTTATAATCAAGCAAATGTTATCCTCCTCAAGCTTGTCAAAAATAAAGAGGTACTTGCCAGAAATGGTGGGGGAAAAGAGAGGAAAATGAGACTGTTTGTCATACTTTGTAACCCCTCTTGAAAACGACACTTTTATTCACCTAGGTTGGGAAATCCTTTGCCTAACAGTTGATCAAACCACATTGAAAGTCTTCAGTCGGTTTCTGGGTATTAACTTTGGGTCAATTGTCACCAAGCCATCTGTCGTGTCGTTATGTGTTCAAGAGGTCACTGCCAATAAGCCATTCATCTGCAAAATATCTGTCATCCATCTTGACCATACCTGAGTCAGTCCTTGCAACAAAATTTCTTCAACTTGATCTATGATTTCGTGTTGTGGGCTTGCCTGCAACAAATCGCTTTCTATCGACTTCAGCTCATTATCTAGAAAGATGATCTAGAGATCGTTAGTACCTTGGGATCTGCATGCCTCAATGGTAGGTTTCTCGCCTTTGACAAAAGTTTACATCATTGACTTTCGATCAAAGGATTCCATGATATGTTCGACATCAACACATTTACTCACATCTCATGGATTGTACTGGGTACTTTGAGAGCCATTGACATCACTGGTGGTTTTTCTCACACTTGTTAACAGTTTACATCATTGACTGGTAATCAAGTGGTTTCTACCATGTTTGACATCAACACATTTATTCGCATGGATAGAATCATACTATTTCGGAAAGTAGAAATGAAGACCCTGGATCTAGTTCCCACCATCCAGGCTGCGAGGAATTTTGTACTCATTATGTTGTGGACTATTCATAAAACATGGCTGCATCCATACTGTGTTCACATGAGTCTATACTTATGATGTTTTACAAAATCATTCTTATATCATAGCAGTAGATAGGTTTCTAGTTAGTTTTGATCTGAGTATGGGAATGCCTACCTCAGCGATGATATGATCTCATATATATATCTTGCATTGAATGTTTTTACAGGTTCCGACCGGGCTCTCCACAAGATAATCCTCGAAATGATAAAGTACTTCACTCTTCCTATATGATAAATGAAATCCTCATCTACTACAGACTTTTCACTTTAGGGGGCAATCTGTTACACAAAAATATCGTCACCATGATTATTTGTAGTCAGTATGGGTCTATCATCACTTGTACTGTCCTCCTAAGTAAGTATAGAACCTCAGCTCTTCAAATCAAGCTTTGGAAGTGGGAGAAAGACATTAGAAATCAATGTAACTCTGGTTCCGCACATTCTCCCATGGTCACCTGCGGTCCCGCACCTTCTGTGTACAAAAGTTGCGTACCTACCCGCTCTGTTCCTAACGGTGCAGGTGCGGACCCCTGTGAAAGTTAAAAGGCGCAATTTTTATCTTAAAAAACTCACTTTGGGTTAATTCTAGAGTTTTGTAGAAGGCGTTTTGACGTGGATTGTTCGCTCTGAGGTGGTTCATGCATCCCAAAAGAGAAGGAGCTAATCCCTTGACTAAAGGAGCTATCCCTTTGAAGGAGGGCTTTATCCCTTTGAAGGAGGACCTAGTAACTTCCCTCCATTGCACTATAAATACAGGCATTGGGGTGAGGACTAGAGAGGTTAGAAGCTGAACATTTTGAGGGTAAATGCTGGTGAAATCAAGACTCTTTGGTTGAGCTTGAGAGGAAAGATCACATACCTCTTGGTTCCATTGGAGAGTGAGTGAAGCTTGTCAAAGTAGAGGAGACATCTTGTTGGACCCTGGGAGGAGCTTGTACAACGTCAAGGCAAAGGTTGTAAAGTTCTTCTTCTTTTGAATTAATACAATCAAACTCATTTTTCTCAACAAGTATCTTATGTTATTTGTTTCATGGACTCCTTGACTTTCATGTTAAATATGTTTCATGCAATTAGTTTTTCAATTGGTTTTTCAGGTGCTATTTAATTTGTTTGCCTTGTTTGTGTTTGCAGATTCGCGAAGAGGAGCTCATTTGGATTGAAAGAGAGAGGGCATCCACAAGCTTGCGTTGGACCAAAGGTAGGCCATAGAAACCTTTGTTTGCTATTGTTTATTGAAGCATATTTAGAGAAAGATAGTGTCTGGTTGGTTTGCTTGTTGTTAGGTCTTCTTCAGATTCTAAGAAGGTCTATCTTGTCTGCAAGATCGACCCATTCCGCGCGACATAGTGGATCTCTATTGTATCGAGGGAGCAATGATAAAGTATTCCACTTTAAGGAATTTGTATGTCGGGGACGAGGAATGCAGATGTGGGATTTATAATTTTATTACGAAAAGAGGTTTTTGCGATGGAGACAAATCAAGGATTTCATGGACCTGAGAAGAGATTGGTTCAACATTCACCTCGAAATACTCAAGCAATGTTTTGAAAGGCAATGATGTAATTGGAGAGTTATATTTTTTTGCCTTGAAAAATATCTATCAATAGGGGGGGCAAAGATGATCCATATAGGAGAGAATTGCAGGAGTAGGATTGTTTCTAAAATTATATCTATAGGCAAGTCAAGGGACTACTACAGAGGATTAGTGTAGGTGCAACCAAATTATCATAATGCAAGGATTTTTTCACAGTGTTATTTGATGCTCACCGGTGACCAGGAAGCTACAAATACTTATCGTTACATTCAGGTACAATTGAGTTCCATTCTAAAGTCTCTAATTTCATTTATCGATAGTCCTTCTTGTGTCATTGTCTCACTTAATTTCATTGAGGTAGGATTGGAATGGGTTAAAAAATCAAGCATATCATTGAGTCAAATAGATACCTACATGTCACTACATGTCATTGTGCATACTCTTTATTTTTGATACAATTATAAGTGAGAAATATGATGTGTGCACACACAAAAAATCCTAGCATGCATGATGAACCCCCCTCCAATTCCATTTTCTATGGTGACATTTTATTTGCTTTGTTTATACAGGTTATCTAGCCACATAGTGGCCACTATCGAATGTTGAGGTATATGTCATATAAATATTTTATAGTCTACGTTATTTTATGTTCAACTATTCATCGTCTTTCATGTCTTATACTCTGCATTGTATCTTCTTTCATTTTCAGGAGGGGAACTCAATATTTATGGTAAGAAGCAACACTTGAAGAAAGAGGAGAACAATAACATTAGAGTGACAAATAAAAAATGAAAGAGAGAAGAGAATCTGTCTAGTGATACCCTTAGAGCCAATACCTTGCATAAGACACACTCATGGAGACTGATGGTCAAGCCTTCAGAGTTGGTGAATTCACTTGCAATGCTTTGGCAACACATTGATAATGTTTTGAAATGATGAAACAATATTTCATGTGTAAATTGTAGTCCAACCCATATTAAGTTGGAAACTCATATTGTAATACTTGATATTTTATATAATAAAATTTATATGGTTGAAATTATTTTTATTTGCACTTGATATTATTTAGTCTTGTAATTAACATATGTAACTTTGTGTTATCATATTATATAAACATGCACGTTGTATAACATTTTCTCAAAATTTAGTTGCAAAATCATACTAATTAATTTATGGTGATTAATAATAAACACATAAAATCAATATAAAACTACTAAATTAGTATTTTATATTAATTGATGATGAACATGAATAAATGAAATGAATAGAAACTACTAAACCAGTCATTTATATAATGAATATGAAAATACCAAAAAAGGATAAATGACTACCGCAAATGATAAATTTTTTATTATTAACTGATGACTAAATTTTGCATATATATGACTATTAGTAGTTAATTTACAGCATCTTATAACACGACTAAAATTTAGTCATATTTCTTTGGTCATTAATTGGTCTTAAATGATGACTAAAATTTGCATATATATGACTATTGGTAGCTAATGTACAGTATCTTATGACACGACCAATGTTTTGGTCATATTTCTTTGGTTATTAATTGGTTTTCTCGAGGATTCATATAGTAATATATTTTGTTATATATTTGGTCATTAATTGCGACAATTAATGACTAAACCAATGAAAACTTAATGACCAAATTAATGACTAAATATGCTACTAGATGGTAAAATTGAGGAAACCAATTAATGACTAAGCTAAAAATGACTAAAAGTTGGTTGTGTTATAAGATACTGTAAATTAGCTAATATTGGTCATCGACTGAAAAATAGCTGTTTATATGCAAATTTTAGTTGTTTTTTTAGTGACTAATTAGTCATTTTGTACTAGTGATATGAACAAACTTGTGGTGTAGCCATGGGATCCCCCCATCTCCTATTGTAGATAATTTATTTATGGAAGAATTTGAATCAAAAGCTTTAGCTTCAGCTCGATTTAAGCTCAAGATTTAGAAAATATTTATGGATGAAAACTGCGTCATTTGGACACATGGTCAAGGAAAGTTAGATCTCTTCTCCCAGCATCTCAACAATCAATCCAACTCCATAAAGTTCACTATGGAGCAAGGAGTTGATGGTTGCCTGCCTTTCCTTGATATCCTTATTTTGAAAAAGGATGATGGTTCTTTCTCTCACTAGGTATTTCAGAAGAAACTCATACTGAGAAGTATCTTCTTCCGAAGGCACATCATTTCCTTGCTCAAAAGTTAGGCATTCTCAACACGCTAGCTACTTGTGCACTGAGAATTTATAACGAAAACCACCTCTCTAAAGAGAAAAACCATCTCCTTAATGTTTTCGTTAATAATGGATATAGTAGACATCAAGGTTGTAAAGCTTTCCTTAAATCTAGCCAAGGTCCTAAGGTTAAGAAAGACCCCTTTGATCAAATTTCAAGGGTGCATCTCCCTTTCATCCAAGGGACCACAGACAAGATTGCGAGAATCCTGAAGAAGCATAATGTTCCCTCATCCTTTAGGCCTCTTAGCACCATCCATAGTTCCTTAAAGTCTATAAAGGACCCGATGGACCCCAAGGATATGAAGGGTGTTTATGTTATCCCTTGTTCTTATGGAACCCCATATATTGGTGAAAAATGGCACTCCATAAATCAAATGATTAGAGAGCACCCTGTTGACATCAAGCATGGGAGGACTCACTCTTCATATTTTGCAGAACATGTGGATACAATGAAGTATCACATATGCGTTGAGGAAGCTTAGGTAATTGTGAAGATTGTTCACTTTCATCATTGGAAATTTATGGAGGTCATTGAAATTGAAAGGAGGCTTAGCGATCTTAATAGGGATGACGACTGGAAAAACGACAATTGTTGGATCCCTACCCTTTCCTCTTAGCCTTTCTTTGTCCTTGTGGTTGTTTTGATTTCTTTTTTCCCTTTGTATTTTATTTTTGTTTTTTGATTGAATAGTTTTAAAATTATTTTTAGATTTCTACCCCTAGGGTTTAGTGACTCATCTTTGGTCCCCTTTCCTTTGTTATTTTTTGTCCCTTTATTTTTTTCCTTTAATTTTATTTATTTTTATTTTCAACCTTTTGACTTTGGATGGAATTAGGATTATATATATATATATATATATATATATATATATATATATATATATATTAATTTATCTATTATAAATTATCCCATGCCTCATATTGAGGATTGGGTAAAATCCCATCATTATTCCTTAATC
The DNA here is from genome assembly GCA_031772625.1 of Pinus tabuliformis. Lineage (NCBI taxonomy): Eukaryota > Viridiplantae > Streptophyta > Pinopsida > Pinales > Pinaceae > Pinus > Pinus tabuliformis. Next base: position 1,207,637,046 of record CM062807.1, on the reverse strand, counting down.
TTATATATTTTATTTATTTGGATATTAGTTTTTTCCTATCCCTTAGTCTGAGTCAAACATAGCTTCCCATTTATATATTAAAATAATATCTTAAATATTTTATTTGATTAATTGTATTACTATATAAATAATCCTTTACCTAATTTATGACCTAGTCAAATGTGGATGTTTTAATTTTTCTGTTGGAATGATTTGCATCTCTATTTAACTTGTTGCCATGATCTGATTCTTCATCTTGTCCTGACAATGAACCAGATTGGCTAGTTCGAAACACGTCGACAAATGAATCTTTATGTAATTTTCACCGAAAACAATTTCTTAGAAATATATACATGATATTGAGATGAACTTAACTACAAGTTCAATAACTAAAATTATCAACTCAAATTTCTTTATAAGCAGAATCACATTTTCAAGATGTGTGCAGTATGCTAGTTGTGTTGGTGAATGATGGTGGATTTATCAATGATCATGGATTGTTAAAGGTGATTTTATGGTGTTTGTGGTGAGAGTTTGAAGTGAGAAATTTATTTGTTTATGTAAGTGTTGATGGTGATGGACCCGCCAACATTCAAAGGATCTCATCGATATGAAGTCCCAACTAGACCTCACATTGTTTGGTGTAGGAGTCCCATCTGGTACGATGGCCCGGTTGCCACTATCTTTAAGATATGCCTTAGCTCTTCCTTGGCAACACATGAGAGTAGTATATTTAGTCTTCAAAAAACGAGGTTCGTGTGCCTAGTGAGTGCTTAGTGTCACTTGTGTCAGAGTTATTTCACTACAGAGGAAGAGGGTGAATGTGAGTTTCAAGTCGAAAGGGAATAGTCCCAATTTAGTTAGAGACACACAACACAGCAGGATCTACACAACTTCTGGTAGAGTAGTCCACATTGATGCAACAGTCATAAACACAAGGTGAACAGATAACACATACAACACCCAACACAATAGTCCACACGAGTCCAATGGTTTTTATAACGAGTTTACAAGAATGAGTCTGTCGAGTGTCTGACAGAATAGTCCAGATGAGCGAGACAACAATAACAACCGATACAACACATTTCCAACAACATTTGCATTAAAACAACCGAAATAGTTTAACTATCTTAGTACAAGTTAAAGCAACATGCATTACAAGCATCCAAAGAATAGTCTTACAAACAAATACAATACATTTGTGAGAACGTGCTGCCCTGTTAACAGGATTCAGAATTAAGCCAAAGTTCCAAGAAACATCCATACACCATACATCACTAACCTCGATTGCGGGGCATTTGAGTCACTGCTCTCTCCTCAAAGAAAAGACTACATACTGTCAAGGCTATGTGGGAGGAGCCACGATGAAAATTTCTTTTGCATGTACATATGAGGGGTCTATATAGCCAAGGGTGAACTTGAACCTTGTGATACTTCGACTTCCCTCATGACTGTTTGACTTACATGACTCTTCAACTTCGTATGTGGGTCTCTTGGATTTCCATGTTACATTAGATTGATTACAACAATATGACCCACATTAGTGATGTGGCCAAGACGACTCATGACATGACTCTACATGACAGTGATGGTATGTTCATGCTGATGGTGGTGTCCATGTCGAGCTGCAGTGATGCTGAATGATGAGTGTGCTCTTGGTGTATCATAACTTCACCTCCTCATGGAAAGGTGTGCAAAGTATTCGATTGTCTTGGATTTAGCTTAATGTTGAATGTGCATGTATCCCCTTAACTGGTTCTTGACATGCTTCATGTTTTCATCTGTTCCTGAACGAGTCTCCTGGAATGCGCTCCTTGTTCATCCCATTCTTCGTTGCACCATGTCTCATCCATGTACCTTTCTCTGCAATCACTCATGATGAGATGACATCAAATCCAGAAATCCCCTAGTCTACCATGATGCATCATCTTTTGTTTTCCAGTGCAGATGACCGGGAGAGAGGACAAGGCTTTGAAACTACGGAGAGCACATTTGAGGTTCGGATGCAAGGCTCTGGGGCATTTTCGGGAAAAACTGCGCAGAGGTCACTGGGAGGCTGGGTTGAGCAGTTCAGGACAACTGTGATTTCTATGGGATCTGACTCAGCTGGGAGGCAGAATTGTGCAATTTTTCTAGGGAAGGCAGTGCGGGCAGCAGGAGGCACAGTGAAAGCTGCGCAGATTTTCAGAGGAAGCCGGAAGCGGGCTACGGGAGCTTGCTGGCTAAAACTACATAGATATGAGAGGTAGTGATGCAGGACATCTCTGCACAGTTTCCAAGCTGAGTAGGGTGTCGGGAAGCTGGTGGAATGTCCAAGAAAACTGCGCAATTTTCAGGAGGAGTGGCAGGCCAACTGGTAAGGGGACTGACTGACAAAATTGCGCAATTTCTAGAGACATTGCAGTGATAGTCAACAGGTGCCTATTTCTCTTGTCTGCACAATTTCTTCAGTTAGTGTAGGCAGGCAGGGTGACAAATTTTGCGCAAGTTTTGGGATGAGTGCAACCCTAGGTCATTGCCCAAGTCAAATTATTTGGTTAACCAACAGGATGCTTGATGGATAGGATTGCGGGAAGCGCAGACTGAGATAGCTTCTTGGGAAACTTCTACACTGTTTTGGTTAATAGTTAGCCAGGTTGATTCCATGATTGTGCAGTGTAGACTACCTAGAAGGTAGCCTCAATCTCTTTGCAGTTCTGGGAAACAATGCTTCGTCACTGAGGGCTGAGACAACATAGTGCATCTCAGTGGAGGTCAGGATGATGGAGGGTGGTCTGGTCGACAGATTTTTCTTAAAATGGTTAAGTGTGTGAGCGAGTGAAATCATGTATACATGACTTTGTGAACACACACTCAACATGACTCGATGATAAGACACCTCAAACGAACAAGAAAACATTCTTAGTGTGACTGACTAAAAGGGTGCAAGAGACAAGTGTGACACTTGAGATAGATCATTGAACGACTGTGAAAACACTTGCACTACATTGCAAACAACTTCGCGTGTGAGTGCGACATATGCTTATATAGCGAACAAAACTTGCACACACAAAGAAAGACCTTGAACATAGCCAAAACAAGGTCGCAAGCATGGCATAACAATCAACATGTTGAAGATGACAGTTGGTCAAGCAATAGAAAAGGAAGAAAGACATGTAGAGGAAACACATGAAATGAGTTTTTGTGTTTGCACACATGCATGTTACTGAGGACAGGATGATATGACAATGACAATCAGTCCTGCAAACTCAACTAAGAGGTGTAACTCAAAAGGTGTTCTTTACTTACTATACTTACCCTCGAAATGATCATGCATCTGATGGAGTTTGCATGTGGTCCTGATATTTTTGCATCACTTGGTCTCTTGGTCCTTCTCCTCAACTCCTTGGAAGTGATTTCAGAATGTCACCTTTTCCTGTAGTCACTGAGAGATAAATCAACGTAGTTTCAGCAGGCGATGACTGTTGTTGGGGTGAGCCCATGGGAGGCTCATCTGCATAGTTTATGCATGCAAGAAAAATAGGGACGCTTGGACAACGCTATGAAGTTTTGAGGCGTAGGACACTACTGTGGGATGGGGATTTGTGGAGGAGACCTCTGCGCAATTTTTCAGTGCAGTGTAACTCGGGTAGATGAGAGGCAATATTGTGCAGTTTCTGGATGCAAGGCAGACTGAGCAGCTGAGGGACAATACTGCACAATTTTGGGGACAACAGGTTCTAGCTGGGGGAAAGGCACTGGAGCAAACCACTACACAGTTTTGGATGCCGAGGGATGTTGGGATCTCTGTGCACTACAAAGTTCCAACAGGAAAGGGAGGAAGCTTGATGGTTGCAGAAGAAAAGTTCACAATTCTAGGAGGTTGGATGAGGCTAAGTTGCTTGGGAAATTGGCTAAGTGTGAGATCAATGAAACATATGTAAACATCGATAAGAATGGATTGTGATCGCACACGAACACCTAGTGATACAACGTAGACCATCCATGATGTATAAAACATACTCTGCTTGATGCAACAACCTTCATGACAAGAGTGTGTGAAGTGAGTGTGAAACATGTCTATGTGATGATAACAACTCATGTGCGCATGCTTTCCCTTGAAGCAAAACAACATTCCCTTTGCATGACAAACAACAATCCCTATGCCCAAAGATGACAAATGCTGCATAAAGATGAGAAAATGAGAAAATATTAAGATCAAGGAGGGGAAGCTTGATATCATTAGCTTACCAACAAGTGACAAAGGATGATCGATCGTAGGATCCAAGGTATGCTCCGAAATTTTCATGTGAGCCAAAATTTTGGAGGGTGGTTATAGCCGCTATAACAATAAGGAAGTGGCCTTCAGGATTTGACTTTGAAAATTTTATGAATGATGAATCATTGAGGTCAAGCAAGTGGTACCTTGCAATTCAAGGGTTATAGCTCCTTCTAGTAGTTGGTAAATAGTTATAGCCTAGAGCTCCTTTCAGTGGTAGTTGATAAATAAGGGTTGTAGCTCCTTTTAGTTGTAGTTGATAAATTAGGGAGTAGCATCTTCCTTCTGATTGTAGCTAGAGAACTTTGTACCAACATGTAGAATCTTGCCTTTGTGAAGTAAAATGAATAAAATATTGAAGAATCTATGTGTTATATTTGTGCTCCTTATGTTGATCCTTGTGATGCTCATATGAATTGTTCCAAAGTATTTATTTGTGTCTTAGTAACCTAACGCAGTAACAGATTGGTGCAACCCAATAGATTACAATAGCAGATTAAAAATACAAATAGAAACTTTCATTTTCAAAACATCGGAATCAAATTTCCTGAGTATTCAAGGAGAGCGCAGCCAATATAATACTTTAAACAAAATGGAAACAATGTTAAAACAAAGTTGAGGCGCACATATATTTCATTCAAGTCGTAATAAAAATAAGTGTCCCCAGCCAATTACATTAGCGTTAAAACGCTTTTATAACAGGTTGATCTATATATAAACACCGCAACTCTCCCCTGTTTTATCTGCACAACTGTATTATAAATCGGTGGGTTTAAATCGCTCTTGGCAAACTCTTCAAATATCGATTTCTTACCATAACACCGATGCAATTTCTATTTGGGATCACCACTTGCCGGAATGATATGTCACGCAAATTTCGCATAGTTCACATCGCCGATGCCACAATTCTGGAACCGATTCCATTCCAAAACTGATTATAATCTTCACCTCCGGTTTTATTGCAATATGATGGAATATGCAATTTCTCCTGCTCCGATGACAATTACACAGAATCGATACAGTAAACATCGTTTCTTTTCCTTTGATCAAGATTCTGAAGCAATTTCTGCATTGATGATCTTCGTATCACTCTGTGCTATCACTCTGTTCCAATAAGAATTCACTCACTCACAATTTCTATGTTAATGACTTTTCCAAACTCACAAAATGTGATAGTGCTGAGACTGAATAAAACACAAAATTCATATAATTTTCAATAGAACACAAATTGAAATCCACTTCACTCAAATTATCTAATCAACCAGATTCGAATTTACAGAATCTGTCCCTCGATTTTACACAAACCACACTTGTATTTATAAAAAATTGAAACAGAGTTTTGCTATTACAAAATGAAAAACAGAGTCTTTCTCACCCCTCCCTTGAGACCAACATCTGTTGGATTTTTAACATAACTACCCCCACTAATCTGAGCTCCATAAAAATGTCTCCTAACTCTTCTCCTCTATCACATTAATTTTCTAATAATAGCTTAACAGAAATCTTCTATTTATTAATAAAGATCTTAACAGAATCTCCTATCTCTAACTCTCGCTTACACCTGTTCAAACAGATTTTATCACTAAATCTAAATAAAACAGTCTCCTTATTACAATAATAACAAACTATTTGAAAATCAAACCCCACAGTAACTAAAATTGACCAAACAGTAAATGAATTGTCAAGCCACAACATGTGAACAGATTTTTCACATTGCTGGCTTATTCCGATGCTCCTGCATCAGACTCCTGCGGCAGAAAAGATTCATCCTTCAGATTTTCTGGATTTATTCCATATCTCTATAATTCAGCGGCTGTCAACCAACTGGAATCTTCCATTGGTTGCTCTTTCCACTTGACCAGATATTGGAAATATGTTTGTCCTCGAGTTTTCTTGAATATTCTTTGATCCAAGATAGCTTCCACTTCCTTCTTGAATGCTTTTGGTACCTGTTCCTCCCAATCTACAGTTTGAATTTCATCAGCTGTAATTTCATTCTGCAATTCAGTTTCTGCTTCTCTGAATGGATATAAGTCTGCAACATTAAAAATGGGGGATATTCCGATCCCTTCCAGCAATTCAATTTCATATGCATTGGTTGAAAATTTCCTTTTAATTTTATATGGTCCTATTTTCTTCAGTTTCGGTTTATTACAAGTCTTTGTAGGAAATCTCTCTTTCCTCAAATATGCCATAACCAAATCTCCTACCTGAAACTCCTTTTCTCTTCTTTTCAGATTTTCTCTTTGCTTGTATCTCTTGCTGCTTTCCTGTAGTTTACCTCTGACTTCTTCCTGTAGTTTCTGCAATTGTTCAACAAAATCTTCAGCACTTGCACTTCTAGCTTCTTGTTTTCCCAAGTCTCTAAGCTCATATACTTCTCTCGGATGCATTCCAAAGACAATATGAAATGGACTCATTCCAGTGCTTCGGTTTGGTGTATCATTGTAAGCTAATTTAGCTTGAGCTAATGCCAAATCCCACTATTTGGGATTCTCGTGTACGAGACTTCTTAGTATATTTCCCAAGCTTTTGTTCACAACTTCAGTTTGTCCATCCGTCTGGGGATGGTAGGCTAAACTATAACTGAGTTTAGTTCCCAACTTCTTCCAAAGTGTCCTCCAGAAATTCCCTACAAATTTAGTATCTTGATCTGATACAATGCTTACAAGTAAACCATGCAATCTTACAATCTCATAAAAGAATAAATTAGCTATGTGTGTGGCATCATTAGTCTTCTTACAAGCAATAAAATGGGCCATTTTTGAAAATCTGTCTACAACAACATAAATAGAATCATTTCCTCTCTGAGTTTTTGGTAAACCCATAACAAAGTCCATACTCACTGCATCCCATGGTCGATCTGGTATGGGCAATGGCTGATATAGACTGGTATTTTGACTCCTTCCTTTGGCATACTGAAATACCCTGCATTTCTCAACAAACTTTTTAACATCAGTTTGCATTTTAGGCCAAAAATAAAAAGCATTCACTTGAGCGAAGGTTTTATCTTGTCCAAAATGACCAGAAAATCCTCCACTATGCTTTTCCTTAATTATGTTCTCCCGCATGGAACATTTGGGAATACATAATTTGTTGCTTTTAAATAATAGGCCTCCTTAAATAAGGTAGTCCATCCACTGACTTCTGTTATGGTTCACCGGATTCTAAACTGTTGTGTAGATATCTTTAAAATCCTCATCATCCTTGTACATTTCTATCGTTTCATCAAAACCTACAACACCCACTTTAAATTCTTGCAAAAGAAAACTTACCCTGCTCAATGCATCGGCCACTTTATTTGACTTACCACTTTTATACTTTATTACAAAAGGGAAACTTTGCAGAAATTGCACCCATTTAGCATGCTTCTGATTTAACTTTGGCTGATTATTAATAAATTGCAAAGCGTGGTTTCTGAATATAAGATGAACTCCTTCGGCAGCAAGTAATGCCTGCACTTTTTCAATGCCTGCACAATAGCGTAAAATTATTTATCATAGGAAGAATATTTCCTTTTCACATCATTTAATTTTTCACTGAAATACACTATCGGTCTTTGGTCTTGACTCAGCACCGCACCAACTGCTTCTCCACTTGCATCAGTTTCCACTTGAAAGACTTTCTCGAAATTTGGCAATGCTAGAACATGCTTTTCTGTTATCTTCTTTTTTAGCAAATTAAAATTCCTGTCAGCTGCTTCTGTCCATCGAAATGGCTGATTTACCTCCCCGATTGTCACAAGGATTAGTGCACAAACTTGACTAAACCCCTTTATAAATTTTCGGTAGAAACTAGCAAGTCCATGGAAACTTCTTACCTCGAATACACTCCTGGGAGTAGGCCAGTTTCTGATTGCTTGTACCTTTTCTGGATCCATTTTTAAACCTTCTTTGGAAATCACAAATCCCAGGTATACCAGCTCTTCTTTCATGAAACTACATTTCTTCAAATTGATTAGTAGTTTTTCCTTCTATAGAGTTTTCAGGACTAACTTCAGATGTTCCAAATGCTTCTCTTTACTTTTGCTAAAAACCAGAATATCGTCAAGGTAAACAACAACAAATTTACCTGTATATTCTTTCAAGACTTCGTTCATTAATCTCATGAACGTGCTGGGCGCATTAGTGAGCCCAAAAGGCATCACTAACCACTCATACAGTCCATTATTTTTTTTGAACGTTGTCTTCCATTCATCGCCTTCCCGAATTCTGATATGATGATACCTGCTTTTTAAATCTATCTTTGTAAAATACTGGATCCACTTAAACAGTCCATTAAATCATCCATTCTGGGCAAAGGAAATCTATACCTGACTGTTATCTTGTTGATAGCTCTGGAATCAGTGCACATGCACCATTGTCCTCCCTTTTTCGGACTAAGCACCGTTGGCACAGCACATGGACTCAGACTTTCTCGAATCAACCCATCATCCATCAGCTCCTTAACTTGTCTTGCAACTTCTGCGTTTTCCTGAGGAGTTATTCTATATGCAGCTTTGTTAGGTATACTTGCTCCTGGTATTAAGTCGATATGGCGACTTATACTTCTAATCGGTGGTAATTCATTTGGCAGTTCATCCACGATGATATCCATGAAATTATTTAACACAACTTGAATTTCTTCAGGAAAATTATTTAAATTTGTGGAGGTTAAAATTACCTTTGGCCTCCCCACGATAGCGAAATACACCTCTTCTCTTTTATCAACCTCCTGTAGCAGTTCTTTGCCACTCATCAACATAATACTATTTTCAGGCAGCTCTTTATCAACATCATTCTTCACTGGCAGCAATGTATGTTTAATTCCATCCTTCTCTATGGTGTATGTATTTCTTCTTCCATCATGAATCGCGTTTCGGTCAAATTGCCATGGTCTCCCCAATAACACGTGACATACATCCATGGGCATTATGTCACATAAAATCACATCTTTGTATGTGCCAATCTGCATTTCCACATTACACTGTTCTGTCACGATGACTTGATGACCCTTCTGAAGCCAAGATACTTTGTAAGGTGCAGGATGTGCTTTCCTTGTTAATCCGAGCTTTTCCACCATCTCTGTAGACACAAGATTGTCAGTACTCCCACTATCAATTATAACCTTACAGTACTTACCCTTTGATTTGCATGTTCTCCTGAACAAATTCTTCCTTTGCGCTGGTTCCCCAATCTCTTTTTCTGATCTAAGTAAAGTTCTTCTGAGCAGCAATGATTCACCTTCTTTAGGTGGTTCCTCTTTCACCACAAGTCGAGGTGGTTTTGGCTCTGCCTTAGCCACATTTGCACCCCTCTGGCTTGCTAATTTGTTATGAGGACAGTCCCGTGACATATGTCCCCATTCTCCACAGGTATAACACCTAACATCTCTGCCTCGCCCTCTTCCTCTGGGCGCGAATCTCCCTCTACTAGATTCACCCATCTGTGGTGATCTGCTGCTTGAGCTTCCTGTTCCAACTTGATGCTGTGTTCCTCTAGATCTGCCAGCTCCTCTACCTCTCACTGAGTTCTTTCCTCTGTTTCTTTGACTCTATTTTCTTAATATTTTCTCCTCTGCTTTCAGGCTTGCTTGATAGGCATCCTCAACAGTTTTCAAACTTAACAGGCTAATCTCATCTTGTATTTCATACCTTAGCCCATTAACATATCTAGCTACTTTCTCCAAATCATCTTCTACATGCCCTGTTCTGATACTTAACCTGTAGAATTCTTCTGTATACTCCTTAACAGACATTCCTTTCTGCTTCATATTTTGCATCTGCTTAAAAAGATTCAAATGATAGTCTTCACGAAAAAACTTGGCTTTCAGTTTGCTTACCATTTTATCCCACTGCTTGATCTTAGATTTCCCTTTTCTTGTTCTTGATGTCTATAACTTGTCCCACCAGATGGCTGCATGGCCCTTTAGTCTAGTGACTGTAAACTTCACCCTCTTATTCTCCTCAATCTCTTCATAATCGAAGTACTGATCTATGGATTTGATCCAATCCATGAGCTCCTCGGCATTCAAACTCCCTTCATACATAGGAATCTACATTTTGGGTTTGCTTCCAGCCTTTTCCAACATCTTGATGATATTGACATTGTCATTCTCTTCTTCTGCTTCCACATCTGCATCAGATTCTTCTGAAGAACTCTTAGGTCCCTCATCAGGCGCTCTTCTTTGGGCTATCTCCATTGTCTCCATTCATTCACGCAATCTCCCCACTTCTTCTATCAAAATTGCATTTGGTTTTGGTCTCCCGCGACCAATTCCCCTTCTCGGTGGCATTTTTGTTGTAAACACCTGTCTCTTTGGCTCTGATACCAAAAATGACGCAGCAACAGCTTGGCGCAACCCAATAGATTACAATAGCAGATTAACAATACAAATAGAAACTTTCGTTTTCAAAACACCGGAATCAAATTTCCTGAGTATTCAAGGAGAGCGCAGCCAATATAATACTTTCAACAAAATGGAAACAACGTTAAAACACAGTTGAGGTGCACATATATTTCATTCAAGTCATAATAAAAATAAGTGTCCCCAGCGAATTACATTAGCTTTAAAACGCTTTTATAACAGGTTGATCTATATATAAACACTGCAACTCTCCCCTGTTTTATCTGCACAACTGTATTATAAATCGGTGGGTTTAAATCGCTCTTGGAAAACTCTTCAAATATCGATTTCTTACCATAACGCCGATGCAATTTCTATTTTGGATCACCACTTGCCGGAATGATATGTCACGCAAAGTTCGCATAGTTCACATCGCCGATACCATAATTCTGGAACCGATTGGTGGGCTCCAGTATTGTAGCAATAATGCTACAACTCCTGGAGCTTCCTATCTCTAATTTTATCAACCCGGTAGTTCGTACAAACTTGGAAGCGACGGTGCTGTATGCACAAGTACTAGCTCTTGTCGCAGCTGTCACTTGGTCAGCTGGCACAAGTCCGCTAGGGCTCAAGCCAACTTCTATATGCTCACAGAAGAAGCTTTATGAATTATGGACGAAAGCTAACTCAAAGGAGACTAGTCTATTTGCAGAAAGAAACTGAAAGCCAACAAAGCATGAAAACCCTAGTAAACCCTAATTTGACTAGCTAGGCCCTTACAATGCAAAACTGTGAATGAAACTACTACCAATAATGCCATTACTTGCAGTGAGCTTAAATACATGCATCTAAGCTACTTGCATCTGAAAAGACATGTTTTTGTATTTTTTTTTATGAAGTGGTTGGATTTATTGTGATGATGCTTTTGATTAGGGTTTGGTTGTGCAGGAGCGGTTTGAATGGAAGGAAAGCACGGGCAAGGTCAGGATGGCTAGGGGAGGTCCTAGAGGGTCTCTAGCATCAGTCCACAGAAGTCTACCACGTTTGGATGCTCAGCAACCGAGTTTGCAGGCTTCTACAGGAAGTCTGCAGGGGATCCTACGGGAAACTCAGGGATTCTACAGGAAGTCTGTGCAATTTTACAGGATGTTTGACCGTGGGAGTTTTGGGAGATGGTGAAGTGTTGGAGTGGTGTGGGAGGATAGGTGGGATGGATATGGAACTGGTGATGGCTCAGGAGCAGAGAAGTCAGATGGAGGAAGAGTGCATGCAGTGGGTTGATGGCTGGAAGGATGGGATCAACGAAAGGTTAAGTAAATGGAGCTATGTGAGTAATGGGAGAGCTGGAAGGTAAACGAGCTGAACAGAGGTCAGTTGAGTGGCTTCAGGTGTGGTTGAAAAGACGAGGAAGGTAATGGAATGGTGTGGAGCAGTGTAGATGAAACAAATTGTCTATGAATGTCACCAAAAATGAGAACTCTTTAACCTATGTTAACTGTGCTATTTTGAACCAATGAACAACAGTGCAATTTGTGAAAGAAACTCGTGCATGGAAGTGGAATGGAGAAGTAATGATCAAGACCAAAGTGCATGGATGACTAAAGTAACTGTTGCAGCTTGCATGGACGTGAGAAGAACTGCGTTTCTTTTTGGTGGTTGATATGGACTGCACCCCAATCCCTAAGCAGAGATGGTAGTGATCTCTAACAACCTTTTTCTGGAGCTCCAATGAATTATAACTATCCTCTTCTAACTTAAACAACTGGAAGCAAATTCACCATAAACTAATCCTATTCAATCTCATAAAAAAACTAAATCATCAGACTGTAAATTCGAATTGCATGTCAAAGTAAAGAAACGAAGTGTTGGAACGAAAGGAAAATAACATTACAACACTGAGGAGATATATTGATCTCAGGTTGGGCCCTAACCTGAGAGCTATAGCTCCCTTAGAAACTCAGAATGAGATCAAAATCTGCCTGCCTTTATTCATAACCAAAAATCTGATGTCATGCCAAAACTGGCTTACAAAAAGAACCAACACCGAGCTGTAGCTCGTACTTCCAAATTACAAGAGTAATGCAAAAGTTCAAAAAAGCTCTTATCAAAGGCTACGGCCTCAGTATTTATGCAAAATGATAATCCAACAGGTTTCCTTGATTTGTGGAGCTTGGCTGTCCAACTGAAGGTTAAACTGTTGATCCTGTAGAAAAATTATAACTGTTGTTCCTGTAGAACAGTTGGCTGCCTCTAAGCTCGGTGGGGAGATTGGTTGGAGCTCAGAGCTATGGTGGGAATCACGAGGAAGGTCCCGAAGACTGTGGACATCCTCTCCTAAAAACCAGCAGTGCCACCTTACTGTCTCCTTGTCTCCTTTCTCGTGGTCTTTGCTCCCTTTTAATGCCAAAAACCTGAAATCATCATGTATTAGTCACGTAGATAGAATGCCTACCCTTCTTCCTACAAACAACACGAATAAACCAAGAAATGAATGCATAAGCAATAAAAAATGAATGGTTTGAGCAAAGCAAGTAGGCCAAATGAGCCCAAATTGTACCAAAAATTGGGGCTCATCATCACCCCCCAGCTAAACTATTTGCTCATCCTTGAGCAACTTAGTCCAAATCTTCATCCTTCATTGCTTTCACTGCTTCCCTTGCATCCCAAGGCTCTGTGGTAGTGTCTTCTCTGTGGATATGAAACCCTGCTTTCTTGTTCACCTCTTCCCATTGTTGACTGTCATCCTCCTCGGTATTGCCTTCAGTCAATCCTAGCAGTAGTGGTGGGCTGAGTTTAAGGCCAATCCAACTGGCCTGGAGGCTTTGCATGGATTTCTTGTAAAGTTCAACCCTTGCCAAAGCTTCTCTCATCCGAATGGGGGTATGGTACTCTCAGATTTTCAAGCTGTGTGCGAGGGTATTCCATCTGCGTGCACATGCTTGGGCAACACTTTCTCCCAACAACCTTTCCATGTCTTCAAAGTGAGCTATGGCTTGGGCCTGTTGGTCCATGAATCTCAAGGAAGCTGTGGGATCCGTAGCCAACTGTTGGTGGGCAGAGATGAGTGCCACCAGATCCTCTAGTTTTGGTCGAATGCACAGTGGCTCGCTCACTTCTCGGTTCATGACCGATTTTTCTTCAGCTGCTCTTTGATCCTCATGGTTTAACCATGAGGCGAACGCCATCAATTGCATATCCCCCAAGGCAATATTGGGATCCCAGGAGACTTCATTAGGCAAAGCCAATTTGTGGAGGTAAAACTCTGCTAATTTGGCTTTGTCTTCTGACGAACTGGTACTGCATAATTCAGAAAATTGTTGTGGGTTTTGGATATGTGAAATACCTCTTTGTGCCAAGGTGTTTATTTGGAACTGCAGCCATTTATCTTTTAAGAACAATCCATAGGATTTTGCAGGTGGTCTGCACTGAATTGCCTCCATGGCCCAACTGGCCATGCAGGCCAATTGTGCTTCCTTTTGTTGCAGCTGTTCTTTTAGGGCTTGCACTTCAATTTTTGTTTGGTGCTCTGCTTCCTGTATAAGTGTCATTGGCTCTTCAAGACTGGTGGTCAGCTCCTTTTTGCTTTGTTGTTCATTTGTGATGCCGTTGGAGGATGTTCCTGCCCCTGCCCTTAGTTCTTGTAGCTGCAATCTCAGCTTCTGATTTTCTTCCTGTAGAAGCACACGTTGGCAATTAGCCACATGTTTAGCCATGGTGAATTCACTCCTGACCTCCTTGAGTTGCTCTTGTAGAGGGCCTATGACCGCCACACCCTTTGATTTGGCGATCTGCATCCATGTGTGGGAATGGACTCTTTCTTCCTCTTGTGCAAAAAATAGAGGCACAGTAAATTTCTGCGGTATGATTTTGCCCGCCTCTAAAAAGGTGTAGTATGAATTCAGATTAGGCGAAGGGCTAGGTTCTGGTATATGTTCCCTTTCTATTTCTTCAGGCGGTTCTACCTCACCCTCCCTTGGTGGTGATGGGAGTCCTTCTCCTTCCCTCTTTTCCGTTTCCTGTAGCCGGGCCAGAGTATCCTGTAGAAAATTTTCAGCTTCCTGTAGCCGAGTTTTTTTGGTCAACAGGTCTAACCTTTCTTGCCACGTATTTTTCTTTGGACTCCCCTTCTCGTAGGTGACTGTGATCCTGGAGGGTGACTTTTCTTTGGGAGAAGCAGGTGTATCTTCGATGACGATCGGGCTGCTGGATTGAGGCTGTGGCTTGCCCGTCTTTATCCTAACACTTCTTCGAGCTTTAAAGTATAGAGGGGTCTCCCTCTTCCTATTTTCCTTTGGCTTAGGTGGCGTGCTGAGGCCAGCTAATACAGCTGCTGCCTCCCGTGCCAGAATGTCCACCTTCTTCTCTTTGGGTTTCGCCTTTTCAGGGCTTCTTGTAGAAGCATGTTTCTGCAATTTCGGGCTTCCTGTAGAAGCCTTTGTCTCTGTTTTCGGGCTTCCTGTAGAAGCCTGTTTCTGCTTTCCTGTAGACACAGGTGTCCCCACCTTTGCTTGCTTGCTTGCCTGAGTTTTGCTTTTTGCTTTGGTTGCAGGTGCTGTTGAGGTACTTAGGCTGACGTGGACCACCTCGGCTTTGTCCATTCTGCTCTTCAGCCTCTTTTCTCTTGCTGACAAGATAGGTGTGCCACCTTTTTCCTTGTCATCCTTTTCCTCATGCTTCTTCCTTTGTTCTTTCTTCTGCACTGTGGTCGGGGTCTTCTGGCCTTCTTCTCTCTGTCCCTCGGCCACTGCTTCTTGTTCCTCACTGCTGGAGGAACCCGTTTCTTCGATCAACATTTTAATGTCTCCATCTTTTGTCAAATTCCGGAAGGATTCCCATGAGAGGGGAGCCTTATATGAATGCAGCGCATCCTCCACAAGAAGCTTGATCAACCCATGGTGGGCTATCTGATCTGGTATGCCCTCTTTTAGCTTTGTGGCACACTCCATTAGAGACTGCAATAGGAAATAAGGGATGCTCAGTTTTTGTTCTACAGGAAGATCAATCCGGTGCCTCAATTCAGTGAGCAGCCGAAAGTGATATGCATACACAATGCTAAAACGACCTTCACAAGTGATATATTTCATGATTTGCAAACTGACTTCATTCCATGGTGGCAACAGGCTCGTTCTTCGCACCCCATTTTTGTTTTCCGAGAATTCTTCCTCAGGTGGAAAGAATTCTTTCTTTGCCTCCTAGCTCAACTTTCTTTCTTCCTTGTCCCACGGCAAACCCATAGGAAGTTCTGTGATCCGACTGATATGTTGCGGGGTGAGCTTGAGGCTTAGACCTCTGAAGCTCACTGTGGCCAGTGTCTAGGATTTCGGCCTCAGAGCCTGCAAGAATTCTTCGGCCACTTCATCATCGTAACCTTGCAGCTTATCACAAAAAGACATCCATTGTGCTCGTGTGAAGAGCTCTACCATTCCGGGTTTTCCCTTAATTTGGCTGAATCAGTGGGTTCCCGTCTTATAAACCCACCCGGCATGATGAACACGGTTGTTTTAACTAAAGGTGGCAAATGCGAAAGAGATTTGGTCTGTTGAGACAGAGCATGGACATAATCCACAAAATTCAACAGAGTCTAATTATACTGACATCCTGTAGAACGACAGTATAGGCACAACAAACAACAATTTCACCGATATCTTTATGACCAGACTGTGGACGATGGTCTTGCCACTCTTACTAACCAGTTGCATGAAGAGTTCAGGGTTACCTCTTTAATTGGCCACCTTTTTTTCGTGAGGCACCCGCTTCCCTGTAGAAGACTGCGTTCCTGTAGAGACTACGTTCCTGTAGGAGCAGTGCGCAAATTTCGGGGAGGACTGTGGTTGGCCTGCACTCGAGGTGTGCTTCACGGCGTTCTGGTAGCCAAAAGCTCGACGTATCAAAGTGCAGAGGAGATCAGAATAGCCACTCGAGTTTGAAGTGGTGGTTGATAAATGCATGCGCATAATCTAGCCGATTAGATTTTGAATCGGCGCAATCCGTGGCGCGGGGGTGAGCTGTCCCCGCCAGACCGTTGGGCGACGTCATCCATCATTTGCCTGCGTATTCACTTGCTGCCGCATCCATTCCCACAGATCTACCGCCGCTTTTTTCTGTTAAACTCATTGCTTCCGACGGGAGTGTTCTCACGTGCGTGTTGCTCATTCTCTTTGTCGTGGCCACCACCCAAACATCTAATTATACCATAACTAGCTGACGTGGCCAGTCGACTGGCCATACGGTCGCTCAACCATTCACTTTTACGCTGTGCAAACAATTCAAAGTAAAATTCATGCGATTTGATGGAAGGAAGGGTCGAGACACTTACCTGCGTGGCTGCATGTGATTTTTCCAGTTTTTGGATGATGGTGAGTGGATCTACCTGCTGCATGCGAAGTTACACAGACCCGGAGGCTCGTGGTTACAGGCTGCCGACGATGGAGTGGATGCTTTGGTTGCGTGCGCCCGCATTTCATTGCAGATGGCGGTGCTGTGAATGGTATCCACTCTAGCAGGTTGAACTATTACAGGATTCCTGCGGGGTGTCTCGTAACAGTTCTTCCTCCTTGGGTGCATGCTGCACGACGGAGGATCTGGCCTTTCGATCACGTTCCCGGAGCTTCTGATGCTTGTGGTATGAGATCTCAGCACTTGTTTATCTTCGAAAATGGCTTTTCCCACGAGAACTCATCGATCTGCTTTGTTGGGGCAGGGAACTTGGTTGCATGTCGACAAGGATGGTGGAGTAAGGTAACAGCAATGTGCAAGGGTGCCAACAGAGGCTTGCATGCGTCCAAACCAATCCGTAGTCGCTAAATCTCCATTTAAGATGAATTCTAGGATGTCCCAAACTTCTATAGGAAGTTTCCTGTAGAACACAGAGCTTCCTGTAGAAATTTCGGGCTTCCTGTAGAAAGTCTGCACTTTCCTGTAGAAAATCCGCGTCTTCCTATAGAAAGACTGCATCTTCCTGTAGAAAGACTGCATCTTCCTGTAGAGGACTCAAACCATGATAAAATTTCACATACCTTGAAAGAACATGGGTACCCTTGGAGGAGGTGCTGGTGAGGTCTCTTGACAGCATGATAAGGACCCTTGGCTTTGAGTTGAAGGGCTTCCTCTCCTCCATAGAACATCTGCAACCTGCATGCAATTTTACCATATTTTGCTTATTGTTTTTTTTTCTTTTTTTTTTTTTTGAAAGATAACAGGGGCGCCTCAAAGAGGTTTTCACCCGTGCCATCTGCCCTGAGCGCCTCAGAGAGGTGTTCACTCAAGGATCTTTTTCAAACCTTTTCTCTTTTTTTTTGAAAGACAATAGGGGCGCCTCAGAGGCAAAACCCCTCTCTAGGACCAATACAGATTTCTCCATAGTTTTGATGAACTCTTGTCTTGAGAGAGGTCTCCTGTAGATCTTCAATCGATGCCCATTGACAAGCATGAGAATGGCTTCCTCATCAATGGTTCGAATGAGGACAGATCCATTGTCATGGCATTTCTCCACTGCATATGGTCCTAGCCATCTGGTTCTCAGCTTCCCCTTGAAATCTTTGTATCTGGAGTCATACAACAAAGCCCAATCTCCCGACTGAAATTGCTTGTCATGGAGATGTTGGTCATGCCACACCTTTCTCTGAAGTTGAACCACTTCTGAGTGAAGGAGGGCCTGCATTCGGTGCTCATCCAGGCCATTCAGCTGCAGTAGCCTTTCTTGTTGTGCATGGCTGAGATCTAGGTCCAGCTGAGCTGCCATCCTCAAAGTGTTGTATTCAAACTCAATGGACAACAAAGCTTTCTTCCCATAGACCAGCTCATACGGTGTGAAGCCGGTGGTGGTCTTCCAAGTGGTGTTGTAAGCCCATGTGGCTTCAACCAGGCGATCTGCCCAGTCCTTTCTGCTGCTGCTCACCGCCTTAGTCAAGATCCCTTCTAATGCTCTATTGGTGACTTCCACCTGCCCATTTGCTTGAGGGTGATAAGGGGTGGAAGTCCTATGCTTGATCTTGTGATGGGCTAGTAGATCTTCAACCAGGTTGGAGGTGAACTGGCTCCCTTGATCGGTGACCAGATCTCTTGGATAGCCAAACTTATAGAAGATGTTTTCTCTTAGGAACTCGGCCACCTTTTCTTCTGTTGCTGCTTTGATTGCTTTAGTCTCTTCCCACTTTGTCAAATAGTCAGTACACACAATGATGTAAGTCCTTTGCCTCGAAGAGGGGTTGATTGGGCCCACAAAGTCCATGCCCCACTTCTCAAATGGCTCAAGAGTCACTTGAGGTTGGAGAGGCATCTCATCCCTTTGGGTCGGTTTCCCCATTCTTTGGCATTGGTCACACTGACTGACATATCTTCTGACATCTTGATGAAGTGTGGGCCAATAGTAGCCTGCCTGCAGGATTTTGAAGGCAGTTCTCTTTGCTGCAAAATGTCCTCCACAAGGCCCATCATGACAAGTGAGGAGGATATCAAAGACTTCCTCCTCCCTTACACAACGCCTTAAGATCTGATCGGGGCCAAGCTTGAACAGATTTCCCCCGATCCAAGTAAATGAGGCACTTTTTCTGATGATTCTGCTCTTCTCTCTGGAAGATAGGTGTGGAGGGAACTGTGCTGAAACAAGATAGTTTGCTATATCAGCAAACCATGGAGAGAGTACTGAAATAGCAAACAGATGTTCATCGGGCATCTGGTCATCCACTGTTCCATCCTCATCTGCAGACAAATCCAATCTAGATAAAAAGTCAGCAACAACATTTTCTCTGTCTGGTTTGTCAACAATGGTCAAATCAAACTGCTGCAATAAAAGTAACCATCTAATAATACGAGCATTCACATCTGGTTTATTCATTAAATATCTAATTGCAACATGGTCAGTATGTACAAAGGTCTGGTAACCAGTAATATAATGTCGAAACTTGTTCAGTGCATGGACCACAACCAAGAAATCTTTCTCGGTTACAGTGTAATTCAGCTCAGCTTTGGACAAGTTTTTGCTAACAAAGTAAATGGCATATGGAAGTTTTTGCTCAACTTGTCCTAAAGCTGCACCTATGGCTTTGTTCGAGGCATCAGTGTGGATGTGGAAAGGTAGGGCCCAGTTTGGACCTCTCAGGATT
The DNA here is from genome assembly GCA_031772625.1 of Pinus tabuliformis. Taxonomy (NCBI): domain Eukaryota; kingdom Viridiplantae; phylum Streptophyta; class Pinopsida; order Pinales; family Pinaceae; genus Pinus; species Pinus tabuliformis. Next base: position 1,207,617,381 of record CM062807.1, on the reverse strand, counting down.
GGGGCTGACACCAACTTTTCCTTCAATTCATTTAAAGCCCTCTGACAATCGTCAGTCCAATTAAACTCCACATCTTTTGCCAACAGGCCAAACAATGGCGAGGCTAACTTGCTGAAATCTTTAATGAATCTCCGGTAGTATCCTGCTAATCCCAAGAAACTCCGGACATCCCTTACCTTTTGAGGAGGTGGAACCCTCTTGATGAGAGCAATTTTGTTAGGATCCACCTGCAACCCTTGGCAAGAAATGGTATGGCCTAGCACGGTCCCTTCAGTCATTAGGAATTCACATTTTTCAGGACTAAGGTACAAGTTCATCTCGGTGCATTTGGTTAGGACTTTTCCCAGGTTGGACAATGCTTCCTGGAAGTTGGCCCCATAAGGAGTAAAGTCATCCATATAGATTTCTACCGCATCATGGACCAGCTCCGAGAAGATGCTCAAGACAGCTCTCTGGAAGGTAGTAGGAGCATTGAATAGCCCAAAGGGAAGGACTCGGTAGGCAAAGGTACCCCAAGGACAAGTGAAGGTGGTCTTATCTTGGTCTTCCGGGCTGATTTGGATTTGGTTGTACCCGCTAAACCCATCCAGGAAAGAGAAGAACTTCTTTCCTGCCAGTCCATCCAACACTTGATCTATGAAACGTAGAGGGAAATGGTCCTTCTTGGTAGCTTTGTTCAGTTCTCGGTAGTCCACACAGATTCTCCATTTCCCATTTTTCTTGGGAACCAACACTAGAGGGGACACCCATTCACTATCTGCGATGGGGTAGATGAACCCGGCATCCAACAGTTTTTGCAATTCTTCCTTGACAATGTCCTTAAGGGCTGGATTCATTCTCCTCTGAGGTTGCCTAATCGGTTTACAATCCTCTTTGATGTATATATGATGGGTACAGACCGAAGGATGGACTCCTTTCATTTCCTTATAGCTCCAAGCAAAAGCATCTAGGTGGCTCGCCAACAGACTACACAGCTCCTTTTCCTGGGAATGAGATAGGGAGGAGCTGATCTTCAATGCTTTCTCAGGGCCGAACTCCACATTCTTGACTCGGGGAGTAACCGGGTTGGTTGTACAAAGATCCAGTAAGGTGCTAGCTTGGGCATCCTCCACCAATTTCTCTAAGGGTAGTGCACTGGAAGGTGGATTCTGGATCAAGGTCTCGATCAAGTCATCCTCGGTTGGGGGGTCTCTTCTAGTGGTATCTAAGGTGCACAGAGGTGCTGAGTACACCTCGTCTTCTTCTCCTTCTTCCAACTAGAGTGGTAAGTCATGCTCTAAGGAGGGTTGGGCAGGAGGGTATAGGACTAGCTGCTTGGACATGGGACCATTTTTGATGGTCATGTTTCCTGCACGACAACTTATGTAAGCATCTGCAGTAGCTAGCCAAGGCCTTCCCAAAATGAGAGGATATCTAGTAAGCTTTGCCTTTGGTTGCAGAACCAGGAAGTCTGCAGGGTATTCCCAAGAGTTAATAGAGACCAAGACATCCTCCACAATCCCTTCAGGAGTCACGGTGGAGCGATCTGCTAATTGCAGTACTGTCGAGGTCTTCCTCAAGGAACCCTGAAGATTAAGTTTAAGCATGGTATCCCTGGTCATCACATTAATGGTAGCCCCCGGATCAATCAAGGTGTGAGGTATAATGGTGCCATTGATGTGAACATCTACTACAGGACTTCCAGGATCTAGGTACTTTGGGCAGATGACTTGTCCTAACATAAGGTCAGACAGTTGTCCTATGACATTGATAGTTGAAACATATTTCTTCCGTCTGCCTAGGTGTTTGAAACACTTCTCCTTAACCAGTTTTTTGTATATTGGCACATCCTTGATGGCTTGGAGAAGTGGTATTTTTACACAAAACTGCTTGAGCTCACCCAAAAGCTCATCCTCCTCTGGGTTGGGTTGTGTGGTGGCTGTTAGTCTCTCAGGAAAGGGTGGAATAGCCTTTGGTTCACTTTCCTGTTTATCTCCCTCATCCTCTGGGGGAGGAGGTTGGCGATCTGGTAGAGTCTTTCCAGATCGAATATTGATCTCCTGGATCTCCATAGCATAGGTAGGGCATGAGGTTTCCCCAGTGTATACCTGCTGGGCCTATCTATTGTTGGGGTTTGGGTTCAGTTGAGCAGGCATTTGAGGTTGCCTTGGAGGAGCAGGAGGTAATGGCTGAGGTTGAACTGGTGGTGGAGGCAAGATGGCAGGAGGAGTGTTGTATTGGGGCCTCCACCCCGACTGAGTTGCATTCCATTGAGGCTGTGGTTGGGCATGTGAGTGATATGAATGAGAAGTAGGTTGAGTGGGGTACTGAGGTGGATAAGACCATGGAGGAGGCATGGACCATGAAGGATGAGTAGGGGGACCCGAGGAAGGCATAGGAGTCGATTGGTTGGGGCTGTAATAAGCTTGAGATGCCCCTTGCATCCCCTGCTGATAAGGTCTAGATCCTTGTGGCCTCCTTTGGTTGAGGTAATAGAGAGGTTCAGTGGGAGCTTCTGTCCCTTGGTACATGGCTTTAAACCCAGGTAAGGTTGGACACTGATTTGTGGGATGGTCCTCCTCACAAACGAAACACACTTCAACCGAATGCAATGGACATTTGTTCTTAGGGTGTCTCCTTGTGCACCTAGGGCAGAAGACAGCCAAGGATCTCTCAGCTTCTTCTTTCTTTTGTTGAATCCTGAATGTGTCAAGCTGCATGGCAATGGTCTGTCTCACCTCACTCTTAAGATCTTCTAATTGATTTGCAAGCTCATGTTTGGAGAAAGGGACACTAGTTGAGAGGTGGTTTCCTCTACCTCGTTTCCGAGCTGCCCTGGAGTGGTTTCTAAACACAGTCTTGATGTCCTCATAAGGCAGTTGGTAAATGTCCCCCCTAGCTAACATGTGAAGGGTATCTAAGAGGTCTTCAGGAACTCCTTGGAGCAGGACCAACTTGAGGGATTCAGGGTCAAGTGTGCACCTGGCCCGCTTATAGCTTAGTTGGAACCTCTCCTCATAATCCTCTAAGGACTCATCATTTCCCATGGTGATTCGAAAGATTTCCCCCTTTGTTTCCTTGGACCTACAGTAATCCCGGTACTTGGTATTGAAAGCTTGCTGCATCTGAGCCCAAGTGGTGATACTATTCCCAGGTAAGCCCATGAACCAGTGTAATGCTGCATCCTTAAGAGTGGAAGGGAAAAGTTTCAGCTTTTGCTCATCTTCAGTGTAGTCATAGGTTCTACAAAGGACAGCAAACTCAAACACGAAGGTATCCGGATCTTCAGTAGTCAGCCCATGGAAGTGAGGTAAGGCGGAGGGGCTAATGTTCTTCATTTTCATCTCTCCATTGGTCTCTCGGATGGGGAAGGCACCTTCTATTCTCTCATCTTCTCTTCTATTGTCAGCCATAGCTTCAGATGGAGTGGTCTCTAACTCTTCTTCTACTATAGGATCTTTGTATATCTCAGGATGTTCACCTATATGTTCTTCTGGGTCACTGTCACCAAAGAAGAGAGAAGGGTGACTCAGTGATGTGGTGGGGGTGCTCGGTAAGAATTTGCGTGATCTATCTCGGTTCCTACGAGGCATGAAATGGAAAATAATTTCTTTTTCTTTTGATTGTTTTTGCTTTGCTTTTCTTTTGGTACCTGCAAAACTGAAACAGATTGATCTACAACTAACTATGAAAGATGCAGAATTAAACTGAAAGCAGGAAAGAACTAATCTACTTTGCTCAAATGAAATTGCAAGAATGGAAATGCTAGTCTACGCTTGCAGAAAGGAAATGATAATCTATGAAAGCAGGAAATGCTAATCTATGAAAGCAGGAAATGCTAATCTATGAAAGCCGGAAATGCTAATCCATGAAAGCAGGAAATGTCTATGCTACTTTTGCAGAATGGAAATGAAGTAAACTACTTAGCAGAAGGCAAGCGTAAGAAAGTAGAAGAAAAGCAACAATTACTAATACTCTGACGCTTCCCCGGCAACAGCGCCAAAAAGATGGTGGGCTCCAGTATTGTAGCAATAATGCTACAACTCCTGGAGCTTCCTATCTCTAATTTTATCAACCCGGTAGTTCGTACAAACTTGGAAGTGACGGTGCTGTATGCACAAGTACTAGCTCTTGTCGCAGCTGTCACTTGGTCAGCTGGCACAAGTCCGCTAGGGCTCAAGCCAACTTCTATATGCTCACAGAAGAAGCTTTATGAATGATGGACGAAAGCTAACTCAAAGGAGACTAGTCTATTTGTAGAAAGAAACTGAAAGCCAACAAAGCATGAAAACCCTAGTAAACCCTAATTTGACTAGATAGGCCCTTACAATGCAAAATTGTGAATGAAACTACTACCAATAATGCCATTACTTGCAGTGAGCTGAAATACATGCATCTAAGCTACTTGCATCTGAAAAGACATGTTTTTGTATTCTTTTTTATTAAGTGGTTGGATTTATTGTGATGATGCTTTTGATTAGGGTTTGGTTGTGCAGGAGCGGTTTGAATGGAAGGAAAGCACGGGCAAGGTCAGGATGGCTAGGGGAGGTCCCAGAGGGTTGATGGCTGGAAGGATGGGATCAACGAAAGGTTAAGTAAATGGAGCTATATGAGTAATTGGAGAGCTGGATGGTAAACGAGCTAAACAGAGGTCGGTTGAGTGGCTTCAGGTGTGGTTGAAAAGACGAGGAAGGTAATGGAATGGTGTGGAGCAGTGTAGATGAAACAAATTGTCTATGAATGTCACCAAAAACGAGAACTCTTTAACCTATGTTAACTGTGCTATTTTGAACCAATGAACAACAGTGCAATTTGTGAAAGAAACGCGTGCATGGAAGTGGAATGGAGAAGTAATGATCAAGACCAAAGTGCATGGATGACTAAAGTAACTGTTTCAGCTTGCATGGACGTGAGAAGAACTGTGTTTCTTTTTGGTGGTTGATATGGACTGCACCCCAATCCCTAAGCAGAGATGGCAGTGATCTCTAACAACCTTTTTCTGGAGCTCCAATGAATTATAACTATCCTCTTCTAACCTAAACAACTGGAAGCAAATTCACCATAAACTAATCCTATTCAATCTCATAAAAAAACTAAATCAGGAGACTGTAAATTCGAATTGCATGTCAAAGTAAAGAAACGAAGTGCTGGAACGAAAGGCAAATAACATTACAACACTGAGGAGATATATTGCTCTCAGGTTGGGCCCTAACCTGAGAGCTATAGCTCCCTTAGAAACTCAGAATGAGATCAAAATCTGCCTGCCTTTATTCATAACCAAAAATCTGATGTCATGCCAAAACTGGCTTACAAAAAGAACCAACACCGAGTTGTAGCTCGTACTTCCAAATTACAAGAGTAATGCAAAAGTTCAAAAAAGCTCCTATCAAAGGCTACGGCCTCGGTATTTATGCAAAATGATAATCCAACAGGTTTCCTTGATTTGTGGAGCTCGGCTGTCCAACTGAAGGTTAAACTGCTGATCCTGTAGAACAGTTATAACTGTTGTTCCTGTAGAACAGTTGGCTGCCTCTAAGCTCGGTGGGGAGATTGGTTGGAGCTCGGAGCTATGGTGGGAATCACGAGGAAGGTCCCCAAGACTGTGGACATCCTCTCCTAAAAACCAGCAGTGCCACCTTACTGTCTCCTTGTCTCCTTTCTCGTGGTCTTTGCTCCCTTTTAATGCCAAAAACCTGAAATCATCATGTATTAGTCACGTAGATAGAATGCCTACCCTTCTTCCTACAAACAACACGAATAAACCAAGAAATGAATGCATAAGCAATAAAAAATGAATGGTTTGAGCAAAGCAAGTAGGCCAAATGAGCCCAAATTGTACCAAAAATTGGGGCTCATCACCGATTCCATTCCAAAACTGATTATAATCCTCGCCTCCGGTTTTATTGCAATATGATGGAATATGCAATTTCTCCCGCTCCAATGACAATTACACAGAATCGATACAGTAAACACCGTTTATTTTCCTTTGATCAAGATTCTGAAGCAATTTCCACGTTGATGATCTTCGTATCACTCTGTGCTATCACTCTGTTCCAATAAGAATTCACTCACTCACAATTTCTATGTTAATGACTTTTCCAAACTCACAAAATGTGACAGTGCCGAGACTGAATAAAACACAGAATTCATATAATTTTCAATAGAACACAAATCGAAATCCACTTCACTCAAATTCTCTGATCAACCAGATTCGAATTTACAGAATCTGTCCCTCGATTTTACACAAACCACACTTGTATTTATAAAAAAAATGAAACAGAGTTTTGCTATTACAAAATGAAAAAAAGAGTCTTTCTCACCCCTCCCTTGAGACCGATATCTGTTCGATTTTTAACATAACTACCCCCACTAATCTGAGCTTTTCGCTCCACAAAAACCTCGCCTAACTCTTCTCCTCTATCACATTAATTTTCTAATAATAGCTTAACAGAAATCTTCTATTTATTAATAAAGATCTTAACAGAATCTCCTATCTCTAACTCTCGCTTACACTTGTTCAAATAGATTTTATCACTAAATCTAAATAAAACAGTCTCCTTATTACAATAATAACAAACTATTTGAAAATCAAACCCCATAGTAACTAAAATTGACCAAACAGTAAATGAATTGTCAAGCCACAACATGTGAACATATTTTTCACATTGCTGGCTTATTTCGATGCTCCTGCATCATAACCTTTAATAGTGAAAGAAATGTTGGAATCAGGATCACTACTGGGGGGTGTGAATTAGTAGTGATAACAATTTCACAACAATAACACTTTTTTTTTGCAGTATATTAATCAATTCATTACTTAACAAATGAGCATTAGATTGGAACATGCAATTTCAACTAGAATCAACAAATGAGAGCTATATCATATGAAATGAACATGCACAATGAGACACAAATCATCACACCACATAGGAACATAGGATGTCTCGTGGAAAACCCCCTCCAGTTCAAAAATCACCCTTGATGCTGCTACGATGCTCAATATATTTTATTATATGTTAAGAAAATCATTACATAGAGAGTACAATATGGAAACTATTTGAAAGGAACTCTGATCTCCATCTGACGACTCTACAGACACCCATATGATAAAAAAGCCTTTCCCAAAACCCATTGGATTTGTGAAGAAATGTGTTCCCAATACTTGTCTTGCCAAAGCACGCACCCCACTTCTCTACATGGTTCACCTTTCATGCATTTTCAAAATGGAACCCCAGAGATACTCAACATGAACATCACAATAAAAATTTCATCATACACATTATCAACACGCTCAATACAAAACATTAGTCCCTGAATCAAACTCAAATCATAATCCTCTCTCACATTCATACATCATTCTCAACCCACACAACCTCAATGCATTTTCTTCAAATAAACTAGATGTAGAAACTCAATGATGCAATAGATATCTACAATATAGAACTATGAGACACTACTGCAACAAATTTATCACAATCATATTAGTAGCATATATAAACTGAAATAAAATTCTTCCCTTGCAATTAAAAATGCATTAACAAACTCCTTTGTAGCCCTTTCACTTCTCTTCTGCATAAGAGTAGTCTTCAACCATGCATGCTTATTTATTTTCTACAGGTATACCTCCATGCAAACTCCACTTCAGCAAACTCACACTCCTCACCAATAACTCTCCAAAACACTATGACAATTTTCTCACACAAGAAAAGTAACCAAATGAACAACATTTCTCCACCTATTTGTAATTTCTGAAGATGACTAAATCAATTAATTCCAATTCTATTATGGAACTCTACCCATATGTTGGAAGTGGTTTGGTTCATTTAATCATCTTCTATAAGCACAATAACCTTTTTTGATCTTTACATGATGAGTCCCAAACATGACAAGTCAGAAAAACAAATAAACACCTGATGAGCACAAGAAATGCAGAGGAATTTTAGTGAAAAACCTCGGTCGCACCCACAACATAGGCTCCATGCGACTGGAACTCCTCAGTCGCTCCCATATGCCTTCATGCCAGCGACTAGATCTTTCAATCACTCCTGTAACACTGTCATGCAAGTGACCGTGGCAAAGGATGTTCAAAATCATCTTTCCTCTGCTCAGAACCTGCTCAAACTTGTTCCAATGTTTGCTCATCATCACATCATCAATAAGTAATCAGGAAGCCATACTAGCCTCTATAACACTCCAGCAATCATCCAACATCATCGCAAGTCCAACTAGGTTGACTTGAATGCCATCCATCAACTTCTCTAATACTTAAGCCATCAAACTACTCCATAACTATTCCAACACTTGCATAACCTTCAAACCATCAAAGGTAGGACCTACAAGACCTTGTAACTGATCATACTAGTCAGGACCATCCACACACACACAAAAACATGACTTGACAGTCTCTAACACTGTCAACTAGGTGTAGCAACTCCATAACCTGCCAAGGCATCAACTTACATGACAAATACTTGCACCAACATCTGCAACCATTGAAGTAAGGTCTTCAACCAATTCCTTTGCATCATAAGATATCAACAATTCATGCCATTAGGTTGACATCAATTCCAACCATCAACACTACATCACAACATCAATGACAATAAGAAAAGTTTAAAATTCATACAATACTAATTTACCTCCCATCTTAGTATTGTCCTAGTTTCTAACAATTAGTGCAATGAAACAAGAAAATGACCTCATAGCTAAAATACACAAAATAAAAACGATATAGACTTTCCCTAACTACTAAAAGTAGTCTTAGATTGACCCCAAAGCTTTAATATAAATCTAATCCAAAGGAAGACCAATTGTGCCAAACCAAATATGAAACCTCAAAATACCACCTATAAATAAATTAATAGATATTTGTCTAAATGTCCTACTTGAAGTTCCAACTGAGATGAAGGTGGCAACCATAGAAACCCCCCATCACCCTTCACTTCAATGCCTACCTCAAACTCCATTCACCCTCCTACAAACTATATTAAGTTTCCCAACAACCCAAAATGCTAATAGTACGTTAAGAAATGATTACGTGAGGATGTCATGTGATGATGCTTATAATGTCACACCTCCAACTATTTGCTTTCCTCATGCTTTTACATAATGACATAAATGGCTTAAACCACTTGGAACATGGTGACATGCATTTAATGATGGGAGTCATGAATTTAAGGAACAACTTGAAACACAATTTCCTTGCCTTTTCATAGAATGACTCACTCAATCTCATGACCTTGTTGGCATGGTTGCATGAATACCAATTTGTTGTGCCCTCAACAACCCTATTAAGTTTTGAGCAAAAGTTGGAGCCCTCTCTATCTTCTTTTTGGGATTTATATTGATCTTATCTCCACATTTCCTTACAACTTTATTTCTTTCAATTATTTTGAAATAAATAATTGAGATAAACCTCCATGTTTCACTCTCTTAATTATGAATTAGTTTCTTTCATTTAACTCGATTTGATGTTTTACATTAATAAATTTTAACTTTCTTACTATTCAAAATTTTCTTCGATTTGCAAATATTCCCTAACCCTCATATTTTTATTCTTTTCTTTAATTTGATATTCCTTTTTTTAATTGAAGTTTATTTAGTTTGGAATTTGAACATTTTTTATCAAACACTTATTCTAACTTTGCCCCTTTGAATCAGACCCCCTCTTTATTTTACTCATGTTCTCCTTGCCTGAGTTCAACATTGGGCCTCTTATGTTTTTCACTCGAGTGCTTACTTGTTTTAGTCTTCTTATCTTCAAACTTACCTTCTCCCAATTTCTAAATTGGGCTTGACTTGAAAAATTGAACCCTGAATTCATTGCCTCTCACTAAGCCTTTTCTTGATTTAGAGATTGGTCCACATTCCAAAATAAGGCCCCACTATCATCATTTGAACTATTCATACTTCCGATTTTGTCCCATGAGTTTTGTAATTTTTCTTCCTCTTCAAATTTTGGACTAAAACTTAAAAAGTTAAACTCTTCAATTGATTCATTAACAATTTTTTCTCAATTCGCCATTCACTAAGCCTTTTCTTGATTTAGAGATTGGTCCCCACTGTAAAATAAGGCCCCACTATCATCATTCGAACTATTCAAACTTCAAATTTTGTTCCATGAGTTTTGTAATTTTTCTTCCTCTTCAAACTTTGGACTAAACCTTAAAAAGTCAAACTCTTCCATTGATTCATTAACAGATTTTTCTCAATTGTATTTTAGCTATATGTACTTTTTAGTAACACAAATATTCTTCATTATTGTTAAAAAAATAACTTTTAACTTTAATTTAATTGCAATTTATTTTCTATTATAATAATAATAATAATAATAATATTTGATGATAAAAATCTTAATATAATTTTTTTAATGAAAATTTTAATTTATTTAAATAATTTATTATTATTATTTAGTTTGTTGGCTACTTTGTTTATAATTGTTCTGACTAGCTTTTCATTATAAGACTCAAAGAGTATCTAAGGTATCATAATTACTCGGAATTGTGTCTAGCTTGAGAACTAATGAACTTTAGGAATAAAGTTCCTTAACATCGTGTAGGTAGTTTAGTTTTGTCATAATTACTCGGAATTCTGTCTAGCTTGAGAACTAATGAACTTCAGGAATAGAGTTCCTTAACATCGTGTAGGTAGTTTATTTTAAATAAATTTAAAGTAATTTATTTTTTTAAATACATCGTGTAGGTAGTTTATTCTAAATAAATTCAATTTTTTTTTTTTTATTTAAAAAAATAAATTGAAATATTTTTAATTAATTTTTGGTTTTAATATTTTTTTGGTTTTTTGTTTGTGATTTAATGGTGTATTATATCACCAACTATTCTACATTCTATGAGATTGTTTTAAAATTTTTATTTTTATTAAAACACTCGACATGTTATTTGTGAGAATTTAAATTCTATAAAAAATAAACAATTATTCTTCTTAATTTATCTAACTAAACAAAATTGACATATATAATTAATGTAATTGGCAATACTCTCTATGATATTTTGATATAGAACTTTTACATTATAATAAAAATTGAAATATTTAAAGTTGTGTGTGCTCTCTCTCTTTATATATGTGTTAAAAGTGTAATTTTAAATAAATGAAATTATTATTATTTTTTTATATAAAATGGATTAAATATTCTTAATTAGAGAAGCACAACCATATAAATTAAACTTTTGATAAATACATAGCCATAAAAACACTTAACTTATGATACATATCACATTCTCAAAATTATAAAAATTCATAATAATTAACTAAATTATAAATTTATTATTATTATTATTATTTAAAAAACTAAAATATGAAGCCCGCCCACACACACATACACATATAGAACAAGATTCATAACTATGGAGATTTTCTCTTACTTTATGATAGATATTCCTAATTCTTAAAAAGACTTTGTTATAATACTGTCACCCAATATCATGGATTACTAATACCACATTCTAAAAAATCCATAATTTATGTTTATACCAACATAAATCCATTTTAAATACGAATCTAACATGAGCCGAGAGAGATCCAATTTCTTCATGTGTAAATTTTTTTATGAGCCGACATTATTTAAATGTTTTGTATAGTTATTTAACTTTTTTTATTTTTAGATTTTTCATCATTTCTATTTTGGTGGGCATGAGCAAAATTCAATTCAATTTTGATGATGACCAACAATGTTACACATCATAATGGGTTGTAGAATGAGCCTCTCAACTCAACATAGATCCATTTTAAATACAGGTCTAACATGAGCCGAGAGGGATCCAATTTCTTCATGTGTAATTTTTTTTATGAGCTGACATTATTTAAATGTTTTGTATAGTTATTTAACTTTTCTTGTTTTTATATTTTTCATCATTTTTATTTTGGTGGACATGAGCAAAATTTCAATTCAATTTTGATGAAGTTACACATCATACTAGGCTGTAGAATGCTGTAAAATAAGCCTTTCGATTTAATGATACATTTTCATATGACATGTTTTTGAATTAATCAATTTAATTGAAAAAATATAACTACAAAATTCAATATTTCAAAAAAATTAACATTCACCTAATAATTATCGGTAATTAAAATAAAATTCTAAAAATTATTTATATTTAAGTGATTATGAAAAATAACTCATTCCTAATTATGGTATAACATAATGTATATCGATAATTATATTTTATAATTATAATGTATATTGATAATTATATTTTATAATTATACTCCATTTTGTGTTTGGATTTGGCTTGAATGTAAAGCTTTCACGCGTCTCTTGATAAAGTTTTTGTCTTATACGACATATGACAATTTAAAGTTGGAATGGACCACTTAAAACATATGTTGATATTTATTTGATAGATTTTGATAATCAAGATGACATATATTTTATTTATTATCAATGGTAAAAAATTATGTAAATTTATTGTTATTATTTAAAAAAATAAGTTAGAGAAGTGACAGAAATACAAATTCACTATAAAATTTCAGAAAAATATCATAATTATTACTTTTAGTCAAATAAATATGTTTCCAATTTCTCCTTTATTCACAAGTTTTTACTTCAATTTTTATTTTGTCTTTCATATATCATTAATAAGAACATAAAGTTGACACAAACCATTTAAGCCACACTAAAAACGTGGGTGTCTAAATTTCCATTATAAGTTCATTTTTCATATATATATATATATTACCATAGTGAAAAACATTTACCATAGGCTCTTCTCCTTGTACTTTCCCATAAGCTTTTATTATTCTTCATTTAATATTTGTATTGAAAATTGTACACTTTTTAATAAAAATCCTAGTTTTTACCTAGCTTCTTTACGAAGGATATTGTCCCATATCCTTTATAACTATTTTTTACTTGAAGTGGACTTCCTACATTATAATAAGAATATGTGTGTGACTTGACTCTTGGAGCCTTGGCTATTGCGAAGACATAAATTTTTGTATATCTAATTTACAGGTTGTTGTATATACTCTTGGGGTTATATCCGCAGGGCTCTTCCAAATTACTACAATGAGTTACCCATTCACCATGGCTTAAAAAAAGAGTACTAGTGTTGCTTTTATGTTTTGGTTTATATATTTTTTTGAAATATTTAAAGTAAAAATCAAGCATTCTAGAAACAACATCAATTGTATACATAAGCCATAATGAAAATATGGATATATGATTTTATATTTTGGTTCTCTATTTCATCCCATATTTGAGTTGAAAACTAGAGTAGCCATATAAATTAAATGTGTCGTAAACACATCAATCCATAATAAACATCGAACCACTTACTACATGATACATGTCATGCTGTTAAAACTAGTATAGATCCTTCTTAACCATGAATTTACCAAGAGATGACCATCGATGGTCATGTCTAGTCATGTCATAGGTGAAATATCAATCAAATCCATGAAGTCAGTTAGGGATGTACTTGGCGACTTACCTTGACGGAGTAATAACATCAGAGGAGTAACAACACCAGAGGAGTAACAACACCGGAGGAGTAACACCACTAGTGAAGTAATTAGACAGAATCACCATGAATGGAGTAACAACACCAGTAAAGTACTTATATGGAATCACCACAACGAAGTAACAACACTGAAGGAGTAAAAGAACCAATGAAGTACTTAGACAGAATCAGCATCAACGGAGTAACAACACTGGAGGAGTAACAACACCAATGAAGTACTTAGACAAAATCAAAATCAATGGAGTAACAACACTAGAGGAGTAACAACACTAGTGGAGTTCTTGCAAGAAAAATAATGATAGAGTAGTAATAACATTTTATTATATTATAGAAATGTGTATTTTTTTTTTTTTTTGAATTAAACAAGAGGTGCAGAGGAAGATTTCTCTGCACTAACAACTTCAAAACCAGAATTATCAGAGAGATGTTTAATAAAGGAGTCTTTAGAAGCTGGACGGTGATACAATCTGAGGCAATGTCCATTTACAATCAGGGGAGTATGTGCCTCATCGATTGTTACAAGTCTAACAGTCCTGTTATCAAACACCGTGTCAACTTCATACAGTCCCATCCATCTAGAGCAGAGTTTTCCCTTAAAATATTTGAACTGAGAGTCATAGAGCAATGCCCAATCTCCTCTTTGAAACACCTTTTTCTTGATGAATTTTTCATGCCATTTAGTTCGTCGCTGTTGAATCGCAATAGTGTTCTGGAAAACTATCAAATGAATTTCATCCAACTCATTTAACTGTTCCAGTCGGTGTTTACGGGCTTCTGAAACATCCAAACCTACTTCAAGAAATGTCTTGAGGATCTTAATTTCAAATTATACCGGAAACAAAGGAGATTTCCCATAGACAAGCTCGTATGGTGAAAATACTATTGTGTTCTGCCATGTTGTTCTATATACTTAAAGTGCCTCAGGAAGCTTTTCGGCCCAATTTCTGAGATGGTTTGCTGCAATCTTCATAAGGATATTATCCAATATCTTGTTTGTACTCTCGACTTGACCATTTGCCTAAGAATGATATGGAGACATCACCCTGTGCTTGATTCCATACTTCTTCATAAGTCCTTCTATCAGATGTGATGTGAACTACACCCCTCCATTTGAACCTATCTCTCTAGGATTTCCATACCGTGCGAAAATTTCTTTGAATAAGAAGTCTAAGACAACCTGTTTTGTTGCTTTCGCAACAGCCTTGGCCTCTACCCACTTTGTCACATAATCCGTGCAGACCAGAATGTGAACTTTCTAATGTGAAGGCGGATTGAATGGCCCAACGAAATAGATAGACCATTTCTCAAAGGGCTCAAGAGTTATTTGAGGTTGTAATGACATCTTATATGACTGACCAGGCTGACCCATCCACTGGAAGCTATCGCACCCTTGAACATATTTCCTTTCATCACGAAAAATAGAGGACTAATAGTACCCCATCTGTAACACCTTATGACCTGTCTGCTTATCCACAAAATTATCTCCATAGGGGCCATCATGGGTAGATTTATGGAGATCATAGATGTCATCTTCACCTACGCAGTGCCGGATTTTCTGATCAGGTCTTGTATAAAAGAGGCATCCCTCTACCCACAAATAACGGGCACTATGATGGATAATCTTTCGTTGCTCTCTGTATAGCAAGTGTTGAGGTAATTTTCCTGTAGCGAGATAGTAAGCATTATCTACATACCATGGAGTGTGAGTAGAAATTGCAAAGAGATGTTCATCTGGAAAAATATCCTCCATAGTTGTACGTTCATCACTAATATCCAGCATAGATAGGAAATATGCAACTACATTATCTTTCCCTAGCTTATCTACAATGGTAATATAAAATTCTTGAATTAACAATAACCATCTTTTTATACGACCAGGAGTTATCGGTTTATTCATTAGATACCTGATAGATGTATGATTAGTGTGCACGAAAGTGGAATAACTTGTAATGTAATCCAAAACTTATTAATATCACAAATAACAACCAAAAAATCCTTTTCAGTTACATATAATTCAGTTCAACAGGACTCATGTTCTTACTGACATAATAAATCGCATAGGGTTTCTTGTCCTCCTATTATCCCAAGACTACCCCTACTTCTATGTGATAAGAATCTATAGAGATATGAAATGGGAGCTTCGAGTTAGGACCACGTAATATCAGATCTTTTCAAACTAGTTCTTTGATTTCCAAGAAGGCTGATTCACATTCATCTGTCCACACAAATATTGCATCCTTAGGTAACAATTGAAAAAGTGGGAATGATATTTTAGATTTATTTATTTATTTTTTTCTATAAAGCATCTATAATGGAAAACATAACTGATAAAACTACGCACCTGTGTTGGTGCCTTAGGTGTAGGAACATTTAATATTGCCTCTACCTTGGAAAGATCAACCCGAATTCCTGCAGTTGAAAGCAGGGGTCCCATAACTATTCCTTCTTCCATCATCATGTGGCATTTCATTATACTAAGATAAACATGTGTTTTCTTACATATTTAAGTACTTTCTCTAATTTTCCCAGACCTTCTTCAAAAGAATCCCCATATGGGGTGAGGTCATCTATGTAGATCTCAACACTATCATTTACGAGATCAGAAAATATTCCCAATATTTCCCTTTGAAAGGTAGCAGGTGCATTAAGACTGAATGGGAGGACTCGGTATGCAAAGGTTCCCCAAGGGCATGTGAAGGCAATTTTATCTTGATCCTCAGGAGCTATTTGGGTCTAGTTGTATCCGCTAAATCCATCTAGAAAGGAGAAGAAATTATTTCTGGCTAATGTATCAAGGACCCGGTTAATAAAGGGTAAGGGAAAACGATCTTTTTGAGTTTATTTATTTAATTCCCTGTAATCAACACAAATCCACCATTTTCCATTCTTGTTCAAAACAATGACTAGTGGGGACACCCATTGATTCTTCTATATTGGGTAAATAAATCCCACATCTAATAGCTTCTGTAGTTTATCTTTGACAATGTTCTTTAAGGCAGGATTCATTCTTCTCTGTGGTTTCCTAACAGGTCGAAATTCTTCTTTAATGTATATGTGATGGGTACATAAGTCAACAGGGATTCCTTTCATGTCTATATATTCTCAGGCAAAGGCTTCTTTCTGTTCTCGAAGGACTTTCAACAACTATTCAGACTAGGAAGGTGAAAGGTTAGGATTAACATTCAGCGTTCCCCTTGGTTCGATTTCTACAAGAACATGGTTATGGGGTACAATTATAGGAACGTTTTCAACTCCAGTCTCTGGTTCAATGGCTTCCTGAACATTGCAACTCATAAAAAATTCTAATAACTGGTGGGTTGAATCAGAAATGGAGTTGGGACTACTGATAAAAGTACTAATAGCATCATCCTCCGTTTCATCCTTAAAACACAGGGCCTCACCAATGGTAAGAATTGGTCTAATTTATTTATTTTCAGGTTCAGGCCCCTTCGTAGGTAGATAATTTTGTATTAAGGTAACTGATGAACTCGGTTATGTAGGGGATCAACGATAATATTATTTTTGACTTCCCCGTTGGATATTACCATATTTCATGACCGACACCTAATGTAACTGTCTGCGGTCGCAAGCCACGGTCTTCCTAAAATCAAAGGATGCCCACTAGTTAGGGATTGAGTATGTAATACAAAATGATCAACATGGTACTACCATGAGTCTAATGAAATAGTTATATCTTCCAACTTCCTATCGTTCTTATAGTAGATCGGTCTGCCAATTCTAGGACATTGGGTGTTGGTTGGAGGTTTCACGGGCCCAAGGTAATCACTGTTGCACAAGTTATTACATTAATTTTGGCCCCCAAGTCTACCAACACATTTGGGATATCAATCCCATTAACATATACTCTAATAATTGAGTTCCATGGATCCCCATATTTAATAAGTGTAGGCTTCCCCAACATTATGTCTCATCATTTTACCATAACATGAATAGTGAGTGGATCCTTTAGTTTCCTTCCCGGTTTCTTAGAGGAATATTCTTTAATCATTTTGGCATAAATTGATACATCCCTCGTAGCCTGAAGTAATGGGATTTTGAAGTTCAGATAAATGCAGATGCCCTTAGATAAATGGTTAAATATTATAGAAGGATATTTTCCTGTTCATGATTTTCAGCTGGGAAAATATCACTTTTTCACTTCTCAAAGCCGACCCCACATCAAGTACTAGTGGGAAACCTACTGTCAGAAGATGGATGAAAGTACACTGTCACTATTTTTAGCCGTAACCACTTGGAATTCATTTCGGGATGCCATCAAGGAGTAGAACTACCTTATGGGGAGCTATGTGGATAAATACATAAAGTGGACAATGCTGCAGTAGGGAAGGGACCAAGATATACCAAATTTTAACCAATGCTTTTCATACCCTTTGCACGAAGTTGGGTATCAAGGATTGTGAGTGACATTTGGTACTCAAGTATCACGATTATCTACACAGGTACATGCAGGACGAGATAGAATTCCTGGGCATCTCCTCTCTCGGCACGACGTACCGATATGTTGTCAAGATTGAGCTGAAGTTTAAATGGAAGAAGCGAGACTTTGAATTTGTGAATCTGAAGCAAGGGAAAGGCACCCACAAACCAAATATTAACTAAGGTTGCTTGTAAGTGAATAAATGAGGAAAATTGATTTTTAAGTGCCTTAAACTTAAACTTGAAATCTGTAATTAAGCATGAACAACAGAGAAAAAGAATCAAACACAAAAAACTTGATGACAGAGTTCGTCCCTCCTAGACTACATCTTCGAGTCTACTTCCAATGGATGTCCACTGTATTGAAAATGCTCATAAAGTCTCTTTACATCAAAATTCACCATTCTTGAATGTGCTCATAGGCATCAATGGCTACTGTCAGAAGATAGGCCTCGGCCTCAACTCTCCAACGCAACCTACAGATGTAAAAAAAGGTCCAATATTGTCCAATTTATGCCTCAAAAGGCATCTTACATGCAATAATAACATGAATTCAAAGACTCCTCCTTATAACTCCCTAAGCTCCAATGCAGTGGAAAATTATTTTATAATATCCACAGGAGGTCTTGGGGTCAAATCCATGGACCTTCTAGGATTTGATTACATCAAAATGTATTAACATAGCACTTCGTTGCAACAACATTACAAATATGATTGTTTGAATTATTAAGCTCATGCCATTTTTAACATATGGTAGAAACCATTGGACCGACAAATATATGTTCGACAATATATAACATATGGTTTGTAACTGTGGAATGACGGTAACACATATATCAATCTGTGGCATTATATATATGGCATATAGTTACAACTATAGCCCGACGGTGATACATATCTCCTGTGGCATATAGTTGTTACATATAGTTTTAACCAAAGTTTAAACATAGCACAAATATCAACCCGTGTGATATGTGGAACTCCATGCCATAACTGTGGACCATAGATGACATAACTATGGTTTCCATGCGATATTCCCATGCTAACTTTGGAGGCACCCATACATGTTTGAAAATGGTGTTAACTTAATCGCTGGTTTGGCATGCCACCAGATATGCCGAGCTCCGCCAACCCTTTCCCCCATTATGCCAAACAAATAAACTTCAAATATATGTTTGCACCCTATGTTTAATAAAGCAATTCTGAGGGATATTGGTACAGTTTTGTATTTTTGGTTCGAAGGTCGTGGGTTCAACCCACACCTTGGAAGTTTTCCCTATGGATTTGACCTGTGCATTGACCCTGCTGCCATGTTCCTGTATTTGGTGCTGCCACTTGGTCTTCTTTGGGGCTGCCACTTGGCCTGCTCTGGCCAATTTTTTGCCTATTTGGGAAAAAATTCAGAACACGTTTTCTCCCTCATGTGGAGGGCAATTTTAAAACTAAATATACCACTAGAATCAACGCGATGAGCTCTTCCACTTGGCACTAGTTTCATGAGAATATGAGACTATTGGATTTTGGGCATTTCGAGGATCCTCCCAGATCATTCTTATCCACTAGAAGATTTTGGACCACCAAAATTTTGGTTTTAAGCAGATATGATGTGAGGGTACAACTCCCTGACCCTTCCATTCTCCATCCACCTTGCTTCGCTTAGATTCATGCCTTTGAGTCCCACTCGAAGATACTCTACATCTCCATGCCTGGAAGTGTGGACCTTCTTATCCAAGATGGTATCTTCCTATAACTCAGTCATACATTCAGGTGAAAAATCATCTATAGTTGGAATTTGAGCATTTTCCTTTGGATCCATGATCATAGGAGGTTCATACGACTTCAAATTTTCAACATTTACAACTGAATATATGCGCATGTATGGAGGAAAATTTAATCGGAATATATTGTGCCCAATATTTTCAACAATTTTCAAAGGAACATACCTTATAGTTTTCAAATTTTTACCTTCACATTTCATCCTTTCTTTGTTGATCTATAGCCATACTTGATCACTAACTTGGAAGTGATGATCCATCTGATGCTTGTCATGACACATTTTGTAATTGGCCTAGTTTCTCTCCAATTGATACTGCATTTCTTCATGAATATTTTGACTTCTTTGAGTGAACATTTTTGTTTTTTTTGCATCTCGATGTCCATCCTCCTTAGCTTCTTCACCAATTATAAAGTCCATTGATAATTTTGGCAGGTACCCAAAACATGTTTCAAAAGGATATGTGCTAGTAGAAGAGTGTAAGGCCTATTGTAAGCATGTTGGACATAATGTAAGGGTTCATCCCACAACTTAGGATATTTTCTAAAATAACCTCTTATCACATGTACTCTTTCTCCCTGTGGCATGCACAACTTTCTAAGATGGTACAATAACGTGTCATGAATAATATAATTCACTTATTCCACCTGAGCACCATGAGTTAGTGATTCATAAACATCTTTGAAATCAGTATCTACAACATATTGTTCTATATAACTTTCATGTGCTAAAGAACCATTTTGATGAATCACTAAAGAATTCAAAGGTCTTGATAACATATCAACTACTTTATTGGTGGTACCTTTCTTATATTTGATTGCTAAATGAAATTGTTGCAAAAAGCCCCATCCATCTATAATGTCGAGACTGTTGTAACTTAGTTTTTGATTGAAGGTACTAAAGTGGTTGATGATCTATATAAATCATTGTTTCTTTGCCCATTAAATAATGTTTCCATTTTTTAACACTTTCCACTAATGCGTATAATTATTTATCATAAGTTGGATAGTTAGCAACTGCTTTAGAAAAATTTTTCTAAATGAAAACAAATAGGCTTTCCTTTTTGTAATAATACTGCACCCATTGCATACTCACTAGCATCAATTAATATTTCAAATGGTTGTCGAAGTTCTGGTAAAGCCAAGATTCAAGCTATAACATTTTTCTTCTTTAAAGTATCAAATGCTTTTTGTTGTTTTCCTCCCCACTCGAATGAGACTTTAGAACTTGTTAAAGCATGAAGTAGTGATGCAATAAAAGAGAAATGAGAAATAAACTTCCTCCAATACTGAACTACACCCAAGAAACTTCTAACTTTCGTCACATTTTGAGGTCTTGGCCACTTAACAATTACATCGATTTTATTTGGATCTACTTTTAGCTTACCACCTTCAACTATGTAGCAAAGATATACTAAGGAAGTTTTTCCAAATTCACATTTAGAGTGTTTGAGATACAATTTCTCTCTTTGAAACACCTCAAAAACTTTTTTAACATGCTTTATGTGTTCTTCCAAACTTTAACTGAAAATAAGAATATCATCGAGATAGACTATGAAAAAGTTATGAATAAAAGGACAAAAAAAATCATTCATCACTCTCATAAAAGTTGTTGGAGAATTGCATAACACAAACAACATAACCAACCATTCAAAAATCTCCTGTGTAGTCTTAAATGCAGTTTTCCATATATCATTCTCTGCAATATGAATATGATCATAACCACTTTTTAAATCCAGTTTTGTAAAGTAAACAACATTCTTTAACTGATCAAGCAAATCATTGATTCTAGGAAGAGGATACATGTTCTTAATGGTGATTTTATTTAAGGCTCTAAAATCAACACACATTCTCCAAGTTCTTTCTTTCTTTGGGACTAATATGATCAGTGATCCACATGGAGAAGAACTAGGTCGAATGAAGCCTTTATCAACCAATTCCTGAATTTGTTTCTTAACTTCTTCATTCTCTATGACTGGCATATGATACATGCCAATGTTTGGAAGAGGGGCATCAGATTGTAATTGAATCTCATGTTGTATTTCTCGTTTTGGAGGTAAACTTGTTGGTTCTTTAAACAATTATTTATAATAATATACTTTTCAACCAATGTGTCCTTAAACTGAGAATCACACCCTTTATAATCATCATACTTATCTTTAGGTTGTTCTTTAACAATCATGAGAATAAACTTTTTACTTGAATTTATTAACCTTTTCATTTTATTGACATTTATTAAATTCAATTTTGTCTTGATTCAGTGTGCCCTAACAATGTATTTAATTTCATCTTTAAAGAGATGATACTTATTCTCCTTTCTATGAAATATGGCATCTCTATCATAACGATACAGACTACCCAACACAACTCCACATATATCCAAAGGAATAACATCTACCTAAACTTCATCAACAAAATTAGCTATAATTACAAACCTTAATCGACATTGTTTTGTGACATGCATTTGAGTATTTTCTTTCAACCATCTTAAATGGTATGGTTTTGGATTCTTTTTTAGTTTCCAATCCCAATATCCTTACTAGTTCCTCAGAAATTAGATTTGCTTGTGATCCACTATCAAATAATGTGTCTATCTTAGTGTGCTTGAATATGATCCTTATGTGAAACAATTCAACTCTCTTCTTTTCTTCAATCATACTATTATCTTTTGAAGAAGATGCAAAACAAGTAGAACTAGAGCTAGTTTTAGAAGGATTACCTATCAGACCCATAGAGGTAATCTTCTTTTCATTACTGTTATAGACATTTTTGTGCCTTACAGCTTTGAGCATGAAATGTCCATAATCCAAGGGATCCAAAGTCCCTAAAAGAGTTGTTCCTGTCCCTAAAGGAACAAGGTCAACCAATGGCAGCTTCTCCCAAAAGTTCTCCAGCAAAAACTACTCAGAATCAGTCAAATCAGGACCAATTTAGATGCTCTACTAGCTGCCTGCGTTGCAAAGCACCCTAGTACACTAGATAGGTGCGTTGCAATGCACCTAAATGCACTACCAGGGTGCGCTGAGCGAGAAATGCCAAATGGCAGTGTCATTCCGCGAGGTGTACAGACAATGGAAGCTTCCAGAATCTTCCTCAATGACACTTGCCTCACTGAGTTCGACCAAGGATGAGTAAGAGGCTCTCAGCCTCCAAGTGGAAGAAAAGAACTGACAGAGAGAAGCCACAAGTCAAAACATAAGCTGAGTCATCCTCTCTGCTTACATCTATATATGGATCCCTCATCCCAGAGATCCAGAGGCTGGAATTTTGTACTTTGCAGAGAATTGTTGTTGGTTTGAGATCGGGATTAGTGCATTGGGTGATTTATGCTTTGTTGGAGGTGAGGAAGGGATTCCTTTGCTGGGAGGTAGATGCTGGATCGGGACTCACTTGGTTGTATCTCCTCTTGGACTTTCTTATCATATCAATAAAACTATTTGAGTTTCTCCTACATGCTGTGTATCAATGATGCTTTGCTATATTTGCATGTTTAGCTTAAATATGATCCCAAGCTTTTTATGAATGTAAATCTATGCCTTTTGTGTAGTTTTCCTCTTCTGTGATCTTGCAGGAACTTGGCGAAGCTGGACCAGTGAGGGAGCAGGCAGCGGGAAGCGAACAAAGAGGAGAGCGATTGGATCAACAAACTAGCGAAAGACACAGGTTAGTTACATCCTTCCTCTTCGTTTACATTTCATAAAGAAGAATACGAAAATAGTTTTCCTTGTTTGTTGCTAAGGCACTGTCACACCTTAGAGTGGGATAGGGGCATTCAGAATAGATATTTTTCCCAACAACAAAATGGCGACTCCACTGGGGATCGTATCTAGTTAGTTTATTTGTGTTTCTATTGTTGTTCTTCTCATAAACTTAGGAGTGGCGAATCGAACTGCATTTGCCATTTACAAATGCAAAGTAGAGATCTGCTACTCTAGTCCATTCACTGGGCCTGTTTATGATCTGAACAGCTGATCCAAAAATGCTCTAATTTCCCTTTGTGATAGCTCTTAGTCCTCCTTTAAATCATCCCTCTAATTGTACCTTACTGATAGCTTTTATCCGGCCAAAAACCATAGATCAAACTGCAAACTGTGACCCAGAACCTGGAGACAATTCTCGTTTCTGCTTCAGCGCAGGCTCTGTGAAGAGACTCTGCATTTCAACGCAGGTCCCGAGAGGGCTACCTGCGCTGCAATTCAGTTTCTCTGTGCAACAGGTGCGCTGATCAGCCTTTTCCCTGTGCAACTGTGGTTCTTTGCTTCTTTTTGTTCAGTTTTATCTCTGATTTTTGCAGCCTGTTATCAGTGTGTGTACCTATCTAAAAACCCCTTTTCTTTGCCAGAATTCCGCCTTAGTTGTATAAAATAAATTGTATTTGTTACATCATTTGCAGTTTCCCATTACAAAAGTAAACTAGTCATACTGTCGCCCTTAGATGTAGACCTGTCGTAAGTGTCGTTTTGATCTTAGGAGTAATTTTGTTTGCTGTTGACAGTTGATTACGCTTTTACTTTTGTCTTTTGGTTGGAATTTGTGAATTTCTAGTGTCGAAACAAGTGTTTACTTCAAAATCATAAAGTGTCGTAATCGTCTCTAATTTGTTGATTTCGAAAAGAAGCTTGTTTGTGTTTTCACTTGAAATCGAATTCAAATTTGTACAACAACTTTCTTTTTAGGCATCAATATTAAGAAAGTGAAAAAAAAATACATGCATATGTGCATTTGCATTTTGACAGTTTGTATGGTTTGATTTAGGAAAAGTGCATTTACAGTGTGCTCTATGCTCTTTGAGAAAAGATTGTGTTTTTCTTTTCCCCTTGTAGCTAGGATTTTAATTGTTGAAAAGAGATAAAAGCTTGCTTATCATCTTTAGACTGCATTTAGGAATTATATATACATATTGTGGTGATCCAAAAAGGCAAACTTCTAAGAAATATCAACCTAAAATAAATTGAATGAACTTAACAACGCATTGGAACTTAACGCACAACATAGTGGTCTAGGCTAGAGACGTGTTCCGGCGTCGTAAAGCCTGGTAACTGTTGTCCTCACTGTTGGTTGGGTGATTCCTCCACTGTGAGACGATAAGTGCCAGTACGGATTGTGCTCCCACGTACCATCGAGTATATATTGGGAGACCCCTATAGGCATAAAACCTTTATCCATAGGAAGCTGTGTCGGCCGCCCTACTGATCGCAATGCACTGAACACAGCATTCGGGAAGATTGACCGCCCGTACCTTAAAAAGTATTCTGCGGTTTTGCGATTGTTTGGCACACCCTCTACCTAGAACTCCAGAGCAGTCGCTTTCGTTCCTTTTCAGACTCCTTAACGGAAAAGGTCCATCTGATCACTTGTCACTTCAGGCTCATTAAAAATCGAAGGAGACTAGAGTCATCTTTTGCTTTTTCTCGACTCTTTAAAATTGAAAAAGCAAGTTGTGTCCAAGCCTCGTTAAAATTTATTTTAAACGGAATATTCATACCCTTTTTCCTGCGTTTATCTTTAGGTTGAGAAAATGGAGCCTACCAACCAAGGAATTCCCCTTGGTGGAAATCCTAGTCCCTTCTCCTCTTGGGGAGATGTTGGTGCGCCCCATATGGCCACATTGTCGCTTCCAGGATTGACAATTGGCTTGCCAGTCTGGCTCTTCTCAACCAATGTCGTTCAGAACACCACCATCCCTGAACAGTCAAATCAGCAGTTAGACGAGTCCAGAGTTTCCCACCAACCTTCTACTTCCTCTAATTCTTCCTCTCTTCCTTCCTCTTCGCTTGACGGGACTGGTAAAGCTAAAAACCAAGTTCCTAAGGAGAAGAAAGAAAAGAAGAAGAAAGAGAAAAAGAAGAAGGAGCCAAAGGCAAATAAGGGAAAACAAGTGTCGTCTAATGAAAATCCACACACAGCATTGACCAGGCCTAAATCGCCATGTGTCATTTGCAACGGAGACCACTTTCACAGAGATTGTCCTTGCATCCCTCGGATATTAAGGGACTAGTCTCCCCGTTTGCACAATCCGGTGTCGTCAACCTCTGATAGCCATGTTGAAAGCACACCGTCAACTAGCGAAAGTGAAGTTCCAGGACAAAAAGGGAGGTCTAGACCTCCCTGTAGACTGTGCAAAGGTAACCATGCCCTCCACCGTTGCCCTTCTTAGACGAAGCTAAAAGAGTTTCAGATGATCGTCCGGTTTCACCGTTACGACTTCCTCCTAGATATAAAAAACTCTTGTCGAGTCCTTCGTTAGTTGAGAATCCAGCTGGCCCGCTCAAGTGGTCAGATGAAGCGTCTATCATTGAAGATAAACCAACTGAATCCATACCAGACGAAAGTCAAAAGGTCGAGGCGGCAGTTGACCCGGTCTTGCCTTCAGAGGTTTTATCTTCGAATGACACAGTCACTGAAGAGGATAAGGATGACACCATCCAAATTCTCTTCATCAACACAGACTCTGATGAACACGGGGGCAATCCACCCATTCCTTTATCGCAGGAAGGAAGTTCGTCATAGCCATACCCGGCCGTCTACTCGGTCCACCTCCAAGCAACCTAGTTGTATCCTTCGACTGGAACCAACTAGGCAGACCCCGTTTGCCAACAAGCATACCATTCCAAATTATCGTTCAAATATACAGAATGGTCATGGCTGGCACCATCATAGATGAGGGGGCGTCTGTGAGTATCCTTTCCTCTATTGCTTGGAAAGCGCTTGGTTCGCCATCGCTTTTGCCTGAGATGAGAAATCTGACAGGCTTCGATAAAGGAACCAGTCGACCTTCAGGGATCCTCCCCAATGTGCCCATAACATTGAAAGGGAAGACCTTTCAAATGAACGTGATGGTTGTTCAAGGACCCTTGGATTATAACCTACTCCTTGGACGAGACTATATTTATTGCATGGGAGCCATCGTCTCCTCACTCTTTAGAGTAATGTGTTTTCCGCACGAAGGAATAGTGGTCAAGCTCGTGGACCAGCTTTCATTTCCCGGATCACGCATCGCAAATAGTCATATGCCATCCCTAAATGGTCTCTTCACGCAAGAAATGTCTCAACCTACGGTCCATCCTCCCGATGAGCGCGAGTAATTCGAAAGGATATGACTGGAACCCAGGGGGCATGCGTCCTGGTCTGATTTGGCAGGAAAACTTTGGGGTATAGGGTAGGTTTCCGCGGGAGAATATTACTAGTCGTACCCCGTCCGTGATTGGAAGAGGGGTTGTTCTAGAATAAGATTGTTTTGTCAAAGTTATGTGTTTGGCGCTCGTTGTCACTCACCTTTGTCTATATCGGTAGACATCGCCGAAGAAGTGTTTTGTCTGCTGCGCAAATGAGACAATCTTTGGTAACCTGAAAGAGGTAGGCCTTTCCTGGTAAGACAAATGTTTTATCTGCAAATTGAGGGGTAACCTTGAAATCGTACTTTATACCTGGGGGCATGCAAACCTTTTGGAGTGCAAGCAAGGGGAAGCTATTTATTTTTTAAATTTTTAGGACCTCTAACCCTTTAAACTCGTAGGATTAGTCGTTTCCGAACTTGCATAAAGAAAGGATGCGGGGCAAAGCTTTGTAAGGTGCAAGCTCCATAAAAAATGGCATCTTCAATGAGACATTATTATCATATGACTGGATTATCGAGCAGTTTTAGCACATAGTTCATGCTCGTTAAAAAATAAACATAAGATCAAGCAAGTGTTTCAACCCGCGTTTAAGCTCGTTAAAAAATGAACTATCCTCCGGTAAATAACCACCGTGAATGTAACATTATCAGCCATTAAAGCCTTG
Organism: Pinus tabuliformis; assembly: GCA_031772625.1. Lineage (NCBI taxonomy): Eukaryota > Viridiplantae > Streptophyta > Pinopsida > Pinales > Pinaceae > Pinus > Pinus tabuliformis. The sequence goes on along the minus strand of CM062807.1, from coordinate 1,207,589,932 downwards.
GTCGTGTTTGTATCGTCACCTCCACTTTTCCATTGGCCGATCATTCACCTCCATTTGATTGTTTACCCATTTTGAGGAACAGCTGCGAAGAGTGATTTCACTAGCCATCCTTGTGACCCTGCCGTGATTGGAAAATTCCAACCCTTACCTGGAATAAACTGCTACCCGTTTTATCACTCGTTCCTCAAAAGACGAGTCTTCTTTAAGCTCTTTTCATCTGACTCGTAAAATATGAAAAGATTGCCGAGTTTTGGCCTTCCAGCTCATTAAAGCGACCGGAAGTGCTATCCCTCCTCTAGATTTTAATCTTTTTGGACCTGAGGGATTATTGCACAAAAAGATCAAGCGCTTGTTTTGTTCGGCTCGTTAAAACTATCGAAAATTCATCCCTTCTATATTGTTTTATACTTTTTTCGGACTTAAGGGATTAGATGACAAAAAAGGACTTCCGGAGTTACCTTTACGTACCTTTCCAGACTCTCTAAAAATGAAAAGGGCCGAGTTATCTTTGTCGTTAGACTCGTTAAAAACATTAATAGCGACAAACTCGTCTTTAGACGAGAACGAGTTTCACTATCGCTAGGCTCGTTAAAACATAGCGATGGGTTTTCCCGAAGGGAAAATTATAGAACAAGCATATGTTATCCTCCTCAAGCTTGACAAAAATAAAGAGGTACTGGTCAGCAATGACTGGGGAAAAATTGGGAAGAAACTCAAAGAACCTTTATTGGTAGCAAGTCGCTCTTGAACATGACACTTCCACTCCGTGCCTGAGTCGGGTTGGGTTGCTTCATTCACCGGTCACATCACCATGGTCTCGCCATACCATCCACCTTTGGGGTAAATGCTACCAATCCATCATACAAGTGTCGCCGATATGTTCAAGAGAAGTCATCCAGAGAAGTTACCCGTGTCCCATCCACTACCGTACATTATACTTCATTCTTTCATGACCGCCACCCTGAACCATATATCATCAGATCGTTTTCACCTCCATCAAAATCATTTACTCCGTTCCGTGTCACTGATGTGGGATACATTAAGGCCCTCCTTTGACGGATAGCTTCTTGTCGACATCAGCTCATTATCCAAGAAGTTGATCTAGGAACACCCCCTTCAGTACTTTGAAGCTTGCATGCCTCAATGGCAAGTTTCTCACTTCCGGCGACAGGTATACATCAATGAACTTCGACCGAAAGATTTTGCATGGTGTTCGACGCCAAGTCCTTTATTCACACCACGTTAATTGTACTGCAGTACCTTGAGGGTCATTATCATTATCGGTGATTCCTCACGCGCTTGTTAACAGTTTACATCATTGACTGGTAATCAAGCGATGTCTTTCCATGTTCGACTTCAAAACATTTCTCACATGGATCGACTTGTACTTAGAGTGAAGATCGGACGAGATTGGAGATCCCAGATCTAGTTTCATCCATCCGGGCTGCGATATATATTCAGGAAAAATAAAGACATTGACATGTACAACATTGCAGCATAGATAATCATCCTACCAAAAGGATGATGATTTCATCAGAATCATCAGTCTACCATCAGACGATTGTCTGTCCTATGTACATAAAAATGAATTTATAAAGCTGAGCATGGGACTGCCCGCCTCAGCTAGATCATGAAAACAGTAAGAAAATAATGTATTGTATTGTATCTTATTACAGGTCTCCTCCCAGCATTGAAAGAACTTCGGATCCTCCTAATAAAGCATTTCACCCGATAAACGGCCTCATACTTTAGGGGGCAACTGTTATAGACATTTTTGTGCCTTGCAGCTTTGAGCATGAAATGTCCATAATCCAAGATCCAAAGTCCCTAAAAGAGTTGTTCCTGTCCCTAAAGGAACAAGGTCAACCAATGACAGCTTCTCCCAGAAGTTCTCCACCAAAAACTACTCAGAATCAGTCAAATCAGGATCAATTCAGATGCTCTACTAGCTGCCTGTGTTGCAAAGCACCCCAGTACACTAGCTAGGTGCGTTGCAATGCACCTAAATGCAATACTAGGGTGCGCTGAGCAAGAAATGCCAAATGGCAGTGTCATTCTGCGAGGTGTACAGACAATGGAAGCTTCCAAAATCTTCCTCAATGACACTTGCCTCACTGAGTTCGACCAAGGATGAGTAAGAGGCTCTCAGCCTCCAAGTGGAAGCAAGAACTGACAGAGAGAAGCCACAAGTCAAAACATAAGCTGACTCATCCTCTCTGCTTACATCTATATATGGATCCCTCATCCCAGAGATCCAGAGGCTGGAATTTTGTACTTTGTAGAGAATTGCTGTTGGTTTGAGATCGAGATTAGTGCATTGGGTGATTTATGCTTTGTTGGAGGTGAGGAAGGGATTCCTTTGCTGGGAGGTAGATGCTGGATCGGGACTCACTTGGTTGTATCTCCTCTTGGACTTTCTTATCATATCAATAAAACTATTTGAGTTTCTCCTACATGCTGTGTATCAATGATGCTTTGCTATATTTGCATGTTTAGCTTAAATCTGATCCTAAGCTTTTTATGAATGTAAATCTATGTCTTTTGTGTAGTTTTCCTCTTTTGTGATCTTGCAAGAACTTGGCGAAGCTGGACCAGTGAGGGAGCAGGCAGCGGGAAGTGAACAAAGAGGAGAGCGATTGGATCAACAAACTAGCAAAAGACACAGGTTAGTTACATCCTTCCTCTTCGTTTACATTTCATAAAGAAGAATACGAAAATAGTTTTCCTTGTTTGTTGCTAAGGCACTGTCACAACTTAAAGTGGGATAGGGGTGTTCTGAATAGATACTTTTCCCAACAACATTACTGGAGTCAGATCCCAAATCTTGTTGGACTGTAACATTAACTTTCATTTCACCATTCTTCTTAAGGAAATCATTTGGTTTAACTTTTGGATGAAGCTTCCAACACTTGGAGTCATCATATCCACCCCTCTGACAATGAGTACTAGTAGGCCTTTCTTCATCTTTCTTAGTTGTTGTCAATTTCTTCCCTTTCAACTTATTCTTCCCTTTTCCTTCTTTGGAATATTTGTTCTCTAAATGCTTGGATGGTTTCTTTAAAAAGTTCGATTGAAAAGATTTTCCCCATGATTCAATATGAATGGCTTGTACACACACTTCATCAAAGTCAAGTGGATTAAACATAAGAAAGGTATTTCACAAATAAGAATGCAAACTTCCAATATACTTTAATAATGTTTCTTGTGTGTCTAACGAACCATTAAGTACTAATGTAAACTCTTGCACTCTATATCACTTACCTTGCCTTAAACGCTGCAAATCCATTACTGGTTGTTGCATATATCCTAAAGGATAGAATTGCTTTCTAAGAGCTTTAACCAACTTAGAACATGAAGAGATAATTTTACCTTTTTGTTTCAAATTTGATTGAGTTTTTCTTTCCCACCAAATCAAAGTTGTTCCCCCCATTCTAAGTGTAGCTAACTGAATTTTTTCATAATCATCAACAAAATTTTGAATTCTACAATACACCTCAAGTTACTTTATGTAGTTATCTAACTTTTCAGTATTCATTTAACCATCATATATTGACAACTCAAACTTAACCTCAAGCTTCGAAAAAGGATACTTCTTTTTCTTCTTTTGTGAGTATGAATCTGAACTTGAATGATAAGACAATAAAGAATAAGAAGACAAAGATGGAGGAGAAGGAGGTTCATTACCATCAACTTTTTCCTTGCCATTTTTCTCTTTCATGCATTTAGAAGATGAAGCTACATCTCTAGTATCCTCGTCTTCATAAAGTTATGCAATCATCCTTTGCATATTAAGGAAAATTTGCTGAAATTTCTCCTCTCCAACAACCTTTGTTTCAGGGGCTTCACCTTCATTTGGATGTCCCATCTTCAACTTTTGAGCAACTTTCCTCTTTCCAATATCTGGATTTATATTCTCAAGTTTCCCTTCTCCACATTGCAACCTGGATCTAGTCAAAATTCACATTGGAAAATATCATGCTTATACATGATCAACCTTGCTTTGATACCAAAATATGATTCGAAAACAACATAATTGACTATTTGCACAATTTCTCCAAATATTAACTAAGGTTGCTGGTAAGTGAATAAATGAGGAAAATTTATTTTTAAGTGCCTTAAAATTAAACTTGAAATCTGTAATTAAGCATGAACATCACAGAAAAAGAAGAAAACATAGAAAAATGGATGACGGAGTTTGCCCCTCCTAGACTACATCTCTAGTTCTGCTTCCAATGGGCATCCGCTATATTGAAAATTCTCATAAACTCTCTTTACATCAAAATTCACTATTATGGAATTTGCTCACAAGCAGCAATGGCTAGTGTCAGAAGATAGGCCTTGGCCTCATCACTCCAACACAACTTATAAATCTCAAAAAAGGTCCAATATTGGCCAAATTATGCCTCAAAAAGCATATTATAGGAACTAATAACACAAATCCAAAGACTTTTCCTTATACCTCCCTTAACTCTAGTGCAACGGAAAATTATTTTATAATATCCACATGAGGTCCTGGGGTCAAAACCGCGGACCTCCTGGGATTTGATTACATCAAAATGTATTAACATAACACTTTGGTGCAACAAATTTAAAAATATGACTATTCAAATAATTAAGCTCGTGCCATGTTTGACATATGGTAGAAACCATTGGACCAATGGATATATGTTCAACCATATATAACATCTGGTTTGTAACTGTCGAACGACAATAACACATATATCAACCTATGGCTTTATATATATGGAATTTAGTTACAACTATAGCCTGACGGCGATACATATCTCCTATGGCATATAGTTGTTACGTATAGTTTTAACCAAAGTTTAAACATACCACAAATATCAACTCGGGTAATATGTGAAACTCCATACCATAAATGTGAACCATATATGTTATAAATATGGTTGTTGTGTGATATTCCTGTGCTAACTTTGAGGCATTGATACTGTTATCACAAAATCATGCCCCTGATAGGCTGCTGATCAGGAAGACTTTGAGTAACTATTTCAAACCAAACTTTTGGCTGAGGCTTAGCCTCCTCAGCCTGAGAGGGCTCTCTCAAAGGGTTAAAGATTTTGATTAAAGAATAAGATAGATGGCTAACTCTATGGTTTGTGATTGTATATGTTTATAGGTTGAAAGATGAAGGTTGGCTACCATTGGGCTATGGAGTCAAAGTATGTTCAATACCACAGCAAGATCAGCTTAACATGAAGTCAGGGCATAGAGAGTTTTTATACATCAACAAAACAAAGATACAATGCAAGGAAACACAGTTTATAAATACATGAAGGAAGTTAGAGTATCATTGATGAGTTCTAAGTAACATGTATTCATACCACTGCAAGTAAGTGAAAGAGGAAAGCCATGAGACAATAGGACATTAAAAACCCTCTTTGAATCCTGGGTAGTGAAGCCAAAACATTCTACCTAGCATGGAAGTCAAGGCATTATAGAGTTCAAGTGCAGAAATGCAAATATAAAACAGTGAAACACAGTTAGTTTATCTATGAAGGAAGTCAGAGCATCATTGATGAATTCTGAGTATCATAAGTAAACCTCACTGCAATGTAAGTATTGGAAGATGCCATCAAAACAAGAACATACAAGAACTCTTCATGAATCTTGAGTTGTCTAAGTAGAAATTCTGCATTAGGTTAAAAATATACACAGTCTGCACATAGAGCAGCAGTTGAGCCAAAAAGTCTCCAACCCTTTGCTAATTCGACCTCTTGCTCTATATAAAGCATTTACAATTAGGATTCCATCATCCCTCATCAAGAGAATTCGAATTTGCCATCAGTGACACCTATTCTAACCATAAAACCAACCATTAATTAGAACTAGCTGTTAACTAGGAGTGCTAGTGACCTAATACAACTAGGAGTGTAACTCCTTATTATGATTACAAAAAACTTATCTAAAAATTTAAAACATTATTTGACACCTAACACTCCATGAAGTCGAATTTGATGAAGCATCCCACGTGGTCACCCAACTGCTGATGACAAACCCTAGAAATTAGGGAACATGTTTCCCTGTTTTTAGGTTTAGCTCCTTGCAAATTGCAGAGCCTTTATCTCTTCATCCATGACACATTTTACGAAAATGAAGGAGGTGTTTGTAGCCCATGTTTTCTAGAACAAAAACCTCTCCTGGTTTTGTAAAACATTCCTCCAGCTGTTCAGCATCTGTCCTTGAAAAACACGTGTCAAACAGGAAACTGTCCCTTGCTCTGTTCTGGCTGAAAACTGGGTCTTGGGACAGAGGTCATAAATTCTCGTAAAAGATGTATTTGAAAAAAAGGAAGGAGGTTTTTGTGAAACAATCCATGCTGAACAAAACCTCTTTTGGATTTTTGAAACACTACTCCAGCTGCCCAGAATAAGTCTTTGAAAAACAGTTGTCAAACAGGAGATGAAAAACTGCACCTACAGTAGTTTCGTAGCGCAACTTTGGTCACCATTTTCTCCCACCTCAGAATGGAATTGAAGAAACTGAAAGAGGTTTTTGTAATTCAACATGTTAGGAAGAAAAGCCTCTTTCAGTTTGAAAAATTGATTTCTCAGCTGCTCTGGAAAGCTTCTGGAAGTTACATAGTAAAACAGTTTTTTCTGCTGAAACATGCTGCTACAGGGGTTTCGCAGCGCGCTGCGAAAACACTGATTTCGTAGCGCAAAACAGGATTTTTACACTGTCTGCGCTACGAAAATGTGGATTCATAGCTAGTTTCAAAATTTCTCTGAAATTATGTGAGATATGTCTTCTAAACACATGGTGAGGCTTCTAGGACATGGAATGAGGCTATCAAACTTTATTTGAAGATGGACATGAGACTCTAACCCTATGACTTAGACTTTAAAACATAAAAATGACTTGACCATGACTTGACCATGACTGATACAAGAATTGAGAAACCATGTAAGTTGTCCAAACTTTTTAAGGAATTTTTACAGTGATAACAGATACATGTTTGACAATGATGTTAACTTAATCGAGGGTTTGGTGGGCCACTAGATATTGCGGGCTTTGCCAACCCTTCCCCCCATTATTCTAAAAAATGAAACTTCAAATATATGTTTGCGCTTTGTTTAATAAAGCAATGTCGTGGGCTATTGATAAAGTTTTGTATTGTTGGTTTGGATGTCGCGGGTTCAACCCACACCTTGGAAGTTTGTCCGGTGGATTTGACCTATGCGTTGACGCTGCTGCCACATGCATGTCTCCGGTGCTACCACTTTGCCTTCTCTGGGGCTGCCACTTTGCCTGCTCTAGCCCATTTTTTGTTTTTTTGGGAAAATCTTCAGAACACATTTTTCTCCCTCATATGGAGGCTAATTTGAAAATCGAATATACCACTGGAATCAACGCAATGATCTCTTCGACTTGACATTTAGTTTCATGAGCATCTAAGACTATTGAATTTTGAGCATTTCGAGGATCCTCCTGGATCAGTAGAGGAAAGGAAAAAGCTAAGGTGGGGAAACCCAAGAAAACTCGTCAAAGCCGCAAGAAAGAAACAACACCACAAGGACAAACAAGGACACAGGAAAATGATATGAGTTAAATAAGAGCTCCACTCACAACACGAGTGAGTGCTAGGCCATGTTGTCATTGGTGGCTGAGATGAAGGCTTTTGAATCAAATGCACATTCTGACTCTAAGTCATAACCTGATAAGGGGAATGATAAAGGGAAGTAGATCATTGATGTGGAGCCTAGTGTGACTATGGCCACCACCAAGATCCAGAAGATGTGGGTGAAGGGTTCTCCGCTGCAATTCATTATCGACAGTGGGAGACAAAAAAGCTTCATTTCAACAGAGATCATGAAGTGGCTAGGCTGACTGGCTATAACACATTTGAAATCATACACCATCAGTTGGCTTCATTATGGACGAGATCTCTAATTTAGCCAATAGTGCCACCTTCCCTACAACATCGAGCCCTTCATAGAGGAGGTACTATGTTATGTTGATCTCTTGAAGTTTGTGATGTATTATTAGGGCAACCATACTTGTGGAAGCAATTGTTGTATATGAGTCTAGGCATTTCTTTGTGATTATTACTTCGGGCAATAAGTTGTGTAGGATATTGGAGGTAGCCCTGCTTACCACCATTTATTTGATCACTACAAAGAAATGCAGTAAGATCATTTCATAGACCAGGAAATTTGTTTTCCTTATGATTCACCCTCAGGGCAAGAATAAGATATTTGGCACGACTTCCAAATAGGTCTCCTCTGCACAACAACAATAGATGGATAAGGTCATGGAAGAGTACAGGGACATTTTCTCCTCACCTATGGGGGTGCCACTGCACTGTCAAGTCATGCACTTCATCGATTTGACATCAGACACACCGCTACCCAATGGACCAATCTATCAATGCTTTGTTCTAGAGAACGATGACATCAAGAGGAAGATTGAGGAGTTGTTTCAGAAAGGGCACATCAAGCCAAGCTCATCACCCCGTGGGAGCCCAATTATATTGGTACAGAAGAAGGATGGGACCTAGAGACTTTGTATTGGCTATCAGGCAATGAACAAGATCAATGTATGGAATAGGTACCTAATCCCATGGATTGATGACATTATGTACCATCTCAAGGGGACCAAATATTTCAACAAGGTTGATTTGAAGTCATGTTATCACTAGTTGCTTATTGAACACTTTGATGTGTGGAAGACTACCTTCAAATCCAAGGGGGGCCTTTTCAAATGGTTGGTGATGCCTTTCAGTTTGACGAATGCCCCACAACCTTCAAGAGATTAATGGATGACATATGTGACCCTTCACCAATGCATTCATGGTGATATATTTAGATGACATCTTCATCTTCAACTAGAGTTGGGAGGAGCACCTCCACCATATTCGATAGGTCCTCCAAACCCTACGATAGCACAAGATATGTGCCTATTTGGAGAAATGCACCTTTTGGTATGACCAAGGTTCAATTTTTGGGGTACATCATTGATGAGAAGGGTGTGAATGTCGACCCAACCAAGATACAAGTCATTCGGGATTGGCTAGCCTCAACCACTCTAACAGAGCTCTACAACTTTCTGGGTCTTGAGAGTTTCTACCAGAGTTTTGTGTTGGGGCTCTCTCCTATCACTTTGCCATTAAGTCAAGTCACTAAGGGTAGAGAGAAAGAAAAGTTCTTTTGGTCTAAAACCCAACAGAAAGCGTTTACCGAGGTTAGGCATCACCTATGCTCTGAACTAGTGTTTACATTACCATACTTGCAACAACCATTTGCGATTGAGACAGATGCCTCCGATGATGCTATTGGTGTAGTTTTTACTTAGTAGGGGCATCCAGTTCCTTATCACAATAAGATACTTTCAGACACAGTTCAAAAGTATCCCACCTATGAGTAATAGATGTATTCCATTGTGCAGGCCTAACAACAATGCAAGCATTATATTATAGGGAAGGAAATGATCATCCACACAGACCACCAACCCCTGCAGTTCATATAGGCACAAGGGAAGTCGCAGAATGATCACCATCAGAAATGGCAGACATACTTGCAATTGTTCCATTTGACCATTAAGTACAAGAAGAGAAGCACCAAAATTGTTGTAGACTACCTCATCTGACCTCCGATCGTCGTGCTGACCACTGTGCTCGACTCTTGTAGGTATGCGACTGCAAGGTGGCTGCATCTTTATAAGAACGATCTAGAATTAGGCAACATATACCAGACGCTTCTGGAAGGCAAGAAAGTTCCAAATTTCACCTCCAAAATGCATTGTTATGCCACCTGGTACACCTTTGTGTTCCTTTAAGTGAGTGTGCCAAGAAGATTTTGGAGACGCACTATAGTGAGGTTGCTGGACATTTAAGGGTAGAGAAAATAGTGGCAGTGTTGCAAAAGTATTTTTATTGGCTGAACCTTCGAGAGGATGTTGGGAAGTACATAAGATCTTGCATTTCTTGCACCATTTCCAAACCGAACATCAAGAAGAAAGGCCTATATAATCCTTTTCCCACTCCTAATCGACCTTGGGAATCTATCTCCATTAATTACATGTCGGGCCTTCCTTCTAGTAAGCATGGAAATTACTGCATTTTTGTGGTCATTGACATATTCTCTAAGATGACCATTTTGGCGGCCTGCAAGAAGAGTATCATAATAGAAGCCACTGCTAAGCTCTTCTTTGAATGAGTGTGGGTACACTTTGGGATCCCATAGTCCATTATCTCATATTAGGATAACAAGTTCCTAAGTACATTTTAGTCAAGTCTCTGGTCAATATTGGATACCAAGCTTGCCAAGTCGACGAATTTCCACCCCCAAACTGATGGCCAAACATAAGTCGTCAACATGATGATCGTACACGTTTTGTGCATGTACAACTCGAAGCATCCACACACATGGCATGAAAGTCTCCACTATGTCCATCACAACTACAAAAAATCTCTCTGTAGCTCAACTAGACACAACTCTTTTCAGGTGGGATTGGTATTTGAGCCACTATGTCCCATTGATGTGGCCATACTATTTGCAGCTACTCTGGTAGATTTAGATCATGTTCAGTCTGAAGTTGACAGGGCTAACAAATTAATTCAGTGCATTTAGCACATCCTCCAATAGGTCCATGACATATTGGACAAAGCCAATGCTATGTACAAATAGTGTTATGACCAGTATCGGGTGCCACACAAGTTCCAGGTGGGCGACAAAGTCTCGTTACATTTGTAGAAGGAGTGCCTCGCTGGTCTCCACAACAAGCTTCACCCACTCTTATATGTGCCCTACACCATCACTAAGGTTGTAGGGGATAATTCTTTCAAGCTCATCATTCCACCATTCCTTGTCCTACACCTAGAGTTCAATTGGACCGCCTTCGACCATACTTTCCACCATTACTAGACACATCAAACATTGCAGAACAACTCACACCAATAGAGTTAAACCTAGACAACATGGAACATGCCACAACTGATTAGATCGTGGACACACAGATCAAGAATACTCACCAACAATATATCCAACTATATCGGGTTGTCAAAGATGGCCAACTCTTGCACAAAGGCAAGTGGCTCACTAGGGACCCAGTTTAACAAAAGTTTCCCCATTTATGGAGGCACTCCACACAATGGGGACCATTTTTTTTTGAGGGGGGGGGGGTGGGGGGGAGGGACTAATCCAAGTGGATATTGGTGGCCACCTACCTATTCCACTTGTACCCCTATAATTGTTTCTTTCAGTTTTTCAATTTCCTTAATTGTAGCACAATTTACTAATTTTGGCAGTTTTTTGGGTGCTAAACTTTCGAAGCTGTTTTGAGGCCCTAAATGAAGTTTTTTTGGAAAATGGGAAAACATGAATCTTTGGGACTCAAAATCATGATTGTAGTAAAAAAATTTATTCTTCTAATATACCTTTCTAACGAGGTATTGTGGACGTCAAACGTAAATCGTATGTCAAAATCACGACGCTGGGGAGTTGATGTACCAATTTATCCAAACGGGGCCCATAGTTTTGGCGCTTCATCTCCTAGGGTTAGGTTTTTGGATGTTTAGGGTTTTCCATTGTTTCTCAATAATAATAGGCCTTTTATCCTCATTGTAACACAGTTCAGAGGCATGTATCCGCCACATTTCTTCTCAGAGATAAGCTACCATCACTCAAGCTAGTTTTATTTCCATTCTATTTGTAAGCATATTTCAGTATTTGATATTAATAAAATGAAGTGTTATTTCTGCTAAATCTTTGTATTTATGGTTATATTTATAATTTTTAATGTTCATGTTTAAGTTTAGATCAAACTAACAAGAAAATCATACATGCAACTCGATACCTACAAAGAAATCCTATTATAGTTGTTGATCCCATTGTTCCCTTGCGCTTTCTTTCTTTCCCTTTGCCTTCTTTATCCACGTCCAAAGTATGCCACATTGCTCCAAGAATATCTAAGTGTACAAAAATATGACAGAGATAGAATAGAGAGGGATCTAAGATAAAACTAACAAAATCCAAACAACAAAAGCCATGAACTGATCCTTAAAAGCCTTTTTATCAATGAGGCCTCTATTTTCTTCAATTTCCTCTATTTTTCCTTCAATTTCATCCTTGTGCATATTTGTGTCTCTTCACCTTCCTTTTCTCCTATTTTCCTTTATTTCATAAATAAAATCCCAATTAATGCCTCTTTGATTTTGCCAATGCTTTTGTCAATTTCCTTAGCCATAATCTTGGAATACATGTCCCATGACTTTGGTCTTATTTGAACTTTATTAAATTTATTACGTGGATTTTGAACGAGGGTTGTTACATTCCTCAAGAGAATTTGAGATCTCTCCTTCTCCATGAGACGTTTAGATCCTTCCTTCTCCAATAATAAATATGGATGTAATTCATTTGCTCGATGTATCTGAGAGGGTAGTGAAACACCCAATATAGTTGTGGTGAGGATTATTTATGTAATTCTATTTATAGATATTGTTTTATAAACTTAACCATGTTTTGTGAAATATTGTGTGTACTTTGTTGATAGGAATAAGAGAGAGTTGACAGGGTTTGAAGTGAAATTCCCCACCATCATTCACCAATCATTCATACCATGAGCAACAACATTACCACTTGTCATATCCAGATCATGCAAAGAATGGGTGTTGTTCCCTAGGTTGGTGATGATCTCCATCCTCACTCAAGCTATTGTATTTATGATGGCCATCCCACTTGGAGATACATATATATGTAATATATATGATTTTCTTAATAACATAATCTTTATAGTTTTAAGAGGCATTATAACTAATGCAAGAGGGATTAAAAATCAAATTTTGATAGAAACGATCATGAAATTTGAATTTTTTTTTAAACGAAATTTTATAGGATAGATATTAAATTTGAAATGGTAATTTCAATAATTAATAAGTTTATTTTTTTAAAATGGAAATAATTTTTATATTTTCTCATGTTAATTGTTATAATTTAGTTATAGCATATTTCAAATTTCAAATAATTATATTTTTGTTTTATTCATTTTAGTTCAAGTGAATAATTTTTTTAAGGGAATGTAGGAGAGGGAAGGGTTATTCTAAGTTGAGACGGAACAAAGAAATTGGATTATTCATGAATATTATGACATTTATTTAATAATCAAAATGAAGCATATCCTCTTTTTATCGGGATCCATTTGGCTTCCTTGTGGCATATTACCAAATTAGTGGTCGTAGGATATTTAGCAAAAATTAGAAAATCCACGCAAAAAAAAAAAAAAAAAACATCCACTCATTTATGGATTGAAATTTTATTAGAAAGCAACAAGAAATCTATAGATTTGAAGAGGAAGAATTTTTCCATATTCTTAGAAATCATGATGAAACTATTGATACCTTGGCCAAAGAGGCGACCTCCCTTGAACAAGGAGGCATGCTTACCTTTATAGGGAACTATGGATTCTATATTTCTTAATTTATATTTTATGCATTTAATCCATTAAAAACATTTTTTAATCTAAGTTATCATCCACCCATCTGAATTATTAATCCCTCCCTCCATAGGCATGCCATATGTTGTATCACCTATTAGAACTTGTTCCACATCTGAAGGTGAATGGTACTTTACCTCAGTGAATCATTCTTATCATTTATTCCCCCACCTTGCAATATAATTGTCCATGGTGGGATAATCTCCCTAGCTCATGTAATAAGCAATGATTCTTGGTTTATTTGCAAGTCTTTCCTTCTCATATTTACCATGATTTCATTAGAGTTCTCTAGTTAGTTCCATGGGTATTTTTTGTGTCATCAAAATGGTTTGGTTGACCACAATCATCCATTTATTTTTCTACTTTAGTTATCCTTGAATCCCCTTTTAGGTTTTTCCTTGCCCCTCTTGGAGAGTTTTGTTTTCTCTATCTCAATTAATTTTCTTTGCTTTGTATTTCATCATATAAGGTCCTTTGGCTTTTATAATTCTCCATGGCTTAGTGGAGAGAAATTTAGGCTCCTCACCAATTTCTTGTTATCCAGGTTTTCTAGTTCTTAGACATCCACAATGTGGCATTAAGCCCCTTTCCTTTCTAATTTTGAAAATCGTGTAGGAATTTCTCATATTAGAGCTAAATTTAAAAGGCATAGAGCTAATATAGAACAAATTAGGCAACTTCAAGTTAGTGAGAGTTAAATATCGTTCAAGAAATAAGTTTCATCCTCAACACTTTATCAAGAAATGGAGCAAATATTTCCACTCTAAAAAATAAAACAATATGTTGAGGAAATAATTTTTAAAAATGGTTCTGCAATCTCCAATTTTAGAAGAGTTTTATAATGGTTCCTTTGTTCTAGCCGAATAGGTTTCACTTAATCAAGGTTAGAGAATATTGACTCTAGAACAATCCAAGGGAGTTTAGTATATGCTAAATCTAGATTAATGTCTAAAGGCTAGTCTTGATGTTTTGCAAAGTGAAATTTCTCTAAGATTCATAGGTAAGGGATCTATGCTAGTAGTCTTTTCATGAAGCCAAAGGACTTTCCATTCCATTTTCTCCTTTTTCCTTTTTTTTTAAGGAAAGACAATAAGGCTCAAGTTTTTATGGTATTATAACTCTCTAATCATGTGTATTTATTTATTGCTTGTTATAGAAACTTTTTGATAATACATATCTTAAGCTTCTTTTACTTAACATTTGTTTTAAAATTTATTTAAATTTATAGTTGAAAAAATTAATAACAAATTTATTTTGATTCATAAATATCATGCCAATGAAAATGTGTCGTTTTTCAATGATAAAATGTATGTTAATTAAAAAGTTATTAATATATTAAGAGTAAATTAACATACTATATATATATATATATATATATATATATATATATATATATAGGAATTGACAAGTGCGTCAGTCTTGTACTTATGTGAGATGGAGTCGATTCCAACTACTACCACTATAACCTTTAGGTGTGGGGGATTTGAAAAAAAAACCTACTCACACATAATACTTCATTTACATCATTATCACTAATTGAGCTGCCCAAGGGGCTCAAAAACAAAAACAAAAAATTTAAAATATTAATAATAATTTTTAAAATTATTATAATAAAAAATTTGAAATTATATATAAAATAAAATAAATATGAATACCATATATCATAAGTATACTAATTTTTAAAAATATTCATAAATAATTAAATGAAGTAAACCATATGGAAAAGCTTTAAAATTGATGAAATTTTGATAAGGTCTATGTCAGTCATGATTGAAAATAATAATAATGTTTATTCGAACTAAAATTATGTGAGTACAAGGATATATCTTTAAGAGGGCAGTAATCATGATTATGTCATTTTTAAGGGCAGTCATCATGATGATGTCGTCCAAATTCTTAATTATAAGGTGTAGAATATTTTGAAGTTAATGGATTGTAGATTTCTGTGGTTAGGTTTCTTAGAATCTGCACTCGGATATTCCACAGTTTTGAAGTTGTCGAGATGATTTTGATGATTGTTGTATACAATATTTTAAAGAAAGTTGGCTCGAGATGCAAAATAATCAGAACACAAGTAACATTATTAAGTTGTGGATTAATTCTTATATTGATTAATAAGAATGAAAGTAGTTCCTCAATGGGGGTGTTCTCACGGTCATTGGTTCCTGGCAAGAGGCATAATCAGAATGAGGGTTTCTTTTGGAGTTAGTTTTCGAGTCATGGTTATAATTGACATGAAGGTATTATGATTGGTTAACTAGGTGACGACCCTTGACATTAGATCCCTGCTCTACACCTAGCTTTGTAGGCCTCTTGCATGGTGCTCCCATGGTTCCCAAACCTTGTGTCACCTACCCAATTTTGATCACTTTAAATGTGAGGAGGTGGTAGTGTATACGACAATGTTTTTTGCAATAAATTCTTTCCATCTATTCTAAAATGGATCAAACCTCTCATGATGGATTGTTCGCGGATGGAGAACTCCCTGTCAAAAGGGGAAAGTATATTTATGAGTTTATCGGTTGAATATTTTGGGATGATAAAGTATTGGTTTGTATTGCACACTTGGCTCGTGCCGTTGAGTAGTCCTCTAACTCATCTCATTCATAAAGCCCGATTTCTCACCTCCGTGCCATATAATATATACATGGTCCTCGTCTTAGGGTGGCGAAAATATTGTATTTTGGTTTTTCTTGGTACAATTCATCAATATTTAATATCTCTATGGTGGCCAAGAGAAGGTTATGCTATAATAATTGTGTTGGGAATAATACTAAGAGGGGGTGTGAATCAGTATTATCAAATCAATAACTTTTTCATTTCATAATTAGATTTATATATGCTACTTCAGTGAAGGAAATTTGCATGTGCACGCAACTGTTCTTAAGGCAACCAACGTATATCAAATTAACTTATGATTCAGTTAATTCATCATATGTTGATCTTTAATCAGTGCATCAATACTTTATTAACCATTTAAATAGTAACCATGTGCAATAATAACAGAATAAACCATCACACATAAGAAACACACATGAACACCAAGATTTAAGGTGGAAACCCAATGCGGGAGAAAAACCACCAGCTGTTGTCATGTTTGTCTTCTTTTAATATAAGAAAAACTTGTTTACAATATTAAATTGGTGCAGAATCATACCAGTACACAGGCACCCACCTGCAAAAGGCTACAACCTTCTCTCATTCTCCAGCTTCTACTAGAAGGGAGCTACAACCCCCTAGCTCTTATACTAGCCGATATGTTTACTAGTACATAAGTGTCAGCCTATAGAAGGCTTCAACCTTCACTTGTTCTCCAGTTGCTACTGGAAGGGAGCTTCAACCCCCTCGCTCTTGTACTACCCGATATGTTTACCAGTACATATGTGTCGGCCTACAGAAGGCTACGACCTTCTCTCTTCCTCCAGGGACCAAATTTCATAAATTTTTAGACTAGATACCCCTGGTACACAACAACAAAATATGTAGGTCACGTTTCATCCAATTTTCATACTAGACCCATCAGCAACATTGAAGCTCAAAATCAATCACCACTGCAACACAACCAATCACTGAAAACCCATCAACACTTAAGCAAATCACAATCAATCAATCTGAATAATCAAATCATTGTCACGAGGACACATAGCGGAACCCATAACTCTATATCAACAACCAAAACCAACTACAACTTCAAACATCATAGTTGATAATGTATACGCTACTTCGAAGTGCCAAACCAGCGTGTATACATGTATTCTCCAAGGAAAATCAGTGTATAGATCTACAAATACTAACTTAAAACTTCATAGTTATTCTAGACTTCATTCATACCCAAATCATAACATTTACCTAAGAAAACATACGTTAGAATTTAGATCTAGCTTATCCATTATCAGATCATATAATGATAAGTCATTTCAGGTCTCATGATCCTGATCCCACATTGTATCCAAAGGTGCACGTGATATTTCAGATCATATCATTACCCTAGCCTTTACAACATAAAATATACTTCAAATATAAGTATTCATGAAAAGCCTTTTTACTTGCACACTTGGCACTTTGATATTCTCCTCTTTATATAAATGTTGGCCTTTCTCAATACCTCGGACCAAAACAACACTTAGAACCTATGGTATTCTTGGACGAGATCAAATAGTCGTTACTCTACTCAATATTGTGGGCTAATACCATGGTATTGACCCTTTGTATTCTTTAATATTGTATTTTCTTGATTTTCCAACCCATACGGGATTTTCCTCTTGTGAAAGTGCATGCATACATATATACTCTTTTTTTTCTATGAACTCGCATATATACGTTGCTTTGACAAGGTGAACCTGTGTATATGGCTTAAAACATCCGTTTCCTTCAACTTCTTGATTCTAATCAGTAGAAATTTGTTCCACCTTGTTGTTCTTCTATACCAATGCCTTGTTACCTCTTAATTGACCTATTATAATGTGATTTTCCCTTTATCAAATCTGAACTGACCTGTGAGTGAGTTTCCATCAAGGACAAAACCTATATCATAATGCCAACAATCTCCCCCTTTGGACTTGATGGCAACCATATTGATGTTGATTACTTCAAGTTGTAAATCCTATTAGATATATCAAACAACACCAAGATACTCTTCCCCTTTGACATCAAGGGCAAAGGGTGGACCACGATATTCTCCCCCTTAGAGATGCACTATGTTGTCCATGCTCCTCCTAAGCACATGCAGAGTTTGCAGAATAACATGACTCAATAACTCAACTATGTGAGTATGACCTACCTATCACCAATGACTCATACATACATCAATCACCAACCAAGTGTGGATATACCAAATGTTCATACATGACTGAAAAATCCAAATTATTACATCATCCTTCCCATGCATGGTGGGGTTACAAATTACATCATAGGTCTTTACATGACCTTTACATCAAATGATATACATGACATTTATAACAAGAACCAACGATCTAAAAAATACCATGATAGTCATCAACAACCATCATACACCATATATGATTTGTACCATAAGCATCTGTCAGTAGCATCAAGATTAACAACCTGTATATGTCCATCATCAAAAGAGTCGTTTGAATCAAAACAACTATGTGAATAAATAACTATAAGTATCATCATGTACCAAGGTCTTCTATTATAATGCCAACAATGCATTATTAGAAGCATATGCTCCCCCTGAACTTGTGCCAACTGTTCACTGTCAGATCTGATCATTGCATTTGTTAGTAAGAATCATCAATGCATCATCATCAACCAATTATTCATCAAGTTATTAACAACTTATGAGGGCAAAAATCACTTCTACATGTCATCAGCAGACCGTAATCATCATCAATCAAAGAAAAAAAGGCAACTGATAATTGACTGAACCATTTCAAACCCCTTTTCCTTAGTTTGTCCCACTACTTCTTCAACAAAACAAAATATACACGACTATGAAGCTTCTAACTCGCATATATACAAGACTTTTCTTCATAATAACTATGTATGAGAATTGGAATACTGAAGTTTCACACTTCTAGCTCTCCTTGGGTCTGTTATGTTTGTATATTGAGCTATGCCATATCTATCTGACAAAAATTCCTTCTTCTTCAAAACATTGGATTGTGATGATGTTTGCTCGTTTTGGTATGTTGCCCGAAATTTGCTCCTGCATTCTTTTGCTATGTGCCCAAACTAGTTACAAGCATAACATATTATATGTTTTAGATCCCTTCTATCACTATAAATAGCTTTGTGACCATACATATTGCAAGAAAAAAAAAATCCCTTAAAGTACCTGGAAACTGATGATCTTTCTGTCTGACGGTTATTATCTTGAACCATTCTACTTCTACACCTGGTTGTAACATGTCCAAAATTATGAAATATAAAACATTCAATATTATTCATCAGAGGAAAGAACTGATTATCACTTTCCATAGTTGGGAGTAAATTATTTTCTTTGAAGTCATTTTTTCCTTGGTTGTTGATGGGGTTGACCTCTTATCTCCTTGTTGAGCATTTCAGATTTTTCATTAGAGTTCCTTGCCTCATCTTGTGAGCTAGATTCACCTTCAATGGTTTCATGAAAACTAAGACCAATCTTTATAATAGGAGAAAATTGAACGTTGATTATTTCATCTAATGTTTCTGATCCTTTAGAAAATCTAAGATTCAGAGTTTTTGTCTTCTCAAGTTCTTTTCTTAGACTTACTACTTCACACTCTAATTTTTCATTGTGCTTGTCCTTTTTAGTGAGTTGATGTGTCACTCTGTCTATGACTGTATCCTTTTCTGCCAAACAAATTTTGAGTTGAATGATTTCTTTAAGGATATCTTCCTTTTCTAAGGTATCATTTTCATATGCCATGAGTATTTTAACATCTTCATCATCTTCATCACTATTAGA
This sequence comes from Pinus tabuliformis, assembly GCA_031772625.1. NCBI lineage: Eukaryota > Viridiplantae > Streptophyta > Pinopsida > Pinales > Pinaceae > Pinus > Pinus tabuliformis. The sequence continues at coordinate 1,207,570,071 of CM062807.1, read as the reverse complement.
TAGGCCATCACTATCTTCATGAGTATAATAACTTCTTCTATTACCTTTTGCAGAAATCTTTCCTTTGTCATGAGGGAATTTAGCAACATAATGATCAACTCTTCGACAATCAAAACATTTGAAGGGAATCTTACCTCTGAATCTTTGGAACTCCGCTGAAGTTTCTTCACAAAGTTTACTTCATCTTCTTCTAATATGTATCTTGATTCTTTGAGATCTTCCTTTTCTTTTCCTTTTGAAGAAGCTTTGAAAGTGGCTTCTCTGATTCCCGATGTACCTCCTTTCCTCATTTCAAAGGTAGTTAAAATTCCATGAAGTTGAACAATAGTAACAAATTGTAGATCTTTATTTTCTTCAATGGCAGATGCTTTTGACTCAAATTTAGAATATAGAGGTCTCAAAATTTTCTCAACTATAGTAGCCTCCTTTATTTCTTCACCCATATTTCTCATATGATTTACAATCTCATCTACTCGTAAGAAATAATTAGCAATACTTTCATCACTATGCATCTTGAGAGTTTCATATTGGATTTTGAGAGTTTGGAGTTTCACACGTTTTACCTAGGAGTCTCCTTCGTAGCTCTGAATGATTCTGTCCCATATTTCTTTGGTTGTGTTGAACTGCATGACTTTGATGAATTCTGATTCTGATATACTTCCCAATAGAGAATTGACAACTTTTCCATTGATTTCATATGATTTCCTTTCTGCTGGATCCGTTGGGATTGTTGTTGGATATTGGTATCCCCTTTCCACAATTTCCCAAACCTCAGCTCCAAGTGACTGAAGATAGGCTCTAGTTCTTGTCTTCTAATATACTAAGTTTATCTCCGTTGAAGATTGGTGGTCTGATAGATCCCATTCCCTCGTGGTTTCTCATCTTGAGAGATCTTCCTTCAAGTGATCAAGCTTCTTCTAAAGGACCTACTATGATTCCAATTGTTGGGAATAATACTGAGAGGGGGGTGAATCAATATTATCAAATCAATTACTTTTTCATTTCATAATTAGATTTATATATGCTACTCTAGTGAAGGAAACTTGTGTGTGCATGCAAATGTTCTTAAGGAAACCAATGTATAACCAGTGAACTTATGATTCAGTTAATTCATCATATGTTGATCTTTAATTAGTGCATAAGTACTTTATTAACCATTTAAAAAGTAACCATGTGTAGTAATAACATAATAAACCATGACACATAAGAAACACGCATGAACACCAATATTTAAGGTGGAAACCCAATGTGGGAGAAAAAACACCTGTAGTTGTCATCTTTGTCTTCTTTTAATATAAGAAAATCATGTTTACAATCTTGTACGAGCACAGACTCATACCAGTACGCAGGAACGCACTTGTAGAAGGCTACAACCTTCTCTCATTCTCTAGCTTCTACTATAAGGGAGCTACAACCCCATAGCTTTTGTATTAGCCGATATGTTTACTAGTACGTAGATTCTGGCTACAGAAAGGCTCCAACCTTCACTCATTCTCCAGCTGCTACTGGAAGGGATCTCCAACCCCCTGGCTCTTGTACTGGTCAATATTTTTGCCAGTACATAGGTGCCGACCTACTGAAGGCTATGACCTTCTCTCTTCCTACAGGGACCACGTTTCATAAATTTGCAAATTAGATACTCCTGGTACAAAACAACACAATATGTAGGCCACATTTCATCCAATTTTCATACTGGACCCATCAGCAACATTGAAGCTCAAAATCGATCACCACTGCAATACAACCAATCAATGAAAACCCATAAACACTGAAGAAAATCACAATCAATCAATTTGAACAATCATATCATTATCACCATAACGCATAGTAGAACCCAGAACTTTGTATCAGCAATGAGAACCAACTAGAACTCAAACATCATAGTTCATAATGTATACGCTACTTCGAAGTGCCAAACCAACATGTATACGTGCCTTCTCCAAGGTGAACCAACATATAGATCTGCAAATACTAACTTAAAACTTCACAACTATTCCAAAATTTAGTCATACCTAGATCATAACATTTACTGAATAAAACATATGTTGGCATTTAGATCTAGCCCATCCATTATCAGATCATACAATGATAAGTCATTTTAGGTCTCATGATCCTGATCCAACATTGTATCCAAATGTGCACGTGATATTTCAGATCATATCATTACCCTAGCCTTTACAACATAAAATATACTTCAGATAGAAGTATTCATGACAAGCCCTTCGATCTTCTCCTCCTTATATAGTTTTTGGCTTTTCTCAATACGTCAGACCAAAACAACACTTAGAACCTGTGGTATTTTTGGACAGAATCAAATAGTCATTACTCCACTCAATATTGTGGGCTAATACCATGGCATTGACCCTTGTTATTCTTTAATCCTGTATTTCCTTTATTTTCCAACCCATACGCGCTTTTCCTCTTGTGAAATTGCATGCATACATATATGCTCTTTTTTTTTATTTTTTTTTATTTTTATTTTTTTCTGTGAACCCGCATGTATACACTGCTTTAACAAGGTGAACCTGCGTATACAACTTAAAACATCCTTTTCCTTAAAATTCTTGATTCTGATTAGTAGACCTTTGTTCCACCTTCCTGTTCTTCTGTACTAATGCCCTGTTACCTATGAATTGATTTGTTACAATGTGAGCTGCCCTTTATCAAATCTAAACTAACCCACGAGTGAGTTGACATCAAGGACAACACCTCTATCATAATGTCAACAAATTGAAGGGATGTTTTCATTGTACTCATCTCAATCGATCATTGTATGGTTGCATTTTTGTCTCTCCAAGTTATGGCTAATACTTGGTCCTATTGTCATTAAATGTAAGGTAATCATCTCCCATTTGGGTCATCTTTTGTTTCTCCATAGGTGTCAATGTTCTTTGTGCTGTTTTTACACAACTCGGGGACTCATACATCCTTTGAATTGGTGGCAGTCTTACTCTCTAGGGAACATCAAAACTCCGACCTTGGGAGACTTCGTTCAGCTACCCAGTGGTAGTGTGTGGAGTGTGGTGCCCTAGTACCTTCTCCATTTGGTTTTTAAAATGGATATAACCTTGCTAGAACTCGACTATTTCAGACATTTCTAAATAATTCAATCCCAGGTTCACACAAAGTTTGGGAATTCTGAAAGTTTGGGCAGGTATCATTTCGGGAAGGTGGTGGGCTCCTAATTTCCTTCTTTCACCACATATAGTTCTCTTTGTTTTTCTTACCAGCTCTATGGTTGGTATTTTACTTGGGTCTTACTATCCCTTTTCTTTGTCCATCTTCATCGTTAAGTTTTCTAGGGTCATCTCTTCTTGTTCTATTTACAAGTTGTATGTTTATATGGCTCCTCGGCAAAGACTTCCTAGTCGCATGGGTGGCGTACCTAGGTTATCCTCTTTGTGACGTCAACATCTTTTCAGATGGGAATCCATGGGTAATTTTTACGAATCGGCTCCTCTAGATGTGAGAAAGGAAATTCTATGCTTGGAGGCCAAGGAGTTTAGTGATCGTGAATATTATTCTAATTCAGAGATTGGAGGCAATAGCCTTAAGTGGGTTCCTAATCTAGGGAAGTTTTGTAATAGAAGACTTCACTTCCTCGATTCTATCACCTTGCAGCATCAGTTGGAAACTATACTAAGCATGGTAATTCAAGATAAGCAGGTAGAAAACTATAAGTTGTTTGCAGGTTAGGAGGAAATTAAGAGAATAATGAGGGACATCAGGTATAACTTGAATGATATTGTGGCTAGATTGACTTGAGTGGAGTGTTTTGTGGTCTTTAATTCAGATACTAACTCAAATGACCATTAGGAAGTGCATGTAGTCATAAAGGCTCTAAATAAGACTACTGATTACACAAACTCTTCTACTCATTCACTAATTATCATTTTGGACTAGTAAGTCCACCATGCACACCATATTAGTGTTTACTGTGGGTTTGAACTTATGTTTTGTAAAAAATCTTATGATGTTTTGTCAGTATTTCCATTGGGCTAGATATGTATTACTTCATTTCACTTTTGACATTTTTCATGGCTCAAGTAGAGACATAATGAAATTTGAGGATCGTAGTTGACTCCATTTCTAGTTTACAACCTTCCTATATTTGAATAGGTGTTGTGGTAAAACACAACCCCCCCATTTTTCACTTATAAATCTTACTGTTTAGTCAATTTAGTGTTTCTAAATTGATGTCATTAATTGTCAACCCGGGGCTCGTAAGCTGATGAAGTGAAGGTGTACTATATGTACTTAAGCAACCTCTTAGAGCTTTTGTCATTTGGGGTGTTGTTTATGGTTAACTTATCTTCCTAAGATGGAGTGATGATTATAGACAGATGAGTGCAAGTGTGTGAAAAGTGAGTTCTAGATGAGTGAAAGTGTGTGATTGGTGATTTCTAATTACTTGCTGAATTTGTAAAGGAAAAGAACTTGAAAGAAATGAATAACTTGAAAAGACTTTAAATCAAATGACCACGTTGTAATGGCATTAGTCTCTACCCATATTGCTGCAAATAAAAGAAACAAGAAAATCACTTCAAGGACTGATGATAATGGTTATCTCTTCCTAACTCCCTGCTTCTACCACATAGTACTGCGTAAAACATGATTAGGAAGTAGCTGAAAACAAATCCAAGAATTGATAAAAACTCTAAATGACAAATTATAACACTACTAAGCCTTTTCCATCATACTGCTTCCTACATATGTGATTATGTGTAACAAGTGGAAAAAGTATTAGTGCCACAAGCCAAGACTACTTAAAAACAAGCTGCAATTAATTAGTGTTCTGTTCTCTTGAAAGATAAACCATTCATGATAAAGAGAGCATAAATTAGTTAGCATCCAACTTGTAAAACTAAGCTAAAAACTTATCTAGAAAACAGAGTAAAAAGGGCAGCATTACGAATAAGACAACTGCAACTACCATTAGATATTAAAGCAAACACAACACACTCAATCCCGGGTAAAAACCTGCAAAGAAGCAAATCTGATCAGTGAAAATAAAGGCTGCAACAATGAAAAGAAATCAAGCTGTACATAACTCAAGAAAAGAAAATGCTGTATGTGAAATAAAGAAATTGCAGAAGTATAAACATGAAATACTTATACAAGGGCAGTCATGAACGGGGGCCCTCCATCCATACAACCCACAGAAAACTCAGATCCTTTAAAACTTCAAAACAGCACTGTTTCCATTACTTCATATGCAGAAATACATAGTCAAAAGTGCTGGAACAGCTCTATAAAAACAGAGTTCAGAAAGGTGCTAAAATTCTCACAAGTTCATAAACTACAGCAGCTAAAAAGTTAACATAAGCGTACGCAGACGCAAGTATTTATAGGCATCGGCAAGATGGCCTAATGCGTAAAACATAAAACAGAAAATAAACTGAATATCATGCGTATTAAAGGTGCAGTGAACACGTCATATGCTTCATGGTCGAGCTGGAGGTCCTGGTCGTTATGGGCAATGAATCCAACATTGGATCATGTTCCCCACGGCTTACAAAACACGGACAAGTCATCTTTTCCACCGACGTGACCAAACAGCTTACACATCAACGTTAAGCTGCCTTTATTTGACCGTAACTTGACCCCCTTTGACCGGAGGTACAGATGACGTGGCTGGCTGAACTGATGGCACAGGAACCTCGAGCACATATATTCCAACATGCCCATGTGTCTCGTTCTGAAAAATAGCACGTGGAACCTTGAGATCAACAAAATGGCTGCGGGATCATCAGATGGCTGCGGAATCAGCAGATGGCTGCGGAATCAGCAAATGGCTGCGGAATGCCTGTAAATATGTCAAAATCTAAACAAAACAGTCACCCATTAGCAAAGATCACTTGATCATGTTTAATGACAACTAATGTAATGATCTGGGTGGAAAATGAGGCAAAAGAGAGAGGAAAGTGATGAAAACAGTAGGTAATGATGGATGATAAGGTGTAAAGTAGAGGCTCTACATACCCCCACTACGAGGGCATTGCATGTCCTCATGCAAAAACACTGATCAATCAACCTGCTGTGATGCCTCTGCCAAGACATCCAATCTCCTCTTCTTTCTCTGTGTAGACACATTGACCCTTGGCTTCTTTACTAAGCATCTGAACTTTAGGTTGATCAAGGCTCTGTCTAGCCTTTTGAATTTCTTCCTTAACTTTTTGTTACTTCTTTGCCACAGGCCCAAATGTAACATGGTGTTATCATGAATCATCTTATCCAATTTGGCTTGCTCTTTCAACTTTTCATTTTCTTGCATGATATGTCGATTTAGAACCTCAATCTCAAAAATTTCCTGTTTTAAGGAGTGGACTTGTTGCTCTAAAGGTTGAACATTGCTTGGGCCAGCGGCTGCTTGCTCCAATGTCTCCAGATAATTATACACTTTTTGTTGATCCGGGTCAACCTCAGGTGACTTTTTGGGACTTGGTTCATAATCAAATTCAGATCCGTGTTCATGCTCAAGTTCATGTTCAAAAGGACTTTCCTCACGTGGAGGACTAGTCTCAATATGCTCAGCGTGTGGAGGACTTTTCTCCAAGTCAGGACTTGTAGCACCTTTTTGAGGTGAGCTTAAGTCAATGAAGAATGACTGTTTACCCTTTGTGGCCCCTACTTTTCTGTTTTGTAATCTGCTGCTCCTTCTTACAGAGGTGGTACTCTGTTTTTCTTTTGGTACTTTTTGCTTTTGTTTTTCCTCCTTTTTGGAAAGGGCAGTTTCATGAAGTTTGGCCATTCTTTGAGCTAAGGGCTGAGTGTCTTCCTCACTAGAATTCTCAGGAGTGAGGTAAGTTTCTTGGACTACAGATTTTCCTTTATCTTGCTTTTGTTTCTTCCTCCCTTCTTTTCTTTTCTGAGCAATTTCTTGAGCAAGTTCTGAAAGAGTTTCAGTGATAATTCCTTGGGCTGCTTGGTTATCATCTTCAGTAAATCCAGGATCAATTTCCTGTTCAGGATGCTGTATATCAGTTTCCTCATCAAACTGTTCTTGAACAGTTTCCTCTTGGGCAGTTGTTTCAGGAATAGTGGTATCAGGAACAATAGTTTCTGTTTGGGCAGTAGTTTCTTGGTTAATCCCCTCTCCTCTTTTTCTTCTACTTCTTTTTGGTACTTGAGGGGACCCTCCAGAAGTTTCTCCTAATTCTTGAAAATGATTTCTTATGAGAAACCTCTCCCATGTGTCTCTTTTTTATTTCAATTGTTCCTCAACTAGCAATTTCACAAGACCGTGATGATATAAATGTGCTTCAATATTTCTGGGGTTCCTTTGGACAATTGCACACATTTTCTTAAGACTTGAAAGTAGAAAGTATGGGAGGTTAATATCATCTCCTAGAAAATGAATCATAACCTTTGCATGGTAAACATATAAGACCCCAAATCTTCCCTCACAAGTGAAAATTTTTTTCACTAATAAGAGTAAGGTTGTCCATTCCTCCTTAACATAAGAAACAGGAATCCCTTTGGTAAAGATGCTGGTATCCATACCTGGGTTTTTTAAGATTTGTTTCCATTGCTGATCTTGAACTGACCGGTTCTTGAACCACCTTTCTCCAGTCTGTGGAAGTGAGGTAGCTTGTGCTATGCTGCTCTCAGTGACTGTGAATTGTAAGTCCCCTATCTCCACGTGATTATCTTTTTCTCTGAAGGACCTTGCAAAGGCCTTCGTAACCTCCTTATGGTAGCCTCTGAACTTTTGTATGCATTGTAACCAGTTTGCCTTTTGCAATGCCTCTTTAACCTGAGGATAACCCTCCAGAAACTTTGAACCCTCCGGTTATGCCCTTAAGAGCTTCCCCATTGGCTCTTATGGCTCTGTTCTATTTAAGACACGGCTTCAAAACGACCTTACACAGTCAATTCACGGCTTTGTTCTAGAACACGGCTTCAACAGGGGTCTTACACAGTAAATTCACGGCTTTGTTCTAGAACACGGCTTCAACAGGGGTCTTACACAGTAAGTTCACGGCTTTGTTCTAGAACACGGCTTCAACAGGGGTCTTACACAGTAAATTCACGGCTCTGTTTTGGGACACGGCTTTAAAATGGCCTTGACTTAGTGAATTTACGGCCTCAACACAGTGGATTATGATTTTAGCTCTGGATACGGCCGTAACATACCTCCACTGGTGATTAGAATTAGCGGAGAGGAAAAACAGAGTATGGTGAATGCTAGCAGCGTAGTGAGCACAGCGTAAATGGAATGAAACAGTGTGAGTGGAAATGAAACAACGAAAGTGAAATGATATGAGCGTAAGAGGGTAGAAGGGTTATGGAATAATGAATGAAAACGGCTATGTCCTTAGGTTTCGGTTTCGGAGTTACACTTGGCTGCGTAAGTTAATGTCATATAGAGACGTAGTACATTAGGCTACGTCACCTAAGTACGAGATCTTAATGGAAGAAGCAGCCGCAAGTGGAATTCAAAATCGTGGTAATCAAGGACTGATAGACTTGGGAGATACGTGGGTATATGGTCGCATGACTGGTAATCATTACATTTAGTGGCAAGAAACATAACCTAGAAAACTTTGCATAATGAAATAACTGTAAGTTTAGGATTTAAACCATACCTCAGATTCCCGCTTAGATTTGCCTTTGATGACTTGCCACTAACCCTTCACTGATTTATGGCTGTTGCATGACTATTTTCCATTTATTATTGATGACTGTTGAGCTGTAAAGAAATTTCAAACAGACTGTGTTTTTTTTTTTTTTTTATGCAGGTGCAGAGAGCTGCGGAATCGTTAGATGGCTGCGGAATCTGCAGTAGTAGCCTCCGACTGCAAAAAAACAATTTTTAACTATCTAAAAATGACTTTATTGATGGAATGGAATGTAGTGAGTGGATGGATGAATGAAAAAAAAAAATGAGGTGGAGTGAAAATGAATGAAATGGTGGATGAAATGGTGGTGATGATGAAATGAGATGAAATAAGGAGAGAAAGAGATTTTTTTTTTTTTTTTCTGGAAAACATGAGGTGTTAGGTGACCCTGATTTTCACCTCAGGTTTTCTGTATGAGACTGCCAATCAGAGATTGGTTTTCAGGCTCATACATTTATTCCTTTTTTTTTTCTTTTTTTTTTTTTTCAAAAACCAAAGATTAGGCTGATGGAGGAGAAGAATCCTTCTCCACCAACCTGATTGCAGAATCTTCTTTGAACAATTTGACAAACTCTTCTTTTGAGAAAGGCTTCTGGTAGATTTTCAAGCGGTGGCCATTCACAATAAGAGGAGTATGAAATTCATCAATAGTTTTTACTCGAACTGCTCCATTGCTAAAGACTTCATCAATCTCATATGGCCCAAGCCAATGAGTTTGAAACTTTCCTTTGAAGTCTTTGAATTTTGAATCAAACAATAGAGCCCAATCTCCTTTCTGAAACTTTCTTTCTTTGATATGACGATCATGCCATTTAGATCTTTGATGCTGAACTAGATCGGTCCTTAGAATTGCATCTTGTCTTATTTCATCTAGTTCATTTAGCTCGTCCATTCTGTGTCTTTGAGCTTCTGAGAGGCTCATTCCCAATTGGACTGCCATCTTGAAGGTCTTGATTTGGAACTCAATAGGAAGCTGGACTTCCTTCCCATAAACAAGTTCATAGGGAGAATGTCCTGTTGTGTTCTTCCATGTAGTCCTATAGGCCCATAAGGCTTCAGGGAGCCTTTCTGCCCAATCTCTTCTATGAAGATGAACAGTCTTGGTGATAATGCCTTCAAGAACTTTATTGGTAGATTCCACTTGACCATTGGATTGCGGATGGTAGGGAGTAGATGTTCTGTGCTTGATCTTATATTCCTCCATCAGCTTCTCCATCAAATTAGATGTAAACTGGCTACCTTGATCTGTCACAATTTCCCTTGGGACACCAAAACGAGTGAAAATATCCTCAAAAAGAAATTGAACAACTGAATTTTCAGTGGCAGAAGGCAATGCTTTTGCTTCTACCCACTTAGTAACATAATCAGTACAAACCAGTATATACTTCTTTTGCTTTGATGGTGGATTAATTGGTCCAACGAAATCTAGAGCCCATTTCTCAAAGGGTTCGATGCATACCTAAGGCTGTAGAGGCATTTCATTTGAAGGAGTTGGTTTCCCAACTCTTTGGAAGCTGTCGCACCTTCTAACATACTGCTTTGCATCTTTAAAGAGAGAAGGCCAATAATATCCTAGAGAAAGGATTTTATAGGCTGTCCTCTTGTCAGCAAAGTGCCTGCCGCAAGGTTCATCATGACATGCCTTAAGGATGTCAGGCATTTCATCTTCCTGAACACACCTTCTGATTATACAATCTGGCCCTGTTTTGAACAATTCATTAGAAATCCAAGAATAATGTGAACTCTCCCAAATGATTTTCCTTTTCTCATTAGGAAATAAGTGTAGAGGAAGCTTCCCTGTAACAAGATAATTAGCCATATCTGCATACCAAGGAGTCTTGGTAGTCACTGCAAACAAGTATTCATCTGGAAACTTATCTTCTACTGGAGAATCCTCATTAGTGTTTTGGATTCTAGACAAGAAATCAGCTACTGTGTTTTGCTTTCCAGGTCTATCTAACACAGTAATGTTGAATTCTTGTAAGAGTAAAAGCCATCTTGTAACTCTACCATTAGTGACAGGTTTGTTCATTAAGTATCTTATGGCAGAGTGATCAGTATGGACAAAGGTTTCATAGCCGGTTATGTAGTGTCTAAACTTGTTGATTGCATGTACCACAACTAAGAACTCTTTTTCTGTAACAGTATAATTTAACTCAGTAGGATTCAAATTCTTACTTGTGTAATAAATGGCATAAGGGATCAAATCCTTTTGTCCCAAAACAGCTCCTAGAGCTGTATCTGAAGCATCAGTAGAGATGTGGAAAGGGAGTTTCCAATTTGGCCCCTTAAGATGGGTGCTTCAGATATTCTAGACTTTAAAGCTTCAAAGGCAGATTGACACTCAGGATCCCATTTAAACTCACAGTCTTTGGTAAGCAATTTGAAAAGAGGAGATGCTATCCTAGTGAAGTTTTCAATAAATCTTCTGTAATACCCAGTAAACCCAAGAAAACTTCTAACATCCTTCTGGCAATTTGGAACAGGTAACTTAGAGATGACTTCAACTTTGGATTTATCAACCTTGATCCCATCTCCTGAAATATGATGTCCTAAAACAATCCCTTCAGTAAACATCATAAAACACTTTTCATGACTTAAAGAAAGATTTGTTTCCTTACATCTTACCAGTACTTTTTCCAAATTTTCCAAAGCTTCTTCAAATGTATTACCATAAACTGTGAAATCGTCCATGTATACCTCTACACAATCATGAATCAGATCTGAAAAGATTCCTAATACAGCCCTTTGAAATGTAGCAGGTGCATTGCACAATCCAAAAGGAAGTACTCGGTAGGCAAAAGTTCCCCAAAGACAAGTAAATGTGGTTTTGTCTTGATCTTCAGGTGCTACCTGAATTTGATTGTACCCACTAAAACCATCCAAGAATGAGAAATACTTTTTACCTGCTAAGGTGTCTAGTACCTGATCAATAAAAGGTAAAGGAAAATAATCCTTTAAGATTGCCTTGTTCAATTCTCGATAATCAATGCAAACTCTCCATTTACCATTCTTTTTGGGCACTATAACCAAGGGAGAAACCCATTGGCTATCTGAAATGGGGTAAATGAAGTTTACCTTGAGCAATTTCTGGAGTTCTTCTTTCACGATTTCCCTAAGGTTTGGATTCATCCTTCTTTGTGGTTGCCTAATAGGTCTGCTATTCTCTTCAATGTAGATGTGATGAATACAAGTCTTAGGATCGATTCCTTTCATGTCAGTGTATTCCCATGCAAAGGCAGTGGAATGTTTTTGCAACAGTTTAGTTAATTCTTCTTGTTGTGGTCTTCCCAAGTTTTTGTTAATGTTTAATGTTTTTCCTGGGAGGATTTCAACTGTAGAACTACCAAACTCTTCCATTGAGAAGAGAGACATTTGTCTAGAGGAGAGATATTCAATGTCTGCATCTATCTGAAAATGTTCAGAGTCATATTCTAAAGATACTTCAAAATTTTCTAATGTATTTAGAATTGGACTATCCTCACTGATCTCAGAGATGGTTAGAACAGGTTGAATAGTATCTTCATCCTCTACCCATTCATCTTCTCCTATTTCTGTTATAGCTTTTGCTGGGGGATACAAGTTGAACTTCTTGGTGGAATTACCATCTGATATATACATGTCTCTAGACCTACAGCTTATGAAAGCATCAGCTGTGGCCAGCCAAGGTCTTCCTAAAATAAGAGGATGTCCTCCTAGATTGTTCTTGGGAGTTAAAATCATAAAATCAACTGGATACTCCCAAGAATCTAGAGAGACTGGAATATCTTCCAATACACCATCAGGTTTAATGATTGATCTATCTGCAAGTTGCAGCAAAGTAGGTGTAAAGAGAAGATTAGGAAGCTTTAACTGATCCATGGTCTGTCTACTCATGATGTTGATCGCGGCCCCTAAGTCAATCAGAGTATTTGGGATTTCAACCCCATTAATATGAGTTTTGACAATAGGACTACCGGGATCCACATACTTTTGCATGGTAATTTTACCCATCATTATGTCTGCAATTTTTCCAACTAGATGTATCCTTTTAGTATCTCTAGTTCTTTTTACTGTTTTCTTCAAACTCAACTCCTTTATTGTCTTCGCTAGAATGGGAATTTCCTTAATGGCTTGTAACAAGGGGATCTTGATACATACATTCTTCAATTCATCTAGGAAGTTATAGTCAGGCACCCATATCTGCTTTTCCACCCCTTTGTCAATTTTCAATCTTTCAGGAAAGGGAGGTGTAGCTAAAGGTGTAGGTTGCTCAACTATGGGAGTTGTAGAGGTTGATTCTTTTTCTTTTTCTTTTTGGATATTTTGGTTTTGAAGTGATACTTCAGATCCTTTATTGACTTTGAGAGATTCCTCCTCAGAAATGCTTGGTTGTTGAACACTTGTAGAAGGTTGATCTAGGATTCTACCTGATCTGAGTTGTACTTCATTGAGAGGAACAACCATATAGGTAGGGAATGGTTGACCTTCCATCATGTAAGAATTTTTAGGGTTCCTATTATTTGGATTTGGTAATGGCTGAGAGGGAAGTTGATTTGATTTCTGCTGGGATTGAAGTGCTAATTGAGAATTTTGATTTTGTGGAGGAGGTTGTTGTTGTTGAGGGTATGGCAATGATAGTTGTTGACCTTGGTTTGGAAGTTGTGGAGCTTGCTGATTCTGAAATGATGGAGGATATTGATAGAATTGTGCAAATCTCCCATAAGGATTTTGCATGCTTTGCATCCATGCTTGGAAAGCATTTTGAGGTTGAGGCCAAGGTTGTTGCCAAGGATTCCAACTTGGTTGGGATTGAGAATTCATAGAGTTGTTAAACCCTTGATTCTGTTGTCCTTGCCAAGGTCTCCTTGCAATAAAACAGAGAGATTCAAGTGTATTTGGATCCTCTTGAGAGACTTCTTTGAGGCCAGGAATTGAGGGACAATCCTTGGTGTCATGAGTTTCTGAGCAAATTACACATGTTTCTACAACGTGTGCATCTAAGGGACATTCCCTTAAAGCATGTTTCTTTCTACATTTCGGGCAAAAGATAGCCAAAGCCTCAGCTTCTGCTTTTTGTTTATTGTGAATCTTAAGGGTATCAAGTTGTTCACTAAGACTCCCTAAGATGTCAGTTTTAAATTCATCAAGCATACTGCCGATTTCAGCCCTACTCACTGATCCTGTTGCAGATTTATTCGCCCTAAGGAGAGAAGGATCTCTAGGCCCTTTTTGAGTTTTTGATTTGCCCCTTGAGAGATGGATACAAAGTTCTGCTATGTCATTGAGAGAAAGTTGAGAAATATCCCCTTTCCCCATCATGTTTAAGATGTCTATCCATTCATCCCTGATGGCTTTTAATAAGAGGGCTTTTAAGGTCTCTTCATCCAAGGTATTCATTTTTGCTCTTTTTAAGTTATATTGAAACCTTTCAAGTAAATCTTCTAGACTCTCATCTTCTTTTTGTATCATTTTAAAAACCTCGTCCTTGTGATTAGTAGGCATGCAATAGTCTAAATACCTATCCAAAAATGTCTGTTCCATCTCATCCCAAGTCCGAATGGATTGAGTGAGTAACCCCATGAACCATTTCAAGGCTTGATCCTTCAGTGTTGAAGGGAACAACTTGAGTTTCTGAGAGTCATCTAGGTAGTCATAAGTTCGACACACCACTTCAAACTCAAATAAGAATGTTTCAGGGTCCTCAGTCCTTAACCCATGGAAGTTAGGGAGGACAGATGGTGATATGTTTTTCATAGTGGCTCGGGAATCCTCATTAACAATGGGAAACCCAAATGAATTATCCCCATTTCTATTTCCTCCTCCAATGGGACCTCTACCTCCATTATTGTTATTGTTATTTCCTCCTCCTCCTCTACCTCTACCTCTACCTCCTCCTTCTTCCTCTGCCATGATGATTCTCCTAGGGATTTCAAAATCTTCTGGTTCCTCTACAAAAGGTGAATGAGAAGAGATTTCTCCTTCTTCTTCAGATGATTCCAATTCCTCAATTACAATTGGTCTTCCTGTAGGAGAGAGAGAAGAGTCTCTTCCTGGTTCAAACTCAATAGAAGGTGTAGGAGAGTCAACTCTTGGCTCTTGAATTCCAGGAATTCTAGGACTAGGAGTTTCGGTTGGAGATAAGGGGGGTGTCTCTTGTCTATCCCTTGAAGCAGATGGACTTGTAAAAATTGAACTTCGAGCTCTAGCTAAAAACCGTCCTCTAGAATCTCTAGCTCTATGCATGTCATTTTTTTATTTTTTCTTCAAGTCAAGTTAATAGTTCTTTTTCTGATCTTCCAGTTCACTCTAGGTGCAAGAAGAGAGCATACTCAAGAAACTACTAAATCAATAACTTTCTCCTTTCTGATCCTCCAGATCACTTTGAAGTGCAAGAGGAGAGCATACTTGGATAGGTTATTAACCTCTTTCCTTGAAATTTTTTTTTATGTTTTTTTCTCTAAGTATGGCTACTTAATTTCACTTCCCCGGCAACGGCGCCAAAATGTTTAGTCAATTTAGTGTTTCTAAATTGATGTCATTAATTGTCAACCCGGGGCTCGTAAGCTGATGAAGTGAAGGTGTACTATATGTACTTAAGCAACCTCTTAGAGCTTTTGTCGTTTGGGGTGTTGTTTATGGTTAACTTATCTTCCTAAGATGGAGTGATGATTATAGACAGATGAGTGCAAGTGTGTGAAAAGTGAGTTCTAGATGAGTGAAAGTGTGTGATTGGTGATTTCTAATTACTTGCTGAATTTGTAAAGGAAAAGAACTTGAAAGAAATTAATAACTTGAAAAGACTTTAAAGAAAATGACCACGTTCTAATGGCATTAGTCTCTACCCATATTGCTGCAAATAAAAGAAACAAGAAAATCACTTCAAGGACTGATGATAATGGTTATCTCTTCCTAACTCCCTGCTTCTACCACATAGTACTGCGTAAAACACGATTAGGAAGTAGCTGAAAACAAATCCAAGAATTGATAAAAGCTCTAAATGACAAATTATAACACTACTAAGCCTTTTCCATCATACTGCTTCCTACATATGTGATTATGTGTAAAAAGTGGAAAAAGTATTAGTGCCACAAGCCAAGACTACTTAAAAACAAGCTGCAATTAATTAGTGTTCTGTTCTCTTGAAAGATAAACCATTCATGATAAAGAGAACATAAATTAGTTAGCATCCAACTTGTAAAACTAAGCTAAAAACTAATCTAGAAAATAGAGTAAAAAGGGCAGCATTACGAATAAGACAACTGCAACTACCATTAGATATTAAAGCAAATACAACACACTCAATCCCGGGTAAAAACCTGCAAAGAAGCAAATCTGATCAGTGAAAATAAAGGCTGCAGCAATGAAAAGAAATCAAGCTGTACATAACTCAAGAAAAGAAAATGCTGTATGTGAAATAAAGAAATTGCAGAAGTATAAACATGAAATACTTATACAAGGGCAGTCATGAACGGGGGCCCTCCATCCATACAACCCACAGAAAACTCAGATGCTTTAAAACTTCAAAACAACACTGTTTCCATTACTTCATATGCAGAAATACATAGTCAAAAGTGCTGGAACAACTCTATAAAAACAGAGTTCAGAAAGGTGCTAAAATTCTCACAAGTTCATAAACTACAGCAGCTAAAAAGTTAACATAAGCGTACGCAGACGCAAGTATTTATAGGCATCTGCAAGATGGCCTAATGCGTAAAACATAAAACAGAAAATAAACTGAATATCATGCGTATTAAAGGTGCAGTGAACACGTCATATGCTTCATGGTCGAGCTGGAGGTCCTGGTCGTTATGGGCAATGAATCCAACATTGGATCATGTTCCCCACGGCTTACAAAACACGGAAAAGTCATCTTTTCCATCGACGTGACCAAACAGCTTACGCATCAACGTTAAGCTGCCTTTATTTGACCGTAACTTGACCCCCTTTGACCAGAGGTACAGATGACGTGGCTGGCTGAACTGATGGCACATGAACCTCAGCACATATATTCCAACATGCTCATGTGGCTCGTTCTGCAAAATAGCACGTGGAACCTTGAGATCAACAAAATGGCTGCGGGATCATCAGATGGCTGCGGAATCAGCAGATGGCTGCGGAATCAGCAGATGGCTGCGGAATGCCTGTAAGTATGTCAAAATCTAAACAAAACAGTCACCCATTAGCAAAGCTCACTTGATCATGTTTAATGACAACTAATGTAATGATCTGGGTGGAAAATGAGGCAAAAGAGAGAGGAAAGTGATGAAAACAGTAGGTAATGATGGATGATAAGGTGTAAAGTAGAGGCTCTACACTTACATGGGGGCCCTTTTTACTGATCGTTTGGGAAATATTATTATTATATTTTGAGAATGTGGATGGCCTAAATGAGATCATTTTGTTTTTATATTCCTATCTAATATCGTTTTACCTCATTTGGATCAACGATTTATGAACTATGATCATTTGATGATTGGATGTGTTTTCATCGCTTTGGTGTTCTATTTTGTTTATGATGCTTTTATTTTAATATTTTATCTTTTTATTTTGTTTTTGTAAAATAATATTCATGTTCTAAATAATCTTAATAATCCTTTTTATTTTTTAAATAATACTTTTTCGTTTTTTAAATAAGTTTTCATTTGTCATAGCCCCGAGACCAAGATTGTGCATAGGCCTTAAGCCTTAAGCATAGTATAGTGGCTTTTAGTTTAAAAAAAAATCATGCATCAGAGCACTAAAGCTAAGTTCGAGCCATATATCGGATATGAGAACTATTTTACATAGACATGGCTTAACATAAGACTTAGTACAAAACCCTGATACATATGTAATATTATAATGGGGTTTTGAATCATATAATAGCCCGAAAGCCAACCATATAAGCAGGATTTGATATATTAATAAGTCTAAACTAAAGGCCAAGTCCCACTCATATGTTATAACATATAACAAGCTATTAACCTTATTATATTATATCGGGATATATATAAGGGTTTTCCCATGGTATTATAGTCCAACGTTCTGATATGTCTCTAGACCCAAAAACTCCGATATGGGTCTGCTCATGCCATGTCCCATCGCCACCTTTCATGCCTGTCACACCACATGTCATCCCATTCCTACATATCGGGACTTTGCAGCTACATCTCCTATAAAACTCTGATAAAGAATGATTCTGATACCTGCAGACCGATTAGGACTTTTAACTATTGCTTATATCAGAATTGCAGGTCCAAAGTGCCATTGGAGCTCTTTCCTAGAATGTTTGTATGGACCCGATTTGTTTTTTCAATATGATTCAAATCAGGGTTTTAGTTCCATGGTTTATATCGGGGTTTTTTTAACTCCTGATATCTCTAGTCTTCCGATACCAGCCCTTCGCAAGCCAACCTTCCCCCATCGGATCTGATATAAAATTTAAAAGACTTTGTTCATTCAATCAGTTCCATGGCTATCGCGCCTTTGTTGTAGTTTTGTGTTGGTTCCTCCTCTTTCCAGGCCTCCAATACTCGATTTAGTTATTGTTCTAATATCGTATTTTTTTCATATAGTGAATTTTGACTGTGTTAATCTATTCTGATATAATTGTTTTGACAGTAATATTCATGCCACTTGTTAATTCCAAAGGGGGGCATTGTAATCACATGCTGTTAAATAAAAATATCTTTTTATATATTAAACTGTGATTTTAATTAGACCATTTTGTATATATTGGTTCATTGGAATTGTTTTTAGTAGAATTTCCGCCATTTCTAATGGCTATTATCTGATTTTATTTGTCTGTAGTGATAGATAATATTGGGAAAGTCCAATGATAAAAACCAATTCAGTCATACACCAATGGAATTGATCCCCATGGAAAGAAGGTTGTTCCAAATTGGTTTTCAGTTTCAAACAAATTCGAAGCACCAGGTTTTCTCTCTAATTTGCTGCAGCTAATAGAGGAAATTGTTTATGCCTTCTTGATAAGAGGTCCAATCGGGACTATCCATGATTGTTTCACTTTTGAACTCGAGGTGTTATTTTCGGTAGAAAAAACTCTATTTTGGAAATTGGTTAGGTCGGTTCTTATTTTCCTTCGTCAGAGACCTAGCGACATAGCTCCACTGCTTTATTCAAACTGTAAATGATATATTCATCGAGGTATTTTTGAGGGAGTTGTTATAATACCCCTAATTTATAAATATGTAAACGATGGGGCAGAATAAAGGTGATTGGAATCCTCGAAGAAGGAGGCTCTTAATGTTGTAGCTATGTGTTCTATATTTTTATAGAGAAACTCTTGTTTATTATGCACTATTGCTGTAAGGAGGAGGACTTTCCTACAAGAAAAGATCGATTACAGGCCCCATAGGATTGTGCAGTACTATCATAATGTGAGGATCTGTAATTTGATTTCATTTATTAATAAATATTTATTTCAGTTAATGATGTTTAGCACTATTGTTTACAGAATTTAATTGAAATGAATTCGTATTTCAGTCTTTCAATTTATATTTTGAATGTATGAGTTAATAACTGGATTCATGCACTATTGTTGAATCTTGAGTGTTAATTCATTTAAAAGTCTGCTTAGACTATTTTACAAGCTTAATTTTAGATATAATTTGAAATCTAAAGTTTTCATAGAAGCAAATAGTCATAATCTTAGATCGGTTATCTTACAATTTAGGATAATAGTTGTTTCCTTGCATACATGACATGTTATTTGAACTAATTCATTAATTCATCATGAATCTTTATAGTTATTATGCATGTGATAAGTAAGGAATTGGATATAATTTCAATAGGAACTTATTAACTTCTTACTAAATGTTTAATTGTTAGTATTTTTGTTAATGAGGAATCAGATCTTGTGAGCTATCTCCTTGATCTAATCCCTCGATCTTAATTCCAATTTTTTAAAGCTTCTTTTTCCATTGGGATAATTGGCTCTTGATTGAGGGAAGGGTTTCCCTTTCCTTCAATCAAGGTAGGTTAGATTAATCACATTGTGCATTTAGTCTTGCATGTGTTATCATAGATCTTGCATTCTAGAAGTCCTCTTTTTAAGTGAAAAACCCTTAGAGTGGTTAGGTTGTGCCATTAAAACAGCTTAAGGATCATTCTCTTTCCTAATCAACAAGAATAATTGATTCAATGTCCTTGCCTATTGGTAATTAAAGGCACATCTTAAACCGATAACAATAGGGAAAAGGTAACTGGACCTAGTTAAACCAGTTGGAACCACCATCTCAATGGAAACAAAGTTGCTTTAAGTTCTTGATCGGGTGGTCTCCCTTATAGTGTTGTAGGTGATACTTTTGAGCCTTCAATAGTAGGCTAGTCCCATATTGTTAATTTTTTCTATTGTTTGTGTATGTTGTGTTTCTGGTTATCCCTGGAGACAACTATGATCTCCTAGGTCACTCTTTTGGATGTATTAAAGGTTTCCAATGTAACATATTTTGCTATTAATAGAAATCGGTATTTTAACAATAAACTGAAGAATAATAATGCAAACAGTAGAAATAATCCGAAAGATCAATGAATAACCACTTGGCTCTTAGTTTAAATATCTCCCAAAAAGGATATTTTAGGGAAGGAAGGATCACAAAGAGATGAAAAGTATGAAGAAAACAAGTAAACCTCTTTAAGGTGTGGAATGAGTTGAAATGTCAAAAAAAGTTTAATAATTTTATTTCAAAAGATTTAAAAAATATTGACTAAAAATTTATTTAAAATATAATTTAAAAAATTGCTAAAAATATAGTATAGTAAAAGAATGAGTAAACCAAATAAATAAATTTGATTCTTCATTTTTATATTTATAATAATGATAATAATAATTTCAAAATTTTAAAAATATGAGTGCGCAAGTGATGTGATATATCAAAGGAGAGAATATATCTATATATATATATATATATATATATATATATATATATATATATATATATATATATAGATATAATATATATATATTATATATATATAAATATATATATATATATATATATATATATATATATATAGATACATATATATAGATACATATATATAGATATATATATCTGTATATATATATATATATATATATCTGTATATCTATATATATATATAGATACATATATATAGATATATATATCTGTATATATATATATATATATCAAGAAAGGAAATAGGAAAGTTAGATGAATGGCATAAGGATGTCCAATCTTAGCTCGAGCATTAGGGGATAAAGGAGGAGATGATATTGGGGAAAAATGATAGTATTAAAAATATTATTACCTTCAAATTTAAGGATAAATTGTGGGATGATGAGATACAGGGGAAAAAGAAGCTAAGGTATTACAAGGATGAGATCAACCTTTGTTGTGAAGGAAAATCCCCTATGCAGACATACGCAAACTCTCTAGGCGAATGACTTGGTCTAGCAACAAACTAAACAAACTAACATCCACTTTCCTAGCTTATGTTTAACAAATGCAGAGAGAGAGTGACCTACTCTCGCTCTGATGCTAATCGCTTAATCCTTTGGAGATGACTTTGATTCCTTCGCTTCTAGGCTCGCTCCTTATTTGTTCTTCACATCCAAGTACTTGCAAGAAAGATCAAAGAGAGATATAAGGCTCAAGAGAATATATGGCATACATCAAACATAAAATAGTTAATAGATCAAGGATTATTAATCTAAAAGCATAAACATTTACACAACTATGGAAAGTGAACATCATACATATATATTAATAAGCTAAAAAGGGAAGCATACAACCTATGCCTTTATGTTGGGGACCTCCTTTTGGTGGATTTCCAAGTTCAAGATAAGACCCTTCAAGCACTCCTTGTCCAAGCTAGAATCGGTAGCATTTGGGAATGATCTCAATATAGAAATGTAGACAATCAATGACCAACCATTTGGGGATGGAAGGGAGTTGATTTATAGGAAAGGAGAGGGAGTTAGGGATCCACGAAAGAGGGATGAAGGTCCACATATCAAGGGGAAGGCCCATAATGATAAGATCAAGATCTCAAAATGGGAGAGCTCAACCATATGTACATCAAAGAATGTCCATCTCGTTCTTCTCAAAGTTTCTAGCATACGAAGATTCTCCCCCATTTTGGGAAAACTTACTAGAAGAGGTTCAACACGAGTTTTTATATCAAAACCTGAGCTGGTAGTGCTAGGGTAAAGCAATGAAACCTGCCATCTGGATGGGTAGGTAGTGGAGCAAAGAGTGTTGGACCTAATAAATAGGGTTTTAGCTAACCTTCTTCAGAATTGATTCAGGGCAGTTTTCCTTTGGATTTTTAGGGATGCTTTTTTCTGTGTATAATGATGGATATACTTCATAGTTGTCAATATTTTGGCACTTCGGGATATGGAACAAGAAGTCACCAGGAGGTCTGATTAAAGATTTGGTAATAGATTCCCCCTAAATCATGAAGGAAGAACAACGAGTGATGGCTAAGATGCTTTACAAGCTAAGGTAAGGACTAGAACATCACCGTGAAGAGACCTGCAAATCAAGCATATATATATACATATATATATATACATATATATATCTGACATCTCTAATAAACATTCATAGTGATAGATGAATATTCATCTAATGATAAGTGAATCCATGGTATGGACACGTCCATCTGAATAGAAGGGATCATGTGTATGGATCCACGGTATGGTCACAACCATCTGAATAAAGAGGATCATATATATTGACCCATGATATGGTCGCAATAATCTGTATAGAGGAAAAAATGTGTACAATCATGAGTAAATCATAGCTCCACACAACCTGTATTTTATCGGACAAAATCCAGGGTCTTGTGCTCCATCACGACCCGATCAATGTATGAATTCTAACATGTGAATAGATGTGTCCAAGCTGAACATGATAAAAAACCACTTGATTATCGGTCAATGATGTAAACTGTTAACATACACAATAGAAACCACGAATAATGACAATATCTCTCAAGGTACAATTAGCATAATCCATGAATGTGAATAATGAAGTTAAAGTCGAATACCCATGGAATCTTTTGATCGAAGTTCAATGATGTAAACGTGTTGTTGAATGTGAAGAAATTTCCATTGAGGCATGCAAGCTCTAAGGTACTAGAAGGGGGTTTCTAGATGATATTCCCAAATAATGAGATGAAGTCGAAAGGAAGTGATCCCTTGAAGGAGGGCCATAATGAATCCCACATAATTGACATGAAACAAAGGATGTGGTAGAGTATATAAGTGTGATCCATGACTGTGACAAAAAGTCATACAATGTATAAGCGGTAAAGAATTGCATATATGACTTCTCTTGAACATATCAACGACACTGCTATGAAGTTTGGCATCATTTGACTCAAGATAGGATCAAAGGTCTTGATGATGAAGAGGTATAATCATATGAGGGGCAAAATGGATTTCCCAAACCTGACACGAAAAAAACAGATGAGTGTCACGTTCAAGAGCGACATGCTACCTTTACAAAATACAAGAGATGATAGCTTTCACTCTTTCCTCCACCATTTCTAGTGAGTACCCCATTATTTTTTATTGCAAGTTTGAAGTGGATAGCATATGCTTGCCATATAATTTCATCCTTCGAATGAATCTGTCCTAGTAATTTTCACGAGCCCTAGGAAGGAGAAACTCAATCTTCTCATGGTGACAAGTCCTGCATCGTTTAAGTTTTACGAGTCTGAAGAGGGAAAACTTGACATATTTTTCATGTTTAGAGAGTTTGAAAAAGAATCGGAAAAGAAAACTCAAAGGGTCCCTTTTCGTAAATCGTCTCATGAACCCGAAAGGTAGAAAAAAATATCCAAGAGAACCTCTTAGCCATGTTCGATTAAGGTATTCCTTTTTCGTATAATAGTCTATCTCAGTCTGGAAAAGGGTTAAAATTATACTAGGAAGATGTCATTTAATTTACTTTAACAAGTTCGAAATGACAAGTACTTGACAATATTTTGATTTTTCGAGAGTCAGAAAAGAGCTTAAAGATGACTCTAGGGTGTCACTTTTTCGTTTATTTGTTATGAGTTCGAAAAAGTGATAAAATAAAACTCATCGATTCATTAAAAATAAATTACCGTCACCAAGTATAATGACTCGTTGATGCACAAGTGAATATACATTACCTATTTTCAAGGAAAAATATTTAAAAATAAGAGAAAATGCCCTAATTTTGGTAAAAAGTTTATCTGATACTTGTAAAAAGTTCAAAAAAAAATTATTTTTACCATTTTACCAAATTGTAACTTTAAGAGAAAATTTACCCTATTCTACCTCAAACTTCATGTGAGGAGTACTTGTTACAGGGAAAAGTGTCTACACAGAACTACTTATCCCACTAAGGTGTGGTAGCTACCTTAGAAACAAACAAAGTAAAGCTACTTTCGTTTTTCCTTTATGAAATATAGATGAGAGAAGAACAAAGGAGACCAACCTCTGTCTTGCGCTTAGCTCCTAGTTTGATTCCTCTCTCTTCTGATAGTCCTTTGCTACTTGCTTCCTTGTACGCCCAACTTCACAGAGTACCTGTAGGATCAAAGTAGCATAACACTATACAAGAACATGGATCTATAATCATAAACAATCTAGGATCAGATGTAAATTGACCATACAAATGCATAAAACATAAATGACACAAGAGTATGGAGGAAAAATTGAATATCTTTTATTGATAATAAAGAAAGAGCCAAGGGAGTTACAACCAGTTGTTCTGACCTAGCATCATCCTCTCAGCAAGTAAGCCCTTCTTCACCTCATACAAAGATTAGATCACCCAACACTATGATGTTGTCTCAAGAAACCAACAACGATTCCTTACAAGATGAAAAATTCCAGCCTCTGGATCTCTGGGATGAGGGATCCATATATAGATATCTATAAGGGAGATGAGTCAGCTTGTGATTTGATTAGTGTCTTCCCTCTGATAGTTCTTGCTTCCACTTGGAGATTGATGATCTCTTACTCATCCTTGGTCGAATTCAGAGAGGCAAGTGTCACAGGAGAAGTTTCAGGAAGATTCCATGCCTCTCCACCTCGCGGATTGACACTACCATTTGTCACTTCTCGCCCATCGCACCCCATAGAAGGGATTTTTGAAATGCAACACACCCACAGAGTGTACTTAGGTGAGATGCAATGCACTTTGCCTATGGAGCAGCTGAAATGATCCTGTTTTGACCAGTTCTGAGCAGTTTTTCATGGAGAACTTCTGGGAGAAGCTATAATCAGTTGACCTTGTTCCTTTAGGGATTAGAACAACACTTTTAGGGACTTAGGAGCCCTTGGTTTATGGACATTTTATGCTTGGGGTTGCAGTGCCCAAAAATTTCTATAACAGTTGCCCCCTAAAGCATGAGGTCGTTAATATTTTGATGTCGGGTGAAATGCTTTATTATGAGGATCTGAAGTTCTTTCAAGCTGGGAGGAGACTTGTAATAAGATACAATACAATACATTATCTTCATAATATTTTCATGATCTAGCTGAGGCGGGCATTCCCATGCTTAGGTTTATAAATTAATTTTCATGTACATAGGACAGAAAATCGTCTAAGTGTAGACTGATGATTCTGGTAGAGTCATCATCCCTTTGACTGGATGATTATCTGTGCAGCAATGATGTACATTTGATGTATTTATTTCCCTAAATATATATTGCAGACCGGATGGATGAAACTAGATTCGGGGTCTTCAATCTCATTCGATCTTCACTCGAAGTACAAGTCTATCCATGTGAGAGATGTTCTGGAGTCGAACATGGAAAGACATCGCTTGATTACCAGCCAATGATGTAATCTGTTAACAGGCGTCAGAGGAATCACCGATAATGATAATGAACCTCAAGGTACTGCAGTACAATTCACGTGGTGTGAATAAAGGACTTGACGTCGAACACCACGCAAAATATTTCGGTCGAAGGCCATTGATGTAAACCTGTCGCTGGAAGTGAGAAACTTGCCATTGAGGCATGCAAGCTTCAAAGTACTGAACAGGGTGTTCCTAGATCGACTTCTTGGATAATGAGCTGATGTTAACATGAAGCGATCTATCATAGGAGGGCCTTAATGAATCCCACATCAATGACACGGAACGGAGCAAATGATTTTAATGGAGGTGAAAACGATCTGGTGATATAAGGTTCAGGGTGGCGGTCATGAAAGAATGGAGTGTAAATGTATTGCAGCGGGTAAGACACAGGTGAATTCTCTGGATGACTTCTCTTAAACATATCGGTGAAACTTACGTGATGGATTGGTAGCATTAACCCCAAATGTGGATGGTGTGATGGGACCATGGTGATGTGACTGGTAAATGAAACAACCCAACCCGACTTGGATGCAGAGTGAAAGTGTCATGTTCAAGAACGACTTGCTACCAACAAACTTTCTTCAAGTTTTCTTCCCAATCTTTCACCAGTCATTGCTGACCAGTACCTCTTTATTTTTGTCAAGCTTGAGGAGGATAACTGGTGGGCTCCAGTATTGTAGCAATAATGCTACAACTCCTGGAGCTTCCTTCTCTAATTTTATCAACCCGGTAGTTCGTAACAAACTTGGAAGCGACATGCTGTATGCACAAGTACTAGCTCTTGTCGCAGCTGTCACTCGGTCAGCTGACACAAGTCCGCTAGGGCTCAAGCCAACTTCTATATGTTCTCAGAAGAAGCTTTTTAAGTGATGAACGAAAGCTATCTCAAAGGAAATTAACCTACTTTGCAAGAATGAACTGAAAGCCAACAAAACATGGAAACCCTAGTAAACCCTAATTCTACCAGCTTAATCCTTATGATGCAATGGTGGGAATGAAACTTCTAAAAGTGATGCCATTACTTCTATTGAGATGACATGAATGTGTCTAAACTACTTTCATCTGAAGAGAACATGTTTTTGTATTTTTTATTAAGTTGTTGGAGTTATTATGACTGTGCTTCTTACTGGGTCTTGTCTGTGCAGGGGTAGATCAAGGGGAGGAAGGCCTGGAAAAGGTCAGGAGGACTCTGAGAGGGTCCAAGGGATCCCTAACATCATTCCACAGAAGTTCACAAAGTTCATATGCCTGGCAACCGTGTTTGCAAGATTCTACAGGATGTCTGCAGGGGGTTCTACAGGATGTCTGCAGGGGGTTCTACAGGAAGTTCAGGATTTCTACAGGAAGTCTCGTAATTTCTACAGGATGTTCTGCAATAGGATTTTTGGGTGATGGATGAGTGGAAGAGGCTATATGGATGGTCAAGGAGGTAGGAGGGGAGCTTGTGATGGCTTATGGACAGAGAGATGAGATGGAGAGGGGGTGTGTAAAGCTGGTTGGTCTAGAGGAGGGTAGAGGCAATGGAAGGCCGAAAAGATAAAACAACGTGGATAATAGAAGAGTTGGGAGGCAAATGATCTAACCGGGAGATAAGTAGATGGCCTAGGCACGGCTTAGAAGGGTAAGGGCGTGAGAGAGTGATACTGCACAGTGTAAATGAAACAAATCATCCGTGTCTTGCACAAAACCGAGAATTCATCAACCTATTCTAACTGTTTTTATAAAACCATAGAACAACAACGTGCGTTTGTGAGGAAACTTTTGCATGGCATTGAAACAACGATTCATTTCACAAGATCTGAACGCATGGATGCTGCTACAACCGAGAACATTGCATTGAAGATTGTATGAACATGTAAGACTGTGTTTTTGGTGGGTGGCACGGGCTGCACTCCCAATCTCTAAACAGAGGTGGAAGTGAGTGTGCAATCAACCTTTTCTTGGAGCTCTGATTAACTCTAATCCCCTTACTCTAATATAAACTACTGAAAGCACTTTATCCATAAAACTAACCTACTTAATCACATCAAGAAATTCAACTCAGCAAACTGTGTTTCCAAATGCATGTAAAGGAAAAGAAATAAAATGCTGAAAGAAAGAAAGGTAACAATACAAAGGAAGGAAGCCTTAGGCTCTCAGGTTGGGCCCAACCCTGAGAGCTTAAGCTCCTTTAAGAACTCAGAGCTGCCTCAAATCTGCTTGCTTATTCATTAAAAGATAATAGTCAAAATTCTGATAACATGCCAAAAATGGCTTACAAAGAGAAAAACAGAGCTATTAGCTCGTAGTCCAGAATAAACAACAAAGTTTCAAAAGTCCCCATCGAAGGCTACAGCCTCAAAATTTATACATTATGAGGGCCAAGCTAGCCTCCTAAATTAGTGGGGCTTGGCTGACCAACTAAAAGTAAACTGTTGTTCCCTTAGAATCCGTTGGCTGCCCTCTAGCTCGGTGGTGATTGGAGCTCGGAGTTTGTGTGGAGATCACGAGGAAGGCCATTCAAGGCTGTGGACAACCTTCCTAGAAAACCGCAATCCCCTCTTGGCTGTCTCCTAGGCTTCATCTGCGTGGTTTTGCTCCATTATATGTCAAAAAAACTGAAATAAACATGTATTAGCCACCTAGGAATAATGGCTTCCCTTCATTCGTACAAATAACATAAATATACTAAAAAATGATGCATAAGTCATGAAAAATGAAGGGTTGAGCAAGGGTAGTGAGGCCAAATGAGCCCAAAATGTTACCAAATTTGGGGCTCATCATCACCCCCCAGCTAAAATATTTTCTCATCCTTGAGCAACTAATCTAGCTCCTCATCCTTCATTGCCTTTACTGCCACCCTTACATCCCAAGCCTCTGTAGTAGTGTCCTCCTTGCTGATATGGAACCCAGCCTTTCTGTTCACCTCTTCCCACTGTTCATTATCATCTTTCTCTGTGCTACCTTCCATCAATCCTAGCAGCAGTGGTGGGCTTAGCTTGAGGCCAATCCAGCTGGCATGGAGGTTTTACATGGATTTCTTATAGAGGGCCACCCGTACTAGAGCTTCCCTCATCCGAGTTGGGGTATGATACTCTCTGATTTTCAGACTGTGGGCCAATGTATTCCATCGGCGGGTGCAAGCTTGGACAGAGTTGTTTACTAACAGTCTCTCCATGTCCTCAAAATGTGCTATGGCCTGGGCCTGTTGATCCATATATCTCAATGAAGCTTGAGGGTCGGTGGACAAGTGTTGGTGTGCCGAGATTAGTGCAACTGGATCCCCTGCTTCTGCTCTAATTAGCAATGGCTCATTCAGCTCTCGGTTCATGACCGCTTTGGCTTCTATTGCTCTTTTGTCCTCATGGTTCAACCATGAGGCAAATGCCATTAATTGCATATCCCCTAAGGCCGTATTGGGATCCCATGAAATTACATTAGGCAAGGCCAAATTATTGAGGTAGAACTCCGCTAATTTGGCCTTATCCTCTGATGAGCTGGTACTGCATAATTCAGTGAATTGCTGTGGGTCTTGGAGCTGAGAGATACCCCTTTGCGCCAAGGTATTGATTTGAAATTGCAGCCATTGGTCTTTCAGGTACAGGCCATAGGATTTGGCCGGCTGTCTGCATTGTATAGCATCCATGGCCCAACTGGCCATGCAGGCCAATTGTGCCTCTTTCTGCTGCAATTGTTATCTGAGAGCTTGCACCTCAATTTGTGCTTGCTGTTCTGCTTCCTGTAGATGCAAGGTTGGCTCCCCAAGACCGATTTGCAGTTCCTTTTTGCCTTGCTGTTCTGCTGTGCTGTCCCCTGAGGGTGTGCATGTTCCTCTCCTCAGCTCTTGTAGCTGCAGTCTAAGTTTTTCGTTTTCTTCCTGTAGGAACACCCGCTGGCAATTTGCCACGTGTTTAGCCATAGCCAATTCCTTTCTAGCCTCCTTGAGTTGTTCCTCCAAGGGGCCTATGTCTGCCACACCTTTTGATTTGGCTATTTTCATCCACGTGTGGGTTCGTACTCGCTCTTCCTCCAATGCAAAGAACAGTGGCACAGTGAATTTCTGAGGTATAATTTTGCCAGCCTCTAAGAAGTTGTAATATGAACTCAGACTTGGCTGAGGGATAGGCTCTGGAATATGCTCTTTCTCTACTTCTTTTGGTGGCTCTACTTCGCCTCCCTCGGTGGTGATGAGGGTGCTTCTCCTTCCATCCTCTCGGTCTCCTTAAGACGGGCTAAGGTTTCGTGTAGAGCATCCTCAGCATCCTGTAGCCGGGCTTTTGAGGCCAACTGGTCTAACCTATCCTTCCAAGTAGTTTTCTTCGGGTTCCCCCTCTCATAGGTGACTGATATCTTTGAGGGGGACCTCTCCTTGGAAGAAGTAGGGGCATCCTCTATAGTGATTGGGCTGCTGTATGGAGGATGTGGCTTGTCCGTTTTTATTCTCACACTTCTCCTAGCTTTGAAATATAGAGGGGTCTCCCTCTTTCTCTTCTCCTTTGGCTTAGGAGGTGTACTAAGGGCGGCCAACATGGATGCTGCCTCCCTTGCAAGAATGTTAGCTTTCTTCTCCTTGGGTTTCGCTTTCTCAGGGCTTCCTGTAGAAGACCCTTTTTCAGTTGATTTCTGGCTTCCTGTAGAAGCCGGTTTTGGTGTTCCTGTAGAAACAGGTGGCACCGCTTTAGTTTGTTTTGCTGAATGTGCTTTACTTTTTGACTTGGTTGTGGCTGCTGTCGAGGTGCCTTTGCTGATGTGGACCTGCTCAGCCTTGTCCACTTTGCTTTGTAATCTTTTCTCTCTGGCCGTCAACATGGGTGTGTCATCCTTCTCTTTGGCACCCTTTTTCTCTTGTTTCTTCTTTTGCTCTTTCTTCTGCTCCGTGGTCGTGGTCTTCTGGCCTTTTTCTTTCTTCCCTGCGGGCACTGACTCCTTCTCCTCATTGCTGGATGAACCAAGCTCTTCGGTCAACATCTTTATATCACCATCCTTGGTCAAATTTCTGAAGGCTTCCCATGAGAGAGGAACCTTGTATGAGTGGAGCGCATCCTCCACGAGGAGTTTAATGAGTCCATGGTGGGCTACCTGGTCTGGTGTGCCTTCTTTCAACTTGGTGGCACATTCAATCATAGACTGTAGTAGAAAGTAGGGGATACTTAGTTTGTTTTCTACAGGTAGGTCCATCTAATGCCTTAATTCTGTGAGTAACTGAAAATGGTACCCATATACAATGCTAAACCGACCTTCGTAGGTGATGTACTTCATAATCTGGAGGCTAACTTCACTCCAAAGTGGCAGTAAGCGGGTTCTACGAACCCTGTTTTTATCTTCTGAGAATTCCTCCTCTGGGGGGAAGAATTCCTTCTTAGCCTTCTGGCCCAATTTCCTCTCTTCTTTATCCCATGGTAATCCCATTGGGAGCTCAGTAACTCGGCTGATGAATTGTGGGGTGAGTCTGAGACTCAAACCCCTGAAGTTGACGGTGGCCAATGTTTTGGATTTCAGCTTCAGAGCTTGCAAGAACTCCTCTGCCACCTCATCGTCATAGCCCTGCAATTTGTCGCAGAACGACATCCATTGCGCTTGCGTGAACAGCTCCACCACCTCAGGATTCTCTCTTAGCTTTTTTGAGTCGGTTGGTCCCTTCTGATGAACCCACCCGGCATGGTGAAAAACTGCTTTGTTAGCTGGAAGTGGCGAGTGCGGAAGAAAATTGGTCTACTGGGACAGAGCGTAGAATTATGCCTCTGCCACGCATGCAATTCACGAAAACTTATCCCCCGATGAGCCTTAACACGACTTAATTATAACTCACATCCTGTAGGACGACAATTCATGCAAACGACAGACAATACTTGTAATTTTTTTACGACCAGACTGTAGAACGTCGACTCTGCCACCCTCGAAACCAATTGCATGGAAGGTTCAGTCTTACCTTTTTAATCCACCACCTTTTGACGTGAGGAACCCAATTTCCTGTAGAAGCAGCTTTCCTGTAGAAGCAGCACACGAATTCTGGAGGATACTGCAGTGGGTCTACGCCTTCTGTGCTGCTATCAGACGTTCGAACGGCCGAAGGCTTGGAGTGTCGAGCTTCAGAGGAATGCGGATGCTCACTCGACTTCCAAATGATCGATGATAAATGCGTGGGGTGGCGATCTAGCCAATAGATTTGAATCCGGTGGAATTCGTGGTGCGGGGGTGAGCTATCCCTGCCGAACCGTTGAATGACGTCGTCTACTCATTCCCCTGCAAATTCCCTGACTACTGCATCATTCTCCGCAGATCTGCCGCTGTCATTTCTGTTACAACTCGTTTCTCCCCGACTGGACGGTTCTCACGTGTCCACTACCCGTTCTTTTTCCACGGCCACCATTCTACACATCTGACTAGACCAGCTGACTGGTCGACGTGGCCAGTTCAATGGCCATGCAGCTGCTCAACCCGTTCGTTTCATGCTTGCAAACATTTTAAAGTAATATTCATGTAATTCGACGAAAGAAAGGGCGAGGCACTTACCTGTGCGGCCGCGACATGCTTTTCCAGGCTTCAGGACGACGATGACTAGATTTGCTTGCTGCTGTTATTTGCACAGGTCCAGACTTGCTTGCTGATGTTGATGATGAAGCGTATGACTCCGCTGCATGCGCCCGCTTTGTTATTGCATGTTGCAGGCGATCGAATGGTGTACACTCTAGTTGGCTAAACTGATACGGGATTCCTGTAGGATGTCCTTTAGCAGTTTGTCCTCCTTGGGTGCATGTTGAACGATGAAGACAGTGGCATCATGATCACGCTCGCAGGGCCCTTGGATAGCTAGGTTGATTATTGCATGGCATCTCAACATCTTCTTCCATTTCAGAATTGCTTCCTCTTGATAATTCATTGATTTGCTTTGATTGTTCAGGTATCTTCATTGCATGTCGACAGGGGTGGTAGAAGGAGGTGACAACAGTGTGTGAGGGTGAAAATAGTAGCTTGCATGCGTCCATACCAGACCTTGGTCATTAGATCTCCTCATACAATTAGTTCTGGGCCGTCCAAAACTTCTACAGGAAGTTTCCTGTAGAAATATAGAACTTCCTGTAGAAAGTCTGTAACTTCCTGTAGAAGACTAAGCTGTGATGAAATCATGCCCATACCTTGGAGAAGATGAGTATTCTTGGAGGAGGTGCTGGTGAGGTCTCCTGGCAGCATGATAAGGATCCTTGACTTTGAGTTGAGAGACCTCCTCTCCTTCATAGAACACCTGCAACCTGCATGCATTTCCACATTATAAACTTGTTGTCCCTGTCTTTTTTGATTATTGTTTTTTTCCTTTTTTTTTTTATATTTAAAGATAGGAGGGGCACCTCAATGAGGTTTTCACCCTTGCCATCTGCCTTAAGCGCCTCAGAGAGGTTTTCACTCAAGGATCTTTTCAAATCCCCTCTTTTTTCTTTGAAAGACAATAGGGGCGCCTCAATGAGGTTTTCACCCCTACCACTTGCCTTGGGAGCCTCAGAAAGGTTTTCACCCAAGGATCTTTATTTATTTATTTTATTTTTTTTAGATCTTTCAGGGTATGCCCAAAGCAGAGGCAGAACCCTTCTCTATGACCAACACTGATTTCTCCACAGTTTTGATGAACTCTTGTCTTGAGAGAGGTTTCCTGTAGATCTTCAGTCGATGCCCATTGACAAGCAGGGGGATGGCCTCCTCATCAATTGTCTGAATAAGAACAGATCCATTGTCATGACATTTTTCCACTGCATATGGTCTTAGCCATCTGGTTCTCAGCTTCCCCTTGAAATCTTGTGCCTGGAGTCATACAACAGTGCCCAATCTCCTGGCTGGAATTGCTTGTCATTGAGGTGTTGGTCATGCCACACATTTCTCTGAAGTTGAACCACTTCTGAGTGAAGGAGGGCCTGCATTCGGTGCTCGTCCAGTCCATTCAGCTGCAATAACCTTTCTTGTTGTGTATGGCTGAGATCTAGGTCCAGCTGAGCTGCCATCCTCAAAGTGTTGTATTCAAATTCAATGGACAGCAAAGCTTTCTTCCCATAGACCAGCTCATAAGGTGTGAAGCTAGTTGTGGTCTTCCAGGTGGTGTTGTAAGCCCATGTGGCCTCAACCAGGCGATCTGCCCAATGTTTCCTACTGCTGCTCACCACCTTAGTCAAAATCCCTTCCAATGCTCTGTTGGTGACTTCCACTTGCCCATTTGCCTGTGGATGATAGGGGGTGGAAGTCCTATGCTTGATTTTGTGATGAGCTAGTAGGTCTTCAATTAAGTTGGATGTGAACTGGCTTCCTTGATTGGTGACTAGCTCTCTTGGGTAGCCAAATTCGTAGAAGATGTTTTCTCTTAAGAACTCAGCCACCTTTTCTTCTGTTGTTGCTTTGATTGCCTTAGTTTCTGCCCACTTTGTCAGGTAGTCAGTGCACACAATGATGTAAGACCTTTGCCTTGAAGGAGGGTTGATTGGACCCACAAAGTCCATACCCCACTTCTCAAATGGCTCAAGAGTCACTTGAGGTTGGAGAGGCATCTCATCCCTTTGAGTCGGTTTCCCCATTCTTTGGCATCGGTCACATTGGCTGATATACCTTCTGACATCTTGATGAAGCGTGGGCCAATAGTAGCCTGCCAGCAGGATTTTGAAGGCAGTCCTCTTTGCTGCAAAATGTCCTCCACAAGGCCCATCATGACAGGTGAGGAGGATATCAAAGACTTCCTCCTCCCTTACACAACGCCTTAATATCTGATCAGGGCCAAGCTTGAACAGGTTGCCCCCGATCCAAGTGAATGAGGCCCTTTTTCTGATGATTCTGCTCTTCTCTCTTGAGGATAGGTGCAGAGGGAACTGTGATGAAACAAGGTAGTTTTCTATATCAGCAAACCATGGAGAGAGTACTGAGATAGCAAACAGATGTTCATCGGGCATCTGGTCATCCAATGTTCCATCCTCATCTGCAGATAGATCCAATCTAGATAAAAAGTCAACAATAACATTTTCTTTACCTGGTTTGTCAATGATAGTCAAATCAAATTGCTGCAACAAAAGTAACCATCTAATAATACGAGCATTCACATCTGGTTTATTCATTAAATATCTAATTGCAGCATGATCAATATGTACAAATGTTTGATAGCCAATGATATAATGTTGGAACTTGTTCAGTGCATGGACCACAGCCAAGAATTCTTTCTCAGTTACAGTGTAATTCAGTTCTGCTTTGGATAAGTTTTTGCTGACAAAGTAAATGGCATACGTAAGTTTTTGTTCAACTTGTCCTAAGGCTGCCCCTATGGCTTTGTTCGATGCATCAGTGTGGATGTGGAAATGTAGGGCCCAATTTGGACCTCTCAAGATTGGGGCAGACACCAACTTGTCCTTTAATTCATTCAGAGCCCTCTAACAATCGTCAGTCCATTTAAACTCCACATCTTTTTCCAACAAGCCAAATAATGGTGAGGCTAGCTTGATGAATTCTTTAATGAATCTCCTGTAATACCCTGCTAATCCTAAGAAACTCCGAACATCCCTTACCTTTTGGGGAGGTGGAACCTTCTTGATGAGAGCAATTTTGTTAGGATCCACCTGTAACCCTTGGCAAGAAATGATATGGCCTAGCACGGTCCCTTCAGTCATCAAGAATTCACATTTTTCAGGACTAAGGGACAGGTTCATCTCAATGCATTTGGTTAGGACTTTTCCCAGATTGGACAATGCTTCCTTGAAGTTGGACCCATAAGGAGTGAAGTCATCCACATAGATTTCCACCACATCATGGACTAGCTCCGAGAGGATGCTCAAGACGGCTCTCTGGAAGGTAGCAGGAGCATTGCACAGACCAAAGGGAAGAACTCAGTAGGCAAAGGTACCCCAAGGACAAGTGAAGGTGGTCTTATATTGGTCTTCCGGGCTGATTTGGATTTGGTTGTACCCGCTAAACCCATCCAGGAAAGAGAAAAACTTCTTTCCTGCCAGTCCATCCAACACTTGATCTATGAAAGGTAGAGGGAAATTGTCTTTCTTGGTAGCTTTGTTCAGTTCTCGGTAGTCCACACAAATTCTCCACTTCCCATTTTTCTTGGGAACCAACACTAGAGGGGACACCCATTCGCTATCTGAGATGGGGTAAATGAATCCGGCATCCAACAGTTTTTGCAATTCTTCCTTGACAATGTCCTTAAGGGCTAGATTCATCCTCCTCTGGGGTTGCCTAACCGGTTTACAATCCTCCTTGATGTAAATATGATGGGTACAGACCGAAGGATGGACTCCTTTCATCTCCTTATAGCTCCAAGCAAAAGCATCTAGATGACTGGCCAACAGACTACACAACTCCTTTTCCTGCGAAGGAGATAGGGAGGAGCTGATATTTAACGTCCTCTCAGGGCCGAACTCCACATTCTTGACTCTGGGAGTGACAGGGTTGGTTGCACAAAGGTCCACTAAGGTGCTGGCTTGGGCATCCTCCACCAATTCCTCTAAGGTCAGTGCACTGGGAGGTGGATTCTGGATCAAGGTCTCAATCAAATCATCCTCGGTTGGGGGGTCTCCCCTAGTGGTGTCTAGGGTGCACAAAGGTGCTGAGTACACCTCATCCTCTTCTCCTTCCTCCAACCAAAGTGGTAAGTCATGCTCTAATGAGGGTTGGGCAGGAGGGTATACGACTAGCTGCTTGGACATAGGACCATTTTTTATGGTCATGTTTCCTGCACGACAACTTATGTAAGCATCTGCAGTGGCTAACCAAGGACTTCCCAAAATAAGAGGATATCCAGTGAGCTTTGCCTTTGGTTGCAGCACCAAGAAATCTGCAGGATATTCCCAAGAGTCAACAGAGACCAAGACATCCTCCACAATCCCTTCGGGAGTCACGGTGGAGCGATCTGCTAGTTGTAAGACTGTCGAGGTCTTCCTCAAGGAACCCTGAAGGTTGAGTTTGAGCATGGTATCCCTGGTCATCACATTAATGGCAGCCCCCAGATCAATCAAGGTGCGAGGTATGATGGTGCCATTGATGTGGACATCTACTACAGGACTCCCAGGATCTAGGTACTTTAGGCAGATGACTTGTCCCAACATAAGGTCAGACAGTTGTCCTATGACATTGATGGTTGAAGCATCCCTGTTTCGCCTGCCTGGGTGTTTGAAACACTTTTCCTTAACCAGTTTGTTGTATATTGGCACATCCTTGATGGCTTGGAGAAGTGATATTTTCACACACAACTGCTTGAGCTCTCCCAGAAGCTCATCCTCCTCTGGGTTGGGTTGTGTGGTGGCTGTTAGTCTCTCAGGAAAGGGTGGAATAGCCTTTGGTTCACTTTCCTGTTTGTCTTCCTCGTCCTCTCGGGGAGGAGGTTGGCGATCCGGAAGAGTCTTTCCAGATCGCAGATTGATCTCTTGGATCTCCACAGCATAGGTAGGGCATGATGTTTCCCCAGTGTATACCTGCTGGGCCTGTCTATTGTTGGGGTTCGGGTTCGGTTGAGCAGGCATTTGAGGTTGCCTTGGAGGAGCAGGAGGTAATGGTTGAGGTTGAACTGGTGGTGGAGGCAAAATGGCGGGAGGAGTGTTGTACTGGGGCCTCCACCCCGATTGAGGTGCATTCCACTGAGGTTGTGGCTGGGCATGTGAGTGATACGAATGAGTAGTGGGTTGAGTATGGTACTAAGGTGGATAAGACCATGGAGGGGGCACAGACCAGGAAGGATGAGCAGGGGGACCCCAAGAAGGCATAGGAGTAAATTGGTTGGGGCTGTAATAAGCTTGGGGTGCCCCTTGCATCCCCTGCTGGTAAGGTCTAGGTCCTTGTGGCCTCCTTTGGTTGAGGAAATAGAGAGGTTCGGTGGAGGCTTCTGTCCCTTGATACATGGCTTTAAGCCCAGGTAAGGTTGGACATTGATTTGTGGGATGGTCCTCCTCACAAACGAAACATACTTCAACCGAATGTAA
Source organism: Pinus tabuliformis (assembly GCA_031772625.1). NCBI lineage: Eukaryota > Viridiplantae > Streptophyta > Pinopsida > Pinales > Pinaceae > Pinus > Pinus tabuliformis. The sequence continues at coordinate 1,207,532,732 of CM062807.1, read as the reverse complement.
TGGGCATTCGTTCTTAGGGTGTCTCCTTGTACACCTAGGGCAGAAGATAGCCAAGGCCCTCTCAGCTTCTTCCTTCTTCTGCTGGATCCTCAATATATCAAGTTGCATGGCAATGGTCTGTCTCACCTCACTTTTGAGATCCTCTAATTGATTTGCAAACTCATGTTTGGAGAAAGGAATACCAGCTGAGAGGAGGTTTCCTCTACCTTGTTTCCGGGCTGCCCTAGAGTGGTTTCTAAATACGGTCTTTATATCCTCATAAGGCAGTTGGTAAATATCTCCTCCAGCTAACATGTGAAGGGTATCTAAGAGGTCTTCAGGGACTCCTCGGAGCAGGACCAACTTGAGGGATTCAGGGTCAAGTGTGCACCTGGCCCATTTATAACTAAGTTGGAACCTTTCCTCGTAATCCTCTAAGGACTCATCATTTCCCATGGTCATCCGAAAGATTTCTTCCTTGGTTTCCTTGGACCTATAGTAGTCCCGGTATTTAGTGTTGAAAGCTTGCTGCATCTGAGCCCAAGTGGTGATACTGTTCCCAGGTAAGCCCATGAACCAGCATAATGCTGCATCCTTAAGGGTTGAAGGGAAGAGTTTCAGCTTCTGCTCATCTTCAGTATAGTCATAGGTTCGACACAGGACAGCAAACTCAAACAGGAAGGTATCAGGATCTTCAGTAGTCAGCCCATGGAAGTGAGGTAAAGTGGAAGGGCTAATGTTCTTCATTTTCATGTCTCCATTGGTCTCTCGGATGGGGAAGGCACCTTCTATTCTCTCATCTTCTCCTCTATTGTCAGCCATAGCTCCATATGGAATGGTCTCTAATTCTTCTTCTGCTATAGGATCTTCGTATATCTCAGGAGGTTCACCTATAGGTTCTTCTGGATCACTGTCACCGAAGAAGAGAGAAGGGTGACTCAGTGATGTAGTGGGGGTGTTGGGTAAGAATTTGCCTGTTTTATCTCGATTCCTACGAGGCATGAAATGGAAAGACTTTTGATTGCTTTTGTTTTTTTCTCTGGTACCTGCAAAAACTGAAACAGATTGATCTACAACTAACTATCTTGCTGAAATGAAAATTCAGAATTGAAATGAAAGCAGGAAAATACTAATCTACTTTGCTCAAATGAAATTGCAGGAATGGGAATGCTAGTCTACGCTTGCAGAATTGAAACACTAATCTATGCTTGCAAAATTGAAATTGCGGAATTGAAATGTTAATCTATGAAAGCAACAAATGTCTATGCTACTTTTGTAGAATGGAAATGAAATAAACTACTTGGCAGAAGGCGAGAGTAGGAAAATAGAAGAAAAGAAATAATTACTAATACTCTGACGCTTCCCCGGCAATGGCGCCAAAACGATGGTGGGCTCCAGTATTGTAGCAATAATGCTACAACTCCTGGAGCTTCCTTCTCTAATTTTATCAACCCGGTAGTTCGTAACAAACTTGGAAGCGACGATGCTGTATGCACAAGTACTAGCTCTTGTCGCAGCTGTCACTTGGTCAGCTGGCACAAGTCCGCTAGGGCTCAAGCCAACTTCTATATGTTCTCAGAAGAATCTTTTTAAGTGATGAACGAAAGCTATCTCAAAGGAAATTAACCTACTTTGCAAGAATGAACTGAAAGCCAACAAAACATGGAAACCCTAGTAAACCCTAATTCTACCAGCTTAATGCAATGGTGGGAATGCAACTTCTAAAATTGATGCCATTACTTCTATTGAGATGAGATGCATGTGTCTAAACTACTTTCATCTGTAGAGAACATGTTTTTGTATTTTTGCTCAAGTTGTTGGAGTTATTATGACTGTGCTTCTTACTGGGTCTTGTCTGTGCAGGGGTAGATCAAGGGGAGGAAGGCTTGGAAAAGGTCAGGAGGACTCTGAGAGGGTCCAAGGGATCCCTAACATCATTCCACATAAGTTCACAAAGTTCAGCTGCCTGGCAACCGTGTTTGCAAGCTTCTACAGGATGTCTGCAGGGGGTTCTACAGGAAGTTCAGGATTTCTACAGGAAGTCCCGTAATTTCTACAGGATGTTCTGCAATAGGATTTTTGGGTGATGGATGAGTGGAAGAGGCTATATGGATGGTCAAGGAGGTAGGAGGGGAGCTTGTGATGGCTTATGGGCAGAGAGATGAGATGGAGAGGGGGTGTGTAAAGCTGGTTGGTCTAGAGGAGGGTAGAGGCAATGGAAGGCCGAAAGGATAAAACAACGTGAATAATAGAAGAGTTGGGAGGCAAATGATCTAACCGGGAGATAAGTAGATGGCCTAGGCATGGCTTAGAAGGGTAAGGGGGTGAGAGAGTGATACTACACAGTGTAAATGAAACAAATCATCCGTGTCTTGCACAAAACCGAGAATTCATCAACCTATTCTAACTGTTTTTATAAAACCATAGAACAGCAACGTGAGTTTGTGAGGAAACTTTTGCATGGCATTGAAACAACGATTCATTTCACAAGATCTGAACGCATGGATGCTGCTACAACTGAGAACATTGCATTGAAGCTTGTATGAACATGTAAGACTGTGTTTTTGGTGGGTGGCACGGGCTGCACTCCCAATCTCTAAACAGAGGTGGAAGTGAGTGTGCAATCAACCTTTTCTTGGAGCTCTGATTAACTCTAATCCCCTTACTCTAATCTAAACTACTGAAAGCACTTTATCCATAAAACTAACCTACTTAATCACATCAAGAAATTCAACTCAGCAAACTGTGTTTCCAAATGCATGTAAAGGAAAAGAAATAAAATGCTGAAAGAAAGAAAGGTAACAATACAAAGGAAGGAAGCCTTAGTCTCTCAGGTTGGGCCCAACCCTGAGAGCTTAAGCTCATTTAAGAACTCAGAGCTGCCTCAAATCTGCTTGCTTATTCATTAAAAGATAATAGTCAAAAGTCTGATAACATGCCAAAAATGGCTTACAAAGAGCAAAACAGAGCTATCAGCTCGTAGTCCAGAATAAACAACAAAGTTTCAAAAGTCCCCATCGAAGGCTACAACCTCAACATTTATACATTATGAGGGCCAAGCTAGCCTCCTAAATTAGTGGGGCTTGGCTGACCAACTAAAAGTAAACTGCTGTTCCCTTAGAATCTGTTGGCTGCCCTCTAGCTCGGTGGTGATTGGAGCTCGGAGTTTGGGTGGAGATCACGAGGAAGGCCATTCAAGGCTGAGGACAACCTTCCTACAAAACCGCAATCCCCTCTTGGCTGTCTCCTAACCTTCATCTGCGTGGTTTTGCTCCATTATATGTCAAAAAACCTGAAATAAACACATATTAGCCACCTAGGAATAGTGACTGCCCTTCATTCGCACAAATAACATAAATATACTAAAAAATGATGCATAAGTCATGAAAAATGAAGGGTTGAGCAAGGGTAGTGAGGCAAAATGAGCCCAAAATGTTACCAAATTTGGGGCTCATCCATAACATATGCTTGTTCTATAATTTGCCCTTCGAGCAAACCCATTGCTATGTTTTAATGAGCCTAGCGATAGTGAAACTCGTTCTTATCTGCTATGGACAAGTTTGTCGCTATTAAGTTTTAACGAGTTTAACGACAAAGATAACTCGGTCCTTTTCAATTTTAGAGAGTCTGAAAAGGGACGTAAAGGAAACTCCAAAAATCCTTTTTTGTCATCTAATCCCTTAAGTCCGAAAAAGTATAAAACAATACAGAAGGGATGAATTTGTGATACTTTTAACGAGCCGAACAAAACAAGCGCTCGATCTTTTTGTGTAATAATCCCTCAGGTCCAAAAATATTAAAATCTAGAGGAGGGATAACACTTCCGGTCCCTTTAACGAGCTGGAGAGGCCAATGGCTCGGCAACCTTTTCATATTTTATGAGTCAGTTGAAAAGAGATTAAAGAAGACTCGTTTTTTTAGGAACAAGTGATAAAAATGGGTAGCAGCTGATTCCAGGTAAGGTTTGGAATTTTCCAATCACGACAGTGTTACAAGGATGGCTAGTGGGATCACTCTTCGCAGTTGTTCCTCAAAATGGGTAAACAATAAAATGGAGGTGAATGATCCACCAATACAGAGTGGAGGTGATGATGAGAACACGACCAAGGCTTTAAAGGCTAAATTACTACATTCACGATGGTTATTTACTGGGAAATAGTTCATTTTTTAATGAGCTTAAATGCGGGGAGAAACATTCGCTCATGACTTATGTTTATTTTTTAACGAGCTTGAACTATGTGCTAAAACTGCTCGATTAATCCAGTCATAAAATAAGAATGTATCATATATGAAAACGACAATTTTTTGAGTTTTTCCCCACATCCTTTCTTTATGCAAGTTAGGAAACGACCAACCGTGCGAGTTTAAAGGGTTAGAGGACCTACAAATTTAAAAAATAAATGGTTGCTCTTCGCTTGCACGCCAAAAGGTTTGCATGCCCCCAGGTATAAAATAAAGCTTCAAGGTCACCTTTCATTCTACCGACAAAACATTTGTTTTATCAGGAAAGGTCTACCTCTTTCAGGTTACCAAAGATTGTTCTATTCACACCACAAACAAAACACTTCTTCGGCGATGTCTACCGAAATAGACAAAAGTGAGACAATCCACTCACATAACTTTGACGAGGGAAGCTTATTCCAGTCTAACCACCTTTTCCAATCACGGATGGGAGTACAGACTAGTCATATATCTCTCGCGGAAACCTACCCTATACCCGAAGTTTTCCTGCCAAAGCAGACCAGGGTGCATGCCCCCTAAGTTTCAGTCATGTCCCCCGAATCACTCCCGCTCATCAGGGGGACGGATTGGAGATTGATGAGACATTCCTTGTGTTGTGGGGAAAAATGCCTATGCAGGACGATCCTATCCACCTAAGGTGTGACAGTGCCTTAGCAACAAACAGAGACAGCTATTCTAGTATTCTTCCTTTATGAATTAAGAATGAAGAGAGAGATAGATGGACTAACTGGTGTCTTCCGTTTGTCCCTCAATCCAGCTTCTCTTCTCTTGGAGAGTTCCTAGCTACTTGCTTTCTCGCTCGCCCAACTTCAAGAGGTTTCTGCAAGATCACAAGAAAAGAACACTACACAAGACATGGATTCATATTCATAACTAGTTCAGGATTAGAAATAAACCAAATACACTAATGCAATCATACATCAAGAATACACCAGCATATAGGAGAAACCAAGATAGCTTTATTGATGAATAACAAGGTTCAGGAAGAGATACAACCCAGAGGGCTCCAATCCAGCATCTCCTTCCCAGCAAATAGAATTCCTATCTTCACCCCCTTCAAAGCATTAAGCACCCAATGATTCCAATCTCAAACCAACAACAATTCTTTGCAATAACAAAATTCCAGCCTTTAGATCTCATGAAGGAGAGATCCATATATAGATGTTTGGAGAGAGGATGAGTCAGCTAGAGATCTGACTAGTGTCCTCTCCCTCTGTCAGTTCTTGAGTCCACTTGGAGGTTCTTGCTTCCACTTGGAGATTTGGAACCTCTTACTCATCACCAGTCGAATTCCCTGAGGCAAGTGTCATCTTGGAAGCTTCCTGGGTTTTGACACCTTGAGAAATGAGCTTGCCACTTGTCCATTCTCGTTCAGCACAGGTAGCCAGTGTTCCAGTTGACATTCAACGCAAGTAGCCAGTGTTGGCTTTGACATTCAGCGCAAACAGCTAGTGTAGCCACTGAAATGATCCTGAATTGACTTGTTTTTGAGCAGTTTCTGGTGGAGAACTCCTGTGAATTGCTGTGGTTTGTTAGCCTTGTTCCTCTAGGGGTAGGAACAACATGTTTAGGGACTTTGGATCCCTTAGATTATGGACATTTCATGCTCAATGCTGTAAGGCACAAAAATGTCTATAACAGTTGCCCCCTAAAGTATGAGGCTGTTTATTGGGTGAAATGCTTTATCAGGGGGATCCGAAGTTCACCCAATGATGGGAGGAGACCTGTAATACAATACAATACAATACATTATTTTTTCTACTGCTTTCATGATCTAGCTGAGGCGGGCATTCCCATGCTCAGCTTTATAAATTCATTTTCTTGTACATAGAATAGACAATCGTCTGATGGTAGATTGATAATTTTGATGAAATTATCATCCTTTGAGTAGGATGATTATCTGCTGCAATGATGTAGATGTCAATGTCTTTATTTTTTCTGAATATATATCACAGCCTGGATGGATGAAACTAGATCCGGGGTCTTCAAACTCGTTCGATCTTCACTATAAGTACAAGTCGATCCATGTGAGAATTGTTCTGAAGTCGAACATGGAAAGACATCGCTTGATTACCGGTCAATGATGTAAACCGTTAACAAGCGCGAGAGGAATCACTGATAATGATAATGATCCTCAAGGTACTGTAGTACAATTCACGTGATGTGAATAAAGGACTTGGCATCGAACATCACACAAAATCTTTCGGTCGAAGGTCATTGATGTATACCTGTCGCCGGAAGTGAGAAACTTTCCATTGAGGCATGCAAGCTTCAAAGTACTGAAGGGGTTGTTCCTAGATCAACTTCTTGGATAATGAGCTGATGTCGAGAAGAAGCAATCCGTCAAAGGAGGGCCTTAATGAATCCCACATCAGTGACACGGAATGGAGCTAATGATTTTAATGGAGGTGAAAACGATCTGTGACATATGATTCAGGGTGGCGGTCATGAAAGGATGAAGGATAATGTATGGTAGTGGATGGGACACGGTTGACTTTTTTGAACGACTTCTCTTGAACATATGGCGACACTGATATGATGGATCGGTAGCATTACCCAAAATATGGATGGTATGGCGAAACCATGGATGTGACCGGTGAATGAAACAAGCCAACCTAATTTTGGTACGGAGGAAAAGTGTCATGTTCAAGAGCGACTTGCTACCATCGAAGTTTTCTTTAGTTTCTCCCAATTTTTCCCCAGTCATTGCTGATCAGTACCTCTTTATTTTTGTCAAGCTTGAGGAGGATAACATATGCTTGTTCTATAACCTGCCCTTCAGGCAAGCCCATCGCTATGTTTTAACGAGCCTAGCGATAGTGAAACTCGTTCTCGTCTAAAGACAAGTTTGTCGCTATTTAATGATTTTAACGAGTCTAACGACAAGGATAACTCGGTCCTTTTCATTTCTAGAGAGTCTAAAAAGGTACATAAAGTTAACTCCAAAAGTCCTTTTTCATCATCTAATCCCTTAAGTCCGAAAAAGTATAAAACAATACAGAAGGGATGAGTTTTCGATAGTTTTAACGAGCCGAACAAAACAAGCGCTCGATCTTTTTGTGCAATAATCCCTCAGGTCCAAAAATATTAAAATCTAGAGGAGGGATAGCTCTTCTGGTCGCTTTAACGAGCTGGAAGGCCAAAACTCGGCAATCTTTTCATATTTTACGAGTCAGTTGAAAAGAGCTTAAAGAAGACTCGTCTTTTGAGGAACGAGTGATAAACAGGGTTAGCAGCTGATTCCAGGTACAGGTTGGAATTTTCCAATCACGACAGTGTCACAAGGATGGCTAGGTGAAATCACTCTTCGCAGCTGTTCCTCAAAATGGGTAAACAATCATATGGAGGTAAACGATCGGCCAAATGAAAAGTGGAGGTGACGGTGCAAACACGACCAAGGCTTTAATGGCTGATGATATTACATTCACAGTGGTTATTTACCGTGATAGTTCATTTTTTAATGAGCTTAAACACGGGTGGAAACATTTGCTCGGTCTTATGTTTATTTTTTAACGAGCATGAACTATGTGCTAAAACTGCTCGGATCTTGCGTTTATTTTTTAAAGAGCATGAACTTTGTGCTAAAACTGCTCGATTACCCAGTCATAAGATAAGAGTGTCTCATTGAGATTCTATTTTTATGGAGCTTCATCTCACAAAGCTTTGCTCCGCATCCTTTCTTTATGCAAGTTAGGAAACGGCTAACCCAAAAAACAGATAAATAACCACTCTTTGCTTTCACTCCAAAAGGTTTGCATGCCCCCAGGTATAAAGTACGATTTCAAGGTTACCTCTACTTCTCTTCCTTCAAAACAATTGTTTTAAAGAGAGAGACTTCACCTCTTTCAGGTTACCCAAAGATTGTCTCGTTAATCTTTCAAACAAAACACTTCCTCAGCAATGTCTACTGAAATAGACAAAGGTGAGCGACGTAGCCCGCCAACTCACATAAATTTGACAAAAGAATCTTATTCTAGAATAACCCTCTTCCTAGACGGACGGGGTACAGACTAGTCATATTCTCCCGCGGAAACCTACTCTATACCCGAAGTTTCCCTGTCGAAGCAGGCCAGGACGCATGCCCCCTGGGTTCCAGTCATATCCTCCCGGATTACTCGTGCTCATCAGGAGGACGGACCGTGGGTTGAAACACTTCTTGCGTGAATAGACCATTTAAGGATGGTATATGACTATTTGCGATGCGTGATCCGGGAAATGAAAGTTGGTCCACGAGCTTGACCACTCTTCCTTCATGCGGAAAACACATTACTCTAAAGAGTGAGGAGACTATAGCTCCCATGCAATATATATAGTCTCGTCCAAGGAGTAGGTTATAATCCAAGGGTCCTTGAACGACCATCATGTTCATTTGAACGGTCTTCCCTTTCAATGTTATGGACACATTGGGGAGGATCCCTAAAGGTCGACTGGTTCCTTTATCAAAGCCTGATAGATTTCTCATTTCAGGCAAAAGCGCTGGCGAGCCAAGCGCTTTCCAAGCAATAGAGGAAAGGATACTCACAGATGCCCCCTCATCAATGATAGTGCCAGCCATTACCATTCTGTATATTTGAACGATAATTCTGAATGGTATGCTTGCTGGCAATCGGGGTCTGCCTAGTTGGTTCCAATCAAAGGACACAACCAGGTTGCTTGGTGGTGGGACCGAATAAACGGCCGGATATCGCTCTGACGAACTTCCTTCCTGCGAGAAAGGAATGGGGGCATTGCCCCCTTGTTCATCAGAGTCAGTGTTGATGAAGAGAATTTGGACGGTGTCGTCTTTATTCTCCTCTGTGATGGTATCATTCGAAGATAGAGCCTCTCAAGGCAAAACCGGGTCAACTGCCATATCAACCTTTTGACTTTCATCAGGCATGGATCCATACGGTTCATCTTCAATGATAGGTGCTTCGGCTGACCACCTGGGCGGGCCAGCCGGGTTCTCAACTAGTGAAGGACTTGGCAGGAGTTTTTGATATCCAGGAGGAAGTTGCGCTCGTAAAATCGGGCGATCTTCCAGAACTCTTTTAGCCTCGTCTAAGAAGGGACAACAGTGGATGGCGTGATCGCCTTCACACAGTTTACAGGGAAATTTAGCTTTCCCTCTCTGTCCTGGGACTTCACTTTCACTAGTTGACGGTGAGCTGTCAACATGGCTATCAGAGGTCGACGCTACCGAATTGTGCAAACGGGGAGACCAGTCCCTTAGTATCTGAGGGATGCAGGGACAATCTCTGTGGAAGTGGTCTCCCTTGCATATGACACATGGCGATTTAGGCCTGGTCAGTGCTGTGTGTGGATTTTTGTCAGACGACACTTGTTTGCCCCCAGTCGCCTTTGGCTCCTTCTTCTTCTTCTCTTTCTTCTTCTTTTCCTTCTTCTCCTTAGGAACTTGGTTTTTTGTTTTACCAGTTCCGTCAAGCGAAGAGGAAGGAGGAGAGGAAGAGTTAGATGAAGTAGAAGGCTGGTTGGCAACTCTGGTCTGGTCTAACTGTTGACTCGACTGTTCAGGAATGGTGGTGTTCTGAACGACATTGGTTGAAAAGAGCCAGATTGGCAGGCCAATTGTCAGTCCTGGAAGTGACAATGTGGCCATGTGGGGCACACCAACATCTCCCCAAGAGGAGAAGGGACTAGGATTTCCACCAAGGGGAATTCCTTGGTTGGTGTGCTCCATTTTTCAACCTAAAGATCAACGCAGGAATAGGGGTGATTGTTCCGTTTAAAATAAATTTTAACGACGCTTTAGACACAACTTGCTTTTTCAGTTTTAAAGAGTCGAGAAAAAGCTAAAGATGACTCTAGTCTCCTTCGATGTTTTAACGAGCCCGAAGTGACAAATGCTCGGATGGACTTTTTCTGTTATAGAGTCCGAAAAAGGCCAAAAGGAACTACTCTGGAGTTCTAGGCAGAGGGTGTGCCAAACTTTTCGCAAAACCGCAGAATACTTTTTAGGGTACGGGCGGTCGATCTTCCTGAATGTTGTGTTCAGTGCATTACGATCAGTAGGGCGGCCGACACGGTTTCCTAAGGATAAAGGTTTTATGCCTATAGGGGTCTCCCAATATATATGCGGCGGTACGTGGGAGCACAATCTGTACTGGCGCTATCGTCCCTCAGGAGGAATCACCCACCATCCACGAGATCGACAGTCACCAGGCTTAACGACGCCGGAACACGTCTCTAGCCTAGACCTCTATGTTGTGCGTTATGTTTCAAAGCGTTGTTAAGTTCATTCAATTTATTTTAGGTTGATATTTTTAAAGTTTGCCTTTCAAGGTTCACCACGAGATGTATGATACAAATTCCTAAATGCAGTCTAAAGATGATAAGCAAGCTTTATATCTTTTCAACTTTGAAAATCCTAGCTACTAAAGGAAAAGAAAGACACCATCTTTTCTCAAAGAGCAATCAGCACACTCTAATGCACTTTTCCTAAATCCAACATGCAAACTTATCAAATGCAAATGCACAATGCAGGTGTTTGTTTTCCACTTTCTTAGTATTGATGCCTACAAAGAAAGCTTTTTGTACAACTTTGAATTTGCTTTTAAATGACAAATACAAACAAGTTTGCTTTTTCAAAATCAGAGAGGGTAGAAGATATTACAACACTTAACGATTTTCAAAATGAAGACTTGTTTTGACACTTAAAAGACACAAATTCAAACCAATAAGCAAAAGGAAATGTATAATCAATTTGCAAATAGCCAATGAACTCTCTTCTAAGATCACAATCAACAGATTTGAATGAAGGGCTACAGGATGACTATTTCACTCATGCAAAGGAAAACTGTAAATGACGCCACAAACACATAAAAACACTCACATTCTTTTTGTACAAAAGGAGGCGGAATGTAAGCAGAGAAAAGGAGTTATCAGAGTGGTACCTATGCTGGTTACAGGCTGCAAAAATAAGAGATCAAAACAAGGCAAAACAGAGCAGAGAACCCCAGCTGCACAAGAGCAAACTGGTTCAGCGCAACCTCAACACAGGGGTTTTGACATTCAGCGCAGGTAGCCTTCACGGGACCTGCGTTGAAATGCAGAATCCCTTCACTGGGTCTACGGTGAAGGAGAAACTCTCGTTTCTCACAGGTTCTGGGTCACAGATTGCTATTTAATTCACTGTTTTAGGCCAAATAAAAGCAACAAGCAAGGTACAATCAAAGGGATGCTTTGAGGGGTACTAAGATCTATCACAAAGGATCATCAAATCATTCATGAGTCCATTGTTCAGATCATAGACAAGTCTAGTGGTTGGATCAAGGCAGCAACTGTCTACTTTGCATCCGGGAAAAGCAGATACAGTTCGATTGTTGCTGTCAACTCTATGAAGTAAACAATGATAGAAACACAAATAAAATGACTAAACAGATCTCCCTAGCGGAGTCGCCAATTTGTTGTGGGGAAAAATGCCTATGCAGGATGATCCTATCCACCTAAGGTGTGACAATGCCTTAACAACAAACAGAGACAACTATTCTAGTATTCTTCCTTTATGAATTAAGAATGAAGAGAGAGATAGATGGACTAACCGGTGTCTTCCGTTTGTCCCTCGATCCAGCTTCTCTTCTCTTGGAGAGTTCCCAGCTACTTGCTTTCTCGCTCGCCCAGCTTCAAGAGGTTTCTGCAAGATCACAAGAAAAGAACACTACACAAGACATGGATTCATATTCATAACTAGTTCAGGATTAGAAATAAACCAAATACACTAATGCAATCATACATCAAGAATACACCAGCATATAGGAGAAACCAAGATAGCTTTATTTATGAATAACAAGGTTCAGGAAGAGATACAACCCAGAGGGCTCGAATCCAACATCTCCTTCCCAGCAAATACCATTCCTATCTTCACCCCCTTCAAAGCATTAAGCACCCAATGATTCCAATCTCAAACCAACAGCAATTCTTTGCAATAACAAAATTCCAGCCTCTAGATCTCACGAAGGAGAGATCCATATATAGGTGTTTGGAGAGAGGATGAGTCAGCTAGAGATCTGACTAGTGTCCTCTCCCTTTTTCAGTTCTTGAGTCCACTTGGAGGTTCTTGCTTCCACTTGGAGATTTGGAACCTCTTACTCATCACCAGTCGAATTCCCTGAGGCAAGTGTCATCTTGGAAGCTTCCTGGGTTTTGACACCTTGAGAAATGAGCCTGCCACTTGTCCATTCTCGTTCAGCGTAGGTAGCCAGTGTTCCAATTGACATTCAACGCAGGTAGCCAGTGTTGGCTTTGACATTCAGCGCAAACAACTAGTGTAGCCACTGAAATGATCCTGAATTGACTTGTTTTTGAGCAGTTTCTGGTGGAGAACTCCTGTGAATTGCTGTGGTTTGTTAGCCTTGTTCCTCTAGGGGTAGGAACAACATGTTTAGGGTCTTTGGATCCCTTAGATTATGGACATTTCATGCTCAATGCTGTAAGGCACAAAAATTTCTATAACACCTTGTGTGAAAAGACCATTCAAGGATGGCATATGACTATTTGCTCTGTGTGATCCGGGAAATGAAAGCTAGTCTACGAGTTTGACCACTCTTCCTTCATGCGGAAAACACATTACTCTAAAGAGTGATGAGGCAATGGCTCCCATGCAATAAATATAGTCTCGTCCAAGGAGTAGATTATAATCCAAGGGTCCTTGAACTACCATTACGTTCATGTGAATGGTTTTCCCTCTCAATGTTATGGGCACATTGGGAAGGATCCCTAACGGTCGACTCGTTCCTTTGTCAAAGCCTATTAGATTTCTCATCTCAGGCAAAAGCGATGGCGAACCAAGCACTTTCCAAGCAGTCGAGGAAAGGATACTCGCAGAAGCCCCTTCATCTATTGTGGTATCGGCCATAACCATTCTATATATTTGAGCAATGATTCGGAATGGTAGACTAGCCGGTAAACGGGGTCTGCCTAGTTGATTCCAGTCAAAGGAGACAACTAGGTTGCTTGGAGGTGGGACCGAATAGATGGCCGGGTATGACTCTGACGAAGTTCCTTCCTACAGTAAAGGAATGGATAAATTTCCCCCATGTTCATCGGAGTCTGTGCTTACGAAAAGAATTTTGATGGTGTCATCCTTGTTCTGTTCGGTGACTGTATCATCTGAAGATGGAACCTCTCAAGGCAAGACCGGGTCAACTGCCGCCTTGACCTTTTGACTTTCATCTGGTATGGGTTTAGATGGTTCGTCTTCAATGATAGATGCTTCGGCCGACCACCTGGGTGGGTCAGCCGGATTTTCAACTAGTGACGAACTCAGCAAGAGTTTTTTATATCTAGGAGGAAGTTGTAACGGTGAAACCGGACGATCGTCCAAAACTCTTTTAGCCTCGTCTAAGAAGGGACAACGGTGGACAGCATGATCGCCTTCGCACAGTTTACAAGGAAATCTATATTTTCCTTTTTGTCTTGGTGCTTCACTTTCACTAGTCGACGGTGTGTTTTCAACATGATCATCAGAGGTTGACGAAACCAGGTTGTGCAAATGAGGAGACCAGTCCCTTAAGATCCGAGGGATGCAGGAAAAATCTCTATGATAGTGGTCTCCTTTGCAAATGACACATGGCAATTTAGGCCTGGTTGGTGCAGTGTGTGGATTTTCTCTAGACGATGCTTGGTTGCCCCCTTTCGCTTTTGGCTCCTTCTTCTTCTTCTCTTTCTTCTTCTTTTCTTTCTTCTTCTTAGGTACTTGATTTTTGGCTTTACCAGCCCCATCAAGCGAAGAGGAAGGAGGAGAGGAAGAATTAGAGGAAGTAGAAGGTTGGTGGGTAACTCTGGAATCGTCTAGTTGCTGACTCAATTATTCAGGAATTGTGGTGTTCTGAACGACAGAGGTTGAGAAGAGCCATATGGGCAAGCCGATTGTCAGTCCTGGAAGTGACAATGTGGCCATATGGGGTGCACCAACATCTTCCCAAGAGGAGAAGGGACTAGGATTTCCTCCAAGGGGAATTCCTTGGTTGGTGGATTCCATTTTCTCAACCTAAGATCAACGTGGGAAAGGGTGATGATTATTTCGTTTAAAATAAATTATAGATTCTTTGACACAACTTGTTTTTTCAATTTTAAAGAGTCGAGAAAAAACAAAAGATGACTCTCGTCGCCTTCGATTTTTAATGAGCCTGAAGTGACCAGTGCTCAGATGGACCTTTTCCGTTAAGGAGTCTGAAAAGGAACGAAAGGGACTGCTCTGGAAATCTAGGTATAGTGATTACCAAACCAATCGTAAAACTGCAGAATAATTTTTACGGTACGGCAGTCAATCTTCCCGAATGCTGTGTTCAGTGCATTGCGATCGATAGGGCAGCAGACACGGCTTCCTATGGATAAAGGATTAAGCCTATTGTGGTCTCCCAAAATATACTCGATGGTGCTGGGAGCACAAGTCCGTACTGGCACTTATCGTCTCAAAGTGGAGGAATCACCCAACCATCAATGAGAACAACAGTTACCAGGCTTTACGACACCGGCATACGTCTCTAGCCTATACTTCTAGATGTTGTGCGTTAGGTTCCAAAGCGTTGTTAGATTCATTAAATTTATTTTATAGTTGATCTTGCTTATGAAATTTTCCTTTCAGGTTCACCGTGAGATGTAGATGTACAATTCCTAAAATACAATCTAAGATGATAAACAATCTTTTATCTTCTTTGTCCAATGAAAATCTTATCTACTAAGGAAAGAGAGACAATATTCTTTCACAAAGAGAAAAGAGCACACAATAAATGCACTGTTCTAAATCAAACCAATCAAACAGTCTAAATGAAAATGCACATGCATGTATTTATTTTCGGCTTTATTAGTATGTGAATGATAAAAAGAAAGCCAATGCGCAAATCTGAATTACTTTTCAAGCGACAATTACTAACAAGTTTCTTTTCAAAATAAAAAATGAAGACAATCACAACACTTTACGATTCAGAAATGAATACTTGCTTTCGACACTAGAAAAACTACAAATTCAGACCAAATACAATAGTAACAGGATAATCGACTATCAAGAGCAACCAAACTCTCTCCTATGACTAAAAACAACACTTGCGACACTTTCAAATCAAGAAACGACAGTACAATTACGTTACTTTTTGCAAAGGAGATCTGAAAATGACTCAACAAATACACAAAAACATTTACAGTTCTTTTGCACAATGCAGGCGGAATATCAGCAAGGAAAGGGGTTTCAAACAGAGATATACTGATTACAAACAGAAAAACTCATGAATAGAACTGAAAATAATGAACACAGAAACCAAAACTGAGGAATAATGCCTAGTCTGATCAACGCACCTGTAACACAGTGAACTTGAAATGCAGCGCACCTACTACACTCGGGAAGTGCGCTGAATTTCAGATTCACGGAACAGAGCCTGCGCTGGGCCAGAGACGAGACTTTGCTTGGGTTCTGGGTCACAGTTTGCAGTTCAGTTCAGGGGTTTTGTCCGAGCAAATGGTAATCAATAAACCAACAATCAGGGGTAGATCTAAGGAGGTTACTATAGCTACCACAGGGGCAATTAGAGAGTTTGTAAATAAGTTGTTTAATTCATCAACAAATCCCAGAGATTGACTGAAGCGACATATCTACTTTGCATTTGCATACCAAATGCAGTTCGAAAGCTACCTGGCTCGACTTTAGGCTTCGTCTGTAAGTTTATAAAATAAACAACAAGGAAGATAAACAAACAACCTAGTCACTCCCCAGTGGAGTCACCATTTTGTTACAGGGAAAAGTGTCTACACAGAACTGCTTATCCCACTAAGGTGTGGTAGCTACCTTAGAAACAAACAAAGTAAAGCTACTTTCATTTTTCCTTTATGAAATATAGATGAGAGAAGAACAAAGGAGACCAACCTCTGTCTTGCGCTTACCTCCTAGTTCGATTCCTCTCTCTTCTGATAGTCCTTTGCTACTTGCTTCCTTGTACGCCCAGCTTCACAGAGTACCTATAGGATCAAAGTAGCATAACACTATACAAGAACATGGATCTATAATCATAAACAATCTAGGATCAGATGTAAATTGACCATACAAATGCATAAAACATAAATGACACAAGAGTATGGAGGAAAACTTGAATAGATTTGATTGATAATCAAGAAAGAGCCATGGGAGTTACAACCAGTTGTTCTGACCTAGCATCATCCTCTCAGCAAGTAAGCCCTTCTTCACCTCATACAAAGCTTAGATCGCCCAACACTATGATGTTGTCTCAAGAAACCAACAACAATTCCTTACAAGATGCAAAATTCCAGCCTCTGGATCTCTGGGATGAGGGATCCATATATAGATATCTATAAGGGAGATGAGTCAGCTTGTGATTTGATTAGTGTCTTCCCTCTGATAGTTCTTGCTTCCACTTGGAGATTGATGATCTCTTACTCATCCTTGGTCGAATTTAGAGAGGCAAGTGTCACAGGAGAAGTTTATGGAAGATTCCATGCCTCTCCACCTCGCAGATTGACATTGCCATTTGTCACTTCTCGCCCATCGTACCCCATAGAAGGGCGTTTTGAAATGCAACGCACCCACAGAGTGTACTTAGGTGAGATGCAATGCACTTTGCATATGGAGCAGCTGAAATGATCCTGTTTTGACTAGTTCTGAGCAGTTTTTCATGGAGAACTTCTGGGAGAAGGTGTAATCAGTTGACCATGTTCCTTTAGGGGTTAGAACAACACTTTTAGGGACTTAGGAGCCCTTGGTTTATGGACATTTTATGCTTGGGGTTGCAGTGCCCAAAAATGTCTATAACAGTACTATCAATCCAAAACACCATTCGCTGAGTCGTCTACTGCAGGTAAGAGCTCTTTCTCTTCCCTTCTTTTTAGTTGCCATATCATGCATTTTTTTCCATAGATTAGGTTTCTAGGAGTACTGGTAAAAAATTTATGTCGAGGGAAATCAACGAGGGTTTTACCCATCGGACCCGTGCTAATCACCGCATGGTCAACTATGCCAACACGTTAAATTCACACACACTCGCGTTGGTGCAAAGGTAAAAATTTCTTGGTGAAACCATCTATGATTAATGGTTTTTCTTGAATTTTGTCTCCATGGAAGCTCATGAAATGTTGTTTTATTGATTTTCCATAGGAAAATCAATCCAAAATGGTGAGTCAATGGAAAGAACAAGAGCATGAAGCCGAAGACCATCAAGCAAATCAAGATCAGAATTTCATTGCTACTTTTTGAGACCTTGGGCTACTAAAATTCTTCAGGATTCGTGGGATTAGGACCCAGTTTGAGTTGTTACAACATCTAATCAGCTGGTGGGATGTAAACCGCCAAATGTTCATTATCGGAGATCAAGAGCTTGAGATAGATATCTCAGACATATACTTCATCACTAGGTTATCCAGGAGGGGAGAACAGATTCAACTATCTGATTCTCGTGTTATTGGGGAGAGCACAAACACATTAAGTGTCAGGCACTACCCAGGTTCCCGAAAGACCAAAAGTTGGAAGATTGATATAAAAAAGATCACAAATCTCCCTTTGAGAACTATCTTGCATACTATGGCTCGAATTGACGGAGCCCAAGCATTACATGAGGCAACAAAATCTAATTTTCAGTATGCTATTGACTATTTGAATCCCATGGTTTTTAACTGGTGCGAGGGTTTGTTGGTCAATATGAAAGACCAACTGACCAAGGGCAGAACAAGAAAACTGAAATAGTTTGGGTATGGTTCCTTTTTGGTGACGTTCTTTTTGGAACGTGTGTCATTGTTTCGTTATCAGTGGATAGAGGCAGATACCCCAATGCCCAAAGATCCAAAATTACTTAGATGGGGTGAGTTGATGCCTTGATAGGGAAGTGACCAGCAAATGTTGTTCCCTTCGACATTCTTTAGATGGCTATGCCAGTAGCTAATCATGGTTCATGATTAGGCATTTGGAGACACAGATTTCCGAGGAGATCCAGATCTTTCACTTCCACCAAGCACACAATGGACCGATGCAGGTAAAAATTATTTTTAAAATTTATGAAGTTTTTTGTTTTTTTATATGTGTACTAAGATTCAACTTATGATGATTTGCAGATGTGGGACTAGAGAGACCTCCAGGAGTTTCTCCGATAGCTAGACAAGTGGCACACCATATTGAGGAGGACTTCTCTTGAACATATCAGCGACACGACTATGAAGTTTGGCAGCATTTGACTCAACATAGGATCAGAGGTCTTGATGATGAAGTGGTATAATCATATGAGGGGAAAAATGGATTTCTCAAACCCAGGAAGGCAAGTGACTAAGTAAGGATGTCCCAAACCTGACATGAGAAACGAATGAGTTTCATGTTCAAGAGCAACATGCTGCGTTTACAAAATACAAAAGATGATTGCTTTCACTCTTTCCCCCACCATTTGTAGTCAATATCCCATTACTTTTTATTGCGAGCTTGAAGAGGATAGCAAATGACTACCATATAAGTTTATCCTTTGGATGAATCCATCCTAGTAAGTTTTACGAGCCCTAGGAAGGAGAAACACAATATTTTCATGGTGAATATTTTTGCGTCGTTTAAGTTTTATGAGTCCAATGGAGGGGAAACTCGACGTCTTTTTCATGTTTAGAGAGTTTGAAAATGAAGCAGAAAAGAAAACTCCAAAGGTCCGTTTTCATAAATCATCTCTTGAACCCGAAAAGGTAGAAACCGATATCCAAGAGAACCTCATATCCATGTTGGACTCAGGTGTTCCTTTTTTGTACAACAGTCTATCTCAATCCGAAAAGGTTTAAACTTATACTAAGTATACATCATTTCATTTACTTTAATGAGTTTGAAACGACAAGTACTCAACAATCTTTTGCTCTTTTGAGAGTTAGAAAAGAGCTTAAAGATGAATCTAGAGTGTCAACTTTTCATTTATTTTTTACGAGTCCAAAAAAGTGATAAAATAAAACTCGTTGAATCGGTGAAAATAAATTACCTCATTGAATTAGTCAAAATAAATTATCGTCGCCAAGTATAATGACTTGTCACTGCACAAGTAAATGAACATTACCAATTTTTGAGGAAAAATATTTAAAAATAAGTGAAAATTCCATAATTTTGGTAAACATATCATTTGAGACATAAAAACTTGGAAAAAAAAAATATTTTTACCATTTTAGCAAATCATAACTTGGAGAGAAAATTTACCCTATTTTACCTCAAAATTTAGGCGAGGAGTATGATCAACTTGAGAGACCATTCTTCGAGCCGTTTGCTACAGGTAAGAGCTATGTCTCTTCCCTTCATTTTGGTTGCCAACTCATGCATTTTTGTCCATATATGAGTTTTCTAGGAGGATTGGTAAAAAATTTAGGTCGAGGGCGATCATCACGGATTTTACCCATCGGACCCGTGCTAATCACCTTGTGGTGAACTGTGCCATTGCGCCGGCAGCGCGTGAAAATTCACACATAGTCGTGCTGGTGCAAAGGTAAAAATTTCTTGGTGAAATCCTCTATTCTTAATGGTTTTTCTTGAATTTTTTCTTCATGGAAGCTCATGAAATGTTGTTTTATTGATTTTCCATAGGATAATTAGTCCAAAATGGTGATTGAATGGAAGGAACGAGAGCATGGAGATGAAGACCATCAAGTAAATCAAGATATGAATTGCATTGCTACTCTTCGAGATTGTGGGCTACTGAAATTCTTTAGGATTCTTGGGATTAGGACCCATCCTGAGTTGTTACAACATCTAGTCAGCTGGTGGGATATAAACCGTTAAATGTTCATTATCAGAGATTAGGAACTAGAGATAGATATCTCAGACATATACTTAATCTCTAGGTTATCCAGGAGGGGAGAAAGGATTCAACTATCTGGTTCTTGTGTTGTTGGGGAGAGCACAAACACATTGATTGCCACACATTTCCCAGGTTCCCGAAAGACCAAAAGTGGGAAAAAGTATCACAAATCTCCCTTTGAGAACTATATTGCATACTATGACTTGTATTTCCAGAGCCCATGCATTGAATGAGGCAAAAATATATAATTTCTTGTATTCTATTGACTGTTTGAACCCCACAGTTTTTAACTGTTGTGAGGGTTTATTGGTAAATATGAAAGACCAACTAACCAAGTGCAGAACAGGAAAACTGAAATAGTTTGGATATGGTTCCATTTTGTTGACATTCTTTTCAAAATTCATGTCGTTATTTCATTATCAATGGATAGTGGTGGATACCCCAACACCCAGAGATCCACGATTACTTAGATGGGGTGAGTTGATGGCTCGATGGGAAGGTAGCCAATAGATGTCATTCCCACTAGAATTGTTCAGATGGTTGCACCAACAGCTATTCATGGATGATGATTGGGCATATGGAGGCACGTATTTCTGAGGAGATCTGGATCTTCCACTTCCACTAGGTGCACAATGGACCAATGCAGGTAAAAACTATTTTTAAAGTTTTTGAAGTTTTTTTTGTTTGTTTTATATGTGTACTAAGATTTAACTTATGATGATTTGCAGATGTGGGACCAGAGATACCTCCAGGAGTTTCCCCAATAGCCAGATGAGTGGCATGCCATATGGAGGAGGACTTCTCTTAAACATATCAACTACACAGATATGAAGTTTGGCAGCATTTGACTCAACATAGGATCAGAGGTCTTGATGATGAAGTGGTATAATCAGATGAGGGGTAAAATGGATTTCCCAAATCTACGAAGGCAAGTGACTAGGTGAGGATATTCCAAACCTGACACGAGAAATGGATGAGTGTCATGTTCAAGAGCGACATGCTGCCTTTACAAAAGACAAGAGATGATTTCTTTCACTCTTTCCCCCACCATTTGTAGTCAATACTCCATTATTTTTTATCACAAGCTTGAAGGGGATAGCATATGCTTGCCATATAAGTTCATCCTTCAGATGAATCCATCATAGTAAGTTTTACAGTACCTAGGAAGGAGAAACTCAATATTGTCATGGTGAAAAGTTTTGCATCATTTAAGTTTTACGAGTCCAACGAAGGGGAAACTCGGCATCTTTTTCATGTTTAGAGAGTTTGAAAATGAAGTGGAAAAGAAAACTCCAAAGGTCCCTTTTCGTAAATCCTCTCTTGAACCTAAAAAGGTAGAAACCAATATCCAAGAGAACCTTGTAGCCATGTTGGACTCAGGCATTCCTTTTTTGTACAATAGTCTATCTCAATCCAGAAAAGGGTAAACTTATACTAAGTATACATCATTTCATTTACTTTAATGAGTTTGAAACGACAAGTACTCAACAATGTTTTGCTTTTTTGAGAGTTAGAAAAGAGCTTAAAGATGAATCCAGAGTGACAACTTTTCGTTTATTTTTTATGAGTCCAAAAAAGTGATAAAATGAAACTCATTGAATCAGTCAAAATAAATTACCTCATTGAATTAGTCAAAATAAACTACCGTCGCCAAGTATAATGACCTGTCGCTGCACAAGTGAATGTACATTACCAATTTTCGAGGAAAAATATTTAAAAATAAGTGAAAATGCCCTAATTTTGGTAAAAATATCATTTGAGACTTATAAAAACTTGGAAAAACAAAATATTTTTACCATTTTAGCAAATTGTAACTTGGAGAGAAAATTTACCTTATTTTACCTCAAACTTTAGGCGAGGAGTACGATCAACTTGAGACACCATTCATCGAGTTGCTTGCTACAGGTAAGAGCTATGTCCCTTCCCTTCATTTTGGTTGCCAAATCATGGATGTTTGTCCATAGATTAGGTTGCTAGGAGGACTGGTAAAAAAATTAGGTCGACGGTGATCAGCACGGGTTTTACCCATCATCCCTGCACTAATCACCTTGTGGTCAACTATGCCATTGCGCTCGAAGTGCATGAAAATTCACACACATTTGTGCTGGCGCAAAGATAAAAATTTCTTGGTGAAATCCTCTATTCTTAATGGTTTTTCTTGAATTTTGTCTCCATGGAAGCTCATGAAATGGTGTTTTATTTCTTTTCCACAACATAATTAGTCAAAATGGTGATTGAATGGAAGGAATGAGAGCATGAAGCTGAAGTCCATCAAGCAACTCAAGATCTAAATTGCATTGTTATTCTTCAAGACTGTGGGCTACTGAAATTCTTCAGGATTCCTCGGATTATGACCCAGCTTCATTATCGGAGATCAGAAGCTAGAGATAGATATCTCGAAGATATACTTAATCATTGGGTTATCCAGGAGGGGAGAACAGATTCAGCTATTTGGTTCTCATGTTGTTGGGGAGAGCAGAGACACATTGATTGCCTGGCACTGCCTAGGATCTCGAAAGACCAAAAGTGGGAAAAAGGGATCACAAATATCCCTTTGAGAACTATCTTGCATACTATGACTTGAATTTCTAGAGCCCATGCGTTGTATGGGGCAAAAATATTTAATTTCCAGTATTTTATTGACTGTTTGAACCCCATGATTTTTAACTGGTGTGAGGGTTTGTTGGTAAATATGAAAGACCAACTGACCAAGTGCAGAACGGGAAACTGAAACAATTTGGGTATGGTTCCATTTTGGTGACATTATTTTTGGAACACATGTCATTATTTCATTATCAATGGATGGTGTTGGATACCCCAACACCCAAAGATCCATGATAAATTAGATGGGGTGAGCTGATGGCTCGATGGAGAGGCAGCCAATATATGTCATTCCCTCCAACGTTCTTTAGATGGCTATGCTAGCAGCTAATCATGGTTGACGATTGGGCATATGTGGGAACAAATTTCTGAGGAGATATGGATGTTCCACTTCCACCAAGCGCACAATGGACCGATGGAGGTAAAAATATTTTTAAATTTTTTGAAGTTTTAAATTTTTTTTATATGTGTATTGATATTTAACTTCTGATGATTTGCAGATGTGGGACAAGAGACACCTCCAACGGTTTCTCTGATAGCGAGACGAGTGGCACACCAGATTGAGGAGGCTCCTTATGAGGAGGGAGTAGATCTAGTTGTCAAGGTAGAGAATAACATCAAAGCCTTAACTAGAGGTATTCTAGAGTATGTGTTGATAGATGAGGTGCCATTGTGGTACCAGAGACACACTGTAGGGATTTCCGCTAGAGTGCTTCGGCTGTTGAGCCGTGTTGCATTAGGGGAATTTTGAGGTCTCAAATGGGCCTCCTAAGAAAAATGTACAACCAAAATAAATTTTTTAAGACCCATTAGTATTGAAGATGAAGATGTCAACCATGGGGGATGATTCACCATTTTTGGAGTAAAAAAGTAAAAAGATAAAAAAATAAAAAAATAAAAAAACTACTTTTTCAACTTGCATTTTTAACTTATCTCCCTAAGGGTTTACTCAAATTTTGAGTGGGAATACTCATTGGATGAAAAATTTAATTACTTATCCAAGGAATACTCATGTTGAATACTTTCGATGGACCCTACTACACGAAAAATGAGAAATACATGAAAACACGTGATTGCAATCACATTTATCATCTATTTCACATTTTTCATGTAGCACGTTCCGTCAAAAGTATGAGACATGGGTACGCCTTGGATAAGGAATCAAATTATACATTCAACGAGGGTTTCTGCTTGAAATTTGATAAAACCCATAGGGAGATAAGTTGAAAATACGAGTTGAAAAAATAGTTTTTTCTTTTTTCCCTCTAAAATTTGATGATGTAATCTAATCGTATTTTATTATTTCCACTATTATTTTTTAATTTCCTTAGGTGGCCCATTTTAGACCTCAAAATTCCCCTAATTTTAGGGCTATTTCATGCTACCATGAGCACCATGTGGGAGGACAACCAACTCTAGTTGACTTTCTGCACTGATGTAGGCTTATCAAAACATGTGTCTTAGAACATAGATTTTGTCATTTTGATGTAGCAAACTCTTTTGCAAACTCTCTCTCTCTCTCTCTCTCTCTCTCTCTCTCTCTCTCTCTCTCTCTATATATATATATATATATATATATATATATATATATATATATATATATACATGTTTTTATGTTCACCGTGTCTATAATGTGATGCTTTATGGTTTACATATTTCACAAATGTCTATCTAACACATAGTTAGCCAATACATTTGTTAACGTGTTCACATGTCTCAGAATGTGATGATAAGTAATAAAATCAAAGTTTCATTCCAAGAGACGAAATTTCAAATACATTCTCAAAATTTGAGGGTTTCTAACTAAATATTGTCTATTAAGTTGTAGTACAATGAGTTGTGAATCAAGATTCACAATTAACTCTATAATGCCAATAGTAATAGCTTCTAACAAATCTTTGATGACCTTACTATATTCGGTAATGTTGTTAGTTGTATGACCTAAACATATACCTTGTAAATGCACTAACTCACCATTAGGGTCATATATTTCCCATGCAGCGGAAGATATATTCTATGTACTATGACAAGCACCATCAGCAAAATTGACATAATGGTTCGATGACATCTGCAAACCAAGTAGAGCACGAGGTAAGCAGAGGAAAACTCATTTTCAAAAGAAAACTAACATACCAAAACCACATTGCACACTAATGAAGCACACTAATGTACAAAATTATTTACATGAAAAATCACTCATAATACTTCTTAAGGTAAAGCTCGTTTCGAGGCTCAGCCAAATAATTTCCTTCATAATCAACTAATTCATAGGCACCTTTTTGTAAAACTCATTTAACAATGTAAGTCCCATGCCACATTGGTTCGAATTTCCCAACTCCCAATTTGTCATTAGCCTGATAATATAACAAGACCAAATCACCTTAAGCAAAAACGCGGGGAGAAACAGTTCTATCGTATTGAGCCTTAACTCATTTCTTCTGGGCTTCAATTACTAATGCAACTATATAGTGAATTTCATCGAGCCTTTCAAGGTAAAGTAAATGTTCCTCCTCAGGTGAGGTATCAAGGAGTAATTCGACAACTAGTTTTAATGAAGGAATTTCACACTCAATCTGAAGAGTTTCCTCTAGACCATACACTAGTTGAAAGGGTGTGAAATTAGTGGCGGTCTTAGCTACAGTTCGGTAAGCACAAAGAACTAAAAATATCATGAGATTCCAATTTCATTTATGCATCCCAATGGTGCGTTGAAGCATGGTAACCAAGACTTTGTTAACTGCCTCAACTTGGCCATTGGCTTGTGGATAATAAGGAGTGGAGTTGTCGTATCACAAACCCAACTGATCAGTAAGCTCTACCATCATGTAATGTCAGAAATGAGAGTTATTATCAGTGATGATGGCTTGAGGGACACCAAATTGAGCTATGACATGGTTGAAAATAAATTGAGCAACAGGTTTACCGTCAACAGCATATGTGGGCATCGCCTCGGCCCATTTAGTGAAAAAATCAACTCTGATGATGATATAACCATGCCTCTCAGCTGAGCAAGGGTTACATGTCATGCAATCAATAACGAATTTAGCAAAGTTTCCGACCGTAAAAAATGGGTGTAAGGGTGTGTTTGGGGCTTTTTGTTTACGATTGTAAATTTGGTAGGCATGAGAATTTTGGACTGGTAAAATTCAATATTTAAAGATCGAAGGCCAAAAATAATTGGCGCGAAGGATTTTCTGAGAAATATCATATCTTGACATATGACCATCGCAAGCCCTAGAGTGATATTCATCTAGGACTCTCTAAGCTTCTTCAAGTGTCAAACATATACGAAGGATAGAATCGACACCAACATAGTGCAAAGTATCACTAATATTCCGATAGGGTTGGGACTGATGTCGAATGTGACAACGTTCAGAATTGGAAAATTCTAATAAAAAAGTTTGGGTTTGGAGATAAACAATGATATCCCCGTAACGTGGGTCAAGAGTATTGATGAGAAAGAGAGTTTTGACAGGAATTAGCTCATAAGAAGTCGTAGATGTGGTTGTAGAGGGATGGTCACAAATTAACTTGGTGAAAACTAGTGATTTCTTTGATTTGGTTGTAGCAAATTCCAAATCAAATTCCTGAAGGATACAAATCCACTTAGAATACTTTCCCCCTAAGAACTGACGAGTCATAATGTATGTCATGGGGTTGCAGTTAGAAATCACGGTGGTTTTCCGCAAGAGAATATAGTGTCGAAAGCATTGAACAACGTGAACAACTCTTAAAACCAGTTTCTTGAAATGGGCATATCAAGTTTTAGTGGCAATAAGATTTCAGTTTAATTAGTAAATCACGTGTTCATTTCCATCATCATCGTCTTGAACCAGTACCATGGAAATAGTATTTGCAGCTGCGTCCAAGTACAAGAAGTAATCGCGGTGGTAATTAGGCGGATGTAGTAAAGGAACACTAATGAGGGTGTCCTTTAATTCACTGAAAAACATTTGAGTGATTTCATCCCAAATAAATGGGATCCCTTTCTTTAGAAAACAAGTGAATCCCTTGGCATGTTCAACATAATTGGGTACAAAACGATGAAGGAAATTAACTTTCCCTTGTGTTGGCTTAGTGGGTCCTCACCCCGGTTCAAAGTTAAGTTTTCCAAACAAACCCCTACATTATTGGCCCTTTCGGCATCAACCTGTGGAGCACAGACTGAAGTCTTACTCAAAGCAGTATGGGGGGATGCTGGAACCAAGTTTCTGCACCTAGAGATGAGTGTGATGTCATTTTATGCCCTAAACCTACCTTTGCGTAGACTGATAAGCCCTTAAGGCTTATCGATATAACTTCCCTTAATCAGATTCTACACCTTTGTGAATGTTCACGATTGTCTTTCGCAACCTAAACAGGTGAATCAACCACTTATGTGCCTCTGTGATTACTCCTAACCCTGTATTTACCCAAATTGATTTAAGTGATTAATAACTTTAATATGCAGCAAGGTATTCTTCGCGTAAACAATTATTATTACTTGCGTTCATATGATAATATAAATCATGTAAAATCACGCATCAATACAATATTAATTGATAAACCCATCATTCATCATAACATAATAGTGCATCCATTCATAACAGAAGTAAATAGAAAAACACACAGGAATTTCTAGAATAATCTCTTTATTAATACTTTAGTTTTTCTTACAAACTCAAGACTTCCATGCGCACTCAGCTGTAGGGGTCTGCGCACTCTGATGCAGACTCTACTCTAGGCCTATGTGCACACAACTACAGAGCCTCTCTTCTACTCTAAGACGTGTTTTCTCTTTCTATTACTGACCCATTACATTCATCTTCATCATTCTCTATTATCCTGAGACTCTCTAAGACTCTCCATTTTATACAATCCCATGGTCCGCTGACCATGGGTAGGCGTATACAAGCTCACGCAACTTACATAAAAGAAGGGTAAAACCCTTTATGATACTTTACCATCTACGCGCTCTGCAACCACATCTTGTGTAGACTTTACACTTTTTACAATAAAACTTGGGAATTTTTCCCCAAAACTTTGGCATTTTCCCCAAAATTGACCCTAGGGGACCCTATTCCAATAGGCCCCCAACACAAATATCGTGACTTTCCCCCGAGTCACTCTATTAGCATAGAGATCTTACTATGGAGACCTCCCAGTTCTATGTGTGCCACTGCTACCTCAACTGCACTCTACGTACTTGCTTGTTTGATCTACTCCACTAGCTGCTTTGTTGCTGGTCCTACACTGTCTTCCTTTATCTTCTGCTATGTTCTCTGCAGGCTTGCCAAATTTTCCTCAATGGTGGTAGAGATAACATAGACCTCATCTAGCCAAGGCCCTAATCTAGCCTTGAGGGATGCTTCTTTCTTTTGCACTTCCTCCACCTATTCGAGCAACTGTTTTGCCTCATGTAGCTTTGCTAGTTGTTTTGATATAGCAACGGTGCATGTTGTTGCTCTTGCTTCATCACATTGTTTCTACAATTCATAGGCTTTCGTGTTCAACCTCTACAGGTTAGGATCTTCCTAGAGTGTTGTGACTACCTCCATGGACTATTCAAAGAGCGTGGTGCAATCCGCCACCGTGGCATCTACTGCTGCAACTCCATCCTTTACAGTTGTTTCATGCTATTCTCTATCCTCTAGTGGAGTTGAAAGATGTGACTTCAACTCGAGCTCTGTTATCTTTAGGTTCAATTCAAAATGAACCTTGGCCACTTCTGTTTTTGCATTACGCACACTTGCAGCCAACTTCCTAATCTTTGCATCCACCAGCGCTTCCTCTGGGATATGCAGTTAAGGGACTGTCTTGTATGCCTCGACCACCATATGTGTAGTTTGTTCGTTTTGTGCCTAAACTTTCTTCCATGCTTCCAGCGTTCCTGTTTTCTCAGCAAACATATGTTTGTTTTTGACCTTGTACTCATTGATCATGCTCAGCGTGCGCTGCTCTCGAGCCTTAATTTCTATGATCATACCTACTTGCAGTGTGTGAAGGAACACACTGGGGAGTGCAACCAAGTTGAGGCCCACATTCTTCAACGTGTTGACACTAGCCTTATAAGTGGCTGCCTCCGCACTCAAATTTCCATCAGGCAGCACGGTTGTCTGAAGATCCACTAACCGAACCATCTTCGCTTCTTGAGTGGTCCCTGGGGCCAAACTGATTGATGCAACACTGCTCTCTCCTACACCTGCCTGGAGTCTAGTTGTTTGGATCTGCAACTCGCGCAGACCCGTCTGTATGGTGACCAATTCTTGCTTCTGTTTCTCCTCAAATTTCTACAATAGTTCTACTATTATATCCCACACCTTATCGCCAATATCATCCAGGTCATCCTCTGTCAACGTAATTGGATCTAGCGATGACTTGGTGGCTTTTGTATTTTTGTGCGGTCCTTCCTTTTCCTACTCCTTATACCACTTCACCCAGAAGGGAGTAGCTTCCTGTTAATCTCCATTGCCCTGCTTTGACATCTCTTCCTCCTCTATTTGGGGCAAAGGAGACTTCTGACTCCTTTCGAAGCCGCGCTCTTCCCATTCTGCCCATTCCTTTGTGGCGCACTCTGTGTCTACTTGGGCATTCTCCTCGACCTCTTTATTCCTCTTCATAGCCAAAAACTTAACCTTCTCTTGAGCCACTTACTTTTCTTTTTTGCCGCAGACTTGCTAGTCCTAGAACCTAAATCAAATGTTGAATGACATTCTGTTGGCCAACACTTGAGGACCTCTGCAATAGCGTCATCGTATCCAAGTAGGGCAATTCAAACCACTTTTGATCTGGATCCTTCCGCGCTCAGATATAAACATGATGGAAGTCTACTTTGAACTTTGTGTACCTAGATAGCTTCTCAAACATGGTTGGGGACAATGGCGGCTTTTGGTTGATGGGCATGCAAATACTCACCTCCATCAACACCCAAAAGACTTTGCTTTCCATTACCCGCGCAACATATTTCGTGGCCTAAAGAGATGTGAACTTTGCTGCTTCTGGTAAATCCTTCTCCACAGGAGGAAACTAGCTATCCTCCAGCAAATCCCACATGACCAGCCCTATTGAAAAAATAGCCACAAATAGTGGAACATCTTACTGTCATTTTGTGCCTCTCTGTAGTTCGTGAGGAACTCACTGCACAGGTAGCATGCCCAATTGAATTGTACGCCCTCCGCGCACTCAGCTGCTAATGAAAATACTGGTGCTGGCACCTTTTCTATGTGGAACTTTCTCATCACCTTGCCAGCCAAGATCTACGTGGCAATCTTAACCATGGGGTCAGTAATGCTAGTAATCAAATACCCACATGATTTTTGACAAGTTTAAACTTGCCCTTCATCTTCTTAGCGAGGTCGCGCTTGCTCGTCTTTCCGCCAAACGCCTAGGCCGAATTCATTACAAAGTGTGTAATAATGTAATTCGATGGATCAACATGTATGTGATAGGGATCAGCTCATTTAACCATAAGCACCCGTCATGCACCAGGCACAACTACTACTTAATGACAATTAGGTTGATATTTAACCGATGATAGTGTGGCACCCATAACAAGTTTAGAAACCCGGACTTGTTGACTCCGCGAATCCATTCCACCGCTTCCAACGCGGTGACACCAGACTCCTCATAGAAAACCCTCTGCATGAAGGTGTTGGTAGCAAGGTGAGGGAACCACTCATGGTCCACCAAATCCCAGTCTTTGAGCTTCAAGTGCGGGACCCGCGCCAAGCATGGACCTTCAAATCTGATATTCTCCAGCAACAAGGGTGTGTTGAGGGAGAACTGTCTAACATCTGGGTCCTTCGGGACCTTCACCTTGCCCTTGCGTGGAGGGATATACTCTGAAGCTTTGAAATATGGTCTACTCCTTCAATATCTATGTCTTTCATGCCTTCCTCTACTTCTAGATCTACCACCTTCCTCTTCTACTTCACACTAGATTTTCTTTCCTTCGGGTTTGGGTAGCTGCATGTTTCCTCAGTGACTCATGCACAAGCATCGTCTTCTTTCTTTTATCCTTCTTTAGCTTTGGGAGCTCTCTTGTTAGAGTAGGCTTCATCTTAGGCGACCTTAGCACCGTAGGAACTGTTTCTGGAACCTCCATACTCACAACCTCAGGGACAACTCCCTAAGAGGCAATAGATGCTCCAACAATTGCAGTTTCTATGGGACCTGGTCCTAACATGATATCATGAATAAGCTTTCTGTCGGACTTAGAATACTGATCAAACATGGGGCTTGTGATAAAATACTCAAAGAACTCATTATTCATATGCAACAAATAGCACAACTAAGAAACTCTCAGAATGAGAAGTGTTTCTTGCTGGGCAGCCACACGTATTTTATAGGCAAATTCAAATTCATAATTCGACTGTTCCCCCAAAAATTCATCGTTAAATGCGAGATTGGTAGTAGATTTCCAAATATTTCACTCTTAATTTCAGTCTTAAATTCCTTAAATGCCAACCGCTCGCTCCTCTTAACCGTCTTCTGGAAGTCAAATCATGAATAATGATGGTAACAGTCACTTTTTGGTTGTGCTGTGTGGTCTCCCCTTCTATAGTGCATCTTCCTTCGTGCTTCTTCTGGTACTGTGAAACCCTCTTGTTTCGCGCATACCCCATGTCACGCATCTCTACAACCCGAGTAGTGTAGTTTATAGTCCCGTGCCTCCTTGTAGCTTCCTGGAGTGCTATGACTGTGCTACCATCATGTAGTCATTGGGCCAGATCCCCAATGTATGGATTCAATCGGCTTCCATTTACCTTTCTCGGAAATGGATATCCATACATATGGCCCCAGCCAATGCATCTGAAATTTTCTTGGAAATTTATCAAAATTCCTGTCATATAATAAAACTAAATCATTTACCTTGAAGGTGCACAGTTTGATGTGGTGATCATGCCTTGCCTTTTCACATTCCTTCTGGACGTGTTGATGGAATCCAACCAAACACCTATCTTCTTCGAGCTCTATTAGCTGCGCGAGCCATTCTTCTAAGGGTCCGCCATCCCTGTGATTTCTTCTATGCGTAAACTAGGCACGATATACTCCATAGGCGTCACAACCTCCATGCCATATACCAACTTAAACGGTGTCTTATCAGTAAGCTTCTTATAGGTAGTTTTGTAAGCCCGCAACACAGTTGGTACGCACACGTCCCAATCATTCCTCTGTGCATTGCAAACCTTTGTCAGTGCGTTCTCCAATATCTTATGAAACAATTCAACCATCCCACTAGCCTGAGGATGATATGGTGTACTCTTCATGTGATAAACCTGGAATTCCTCTATCAGCATGCTGATTTTTTCATTGAGGAAGTGCATATTGTGATCTCTCATTAAAATATTTGGGCAACCAAACCTAGTCAACACATACTCAAACAGAAATTTCACTATTGTAGCCCCTATACAGACCTTCATGGGTTGTTCCTCTGCCCATTTGGTCAAATATTCGGTCGTGTGATGATATAATGTGCACCCGTCCTCTTTCGTGCAGGTTGAATCAGTCCTACAAAATCAATTTCCCATTTCGCAAATGGCTGCAATGATACCTACAGATTCAAAGAAAGCTCATCCCTCTGTGATGGCTTTCCAGTTCGCTGACATGCATCACATGCCCTACAATATGCTTTAGAATCCTTATGTAGTTTTAGCCACCACAACCCAATGCGTAAAATCTTTTGTTGTTTCTTTTCCTGCATAATGGCCTCCCACAACCCCTCCATGAGCTTCAGCTAGGACACTGCTTCGTTCAAAATCAGGCACATAGTGTTGTTGTATCTTGTCTGATCTCATCTTATACAAGTGACCTGCTGTTAGGCCCCTATACTACTAGTGTAACCCCTTATTGTTATTAGTATAACCCACTTATTATATTGATGTACCCATGTAGTGCCCATATTGTTACTCTTGTGCCCCATAGAAGCCCACTATTGTTATTATTGTGGCTTTATATTATTATTGTTAGGTCGGCTAGGTTATGTTGTGACTCCTTAGACTCCTATATATAGAAAGGAGGTATTTTCATTTGTATCATCCAAGAATTTTTCATTTATGTAATGTAAAGGAGGTTGCCCCCTCGAAGAGGCTGAATTCTAAGGCGTGGATTTATCTTTTCTATCTTTTCTTGAGCTGGTTTCATAACATTTGGTATCAAAGCTTTGGATTCTAGGGTTTCGCTGCTCCAAACAAGTCATCGTGGAATTTTCGCTATAACTTTTTTTCTGTGACGTTTCAGAAGCCATAAAAAAAACCCATTTGAGAAGAATTGATGCTGAACCTTGGGTCCGAATTTCAGAGATTGTTACGTGATTATTTCGGAGATATGATCTGAGGAAGTTGGTCTTTTTGCAGACTCCTGAATTACACTCAAAACAGGTGACCTGGGGAAAATCGTCATAACTTTCCTTCTGAGCATCGGATTGAAATTTTGTAAGAAGTTACAGAAAGAGGACGGACTGTAGTTTCTGTTTATATATTTTTCAGAGTCAAAGGTTGAAACAGTGACACGTGGCACTTCATACAAGTTAGCACTACTGAACTAGTCTATAATCAGGTCACTATGGGAGATTGTGCATAACTCTTTCTTGGAGAATCCAATTTGGATCAGACGTGTAGCATTGGAAAGAGGACAAAGAGGGCTACTATAGGTCACAATTTCAGAACTTAAAGATCTGAAAGTACAAAGTTACAGTCTTTTCAAGGTAGAGCGCCTAAAATCAAGAAAACGCAAGATGAGGAAGTTTGATGGCAAGGATCCGGTAAATTGGATACTTCAGATGGAGCAATATTTTGATATACATGGTGTACAACTGTTACAAAAGGTATGTATTGCATCTTCATATTTAGAACCAGATCAATTTTTATGGTACAAAGGGCTTTGTTCTCATAAAAAACTTGTTACGTGGTTAATTTTCACGGAGGAAATGATAGCACATTATGAGGATGCAAAGAGCAACACCTTCTTTAGAGCAACACCACAACAATTGGAAAGAGTAAAAGGGCTCTATGACATAGTGGAAAGAAAAATTATGGAAACCAGGAAGCGTACCCCTCACAACTATAAAGATGGAAGTGTTGTTTCTCCTAGCCTTCCACAACCTACAAGGGTTACACCACAACAATTGGACAAAAAAAGAGAAAAAGGGCTTTGTTACAATTGTGATAGAAAATGCACTAAAGGTCATAGGTGTGCTGAGAAGAAATTATTTTACATAGAATATGAAGAGGAGGAAGAAAAGGATCAAGAAACATCAAAAGAAGAGGATATACGTCAGGACACCACCCCAGAGAAAGAAGAAATGAATCAGACCATATCTTGTAAAGCATTGGCAAGAATTACCACTCCTCAAACTCTCAAAATAGAAGAACATATCAAGAAGAAAAAGGTGCAAGAAGTGAAAGATCACATCGAGAAAGAATAAATGAGTCCAACCATATCTTGTAATTCAATGGATGAAATTACCACTCCTCAAACTATCAAGATAGAAGGACACATCAAGAAGAAAAATGTTCAAGAAGTGAAAGATCACATTGAGCATCAAGAAATGAATCCAACCATATCTTGTAAAGGACTGGAAGAAATTACCACTCCTCAAAAGGTAAAAGGACATATCAAGAAGAAAAAGGTTCAAGCAGAGAAAGATCATATCGAGCATCAACAGCAAGTTCTCCAACTTTTAAAGGATAACGCCACTTCGGTGCAAAATCAAATGAAACAACAGGTAGATCAACATCGTAGTGAAAAATGTTTTGATGTAAGTGATTGGGTATTTTTACTGCTACATCTCAAGCAAGCTATTTATGAGAAGGAAATGTTGGCAATACTACATGCACTTAAAAAATGGCGACCTTACTGAATGGGAAGACGCTTCAAGGATGAGGATGTGGAAGCATTGTTTTGTGCTATTTATATTATCCAACCAAATTGGATAAACGAAGCAACGGATGAATGGAAGAAGAATGAAGAAGTATGGCCACTTATTCAAAAGTTGCAAAAGATCCCAATTCAAGCAATATTTCCAGAAATTGAAGAGGAAGGAAAAACCATATTGGAACCTCGAGCAGTCATAGAAACAAGAACCAAACAACTACGAAATCGATCAATTTCAGAGTATCTCATAAAGTGGAAGAACTTACCCGCCGAAGATTCCACATGGGAGGACAAGAATTTTATACAGAAGCATCAATTACGACTCAAGCGTTGAGGACAACGCTTTTTGAAGGAGAGGGGCATGTTAGGCCCCTATACTACTAGTGTAACCCCTTATTGTTATTAGTATAACCCACTTATTATATTGATGTACCCATGTAGTGCCCATATTGTTACTCTTGTGCCCCATAGAAGCCCACTATTGTTATTATTGTGGCTTTATATTATTATTGTTAGGTCGGCTAGGTTATGTTGTGACTCCTTAGACTCCTATATATAGAAAGGAGGTATTTTCATTTGTATCATCCAAGAATTGTTCATTTATGTAATGTAAAGGAGGTTGCCCCCTCAAAGAGGCTGAATTCTAAGGCGTGGATTTATCTTTTCTATCTTTTCTTGAGTTGGTTTCATAACACCTGCAATAACAGAAAAATCTATCGTGCACACCACCAATTCCTTCTTCTATTGACTCTTGTATCCTTTTGGAGCTATTCCTATAGTCAGGAAGTGGATAATGTCTACAAATTGATTGTCTTCTACTCGCACTGCAAAGAGCTGCACGTCAGGCAGTCCTTCCTCCAAATTAGTAGGCTCCTCTCTTGTTTCAATGCGTGACATATGAATTAGCCATGCATTCAATTTCCCTGGCTTCACAATTACTTCAAAATCATACTCCTAAAACAACAACAGCCATCTACATATTTTCCCCCCCAACATAGGCTTGTTGACTACAAACTTTAATGCAGAATGGTCTGTATACATCTTAAAGTGTTTGCCTGGCAAGTAGTGCCTAAACTTCTAGAGGAAGTACACCATATCCAA
This sequence comes from Pinus tabuliformis, assembly GCA_031772625.1. Lineage (NCBI taxonomy): Eukaryota > Viridiplantae > Streptophyta > Pinopsida > Pinales > Pinaceae > Pinus > Pinus tabuliformis. The sequence goes on along the minus strand of CM062807.1, from coordinate 1,207,497,210 downwards.
CCCTTTGCTCTCTGTTGTCGAATAATTATTTTGACCTTTAGACAACTTCCTGCTTAAAAACTATATTGGGTGATCCAATTCTCCTTCATTGTCCTGTGTCAGCACTACCCCCAGCGAAATGCACGATGCATCCACATGGACATGAAATTCCTTCCTCCAATCTGGGAAGACTAGGATCAGCGCGATAACCATTTTTTCCTTCAATACATCTAGACTCCGCTGACATTCTTCATCCCAACAAAATGAAGTGCCCTTCTTCAATAACTTTTCCATCGACACAAAAATATGGGCATAGCTCTTAATGAACTTTTGATAGTATCCAGTATGACCTAGTGTTGCGCACAACTGTTTAACACTTCTCAGTGCCTCCAAATTAATTATGACCATGATCTTAGCAGGATCCACCCTTAAGCCTTTCTTGCACACTACATGACCCAACAACTTTCCGAAGGGGACAAAAAAAATCACTTCTTCAAGTTTAGCATGATCTGATACCTCCAGCATGTATCCAACATCAAGCGCAAACTAGATACATGGTGTTTGACCAGTCCAAACACTGTCCAATCATCAAAATATACCTCCAAAAACTTGTGAATGAACTCTTTAAACACCGCAATGACTACGCGCAAGAATATTGTCGGTGCATTCTTAAGTCCAAAAGGAATTATTGTATACTGAAAGCATCCCCACTCAGTCGGGAAGGTAGTCTTACTCCTATCTTTTGGCATGACCTTTATCTAATGGTATCCAGAGAACCCATCAGTGAATGAATATGATTCATGTCTGCCAACATTATCCAATACTTCATCTGTGAACAGAGTTGGGAAAGGATCATCAACACAAGCATCTTTCAACTTCCTGAGATTTACACAAATCCTTATCTCATCCTTCTGCTTCTTTTCCTAAACTACCATTGGACTCACCCAATCGGATTCCTCCACTTGTTCAATAATACCTACCACCAACATCTTGTCCAACTCCAAGTGAACCTTTTCCTTGTACTTGGGGTTAAGACGATATGGCCTCTGCTTAACAGGCTTCGTGTTTGGTTTCAACGTTATTTTCATCACTCCCAAATTGCATATGATTCTTTTTAAGTATGAAAATTTTGTGGGAAACAAATCTTGGTATTCGTAGAGCAACACAACGACCTTATCCACCGTAACATCATTCGAATAGTCCCCTATCTTCATAAATTTCGGCTCCACCTCTGTTCCAATGTTCACTTGTCTAGTTTTCATCGATGCGGTGATATCTAGATTCTCTATCTACGACCCCTCAATTTCACAGTGACCTTCTTCCTTTGGGATATTAATGTTCCTTGTGTTAGTTTCAGTCTTTCCAGCCTTCCTACAGTGATCAAATATGCTCTTACAAAGTGATTTTGAAGTGTCAAGGTCAAATTTTGTCATTTCAGTGAGTCTTCAAGCCAAAATTTGGTCACTAGGCATTAGGTCTAGGGTTTGCCCAAAGGTCAGTCTATATCATCATTCAGCTAAGCCTATCATCATTCAGAGGGTTTTCATTATCATCTCGGTGTCTAATGGGTCTTTTTACAACTTATTCATGCTTCAGTTGTGCCTAGGCAAGGTCATTTCCCTCTCCTAGGGTTTTGAAGGCAATTTCTCTTGGGCGGATAAATAATCAGCAAAACTTGTATCCAGATGTTCATACACCTTCCCCTATCCTTAAAGTACCTTATCAAACACTTCCCATCCCTTAGATCCGCCAAATTCCTCATTTTTGCACAAACCCTAGTTTCTAGCTACAACCTGGCAATTTTCTAGGTTTGGCCTGTGTTTTGCCCTTTTCGACCCCTTCCCCTCACTTAATCTCCGAGATTCCACTTTCCCCTGCTTCCTAACATCCCTCCCCACTCCTAAAAATTTCCCCAAGAATTTAGAAGCCCCCTATCCCCTTCATTCCTCTCCATTTCGACAAAATTCCTTGTTTCACACATCGGGACAAGTCGCACTCAAATGATGTTCCAGAGCAATAAAAGATGAATTTTGGAAACCGGAGAGCGGTTTTTGTCCACAACATGCCAAAGAATAAAAACCTCCTTCACTTTTTGCACAGGTGTCATGGTTTTAAAGAAATGTCAAAATTACAATCGCCGGATCCAAGGCGGTTGGCCAAGGCACAAAGAAGGAGAAAGAGGCCCGATCCCGGTCCGTATCTTGGCCGAGGCTTCTCTCACTCACAATGATACTCATTAGCCTCCTCCTAGCAGCAAACCCAAGAAATTTTGAGAGTTTTGAGACATTTTTGGCATTTTTGAGAATTTTACAGGTTTTAGCCATTGGAGTGGTCTCAGCCCGCGCGCGACCACTCGGGGGGACAACTCAGAATGAGAAAAACTTTGCATTTTTGGAATTTTCATGCAAAAATACACTTTCCTATGCATGGGGTCAAATTTTTATGGAGATTTGGGCCTCCAAAAGCTCAAAATACATGCAAATGTTGACTTTCTGCCCCTTGTTTGAGTTGCAGAAAACTGTCTTGGGAGAAATGACTTTTGAGGGGTCAAATCAACTCCAAATTCAGAAATTCCAGTGGGGTTGGGAAGTAGACTCATAGACCTTTCCAACAAGCTATCTTGCACCTGATTTGGACACCAGTAAGGCCTTCAATCACAGCTGCCAATGCGCGCGACCACTCCAAGGTAGGGGCGCGACCACTCAGGGAAATTTCACCATTTTGACTATTTCGGCCTGCAAAACACTGTTTTTACTTTGGTTGACTTTTGATGTATGTAAATGATGGATTTTTGGGTAATTTTCATGGCACATGGATACATTTACTCTCCTTTAACACTTCTAGAAGTTTCCTTGATGTAAATAGTGAATATTAAATGCATGGATGGGTTACCTAAGTTTTAGAGGCAAGTTGTTTTGACTGCCTATTATCTAGTGCTCAGTTTAGAATTAGTTCAAACTGCTCCTAGGAAGCTAAGCTCGACCCCTAGAGGTGGGGAAAGGAGTTAGATGATCTATATTATGCCTTCTCTTGCTCATTTTCATGGTTGGACTCTGGAGGGAGAAGCTCTATTGTATATTTTACTTGTATCTCTGCAATTTGAGGAAAATGAAGGCCAGGGTTTTGCAGACATCATTGGGATTCTTGTGGACTCTTGTGTTGATGGTGTGTTCTCTTATTGTAATTGTAAGTGTGTTTATGTGTTACATCCCTTTCTTTACTGCTGCTAATTAAACAAATGAAGTGATAAAGTTTGAATTCATGCTTGCCATGCTCAGCTTTCAAATTTGTTTAATGTTTATGTTTTCCACTGTCTAGAGAGGATTCAAAGTCATTGTTTGCCCTCTTTAGCCTTCTTATCATTCTTCCTTGATCATCCATCTCAGCTAAAGGCATCAGCACAAACTCCTACCTTTCCCCAAAGACCCACCTGCAGAAACTGTGTCAAATCCCCGCACCCTAAAATCGCAGATCCTCCAATTGCCACCAAAAACCCCAAAAACTTTAAATCAACCCTCCTTATCAGTTTACTAGCCTAATATCAGTTTTCCTAATTGGGTCATCTCATCCTATTGAAAGATCTACCGAGTTTGACCGGAGAGAGCCTTCTCATACCCCATAGGGCTAGCTACAAGGTGAAATGGTTTGATGTTGCCTTGAAGGTTTACCTTCCTCAGCCTAGGGTGAAATCTCAAGCGCTAACATAGTGGCGACCATACTGGGGAGAAAAAATTAATCGTTTTCTCATTGACGTGTTATTTCATAAGTCTTAGACGGAGCCTGAAGTTACACCAGGTAGCCTTCGAACACGCTCTTGTTTTACATCAGCATTAGTAGATAAACGCTGCTTCAGTCAATCTCCGCGAGCTTGTGAATACAGCACTTCATTCGCGTTTTACCCCAGTACATGTATCAAGTTCAGATCTGATTGTTGATAGTGGACAACGATCAGACACTTGAAAGGCTAAAATCATTCACTTGGTGACTCCTTTCACTGAAGAATCCAACAACCTATGCTTCATGGTGACTTCACTGCAGAGAGATCAGTAGCTTTGAGATTTTCATGATGGACCTAATCGCAAGAAGATATGCTCCCTTGAGCCGAGATCACATCCCTGGTTTTCCAAATAAGATTCCCAAGGTAGATTGGTCAAAGAATTTGCCTATATTTAATGATGATGGTAAGAAGGATGCTGCTCTTCATCTAGTTAGATTTCACATGCATATTCGCAAGTTAAAGGTTGATTTTCCTGAAGATTGCTTGATGAAGATATTCTTGGCCACTCTGGAAGGTAAAGCTCAATCATGGTATGAAAGTTTGCCACCTGCTTGTATTTATTGTTTAAAGGATTTTCATGCTATGTTCATTGAAAGATATAAGGACTCTTATCCATCGTTAAATCTAGTTCAAGACTGTTGCATGCATGCCTATAGTTTTATTGAAAGCCTTGAGAATTTTTATGAAGATGATAATTTCATGGATGAAGAGATCATGGAGGCTCTGTATGAAAAGCCGTTTCAGCAGCACACAAAAATCTTAGAGGATACTTGTCAAGATCAGCAGGTTGAAGATGGCCATATGGCTGTAATTGATGAAAGAGAAGAGCTTGTTTCAGATCTGCCCACAGAAGAAGACAGTGTGCAAGGTAGCCAAGATTCAATTTTAGAATGTAATGCAGTCAACTCAGCTATTTCAGAACTAAATTCAGATCATGGTGACCAAGAATACCTTGTGACGAATCCTGAAAAGGAGAGTTTTGTTGTTGAGATCATGGACAAAGTTATTGATCCAAATGTCCTTATGCCATCAGAACAGAGCCTGCATGAGGAGGTAATTCAGCCAGCTCATGAACAGCAAGATGAGATCTTTTTTCAAGTAAGTGAAAACTCTTCTTTCAATCATAATTTGGATAGTTTGATTGCCATGTCATATGAAGATGATCAACAATGTTTCCAAGTTTCAAAAGATCAAGACTGTCATTCAGATTTTTCATGTTTTGAAATGTTATTTCAAGAAGACAAGACTTGTTTGAGCAAAGGGAAACAAAAAGTCTTATCTCCTTTGTCTGAAGAGGAGATAGATCATCTTTTGAAAGGTCATGCTACAACCCAAGCTAAAGCAAATCGGCAGTGTGCACATGGTCACGAAAGTGTTGGTGAAACTTCTTCCTCTGTTGAAGAAGATGATTGTCTTGTAGATCAGCAAACAGATAATTATAATCTGGCTGTCATATCATATGAAGATCACCTACCATATTGTCTGACTACCGAAGATCATAGCATACAAGATTACCTTTCAGATTCTTCATATGTTTCATGTGCTGAAATGTTTTTCCAAGAAGAGATCTGCTCATCCATTTGTTCTGAGTTTTTTGAAGCTTATGAGCATACTTTTACTGGAGCACATGATGAAGGAAGATCAGAATTTGAAACAAAGGACACCTTGATCTTTCAGCAGGAGGTGGCAGTGGCAAATCTTCATGTTTTTCAAGATCCAATGGCAGTCCTCTTGCAGCCAGCAGTGATAGTGTTTATTGCAGTATTCAGTGATGAAGGACATCATGGTCAGCTATGTTTTTGGATGCTCAGTTATAGGTTTGTATTGTTGACCAGAAGATCTAATCAGGAGAATCAATCAAGAAGGCATCTGCTTGATTGGTTTCATTGGCATTTTGATATAGTTTGATGTATATAGTCTTGTAAGAAACACAGGTGGCTGTCATCATGATTTCACATCTTGATGGACTGCTGCCCTTCTCTTGTTTTAGTTAAGTCAGTCATGAGTCATTTGTGTTTGGTCTATTGAGTGAGTTTTTTCAAGTTATTTCAGTTTGCTATCGAGTCGGTTTGAGTCAAGCTTTAGTTAAGTTTCAGTCAGTTTTCAGTCAAGTTTTCATTCAATAAATGTGTCAAAGGTGTAAATAATGACTCCATCGCCCAATGGTTGCAAGCACTGGTCTGCTCTCCCAGATGTCTAAGGTTCTTGGCACCTCCAAGGAGCTACCATCCCCATTGGAGCCAATGTTAGTGTCAGTCTTTCCAGCCTTCCTACAGTGATCAAATATGCTCTTACAAAGTGATTTTGAAGTGTCAAGGTCAAATTTTGTCATTTCAGTGAGTCTTCAAGCCAAAATTTGGTCACTAGGCATTAGGTCTAGGGTTTGCCCAAATGTCAGTCTATGTCATCATTCAGCTAGGCCTATCATCATTCATAGGGTTGTCATTATCATCTCGGTGTCTAATGAGTCTTTTTACAACTTATTCATGCTTCAGTTGTGCCTAGGCAAGGTCATTTCCCTCTCCTAGGGTTTTGAAGGCAATTTCTCTTGGGCGGATAAATAATCAGCAAAACTTGTATCCAGATGTTCATACACCTTCCCCTATCCTTAAAGTACCTTATCAAACACTTCCCATCCCTTAGATCCGCCAAATTCCTCAGTTTTGCACAAACCCTAGTTTCTAGCTACAACCTGGCAATTTTCTAGGTTTGGCCTGTGTTTTGCCCTTTTCGACCCCTTCCCCTCACTTAATCTCTGAGATTCCACTTTCCCCTGCTTTCTAACATCCCTCCCCACTCCCAAAAATTTCCCCAAGAATTTAGAAGCCCCCTATCCCCTTCCTTCCGCTCCATTTCGACAAAATTCCTTGTTTCACACATCGGGACAAGTCGCACTCAAATGATGTTCCAGAGCAATAAGAGATGAATTTTGGAAAACTGAGAGAGGTTTTTGTCCAAAACATGCCAAAGAATAAAAACCTCCTTCACGTTTTGCACAGGTGTCATGTTTTTAAAGAAATGTCAAAATTACAATCGCCGGATCCAAGGCGGTTAGCCAAGGCACAAAAAAGGAGAAAGAGGCCCGATCCCGCTCCGTATCTTGGCCGAGGCTTCTCTCACTCACCATGATACTCATTATCCTCCTCCTAGCAGCAAACCCAAGAAATTTTGAGAGTTCTGAGACATTTTTGGCATTTTTGAGAATTTTACAGGTTTTAGCCATTGGAGTGGTCTCACCCCGCGTGCGACCACTCGGGGGGACAGCTCAGAATGAGAAAAACTTTGCATTTTTGGAATTTTCATGCAAAAATACACTTTCCTATGCATGGGGTCAAATTTTATGGAGATTTGGGCCTCCAAAAGCTCAAAATACATGCAAATTTTGACTTTCTGCCCCTTGTTTGAGTTGCAGAAAACTGTCTTGGGAGAAATGACTTTTGAGGGGTCCAATCAACTCCAAATTCAGAAATTCCAGTGGGGTTGGGAAGTAGACTCATAGAAATTTCCAACAAGCTAGCTTGCACCTTATTTGGACACCAGGAAGGCCTTCAAACACAACTTCCAATGCGCGCGACCACTCCAAGGCAGGGGCGCGACCACTTAGGGAAATTTCACCATTTTGACTATTTCGGCCTGCAAAACACTGTTTTTACTTTGGTTGACTTTTGATGTATGTAAATGATGGATTTTTGGGTAATTTTCATGGCACATGGATACATTTACTCTCCTTTAACACTTCTAGAAGTTTCCTTGATGTAAATAGTGAATATTAAATGCATGGATGGGTTACCTAAGTTTTAGAGGCAAGTTGTTTTGACTGCCTATTATCTAGTGCTCAGTTTAGAATTAGTTCAAACTGCTCCTAGGAAGCTGAGCTCGACCCCTAGAGGTGGGGAAAGGAGTTAGATGATCTATATTATGCCTTCTCTTGCTCATTTTCATGGTTGGACTCTGGAGGGAGAAGCTCTATTGTATATTTTACTTGTATCTCTGCAATTTGAGGAAAAGGAAGGCCAGGGTTTTGCAGACATCATTGGGATTCTTGTGGACTCTTGTGTTGATGGTGTGTTCTCTTATTGTAATTGTAAGTGTGTTTATGTGTTCCATCCCTTTATTTACTGCTGTTAATTAAACAAATGAAGTGATAAAGTTTGAATTCATGCTTGCCATGCTCAGCTTTCAAATTTGATTAATGTTTATGTTTTCCACTGTCTAGAGAGGATTCAAAGTCATTGTTTGCCCTCTTTAGCCTTCTTATCATTCTTCCTTGATCATCCATCTCAGCTAAAGGCATCAGCACAAACTCCTACCTTGCCCCAAAGACCCACCTGCAGAAACTGTGTCAAATCCCCGCACCCTAAAATTGCAGATCCTCCAATTGCCACCCAAAACCCCAAAAACTTTAAATCAACCCTCCTTATCAGTTTACTAGCCTAATATCAGTGTTCCTAATTGGGTCAGCTCATCCTATTGAAAGATCTACCGAGTTTGACCGGAGAGAGCCTTCTCATACCCTGTAGGGCTAGCTACGAGGTGAAATGGTTTGATGTTGCCTTGAAGGTTTACCTTCCTCAGCCTAGGGTGAAATCTCAAGCGCTAACACCTTCGATCCTCCTCTTCTTCTTCAGCAGTCACATTGTAGCACTCCATCACTTAGCACAGCCGGGTTGTCCAATTTGGTTGAATCAAATCCAAGGGATCCTCCAGTATTCTGAAGATCGTTGCCTTGACCTCCTGTAATGCTTCATCAATGCATTCGAACCCATATTCAAAGATGAATGTCAGTAAGAATCCCTGTCTCAAAATATCCCACTCATCGGTGTCGTGGCAGAGCTCTGTTTCCAGGTACCAATTCATTGGTATTACATCCAAAGTGTGACAGAACAAATGCAACCACTCTGGTTACGACTATGCTCCAGAAGCGTTAGTCCATTTTGCTAAGTGATTGCGTGGGTCACTCCTCCCATCATATTTCTCTGTCAGTCTCACTTTTGGGTGACTAAACCGCAACAACATCATCCTTTGGTATTCACGCCATCCATCAAAACTATCTTTATGCATACCCTACCATATTGCGGGCTTAACGCGCAGTGCCAAATCCAATACTTGGAAGCGTTGCTTCTCAGGAACTTTCATTATAAATGCATTAAAAAATTTATCTATGTCATTTAGACCATCATAATAAGGAAAACTCCTTACCTCCGACGATACACAATGCAGTGACTTAATCGTCATGTTACAATGCAACATAGATACTTCATGCAACCTATTCTTGTAGTGTTCCAACTCCTCATCTGAATTTGATGTACAGGAACTTTTGAGGTCCCATGCAATGAATCCATCTGTTGTTGGATTCACCTGTTCTTGGTCTTTTGCTGTTATTTTGGAGATCTAGTCCAAATCATTGTCACTTTCATAATTGCGGAGTGGTTCAGTTTAACGCGGTCCCTCTGAAGGGTCCAAAGGTACTACTACGCGGAGCGATTTCCTCTCAAATGACATTGTCTGCTTCATGTCAATAGCCTAATCAATCCCAAGGAGCGCAAGGTATGGATTGTTGTCATCCACAATCTTTATCACTTTGAAATGAGCCAATGCACTTGCACCTTCAGTATCTACTGTCACTCCTTGTAATCTTCCCATGGAGATAATCTTTTGTTGATTCGCCATCTTCAATTGAATTGGAGACCACTGTAGTGCATGTATTCCCATTCTTTCCCATGTCTGTTTATGAAATACATTCACATCCAACCCCAAATCTAGAATAACTTGATCCATTTCAGACTCTCCTATTTGCATAGTGAGCCTCATATCACACCCTGTTCTTGCCTTATGCTTAGCAATTTTCTGGACTACGTTAGGTCCTTCAAGAGAATTTTCTTTACCAACACATTTATTTATAAACTCATGTAATTCTTTCACAACCTTGCTATCACGAAGTAGCTTCATACATGTCTCCAAGAATGTGGTAAGAATGGAGGAGTCCATTTCTTCAAATAGTTGATTCTGACTTCCTAAGGTAGAGGCCTCAACAAAGCTTTTCTTTGCTTCCATGACTGTTTCGTTCGCGTGCTCTAAATCAAATCCAACCTCCTTTTCTGGAGCTCTGTGGACCCACTCACTTTATTCAGGCTACTTTCCTTTATCCTCACCAATCATCATTCCACTCCGCAACACGATATCCACATTAGGATCCTCTTCACAGGGTTTAGCCCTCATCATATGCATGTTTTGGGTAGGCTGTTGAGGCTACGTCCCCTTTTCCCGCATCTTAGCTCTCAATACAGGATAGTGTTCTATCCCGTGGTCAAACTGAGTATAGTATCGGCATGAAAGGCGCATCGGGTTCATACACTCTCATGTGTACTATCCTGGCACTCCACATTTGTAGCAAATAACTTGTCCTCGACATCTCGCAGGTCCTCGTCCACCCTGACTTCGTCCATGCCCCTATTATCCTCTACGCGCTCTCTCAGTACCCTAATATGGAGGCCAAGTCTCTGTCTTCATTTGATATGTGGGTGTTCTTTCCATCATCAGCTCATAGCTAGGGCATTTACATTTGTCGTGGCCCACCGATTTTCAGAAGCTGCAAAAGATTTGTTGCGGTGTTTGTACAAATTTCTGCAGCAAGTGACAATTGTCTGTCACATGTTTTCCATTTACCTAACAGATAGAACACTATAGTGTGGGCCCTATACTTGGCCCATATTGAGGTTCCTAACATAGAGGCATCAACCATCCCCCTGCAACATAATTCGTGAAGACAGGGAAATGATCTTTATCATGCTCCTGGCTCTTACATTTCAAAAAACAAACTTCTTCGCGCACCTCAGGCTGAGCCACTCTATCTGTCTTCAAATTTGGAACTCTAGGAAAATATTCTGCAACTCCAAGTGAATATCCTGTACTCCCAAAGAAGCATCTTGAATGAAGTCTCATCGAAATTTCCAGGGCTTCCGCTTGGGTCCCAATCTTTTGTTGTGATAAAGCAACCCTTAGGTGAGGCAAGAGCGAAGCTACAAACCATTCACGGTGATTTCCATCTACGAGATTCATGTTAGCTTCACGGATCTTGAATTTCAATCTTTCATCCAACTCCCAGGGTGTTTCAACAAGCCTCATCATGATTTCGTTGAATCCAATTATTGATTGCGCTTTAGACTTGGGCCTGCTTAATTCCTTATTCACCGCAGTCTGAATGCCTGCCAATGCAGTCATCAGGTTATTATTGTAGTACATAATGTACCATGTTAACGCACGATCATGTAGAGCAATAACCAATGTTTCCTTCTTCATCTGATCATCTGTAATATTCTAAGTTGTACACACGGCCTTCGTAACAAACCAAAACTAGTCCTGGTCTTTGTTATCACCCCAAGAAACTCACCTAGGTTGTATATCAGTGATGCTCGGGAACATTATAAAATCAAAAAAATGTTGGATAAAATGATGGATGAATGAAAGAAATGTTGTATATTCAAGCCAAATAACCACTCCTACTATGATCGACCCCAGACATGGGTGAACACCCCCAAACTACAAGGCTTTTAACCACCAATCACTCACAGTTTAAACAAAACGTGATGATGGAGAGGACTAACTACATGAGCAGATACACAGGACCCTGTGATGGCTAGTTGTAACTAGTAAGGAGCTTTGTAAATCTATTATCTAATACACAGATAGGATAACAACTCTCTGGTGTCAAAGCAACAGAACCTTGCAAGAAAATTCAATGATACATGTTAAATCCTAACACAGAGGTGGGATGATAGCCCCTTTGATGCTAAACATTCACAGTACATGAATAATTGCAAAACAGGTACAGCCTGGAATATAGAAGAAGTGGAAAGTGAGCAAATGATAGCAAAAGAAGCTTGTATTAGTTGAAAATGAAGACCAGACGCTGCAGGTCTCATAGTAGGTACAGTCTCCAGAAGTTGAAGCTTACAACACCATTAGCACTCAACTCACGCTCATCAAACTGATTACATCATTTTTCTGGGTATATATAGAATCAGTTTACAAAAATCTCTACTAGGCTATGTGTGGAGGTGTCTTAATGAATCACCAACCACATTTACAAAATGTTGTGGGCTCTGATACATTCTGACTGTTTTAATTAACAAATTTGACATTCTTTGGTACTTTGATGTACTCCTCGAACAGGTGGAATGTTGACTGAATAAACTTCCATAACTGTTGCATGGTTGAACTGCTCGAGGGTGTCCTTTCTATCCTTGACTGTGTTGTTCCTTAACTGTGGTAGCTGATGATTAAATGCAGGTAGCTGGATCATAACTTGCTTCTCCAGGCGCCCAAAATTGGCCAAAATCATAGCAATACACATTAAAAATGGACGAAGGGCCTACAAAACAATATTGACCCTCGGATGACATCGATGAACGGCCGAGACTTCATAGAAGGAGGCGATGGGAAAATGCATGAAAGAATGCACATAAACTATCGGATCACAAACATTAACGACCCAGACAAGATTATTGAGTCTATTGGGAGATGAGCAGTCACGGTTAACGAGGGTCATTGGATCACCCTTAGACAGATCCGACAGTGATCGGGGGCAGAAGATGCATGCTGGTTCACTGCCAGGAATCATACAGAAGGCGGAAAGTGGTTTTATCACACCACTTATGGCGCTACGGTGGTTTTCATACACAGGGAAGTGATGGAATGATATTACGCCACGTGGCAGACAGGTCCGGTGGGAAACCACTTTTCCTGTTGCCTAATGGTCGCACAGCTATCAGGGTAAGCTCTTGCGAATATCATTGGATCATATAGGGAGCGCAATCAGATGACCGACGGGAAAGGCACAGTTAATGCACATGCTAGTTGATACGATGGGTGATATGACCGGTGAGGGTCCCGTTGAGTTGTGATTTATACTATATGCGTGGCGATAATGAATTAACCCCTTAGGGTCAGGGTTAACATAAAAAAAGGTTAATGTGGGTTTTAAACAAAAGGAGCCCGGGGGCCGAAAAGAGATTAATAGGGGTTTAGATGAAAATAAGGAAAAATGCAAGGAATAGATGAAATAAAGGTAAGGGAAGTTATAAAGGCATAACGAAGATGCAGGAGAAGGATAAAATAAATAGCTAGAACTTCTCAGCAACTCGAACCAGCACTGTCTAACCTGATTACATCCAACCAATGCTGCAAACTGTAGCAGGGCTAACAGTCCTCATTTCCCAGGCCCTTGAAAACATGCAACTTCACTGCATTCACCATATTGAATGGTGGTGGAGGTGGTGGTGGTGTGGGCGAAGGTGCATGTTGTGGAGGTGAAGATGGAGGTGGTGTGGGTGGATGCGGTATTCATAGGAATCCTTGCCTTATTAACAAGACAACGCTCTGTGATGAAGCTTGTGTTGCTCCTTCGTCATCACTCAGAGGAGGCTCAATCATTGATCTATATTCATGGCATGTTCTCCCTCTATCCCTGAATAAATTTCCGCTTTGCGTAGCTCCAAAAATCAAGGTAATTGCATAATCCTCTTTTCACACAAACACATTTTAATCCAAGTATTCAAAGATCTTAAATACTTACTTCACATTGCCTTGAAGAAGCGTCACTCTTCTTCACTGTAGCTGATAGAGGTATCGACCACAAATTTTGTCACAAATCCTCCAATGACACGATCCAGCCAATGATCGCCAGCATGTGTGATGTTATCTTTAGAGGCTTCCAATCTCTGCACTAACACCGGGGTCCATACTATTGGACCGTCAAGCCTCCACCTTCCCTGGCTGTCTACCAATTTAGCGATCCACTTGTATAGCTCGATTAGGAAGGAATAGAAGAAAATTTCATGTATCTCTGTGTATAGATACCTATACAACCACTGTTATTTTTTCAATCGCAGATTTTTGTTTTCTTGCACTGTGAATTCGTGGATCTTTCTATTCAACCACTCATCAATTTCTTTCTTTGTTGGATTCCAGTGACGCGACATCACACATCTCTCTATGCAGATCCTAGTCCCGGTAACGGAACCATTTTTTGGCTTAGTGGGTCCTGACCCAAGTTCAGAGTTAAGTTTGCCAAACAAATCCCTACATTACTGGCCCTTTTAGCATCAACCCACAGATCACAGACTGAAGTCTCACCCAAAGTAGTATGGGGGTATGCTAGAACCAAGTTTCTGCACCCAGAGATGAGCGTGATGTCGTTTTATTCCCTAAAACTACCTTCGCACAGATCGATAAGCCCTTAGGGCTTATCAATATAACTTCCCTTAATCAGATTCTATACCTCTACAAATGTTCATGACTATCTATCGCAGACACTAAACAGGTGAATCAACCACTTACGCACCTTTGTGATTACTCCTAACCCCGTATTTAACCAAATCGGCTTAAGTGTTCAATAACTTTAACATGCAGTAAGATATTCTTCACATAAACAGTTATTATGAATTGCATTCATATGACAATATAAATCATGTAAAATCACACATCAATACAATATTAATTCAGAAATCCATCATTCATCATAACATAATAGTGCATTCATTGATAACAGAAGTAAATAGCCAAAACATAGGAATTGCTGGAATAATATTTTTATTAATACTTCAATTCTTCTTACAGAGTCAATATTTCCCTGAAAACTCAGCTGTGGACTCTACTCTAGGCCTCTGCACACATAGTTGCACAGCCTCTCTTCTACTCTAAGATTTCTTCTCTCTTTCTCTTACTGACTCATTACATTCATCTTCATCATTCTCTATTATCCTTAGATTCTCTAAGACTCTCCTTTTTATACAATCCCATGGTCTTCGGACCATGGGTAGGTTTATACAAGCCAACACAACTTACATAAAAGAATGGTAAAACCCTTTATGACAATTTACCATCTACGCACTCCGCAACCACATCTTGTGGAGGCTTTACACTTTTTACAATAAAACTTGGGTGTTTTTCCCTAAAACTTGGGATTTTGCCCCAAAATTGACCCTAGGGGACCTTGTCCCAGCAGCTTGCAAGCTCTGAAACTGGTGTAAATATGATGGAGGGCATAAATTCACAATGGCCTCTACTTTGAGGGGGTCAATCTAGATGCCTTATTTAAATACAACAAACCCTATGAGCTGATGAGATTCGATGAAAAAGACACAATTATGTGGATTTAAAAGTATATTGTAGTGTCTACAGTTAAGAAAAATCGGTCCAAGGTGGTCAGGATGGTCATGACACTTAGCAGAATGTGTTGGTAAGTCATCAAGATATGGTTGAATGATGTGTTTAATGTCATGCAAAGCATAAGACATCGATTTTTGTAAGGTAGTGCCAATTTTTTTCAGACCAAAAGGGAATTTTGTATAGGTAAAGGTTCCCCATGAGAGAGAAAATTAGTTTTATGCTAATAAGTGGGAAGAATGTTAATCTGCTTGTAGCCAAAAAAACCATCCATAAATGAAAAAATATCACTCCTGACACACTCATCAATGATCTAGTCTTTAAAAGGAGGTGGATAATTATCTTTCGGACATGGCTTATTCATATCATGGTAAGAAACACAAACACGAATACTTCCTTGGTTTTTAGTCACAAGAACAATATTCAACACCAAATCTGTTAATAGAATAGGGCAAATGAAACCATCCTTAAGAATTTTTTCAACTTCTCCCTTTATGGCAGCTACCTTTCTAGGGTGCATTGCACAAAGATGCTGAAAAATAAGCTTGACATTTGGATAAGTAGGTATTTCGTGCACAACTATACTTGGATCTATACTGGGTATTTCTTCATATGACCAAGAAAAGACATCACGGAATTCCTTGAAAAGGGAAGTATAAATCTTGATCTCATATGGAGAACAAGAAACCCCGACATGGATGTTTTCGACCATTCCTAGTTTAACAGAAATGTCAATGGGTATCGTAGCGGTAACGTTCCCCATGTTTCCTTTAGACAAAACTTCATGCACCAAAATAAGAATTTGAAGTGGATGAGTTGGTTCATGGGAAACAAAGGTTTCTAAACACGATGAAATCTCTCCAAGGCTCAGGAGAAACGAGGAAAGATGATGGGCATCATTCCAGGGAGTTTCATCAAGATCCATAACCTCGGTGATACTTTTGTCGATTGGAAATGTCTCATTGAAGGGAACCAAAGAATCCCAAGAAACAAGCCAAAGGGATTGTGAATACGCGTCTAGATGCATACTAAGATTAGCATGAATTTTAGAAGTGGTTGCTAAAGCCAAAACAACATCTTGATAGGCTTGTTTTGTTGGGCTGAGCGACATGACACCACCAAAAGAATCAACTTGATCGAGATGAGGAATGATCCAAGGATCGTGTGAAGTGGATATCATGTTAACGAAAGTGACGTTTATAGGTGGGAGGGAAAAGGTTCCCATAAGAGAAGATTCTTGAAAAAGACCCACCCCAACACTCTCATAAGGGATGTTAATATTTCCACATATGGCACATTACCATTTGAAGAGCTAGAAGAGGAAAAGGCTAACTGATCAATGGTGACTATTTCCCCTCATGAGGAAAATGAAGCATGGGGAACAACGCAAAATTCATGTAAAACATGGCATGGGTCCAACTCCAACCAAGTAGAATGTTATAAATCAAGTTTGCATCAATGACTTCTACTTCTAGATTAATGGTTTTCCCTTCCAACATTATGGGAAAGTTTTTTGAGAATACCATATGGACGAGATCCTCTAACATTGAAGGCTTCTAAGGTTTTAAGAGACTGGTGGAGAGGTAGAGAGCCAATAGCTATCCAGCATGAGATATACATGATGCAGGTTGAATCACCCTCATCAACAATAGTATGATGAATCATATTCCCTTTGATAATGAATTGGATTAAAAAGGTATGATAATGTGGAAGACGTGGAAGACTCGGATTAGTAGGCTCAATTCCTCTTATAGAAAATAGTAATTCTTTTCGTTGTGATGGAAAACTCTGGAGAAATTCCGAGGTAGATATCGCCGAAGGTGCTTGAGCTAAATCTTTGATAATATTATAATGTTGAGCAGCTTGTGCATTCGGATTGCATGATGATTTTTGAAGGACACCCTTAGGAGGTAGTTAGATAACAGAGTCGTTACTACATCTCTCAATATGAAGAGGACCAGCATTGGGTGGAGTAGAAGTGGAAGGTGTATCAGTAACTTCTTTCTCCATAAGTTGTTTGGAAGGAGTCGGATAGTATTTTGACCGAGTGGCAATAGAAATAGGTGTTGTTCCACTCATATAAACCTAAGAGTTCAAAGATGTATAAGATTGTAGTTACTCTACCAATTGGGTTTGCTGTGATGGAAAATGTTCTTTTAATATGGCCGGTGTCCCTTGGATGTCTTTTAACAAATGATTGACTTCAGCACGATGGGAAAATCCTTGGTATAGTGATATTCATCGCAAATGAGGAAATGATATTTGGTATTACATTTAGACACATCCTTAGTAGATAATTTCAGAGGATCCTGTTTCGGGGTATTAGATTTGGATTTTTCTTTACCCTTCCTTTTACCTTTTGGGGTTTTGTCTACCGTGGTAGATTGAACAACATTAACCTCAAAGGTTTTACTATGATTTTGAGGGGGATTCCATGGATAATTAGATGCAATAGTTGAAACGGATTTATGCATAGTAGAAGCAGAAAAATATTTACTAGAAGTTTGAGTCATTGACCCAATAATACCATCGACGAGTAGTGCCTCTGGATGTTTGGAATATGTCGGATCAGTTGATAGTCTTGGAGCATTAGATAAGAGATCATACAATGTTCCAGATTGGGAATATACCAAATCTAGATACTAGGCACGGGCAATGACTTGATCTTCGACCACACAACCACCCATAGTGATGTCCTTGGAAATTTTAGTAATGAATGATTTGGTAAACAATTTAGTTAAAAGTTCATTAGGAATATCGAACTTGATAAGGTGGCATAGACATCTCCATTCATGAATATGATCAGAGATGTGGATACCATTATTTTGTCTCAAATACATTAGGAGATGGGTACCAATTTCATATCGAACTGGTAGCTAGAAGTGAGTAAGAAAGGCCATTGCCAAAGTGTTGAAGTCTTGGAAGGAACCTTTAGGTAAATTGATGTACCATTTCATGGTAGCACCCATCAAGGTTCATTAGAAAAGATGTAGATGAATGGAATCATCAACCCAAGAATTGGACGAACACCATAAATGGTAAGTCATAATGTGGGCCTAGGGGTATTCTCCAAATGTTTCCTTGAATTTAGGACAATCACTTGGAATCTTTATAGGAACTGGAGGCCAATATGACGAATGGAGTATTGGGTAATTTATGAGCCTTCACACATCTGGTAGTTCCAACATTGCTAGAAATGGAAATTATGGATTGAAAGGCATGGGGGTCCTTTGATAAGGCCTAGTTTGTGGATTCCAACCTTGTTGGTATGGGTTCTGCCCCCAAAGAAATGGATTTTGACCATAAGGAGTTTGATATTTCCTCCAATGAGAGGTATTATGACCATACAAGGGTGGATTTGTACCCACAAAGGTGGGTTTTGGCTAGGGTAAGGTTGATATTGACCCGTCATAGGCCATTAATAACAATAAGGTGGATTAAAAACTTGCGAAGAGTATGGAGTGTAAGGTTCTTGTTGCAATAGTTGACCTTGGTGGTAAAATTGTTGACCCTGCTACTGTAGTGGTTGATCTTGTTGTTGTAAGGGTTGGCCTTTTTGGTACAAGGGTTGATTTTTCTACTGCAAGGGTTGACCTTGCTCCTGCAACGACTGTTGATAAGGCCTTCCGTGCACATAAGGTCCTTCTTGTACATAAGGTTGTTGTTGTTGGAAAGTTCCTTGTGGAATTTATGGGTTCAATGTTGGTATTGATAGGTTCTAGTTTGAAATTTGACCAGATGTCCCAAATGAGGGATTTGGACCCAACTGCATTTGGGGTCTTTCTTGTTGATTAAAAGGTGGATTTTGAGGTTTTTGTGAACCATATAAAGGGTACAGTTGTTGGTAGGGTATCTAGGTTAAAAGAGGTTGTTGATACAGGATTTGGCCTAATCTAGATGGCATAGATGATCCACTAGGATGAGGTACAGTGCTAATAGTTTCACTAACTGTAGTAGCGTGGGTTTGAGACCGACTCACGTAAGCTTCACCCGTAACAGGAGGTACATATGGAAGAGGTGGTTGTTTCCCTCCATGTGGTGGGATAGGTGGTGGCACATATTGTCCAGTTAATGGAGGACCGAAGGAACCTATAGGGACATTAACCGTCCCAACCGTAACTGTCAGTTGTATAGGAAATGAAGAAACTACAGTTTGTATAGGAATTTGAGGGGCCATGCTTGAAACAGACCAGAAGTAGGCATAACACCTGATGACCAAATGGGATTATGATAAAGTGAAGATGCACTTGGAGTACCTGAAATGAATTGAGCCAAAGAGGTGTAACCTAGTGGAAACAAAGGTTCACTTCTTCCAGGAAACGGTGGAGTTGGCATACTTCCCACATATAGAAAGCCTTAAGGTGGAAAGTTATATCCAGATTCATCTCCAACACCAAGAGTGTGAGTGGCTGAGACTTTTCGAGGAGGATGTAGAATAGAGGTTTGAATCTCATCTTCTGATGCCATAGTTGGAAATAGTTGGCGAAGAGGAATCTGTGATGTACCAGGAGAACGTTCCAAAGATATATTGGGGTTATCAAACGGACTATATGGCCATTGAGGAGATATGACCAATGGATCAAAAAGTGGATTTGAATGGAATAATAAATACCTCTATGGATCATCAAGAGTTTTTGGATCAGAATCTGTAGATCATGACTCTCAAGGTGAGGACAAGAAGCAAGGGATTGAATACTTGGGATAATTCCAAGTTCAAAACCTTGAGCTTCAAGTGACTATGAAATATCAGGATGGGCTCCTTGTGGTGACCCTTTAGTGTCAGATGGTGAAGGGGATATGTAAGGCGAACTCGGTGGTTTAGCCACGATGACCTTCTCTCAAAAATAATAGGAGGTGGTTTATTTGAGCTTAGAATTAAAATTTACTATTGATCAGGCAATGTGAGGCTAGGGATAACTGCATATGTAAGTCATGTTATCGTGCGCAGTTAAATTTTAGAACTTAAAAACAATAAATAAATCAAAAAGGGTGTACTAGGCAAGAGGGTTTACCAAGTATCCATGAGCCACAATATACACCTTAGCCAAAACCAAGGACTTAACGTACGGTGGTCAATCTCCTTGAATGTTGTGTTAAGTGTGTCACATTTACAAGGTGGCTGACTCAGTTACTTGTGGCTAAAGGATAGAAACCATGTGGGGTATCCAAATATATAAGTGACAATACAGGGATCACAAGTTTGTGTTAGCATTGTATAATGCATAATCGTTCGATGAGAGTGTTCCCATATACTTTCCATATGTGGAGCGCCTTCGATATAACTGAGAGTACTGGAGAAAAATCCTATATACTTATGTATGTGGGATGGGATTTCACACCTCAGATACAATGCAGGAAGTTAACGATAGCTGTTGGTTTATAGACGCTAGAACACATCTCTAGCCTAGACTTCTAAATGTTTGCATTAAGTTCCAAATGTGCCTTAGGTTAATTGAGTAAATTTTAACGTTTTTCTTGAATTATGTTTCACTTTTTTTTTGGCTCAAACAATGTCACCTGAATCCTAAAATGCAACTATATGAGAAAATGAAACTTTTCACTTCAATGAAAGGTAAACTAACAAGGGAAGAGAATTCAATCAATTAATGCATCAAACAAGAGAACACATCAAAGAACATTCCTCCACTAACATTTCTTTCCAAATGCGATATGAAAAAAGCAAAAACAATCTTCACTATCTTATATGCAATCTATTGAAAGGAAAAGGATGTTTACTTTGCTAAGATTCACTTTATATAAATGATGTTCTCTTTGCTTTTCGGATGCTCTAATGCAATCAAAGCTTCAATTAAAGAAAAACTAAGATTTTGATTAAATGCTTCTAATGCACCAATCAAAGCAACACCAGGTCAAATCTAAAAGCACTTATATGAAAATGTGTTTCACTTTTCTCTTTTGAATGAATTAATAATGCACTCTTTTCATCTTGTCAACCAAACAATGCCATCTATGTTCGATAAATAACAAAGATGATTTTTCAAGTGCAAGATGACCTAATGCAATCGAAAATCAACTTTGCAAAAGACAAGCCAAAACTAATGCAAATTGATGTTTTGAATGATTTTAAATAGATAACCAGATCTAATCAATCAACAAACTACAAACTCAGTGACACCTACAAGCGGTAAAAGACAATCAAATGACCTAAAAGCCCGAGAAACAATCCAATTTCACTCCAAACAATTGAAATCTCAAGAGACAAGAATTGGCTAATCAAATAAGATAATCAGACAAAACACCAATAAATCCAATCACAATGGACAAGAAAAAGGACCTCAGGGGCTAAGACACACTGGATTTTGATAGAGAAACCCTAATTTTCACCAATATCTGAGATCAACATGGCTATAATGGCCAAACTTGTGTTGAACAAGGGTTCAATGAGATTTTTTTAAAGGAGAGCACACTAGCAACACGATTGTCCAAGTAAAAAATGCAATGGGCAAGGCATAAGGCAAAAAACATGAAATATTTCAACAAACACTCTAGACTGAGCACTCTAAGGTAGTAATCAATGATTGTGCAGACCTATACAAGCTCAAACTAACTGAGAAATCAATGGTTAGTCAAATTGATCAAGGGAGAAGATTGAAAAAGAGATTGAAGAGGCTATAGCTTACCCAATGGAGTCGTCATTTTGTTGTGAAGGAAAATCCCATCTGCGTGCAGAGGCGATCTCTATATCCTAATGAGTGGGTCTAGCAACAAACTAAACTGACTAACATACACTTCCCTAGCTTGTGTTTAACAAATGCAGAGAGAGAGTGACCTACCCTGCTCTGATGTTAATCACTCAATCCTCTGGAGATGACTTTGATTCTGTCACTTCCAGGCTTGCTCCTTATTTTCTCTTCACGTCCAAGTACCTACAAGAAATATCAAAGAGAAATACAAGGTACAAGAGAATATATGACATACATCAAACATAAACTACTTAATAGATCAGGGAGTGTTAAGCTAAAAGCATAAACATTTACACAATTGTGGAAAGTGAACATCAGATGTATATATTAATAAGCTAAAAAGGGAAGCATACAAAATATACCTTGATGTTGGAGACCTCCTTTTGGTGTATGTCCAAGTCCAAGTAATGAATCTTCAAGAAATCCTTCTCCAAGTTAGAATGGGAACCATTCCGGCATAATCTCATTATAGTAATTCAAGCAATCATTGACCAACCATTTGGGGATGGAAGGGAGTTGATTTATAGGAAAGGAGAAGGAGTTAGGGATCCATAAAAGGGGGAGGAAGGTCCAAATCTCAAGGGGAAGGCTCATAATGATAATATCAAGAAATCCAAATCGGAGAGCTTGACCATATATACAACAATCAATATCCAACTTGTTGTTCTCAAAGTTTCTAGCATACGAAGCTTCTCCCCCATTTTGGTAAAACCTATCAGAAGAGGTTCAGTGTGGGTTTTTATATCAAAACCTATGCTGGAAGCACTAGGGTAAAGTAGTGCAACCTACCATCAACATGAGTATGTAGTGGAGCAAAGAGCATTGGCCCTAAAAATTAGGGTTTTAGCTAACCTTCTTCAAAATTGACTCAGTGCAGTTTTCCTTTGGTTTTTTAGGGGATGTTTTTGTCTGTGTATAATGATGGATATACTTCATAGTTGTCAACATTTTGGCACTTTTGGATATGGAACAAGAAGTGAACAGGAGGTGTGACAAAATACTATATACTATGTAACAAAATCACCCTTGCTAACTTGAATTACCTCTTTGTCTTGAACAATAGTAAGAAGATAATGAACATTGTAAATATTAGAACTAATTTTCATGAGCTTCATAGTGAAACTAGATGTTGGAATGTTCCCAAAATACCTTGGGATGAAAGAACCTTCCACCTTTGTGATACTAAGTGGGTTGAAGATGAAAAACACATTCTCTTAAATTTCTTGACTCTTACTCACGTCTATTCTCATTTCCAAAACATTTGCCAAATCCAACCTTACTGACTTGTTAAATTAGAACTATACTGATCTTGGAGTGTTTCTTTTCCTTCTTTTATATCATAAAAATAAAATATTGAAGAGCCACAATTAGTCCCTTATTAAGGTCATATATACCACATTGCACTTAATGGATGTTAATCATCATCATCATAAATAGTAATTTAAATTTTAAAAATTTAATTATTTTAATTTAAAATAATTAAAATTGTTTAAAATAATAAAAAAGAGTAGTTTTATTCTCGACCTATTAATTCAATTCTCATAAATCATATATTAACTCTTATTCTTATATTTTAATGTATAAATATTTTGAATAAAAAAAAATAAATTAAATTTTATGTTAATATAATATTTTTTAATATATATTTTTTTCATAAAATATTTTTAAAATAATTTGGACTTCATAATTTAGGTAAATATACATATGTAAAAATATTGTTAAGATATTTATCTTTACATTATAATTATATTTGTATGTAAACAACATATTTATGCTATTTTTATATAAAGTTAATTTTATATTTATCTTTTTATTGTGAGGTAGATTAATGTTTATATTAAATGTATATGTTAAATTTTCATCTCCTATATATGCAAACATATTTACCTTTATTTTTTTGTTATGTATATTTAGTTATGATATAGTAATATTGTTGTTGATAATGATGATTAGTTTTTACAACGAAGCGATGGTTGTGAGGCGGTGGAGAGTTGAAAGGCAATGATATTGGTCCTGTGAAGTTCTATAGAGGCCAAGCTTTTCCCCATTTTTGAATCATCCCAAAATTCTACCAAGATCTTGATTCTATTAGTTACGAACCCTTCGACCCCGGACCCCGGACCCCATAGATGGGGGCTACCTTCCCCCCTCAAACCCCCTATGACCCCCCCACTGTGCAATCGGCGCAACGAGGGGGGGGGGGTTCCAGCCCCCCTCTAACCCCCCGGTTAACTACGTGGGCTAGTCGTGGAAAGAATATAACACAACCCAACATTAATAAGAGAACACCCTCTAAAAAATAAGGAACAAGGGTTTGGAGTACAGAGGTCAAATGATGGTTTCACAAAGGTCACTTCTAGGAGACGAAACAATAGAAAATTTGCTTCTTCTAGCACAAAGGGACTGGAAGAGAAAAATACTTTCTCAATGCTCAAGGATATGGAAGAGGACCCTCGATATATATAAGCCACTCATATGGAGATTGCACCACTAGAGCAGACCCCTAATAAGGGTATCCTAAAGCGTAAATTAGAAGAGGAGGTAGAGTCACAAGAGGCGTTTGATCTTTATGCTATGCCTCGATTTGATGAAGTCGCTCCTCTATTAGAAAAATAATCGGCTGAACTATCAAAAGAGGAGAGGGTACTCATCACAATGGTTAATAATTGGGCACAACAGGACCTAGGGGACTTATCCAAGGAGGAGCGAGAGGCCTATGCAAAAGATTATCTCAAATGGGAAACAAAGAGGAGAAATTCCATTATGGACCAAATAACATAGTCTTTTCAATATTTTAAGGAAAACAGGAAAGAAATTCCATTGAAGTATCTCACTAAAGAACCGAAGAATTTTTTTAACAAACCTAAGAAGGAAGCGAGACAAAATATGGGCACAAACCAAGGAAATATGGACCAAACTACAACAATGACAGAGAAGTCACTGCGCCTTCTTAATTCCTCATCATGAAAATCCTTTCATGGAATGTATGTGGGATCAATAGAAAAGGTAAAAATAAATATCTTAGGGATAGAATAAAAAAGGAAAATCCAACGATTATCATTATACATGAAACAAAATTACATGACAAGAAAATGGGCCAAATAACAAGTACAATATGGAAAGGATGTGAAACTGTCTCTTTAGATGCTCATGGTTTTGCAGGAGGATTAGTAGCCTGGTGGAACCGTAAAGAGGTTCTCTTCCTTGACTAGATGAATTCTAATTGGATCCTTATAGGAAAGTTCAGGTATATAGGTACTAACGGATTTTTGTTTCTCTCAACGGTTTATGGTCCCTCAAGAACGAGGGATAGGAAACAATTTTTGCAACATCTGAAGAATATAAGGAAAATAATAGGTAATGCGCTATGGATAGTGGGAGGGGATTTCAATATTATCCACTCATTAGAGGAAAATAAAAGTGGCATATGCAATCTAGATCAATTCTCTCTTGATTTTGATGGTGTTATAGACCACCTGCACCTAGTTGATATTCCAACCAATAATGCGGTGTTCACCTGGTAAAACTGTCATGGAGGAAATTATCAGATAGCTTTATGGTTCGATAGGTTTCTATTATGAGAAGATATTCTACATAAATATCTCTTCATATAAGTGTCAATTTTACCTTGCATGGGATTGGATCATTGGCCTATTAGATTAGACATTGATCTTAAGGAAGACCCTCCAAATCGTCCCTTTTGTTTCGAAAGTTTTTGGCTTCAATCATATGGTTTTGTTGATATGTTAGCTAGTTGGTGGAAGGAGTTGAATTTGTGAGGGACTAGTAAAATGCATACTTTTCAACTTAAATTCAAGGTGTGGAAGCAAAAAAGAAAAAATTGGAATAGGAATGTTTTTGAGAACATATTTGTAGATAAAGAAAAGAACTATAAATAAAATGATGAACATCCAACAAAGAGTTATTAAAGAAGGCCAAACTACATAATTGATAGTATAAGAGGTTGAGACCCTTCACAAATTAGAGTATTGATGAAAACAAGATGAGTCTCTATGGAAACAAAAGTCTAGGATACAATGGATCAAGGAGGGAGAACATAATACAACATTTTTTCACAATGCATTGATCCAGTGTCACCAAAATAATAGAATATTTTCCATCACCAATAAGAATGGGGTCAAGAAGTTGTTATCACTTAGTTGTTTTCCCTAGAAGTTATCAAAGAAGGAATAGTCCAAGGTAACCACAAACCTAATCTTTTAGACTCAAGTTCTAGCCAACCAAAGTCCAGATAGGGCTCTCTCTTAATAATTTAACTTTGTTTTCTATGGGATTTTAGGCTAGTTCTTAGTGCTCATGATGTGTTGTTTTGATTGGGTGGCGGAATTAAGAAAACAAATGGGTAGAGCAAGTATTCAGGCCATTGGTCTATTGAGTCAATCAAGAGTGGCTTAACTGGATCTGATCAATCACTAAGGTAGGAGTCCACAGGGCAGGCTAGCACAACAAAAAGCAAATCTGTAGGTTCAAATGGATGAAGTAATCCTAACTAGGGCAAAGGGCAATGAAGAATCCTTAACCGGGATTAAGATGAAGAAAGGAAGGATGATCAGTAGCAAAGGACAATGAAGAATCCTTTACTATGGACCAAAGGGGGGCATAAACTATGGAAGTAAGGGAGCAATTAAGAATTCCCAGACCAAGATAGTTTAGTAGAAAACATATAGAAAGTAAATAGTTAAAACAGAGAGCATTTAAGCTAATTCTGAGATATCATTCCTTGTTTACTTTTCAGATTTTATAAGAGACACATATGAATATTCATAACATGAAGAGAAAGCAATATTTAAACACGAAGAGATAATATTTATTTGTTCCAAATGTGCACAAGAATCTAGTGAAATGTCCTTAGCTTTATTTCATATCTAGTAAAACCATTCCAGTCTTGAATACAAAAGATCCTTGGTTCAATATAAAATGTCTACATAAATGTATTTTTATCCACTCTAATTACTTCATTTTGTGAAGTATTTATACAAAAATTGTTACAAAATATCTCATAACAATATGAGAATTATTCTAGGAAACCAAAAATATCTTCAAGCATGAAGATAGAGACAGATAGAGAACTGTCTTCTTGTTGTCCCTTTTATTGTGATTGTCTTGGTTGTTGTAATTTAGATTTGGATCTTTTAGCTGCTGGATACTTATGTGATGGATTCAATTTATGTCTTCTACCTACTAATACTCTTTCCCTGTTCTGCTTTGACTCTGTCTTACCTGTTTTACTTGGTAGCCATGTTTTACAATGTAGATTTACTGTGATAACTTCATAGTAAATCTGTCAGTTTTGTCCACCATTCACCATCAAGTAATTTCATCCTTATCATTTTCCTGTATATCTCGTCAGCTTCTGTATACTTAGCAAAATTTGGTCTCCTGGTAAATAAGTGTGTTACCTCATGTTCTATGAAAAACAGATTTTCAAGACTACCATATAATACCTTTCCAATGGGCAATGATTTTACCCCCGAAGTACTAGCTTGGGTTTTGGCCAGCTTGTTTAGCCTCTCAATATAATCATCTTGAGTCATCAGCTTATCATGTATTACCATAGGATTGGCAAGTCCCTTTTCTCTTAAAGTACCATACTTGGTCATAAATATTTCAATGTATGCTTGGGTACTTTGGCATTTTTGCTCAAGATTTAGCATAAGGTTTCTCTTAGTGAGAACATTCTTGATTTCTATAATTTTTCCTGTTTTGTCTTCTATTTCCAACTCATCAAGCTGATACCTATTTCTGCTATTCAGGAATGTTATTAATTGGTTGGATTCTTTTGGCTTATCTCCCAACTCTTCCATTGTTTTGTGGATTGCTTCTGTAGCCACTTTTACTAGTTCAGTCTATTCAAAAATAACTTGAATAGATGGCCAAACATCATTGATGGAATCAATGATGTTGGTCCAAAGAATTTGCTTCATGTCTCCTAGTGGTTGTTGCAGTGTCAAATCCTTTTCAAGGACTTTTATTCTCTCTCCCATTCTTTGATTCTTTTGAGCTTCTTCTTTCTGCTATATCTGTGCAAGTTTATAATCAGTTTCTAAACTTGATACTTGTTCTATAAGTTTCTTGAGCTCAATAGCTTAGATGGTCATTTCCTCCATGGATTTTACCAATTCAGCTCTCTTTTCAGTTGATGTCCTGTTGATGCCCCGAAATTCGTTGCAACAACATCGGGGAAACCACCCGGTCCGGAACTTAGTGCAGCTCCTTTTCCGTTTGGGATAGTGGCTCCGACTGGGGATAATGGGACCAGTTTCCCAAAGATTATAAGTAAACGGGATGGATGAATGATTTACGATATAAGGTGATAATAAGTGAATAACTAAACTACAAGAGAAATATAATAACTATAAGCTAATCCCGGGACTTATCGATTCGTAGAATGCAGCGTTTGATAATCTGTGCTTAATGGCAGGCATATAGATGACACTAACACTAAAGCATAGATGTTTAAATCATTTAAGATTGCTATGCATAATTAGTTATGCAGAGCGATAATAGCGAATTACTGCACTTAGTCATTTATATTATTGTTACACGCATGAGTAAGAGAGATAACAAATCACAAAACATTCAATAGTGATATGAAATGAAGACTTGCTGTTATATTGCATACATGTATTCAACAATAGCAAAGATAATAACACAGCAATTCATATAATAGAAAAGAGAACAGATACAGATAATAGTACCATGTAAGCTGTTTGATCAATCCGGTGTATTAATCACTATGTCGCGGTCCTTCCTTCAAACCAGAAATCATTCCAAGCAAATGACAGTAGTGCACAATTTGCATAAAACAACCTTCTAAGCAAAATTAAGAACCAGTGGTCGAGTTTCAAAAAGAATATAGACTGAAGCACAATAGTGCAAACTTCAGCCTTTAAGTCTTTTACAAAATTTTACGACCCTTTCCAAAACAATGAAAGGATCTATAAATACTATGCTAATCTAAATATCTAAATATCTAAAAACTGAAAAGCTACTAAATTGGCATTAACAAACATCATCTTGTATTCTGGTGATCTGGCAGTCGGCGGCGATGCTTCATTCAGAGGTCTCTTTGCCTTTACTCCTTCGCTGACATATCGCCAGCATTGGCTCTACTTCTGGTGGAGTATTGAGGCGTGAAGTTAGCTGGGCATCATATGTGGCATCTTGAATGTCGGAAATCAGATATCGGAGAGCATCTGTTAGACAGTTAAGAGCCGACCTTTGAGAATGTGGTTTAATCAGAAAGAGCCAATATGCGTCGGCGGTTAAGGTATTTACTCCGGCGATTAACCGCCCTTGTTTCTCCAGATCAGGGTAATTTCTGTGCTCCAGCATGTTTGTTGTTGTTATGTTTCCAGGTGTGCATTGGGAAATCATGTTTGCCAGATACAATGCATCGTTGACTAGATTGATCATGTTGCTGGCAATCATTTTGCATCTTGAGGCTGCCCTTTCCGCTTTCATTACCTGCGTGTTCCATTCCATGAAGAGTATGTCCTTGTATGTTACATGGATTCGGGACAAATTTGCCGCTTTCCCTTCTGGAGTGTCTTGCCATTCACTATATTCTGTTATATCATCTTCAACCTGATCTAGCTTATTCCTGGCTTTCTCTATTTGCTCACACACTGCGGTAGATGTTTCACAAAGTGATTCAGCGTCAACAAGTTGTCGGCACAAGAGCCTGATCTGAGATATCAATGCGCTGTTTATTCGAGTTGCCTCTGCTCTGAAATCATCAATACTCTGGGCGCCCTTGATACCTTCGAGCTTTGCTGATAGCTGAATTATTTGCTCGTCTTTAGCTTTTATCATCAGCTCATTCGATGCTTTTAACTGGAATAATGCCTCTGATAATTCTTTTGCTTTCTGAATGTCACTTTGGTCTATCCTCTGTTTTTCGATTTGCTGGGTTAACAAATTATTTTCTTGCTGTTGGGCCAGCAATTGTTCCTCTACCTGCGCTGCCTTATTTCTCGCCTCAATTACTTCTGCTTGTAATGCATATATCTCATGATCTTTAGTCTTCAACAGAAGACTTACTTCTGAGGCTTTGTCAATAGTTGCCGCCGAATAAGCTCCCGCAATCTAATTCTCCCTTCCAGACCACATTGCCTGTGACTGTTTGCTCGGGTGAAATAGAAGGTTGATCAAGCCTTCGTCTTTTCCTAGAGCGCCTAACAACGGCTCTATGCTTTGGGCTGTAGAAAATGTCTAGGGGAGGAATTTCCTCCACCTGAAGATCAATTTGATCGGATGGGTCTTGAGTGATTACCTCAACATTCTGTACCATGGGTGGGCCGCTGGTTCCTTCTAGAACCTGAGAAGAAGTAGTATCGGGAGCATTACTTGTTTTAGAGGCGTCTGAGTCTTTGGAGGCTTCCTTACCACTGATAATGGAATCGAATTGGTTCCATTCTTTAATCAATTCAGGATCAGTAGAGATTTGCTCACTTTGTTATGTGTGGGCTTTACTCTGTTCTTTCTCTTGTTCAATCCTCTGCTGTTCCTCGAATGTCTTCCGCTGTTGCTCCTCTTGTGCTCTTTGCTGTTGTTCCTCCAATTCCCTTTTCTGCCTATCTTCCAGTTCTTTCTTTGCTTTCCCTTCTTCTTCTCTCTTTCTCTGTTGTTCTAACTCCTTTTGTTTTCTTTGCTCTTGATCCTTTTGTGCCTTTTGCTGCCTTTCTATCTGCTCCCTTTTATGCTTCTCTGCCTGCAGCTTGTTTTGCCTTTCCTCCTGTTGTTTATCATATTCTTTAATTGCAACAGGAGGTGAATTTATTTTCTGCTGACCAGGCTCGCTTGAGGATGATGTTGGGGTTGTGGATAATAAATCTAGAGGCAAAGTTTGCAACCTTTGCTTTCTAAGTTTATTAAATTCAGTTAACTCCACATCTTCGTATCTCATTGCAGCAAGTTGTTTGATTTGGCTTATTGAATCGGCACTCATGAACAGGTCATCAAACTGATCCTCCTGATGGACAACCTTTGACAGTTTGGCCTGTTCCAAGGCAATGAAAGCAGTCTTTTTTGGATCATAGAGTCTATTTGGAATAGAAGCCAGGGATACCATTTGGAGTTTTGCTGCTTCCTTTTCTGCATGTTTGTAATTCAGCAGCGTATAAACTCCAATTCTTAAAGGAAAAGAGGGCCATCCTCTCTTTTTCTCCTCTTTGAGAGTTTGTGTGACACCCTCAGACATAATCTAGTAGGAGATTTCCCGGGCTAACAATTTATCTGGGATGTACAGGGGGAGAACATGTGGCCTAACCTTGCTTCCAAAAACTCTAATATAGGTAAAATGCTCTTCCCCGAACCAATGGGCTACGGATGGTAGGTCAAAAGAAGCTTCATAGGAAATTCTTGGGATAGGTCTGTCGAAAATAGAATAGTGGACGGGCACCATGAAACCATTGCAAATTTGATACAAATGGTCTTTGTGAGAGGGTTTCCACAATTTCCGATGGTACAAGTGAATGGGTGTTGGGTCATGGGTGGTCCATCTCCAACCAAGGACAGGAAACTCAGAATTAAAACATAGGGTATCCATAATGTAAGCAGAGTAATAAAAGGGTGGGATTTTCCTCTCGGTGACTCTGGTTTTGGCCCTAAACTCACGAATAGCTATGACCAATTTATCAGACAGAATAGTGGCCCAATCCATGATTGTACTATTGACGGCCACTTCCATTAAGGGAACCATATCAATATGGATATTAGCAGAGTCATGTAATCCCCACAATCTACACATCATAATCCCAGCATAGCAATAGGCAGAAGCCAAAGAAGCATTGGAGTACTTACCCGACATGTCATGCTTGTGTTTAGCTGGATTCTACCTCCAATCTCGGAGAGGTTCGGATGTTGATTCATTCTCTTTCGCAAACTTCTCCACAAAGGCTCTGTTATAGACTAGCTCAGGTTCAGGTAAATGATACATCTGTCTCAAGTCATCAGGCTTGA
Organism: Pinus tabuliformis; assembly: GCA_031772625.1. Taxonomy (NCBI): domain Eukaryota; kingdom Viridiplantae; phylum Streptophyta; class Pinopsida; order Pinales; family Pinaceae; genus Pinus; species Pinus tabuliformis. The sequence goes on along the minus strand of CM062807.1, from coordinate 1,207,465,599 downwards.
AGGAACCGAAAATCCTTCCATCCTTTGTATGAAAGGTTCTATCAGTGAGGGTAATTTCCTCAATTGCCCAGCGTACTACATCAGTATAAGGCAGGACTTGTTCTCTGGCTGCTATTCTGTGCAGAAAGGAGTCGGCCAAATCTTTGAGAGTTGCCTCGGACTTCCTTAGTTCATCCACACTAGCCTCAGTTACTGTCTTTTCTGGTTGCTCAGCCTCTAACAAATTGTATGTACCTTGCCATGTAGTGCTAGGAAGACCAGTGCATGTAGTATCTGAGATTAAGCCTTTCTTTGAAACTATAGCAGCTTGGCCTGGGACAGGTGTCGCAGTAGAACCTGCCACCTTCTTGAATTTCTTTCCCATCATGTTCAGACTTCTCTCAACGGTTGAATTCTACACAAATACAAGAGAAATCGTAACAAGGAAATAACAATGACGATCCATAACGGGATAGATATATTACTTGAAGCGTGGTGAGATTAATTCTAAAAGTGGCTGCGGATCTAATGATTTGAGAAGGCACTGCAGATGCAATGATGGTGATTCTACAGCCTGCAGCTCCATAAATGACCATTACTTAAGTTATTAAACCGAATGACCCCTTAAAGCGTGCAACAGATTTTTTCAAAGGTCTAATCGTAATTGTTCGTTAAATCGAAGGGGCAAAGCTTTAAATACGCATGCATTACCTTATCCCTTATTTTAACGGCATTTTGAAATCTGTGCTTTTGTCAATTCGGATTTAAATATAACTTTAAAGCTTTGAAATAATCACCTTTTAGGAATTCTGGTCATCATTAAGCGTCATCGCATCGCATCGGGGGTGTGAGTGACATTATCATTTGGGAGAGATCTTGGCGAATGCCGATTGCGACATTGCATCATATTAGCGTGCGAACATAATCCCTAGATGTATATCAAATGATTTACCGACTACCGATAGCGATATCACATCGCATCGGGAAAAGATCTGAACGTCTTATGAAAATGTATGGGATTCTGCCGACTACCGATAGCGATATCGCATCGGGTCGAGGCTTAAAACGCTTTTCATAAGAAGCAGCGCCGATAGTTGATCACCGATATCGTGTCGCATCGGGGAAAAGACATGTGCTTTTTCTGTGTGTGCATTGGCTATCGCCGATGGCCGATAGCGATATCGCATCGGAAAGAACCAAGGTAACAAGCGATCTTGCGATTGCTTTTTCAGACTTAACCAAAAATTGATTATTATTTGTTCAAAAAGGCTTTTATTCACAAATTCATTTGATTATCATACCTTTTTCGAACAAATTCATTAATGCCAATTAAAATTTTAAAAGGGACCCATTTCATATGTTAATTGTTTGTGATAAAAATGTTATGAAATGGGGGGTTGTTGTAGGGCACAACAATTGGCGATTCGCTGGTAGAACCAGTTATCTCTGGACTAATATACTTACAGCTTTTCAAATAGAATCTTTATAAAGGAAAGGAAATTTCTAATATAACTAGATGTCTATTGATTCTGAATAAAACAGGCTTCTTCATTTGACTTCCTCTTTTTATAAGGAAAATAAATGCATTTTAAGTTTTAAAACAAGTCTTTATTGGTTCATAAAGGAAAAATAGAAATCTTTTCCATATCAGCTTTTAGAATAAACTCCTCTGTCACAGGTAGAGCCTCTGCTGCCAGCAAACATTCATAGTCTCAGCAGGGTTACCTTTTAACCATGTTGTTGTCCATTGTTCCATTTACTTAAGAGTGTGACTAAACAGAATGAATTCAAAAGATATTTTCGTATTTTTTGAATTTCACTTTCTTCTTGCTTAAGATAAAAGCCATTGTCCTGGTTTGGTGGCCAGATAATGACAATGCCACTCACGGGTAGTAATCAAACTGAACAAGCTGGCTCGTGATGAGACCCCTTGTCTTGAAATTTCAAGCCATTACCCTGTTTGATATGCAGTTTTGGTAATGTCAGTTAAATTATTTTCCTATGAACATGGTAAGCAGGCTTGTAATAAGACCTCTTATCTTTAATCTTTTATATTTTAGAATTACACTCTGAGTAATCATAAACTTTTGGTGAATGGGATGAACAACTATCTTCTTAAGAGTAAATGGATGACAGGTTAAGAGTTAAAGATGCTGAAGATGGATTAGCTCCTATTTTAATATAGATAACCTTTAGAGACTAATTTTAAAAACCCAAGATGACTCATAGAACTTGGTTCAGAGTGAAGTTTACAAAAGTTAGACTGTGATCTTCAGAATAAAAAGATATCTAATTTCCTAGAAATGATCTCTCTTGGTTTAAGACGCTATTATCCAAAAGTAAATATTAATAGTGCCGTGGCGAGACAACTTTTAATTACAGCGAAAGGTCAATGGAAGATGTCCCACATTCTTATTTCTACAAATCCTACAAATTACATAAAACTATCAAACTATAAAGAGAAGGGGTTACCTCCTCAATTAAAGAATTTCTTCAAGATCAGACCATTGACAGGGAGAGAATCTCTCACCCCTGATAGATTTTGCAGTATAAAAGTGGAATGGCCTACTTTTTCACAGATCTGAAATGGTCCAAGCCACAGTTTCTGAAACTTGGAATGTTTACCTTTGTCTTCATGGGCTTTGTCCCATTTCAGGACTAAATCTCCGACTTGGAATTGTTTAGGACTAGATGAGGCTAGATCAAAAGCTGCTTTAATGACTTGCTGATGTTTTGCGTGTATAACCTTGGCTTTTTCCCTTTCTTCTTCAAGTTTGAGAATTTGATCATATCTAAACTGGATAGAGGAAGAAGGAGTTTCGTCAATAAATTGCACTAGGGCTAGAGACGGAAGAAGAAGATTGGTTGGTACGATTGCTTCTTTTCCGTAGACAAGATTAAACGGAGAGGTCCCTATGGAGGCTTTCTGTGTTATCCTATCGGCCCATAATGCAAACACCAAGGATTTGTGCCAGTTCTTATGATTCTCTTCGATTGTTCGCTTAATGATTTTGATTAGATTTTTATTAGTTGATTCTGCTAGGCCATTACCCTGAGGGTAGTAATTAGCAGAATACTTTAATTTAAACCCTCTTTTGATAGCGAAATCAATCATTGCATTGCCTGAGAAGTAAGAAGCATTATCAAAGACAAGAGCGTTTGGAACACCAAACCTGGTAATGATGAACTGATCTATAAATTCAATGATCGCCTCAGAGTTTGCTGTCTTTAACGGAACTGCTTCTACCCACTTTGTAAAGTAATCAGTTGCTGTAAGGATATATTTGTGCTGCTTGGAAGAAGATGGATTAATTTCTCCAATGATGTCCAATCCCCATTGTTCAAAAGGTTGTTCAATGTTGACTGGTTGCAAAGGGAAAGCTGGTTTTTGTTGTCTTCCACTGGCAGTTTGGCATTTGAGACATTTCCTTACATATTCGTGAGTGTCCTTAAACAAAGTAGGCCAATAGTATCCAGCATGAATGACTTTATGAGCTGTTGTATTAGCTCCAAAATGTCCTCCTGCTGGTCCGTCGTGTAGCTCCTGCAACACCTTTTGAGCTTCAGGTTTCTCAAGGCATCTTAATAGGACATAATCATAATTTCTTTTGAAGAGCACATCATCAATAATGGAAAAACTCTTAGCTTTCAATCTAATGGCCCTTTTGTTCTTGTAGGACAAATTGGTAGGTGCATAACCATTCTTTAAATAAAAGATCAGATCTGCATATTGAGATTCGGAATCGGGAATACTTAGCTGATTAACTTCTTGGGTTTGCTCTGTATCACTTGATTCCGGAATGTTTGATGCTCCTGCTAATATCCTGCAAAAACCTTGACCTTTAACAAACTTTGCTGGCTTTATTTCTAGGTCATATTCTTGGAGAGCTGCGACCCAATTCGCCCTTTTTTCGCCCAATTCTTTTTGAATTAATAGTTGCCTAACTGCCGAGAAAGGGACTATTACTTTGGTATGAGTTTTTAAAAGAAAGGGTCGATAATGTTTGACTGCTTTAAAGACAGCAAACGCTTGTTTGTCAATATCGGAATAGTTCAATTCGGCGCCTTGAAAGTTTGAACTAAAGAACGAGATGGGCGCTTCCAAATTGTCATCATTCAACTGGGTGAGCACTGCTGCGTAAGATAAGTTGGATGCAATGGTATATAATGTAAAATGATTAGAAAGATTTGGAGTATTCAGAGCTGGGACATTGATTATCGATTGTTTAATGTCATTAAAAGCTTGCTTTTCTTCTAATCCCCATCTGAAGGTTGAATTCTTTTTAATCATCGTTTGTAGTGGTAGTACAATCTGTGAAAAATCTGGAACAAATCGTTTAACGTAATTATTCTGTCCTAGAAACGACTGCATCGATTTTTTGTTGTGTGGAAAAGGAATTTCAGAAATTTCCTTAATTCGATCAGGATCTACATAAATGCCATCCTTAGATACAATAAACCCTAAAAGCTTACCCTGGTTAAGAGCAAAGAAAGACTTTTTTGGGTTAAGAGAGATACCATATGTTTTGCATCGTTGAAAAATCTGATTTAAATCATGCAAGTGATTATATCTCTTTTTAGAATATACAGTAATATCATCGAGGTAGACGACTACTGTCCGGTTAATTAACCCTCTAAAAGTTGTATCCATGGCTCTTTGGAATGTCGCCCCTGCATTTATGAGTCCAAAAGGCATCTTTTGATATGCGTAAGTCCCCCATTTTGTTCTGAATGTGGTTTTTAGTTGGTCATCAGGATGAACCAGCACTTGATTATATCCTGAGAAACCGTCGAGAAAGGACATCAATTCAGATCCTGCTACCGATTGGAGGATTTGCTCCATGGTAGGCAGTGGGAAATTATCTTTCAAGCTTGCCTTATTCAAGTTTCTGAAATCAATACAGATTCGGATGTCGCCGTTTTTCTTCCTGACTGGTACCATATTAGAGACCCAGTTTGAGTGTCGGACAAGGAAGATAATCTTAGCTTTTAAGAGCTTATTAAGTTCCGACTTTATCTGGTTCTCCAAATTAGGATGTATTTTTCTTAACTTCTACTGGATAGGTTTTTGATCGGGAAGCATAGGAATAGTATGTTGTATGATAGATGTATCATATGTCTTGAGGTTGTCATACTTCCAAGCAAAAACTTGTTTGTTTTTCCTTAAGAGTTTGATGAATGCTTCCTTTTCTTCTATAGAAAGTCCTAATCCTAAGTTGGTATTTTGAGGAGCTTGATCTGTTCCCAAATTAATCAATTCAAACCTAAGAGTAGAGCTTTGAAGTTTTGTATTAATTACAGGTTTGAACCTGTCTTTAATGTCATAAAGGTCTTCGAGCTTTACTACAGGCTTAGGAATCGCGTTATCTTGAGATGTTTCTTTCATTTGAGAATCATGCTCATCTTCTTCAATGATTTGATTGTCATAAGACTTTTCAGAGGTTAAGAATTGCAAGATGTCCTCGTCATGGTTGAAAACCCTCCAGTTGGTGATGTTATCGGGAACTGAAGGTCTAAAGATTAATTCTATAGAAAATCTATCAAGGCTATAGTCTTCAGAAGGCAGAAGTTTGGAAGCTACGTTGGCTAGTAAATCGGCTGCTGAGTTCTGTGATCTAGGAATTGAGGAAATGTTGAATGCTGAGAAATGCGAAGTAAGATCTTGCACTAGCGATTGATAATGCTTAAGGTGGCTTGAAAGGCAATGAATTGCATTTCTTACCTGCTTAACAATGATCTCACTGTCGTCGAATACCTTAATATATTGGACTTTAAGGTCAATTGCCTTATATAATCCCTGTACTAGAGCTTCGTATTCGGCCATGTTATTGGTGCATTCAAATTCTAATCTACAGGAAAGCATTGTCTTTTCACCTTGTGGACTAACCAAGATGCAACCTGCTCCTGAGCCCTCGCTGGACTTAGAGCCATCAAAATACAAAGACCAAAATAAAGGAGAATTAACAAAAATATTTACATCCTTTTGATTTTCATTGAAGCATTTGGATAAATTGGTTTGTGAAAAATTTTCTACCTGAGATGTACAATGGTTAACTGAAAAAGGGTAAGGTTGGGCAACAAAGTTGCCAAAGAATGATTCTGAGGAATAATTTCCCAAAATGTTGTTGTTGAAGGCCACAGGCTGGTTTTCTTGTTCGAAATCGGTTACTGTGTGGGTCATGTGTTTCTCATGGTCGATCCTTATTTGGTTTGGCTTACCCTTGTAAGGGAGCCACATATGTGACCAATCCGTGGAAATGTATCCATGCAGTTTTTCAGACCAATCTCTGCTCAAAATTAAGCCATAGAATTCAGGTATGTCAGCTATCAAAATATCTATTCTCTGTACTATTCTGGGATCAGCAGACAACCTGATAGTCACGGAATTAATTTCTCCTATAACCTGTACTTTGGTTCTGTCTAACTGTACAATGCGAATAGCGGACTTCTGGGGTTCTATGTTCAGTTTAGAACAAACTGAAGCTGGCATAATATTAGATGAAGCCCCTGAATCGATTAAACAGTTATGTAGATTTCGATTATAGATTTCATAGGTGAGCAAGAAAGGTGGGGTATGAGAATTGGATCTATCTCCGATCAGAACCGAATCGGTAGCTTCGACCATATCTGGAGGGGGTTGTCCTGAATCATTAGCAGCTTTTGAACTGGGAAGAGGAGAAGAGGGGACAGCGTTAAATTCTTTTAGGAGCAATTTCTGCTGATGTTTTAACTTACTTAGTTCAAACATGGTTATGTTTGCCTTAGTCTTTTTCATATCATCAACAATATTATACTCCATGGAGTCAGATATCACTAGTGTCTTAGATGTCGAAGGAGAATTAGAAATTGGAGGCTGGTTTTGAGGGGCTGCTACCGGAGACTTTTTTGGGAGAACTTTTTCTTTTGGTGTGGCAGCACCTGCACTCCTCTTTTTTGTAGTTGTTTGAGTAGGTTCAGAAGCGATTTTACTTCTTGTAGTAACAGGAAAGGCTTCTTCTTGATTCTCGGTGTCAGAATTTGGGAGTATAAAATCCCACATGCCGTGGCACTCAACTACTTCTTCTTCATCATCTGTTTGAGAGGTTGATTCCTCTTCCTCTTCTTCCTGTTCTGAGTCTGCATTAGATATAACATTGGGTGGTTTTGTTTCAGTTTTCTTGAAAGTTCTAAATGGTCTTTTGTTTGAAGTCTCGGCCACCTGTTTTTTAATCTCAACCATTTCATTAGACAATGTTTTAAGGACTTTTTGTAAACCTTCCATGTCGTATGGGTCCTTTGGGGTTTTTTTCTTAGAATCTTCTTTAAATGAAACTTTTTTAGTTTTTCTATCCTCCAAGGCTGCTTTCTTCTCTAGAGCATTAATGCGCTTTTCAACGGCAAGTGCTTCCTTCATATTTTCAGCTAAGGTAGGTTTTCCAGCCCCGTCAACAAAAATAGCTATGTTGGAAGGGAGCGCAGTAATATACCATTCGCTCCTAATTTGTTCACTTGGTTTCGAAGCGGTGGGGATTTTATTTAGGAGTTTGTTGAATCGGGCATTAAACTCCTTTATTGGTTCCCTATGCTCTGTTCTCAAATTGGAGAGGTCATTTATTAAAGTGGCTAGAGACCTGTCATCTCCATATTTGGTAAGGAACTGCTCTTGGCATGTGATCCAGCTGGTAATAGAACCAGAAGGTAAGGAGAAGTACCAGGATCCTGCCGATCCTTGCAGGGTATAAGGGAAAAGCCTGACAACAACATCTTGCTCTGTCACTCCTTTTAAATTAACTGCTAACATGAAATTGTTAATATGTTCTTCAGCTTGTGTTCCGTTATCTGGATTAAATTTAGGCAACCATTTTTCGGGAGCATCAGGTAAATCATGCAATGGTGTGGGCATATTGACTGCACCTGGTGTAGTCCATCGATTTCCCATTATGCTGGCAAAAATAGTTGTTACTACTGTTGGGATTCCAGATGACTGAGGAGAAGAGGTTGTTGAAGAGTGGGTAGTTTGAGATGCTGTAGTACTTATTCCCTGATGAAAAACAGTGTGTAACGGAGGAGTGGATGGTTGACTTCGCAGATGAGGAGTTGAGATGGAGGATATGGAAGAAAGATCTTCACTATCAGATACTTCAGTAATCTTCTTAGCCTTTTTCCTTTTCGGTAAAGGGAACTCAATAGGTTCAATACCGAGTTTTTCGCTCTGAAGTCTGGTGAGTGGATGGGATAAGTTGAATTGCGAGGTCACACTGCTTTGTGATACTTCAGATTTCTGAGGAGAAATCGAGAAGCTCTGAAGTTTATGGATAAGCGAATGAACTTCAGGGGATTCAAGACTTAATTGTTCTAAAATATGATGGGTATGAGCAGTGGTAATTGATTCCTCTTCTTCTCGATTGTGTGCCGGAGAACCAGCATGTGATTGAAAAGGGGGAGAGGATTTGGAGGGAGAATTACTCTTAGAATGGTTTGTAGATTTGGACCTACTTGCCATTCACAGTTGATGGCCCTCCTTCTAGCGCCAAAAATGTTGATGCCCCGAAATTCGTTGCAACAACATCGGGGAAACCACCCGGTCCGGAACTTAGTGCAGCTCCTTTTCCGTTTGGGATAGTGGCTCTGACTGGGGATAATGGGACCAGTTTCCCAAAGATTATAAGTAAACGGGATGGATGAATGATTTACGATATAAGGTGATAATAAGTGAATAACTAAACTACAAGAGAAATATAATAACTATAAGCTAATCCCGGGACTTATCGATTCGTAGAATGCAGCGTTTGATAATCTGTGCTTAATGGCAGGCATATAGATGACACTAAAACTAAAGCATAGATGTTTAAATCATTTAAGATTGCTATGCATAATTAGTTATGCAGAGCGATAATAGCGAATTACTGCACTTAGTCATTTATATTATTGTTACACGCATGAGTAAGAGAGATAACAAATCACAAAACATTCAATAGTGATATGAAATGAAGACTTGCTGTTATATTGCATACATGTATTCAACAATAGCAAAGATAATAACACAACAATTCATATAATAGAAAAGAGAACAGATACAGATAATAGTACCATGTAAGCTGTTTGATCAATCCGGTATATTAATCACTATGTCGCGGTCCTTCCTTCAAACCAGAAAGCATTCCAAGCAAATGACAGTAGTGCACAATTTGCATAAAACAGCGTTCTAAGCAAAATTAAGAACCAGTGGTCGAGTTTCAAAAAGAATATAGACTGAAGCACAATAGTGCAAACTTCAGCCTTTAAGTCTTTTACAAAATTTTACGACCCTTTCCAAAACAATGAAAGGATCTATAAATACTATGCTAATCTAAATATCTAAATATCTAAAAACTGAAAAGCTACTAAATTGGCATTAACAAACATCATCTTGTATTCTGGTGATCTGGCAGTCGGCGGCGATGCTTCATTCAGAGGTCTCTTTGCCTTTACTCCTTCGCTGACATATCGCCAGCATTGGCTCTACTTCTGGTGGAGTATTGAGGCGTGAAGTTAGCTGGGCATCATATGTGGCATCTTGAATGTCGGAAATCAGATATCGGAGGGCATCTGTTAGACAGTTAAGAGCCGACCTTTGAGAATGTGGTTTAATCAGAAAGAGCCAGTATGCGTCGGCGGTTAAGGTATTTACTCCGGCGATTAACCGCCCTTGTTTCTCCAGATCAGGGTAATTTCTGTGCTCCAGCATGTTTGCTGTTGTTATGTTTCCAGGTGTGCATTGGGAAATCATGTTTTCCAGATACAATGTATCGTTGACTAGATTGATCATGTTGCTGGCAATCATTTTGCATCTTGAGGCTGCCCTTTCCGCTTTCATTACCTGCGTGTTCCATTCCATGAAGAGTATGTCCTTGTATGTTACATGGATTCGGGACAAATTTGCCGCTTTCCCTTCTGGAGTGTCTTGCCATTCAATATATTTTGTTATATCATCTTCAGCCTGATCTAGCTTATTCCTGGCTTTCTCTATTTGCTCACACACTGTTGTAGATGTTTCACAAAGTGATTCAGCGTCAACAAGTTGTCGGCACAAGAGCCTGATTTGAGATATCAATGCGCTGTTTATTCGAGTTGCCTCTGCTCTGAAATCATCAATACTCTGGGTGCCCTTGATACCTTCGAGCTTTGCTGATAGCTGAATTATTTGCTCGTCTTTAGCTTTTATCATCAGCTCATTCGATGCTTTTAACTGGAATAATGCCTCTGATAATTCTTTTGCTTTCTGAATGTCACTTTGGTCTATCCTCTGTTTTTCGATTTTCTGGGTTAACAAATTATTTTCTTGTTGTTGGGCCAGCAATTGTTCCTCTACCTGCGCTGCCTTATTTCTCGCCTCAATTACTTCTGCTTGTAATGCATATATCTCATGATCTTTAGTCTTCAACAGAAGACTTACTTCTGAGGCTTTGTCAATAGTTGCCGCTGAATAAGCTCCCACAAATTGCGATAGCTTTGTCAGATCTTCAGAGGGATCTAATTCTCCCTTCCAGACCACATTGCCTGTGACTGTTTGCTCGGGTGAAATAGAAGGTTGATCAAGCCTTTGTCTTTTCCTAGAGCGCCTAACAACGGCTCTATGCTTTGGGATATAGAAAATGTCTAGGGGAGGAATTTCCTCCACCTGAAGATCAATTTGATCGGATGGGTCTTGAGTGATTACCTCAACATTCTGTACCATGGGTGGGCCGCTGGTTCCTTCTAGAACCGGAGAAGAAGTAGTATCGGGAGCATTACTTGTTTTAGAGGCGTCTGAGTCTTTGGAGGCTTCCTTACCACTGATAATGGAATCGAATTGGTTCCATTCTTTAATCAATTCAGGATCAGTAGAGATTTGTTCACTTTGTTATGTGTGGGCTTTACTCTGTTCTTTCTCTTGTTCAATCCTCTGCTGTTCCTCGAATGTCTTCCGCTGTTGCCCCTCTTGTGCTCTTTGTTGTTGTTCCTCCAATTCCCTTTTCTGCCTATCTTCCAGTTCTTTCTTTGCTTTCCCTTCTTCTTCTCTCTTTCTCTGTTGTTCTAACTCCTTTTGTTTTCTTTGCTCTTGATCCTTTTGTGCCTTTTGCTGCCTTTCTATCTGCTCCCTTTTATGCTTCTCTACCTGCAGCTTGTTTTGCATTTCCTCCTGTTGTTTATCATATTCTTTAATTGCAACAGGAGGTGAATTTATTTTCTGCTGACCAGGCTCGCTTGAGGATGATGTTGGGGTTGTGGATAATAAATCTAGAGGCAAAGTTTGCAACCTTTGCTTTCTAAGTTTATTAAATTCAGTTAACTCCACATCTTCGTATCTCATTGCAGCAAGTTGTTTGATTTGGCTTATCGAATCGGCACTCATGAACAGGTCATCAAATTGATCCTCCTGATGGACAACCTTTGACAGTTTGGCCTGTTCCAAGGCAATGAAAGCAGTCTTTTTTGGATCATAGAGTCTATTTGGAATAGAAGCCAGGGATACCATTTGGAGTTTTGCTGCTTCCTTTTCTGCATGTTTGTAATTCAGCAGCGTATAAACTCCAATTCTTAAAGGAAAAGAGGGCCATCCTCTCTTTTTCTCCTCTTTGAGAGTTTGTGTGACACCCTCAGACATAATATGGTAGGATATTTCCCGGGCTAACAATTTATCTGGGATGTACAGGGGGAGAACATGTGGCCTAGCCTTGCTTCCAAAAACTCTAATATAGGTAAAATGCTCTTCCCCGAACCAATGGGCTACGGCTGGTAGGTCAAAAGAAGCTTCATAGGAAATTCTTGGGATAGGTCTGTCGAAAATAGAATAGTGGACGGGCACCATGAAACCATTGCAAATTTGATACAAATGGTCTTTGTGAGAGGGTTTCCACAATTTCCGATGGTACAAGTGAATGGGTGTTGGGTCATGGGTGGTCCATCTCCAACCAAGGACAGGAAACTCAGAATTAAAACAAAGGGTATCCATAATGTAAGCAGAGTAATAAAAGGGTGGGATTTTCCTCTCGGTGACTCTGGTTTTGGCCCTAAACTCACGAATAGCTATGACCAATTTATCAGACAGAATAGTGGCCCAATCCATGATTGTACTATTGACGGCTGCTTCCATTAAGGGAACCATATCAATATGGATATTAGCAGAGTCATGTAATCCCCACAATCTACACATCATAATCCCAGCATAGCAATAGGGAGAAGCCAAAGAAGCATTGGAGTACTTACCCGACATGTCATGCTTGTGTTTAGCTGGATTCTGCCTCCAATCTCGGAGAGGTTCGGATGTTGATTCATTCTCTTTCGCAAACTTCTCCACAAAGGCTCTGTTATAGACTAGCTCAGGTTCAGGTAAATGATACATCCGTCTCAAGTCATCAGGCCTGAAGGAACCGAAAATCCTTCCATCCTTTGTATGAAAGGTTCTATCAGTGAGGGTAATTTCCTCAATTGCCCAGCGTACTACATCAGTATAAGGCAGGACTTGTTCTCTGGCTGCTATTCTGTGCAGAAAGGAGTCGGCCAAATCTTTGAGAGTTGCCTCGGACTTCCTTAGTTCATCCACACTAGCCTCAGTTACTGTCTTTTCTGGTTGCTCAGCCTCTAACAAATTGTATGTACCTTGCCATGTAGTGCTAGGAAGACCAGTGCATGTAGTATCTGAGATTAAGCCTTTCTTTGAAACTATAGCAGCTTGGCCTGGGACAGGTGTCGCAGTAGAACCTGCCACCTTCTTGAATTTCTTTCCCATCATGTTCAGACTTCTTTCGACGGTTGAATTCTACACAAATGCAAGAGAAATCGTAACAAGGAAATAACAATGACGATCCATAACGGGATAGATATATTACTTGAAGCGTGGTGAGATTAATTCTAAAAGTGGCTGCGGATCTAATGATTTGAGAAGGCACTGCAGATGCAATGATGGTGATTCTACAGCCTGCAGCTCCATAAATGACCATTACTTAAGTTATTAAACCGAATGACCCCTTAAAGCGTGCAACAGATTTTTTCAAAGGTCTAATCGTAATTGTTCATTAAATCGAAGGGGCAAAGCTTTAAATACGCATGCATTACCTTATCCCTTATTTTAACGGCATTTTGAAATCTGTGCTTTTGTCAAATCGGATTTAAATATAACTTTAAAGCTTTGAAATAATCACCTTTTAGGAATTTTGGTCATCATTAAGCGTCATCGCATCGCATCGGGGGTGTGAGTGACATTATCATTTGGGAGAGATCTTGGCGAATGCTGATTGCGACATTGCATCATATTAGCGTGCGAACATAATCCCTAGATGTATATCAAATGATTTACCGACTACCGATAGCGATATCACATCGCATCGGGAAAATATCTGAACGTCTTATGAAAATGTATGGGATTCTGCCGACTACCGATAGCGATATCGCATCGGGTCGAGGCTTAAAACGCTTTTCACAAGAAGCAGCGTCGATAGTTGATCACCGATATCGTGTCGCATCGGGGAAAAGACATGTGCTTTTTCTGTGTGTGCATTGGCTATCGCCGATGGCCGATAGCGATATCGCATCGGAAAGAACCAAGGTAACAAGCGATCTTGCGATTGCTTTTTCAGACTTAACCAAAAATTGATTATTATTTGTTCAAAAAGGCTTTTATTCACAAATTCATTTGATTATCATACCTTTTTCGAACAAATTCATTAATGCCAATTAAAATTTTAAAAGGGACCCATTTCATATGTTAATTGTTTGTGATAAAAATGTTATGAAGTGGGGGGTTGTTGTAGGGCACAACATGTCCGTGTGCTTGTTGATGTACCTATAACTAGTAGAGCAGTAGCTGGTGGCCTTGTTGGTGCTAACGCAACAGCTAAAGTGGAGGGTACTGTTGTAGAAACTGTAAGAATTATAGTCTAAGAAGTGGTGGCCAACTCACTCTGTTTAGACTGTATCAAATTATCTAGTTCTTTCTCTATTTTTTTTAGTTGTTCATTTACCTTAAGGACTAAGTCTAGAAGCTCTTCCTCCTTTTGAGTTTCCAATACTTCAGCTATCTGAGGATGATACAAGAGAGGAATCTTGAGCTGCTTTTTCAGCGTAGCTATATCATCATTTTTCTTCTTAATAAGCTTTTCTGTAGCTTTCACATCTTTGGGATCATGGTCTAGTTCTATGACTAAGTCCTCCAGGGACATTATTCTAGTATCTTTGGCCTTTGAAGAGGCCTTCTCTAATTGGAATTGTGCTAATATATTATTCAGCGAATTTTGAAGTTGGTGAGCTGCAATTGCCTTACTGGTCAAGGTGGAGTAGACCATTTACCAGTCTGCTTATGTAATTCTATTTGGCCAATATGATGGATATCCTTTGCCAAGACTTCAAAGTCTGTTTTCAAATAATCTGTAATTGACCTAGGTTGCTGTGTAGTTGGCTTCATAAAAGTCATTTGCATTTTGCCCTATTTCACATTAATGGCTGACATTAGCCTTTTCTGATTAGTTGGAGCCATCTTTAGGTAATGTGTATAACTTTGGGCCTTCAATCTCTCATTCCTGGCCTTAATTTCTTTATATTTCTCTCTGATATCTTGGCTCTATCCAGTTGGAGCTCTAAAGGAGGATACTTCCTCGCTCTGTTTACTCTCTAGCATTTGAGCATGTGAGGAGGAAGGTTCTTGTGTACCTCCTGAGGGAGTGGTATGCCTACTTTCTGCACCTGTAGTTCCTGGTGTTTCTTTAGTAAACTCCTATTCTAAAAAGGGATTCAACCTTTATCTTTTGACATATGTTTTGGCAACAGGTCTACTAGAAGGAGTGGCCTCATCTCTATCTCTTTTAGGATTCCTCTCCTCATTTAGAGTAGTTTGTAAAATAGGAGGATTGCTCATGATATGTTCTGGTTGAGCAACTTCTTCTAAAATCTCTGGCTGTTCTGATTCCTCTGGCTACTCTGATGCTTCTGGCTTATCTGATGGTTGCTGCTCCAATGGCCCTTCTTCTGTTGTTTTCTCACTGTGTCCCTGTGATTCCCTTTGAAATTGGGACTCTCCTGGCACCTGTACAAATGAATCTTCATCAAGTCTTATGTCTAAATCAATCAATACATTATCAACAACAATCTTTGTGCTATCTCAGTCTACCAAAGCTTTTTCCAACCATTCAAGTTGATTAGCATTCTATTAAATTTCAGGAATTCTATGGTGGATGTAAGGAGATAATTTATTATTTTGTCTCCTATTTCAAATGAAGTCTAAAGGGTCATATCTCCAGATAAAACTTTGCTTCAGTCTTAGTCTTTGGAGGATTTCCTCTACTACCTTTCCTGCTTCCCTACTATTATGTATGAAGGGGCCAAGTTGATCCTTTATCATAGGTTGAGCTTTCTTCTTGGCTTTCACAAAGTGCACCTCATCTGAATTGATCATTTGCCTGTAGTACTATAGAGAAAACAATCTCATAGGGAGGTAGCTGGGCAATTTGTAGGGAGCCATCTCACATCCTGTCACACGGAATCAGTCAAGGGTGCGGACACAGCTGACCTTCCTAGAAGTCTAAGACATTCTAATGACAAACAAAACAAACTGGAGCTATCCTTCTCTAAACATACATTATGATATGAGAAATCAAGTGTTTCATTCTTACCTCTGTCCAAACGTTGTTGTAGAAGTCCAAGCTTTGTTGATCCGGATGAGCTCCTCCCGTTCTCCAAAACCTGCAATCACCAACAGTCAAACAATTAAATAGCACCTGATTATAACATAAAACAAAGCATATTCAACATATAGACCAAGGAGTACATGAAATAACCCATTAACAACAAGCTATTGAGAAGAATGGACCAATTTGCATTAAAGGTAATCAAAAGGAACCATTACAACCTGAGCCTTGGTGTTGTACAAGCTCCTTCCAGGGTCCACAAGAGTCTTCCTCTACTTTGACAAAGCTCACCCACTTCCAAATAGAACAAGTAAAGATGACAATCTCTCCTCACAAGCTTCTAAATGGGAGTCCTAATTCCTGCAGCATTTACCCTTAGAAATCTATAGCTTTCAACCTCCTTCCTTCTGGCTCAATGCCTCTTTTTATAGTGCTCAAGAGGAAGTTAATCAGGTCCACCATCAATGGGATAGTCCCCTCTTTGGATGGGATCACTCCCTTATTGATGGGATAAGTTCCTCTTTGATAGGAGTGCATGAACCATCTGGAGGCGCTCAATACTCATCCAAGAACCTTCTAGAAATCTCTAGAAGTGACCACAAGTAAGTTTTTGAAGATGAAACTCGCGCATTTTAACCTCTTCAGAGGGACGCACCTGCCCCTTTAGATACAGAGCGTCCTTGGATGCAGACCTTATGAACAAAAGGTGCGTACCCGCAGGCAAGGCTTGAGAGAACCTGCGTACCCAGAGATAAACATATTTTATAAGGACTTTCTCTCTTTCTTGGTTTTTGACATGAATAGCAGAGGCATAAGACTTGCTCAAAAGGGTAGTATGACTGTTGATTGAGCCATACCGACTGTAAATAGCCATGGTGACATTTTTTAGTGTAACAGATTGCCCCCTAAAGTGCGAAGCTTGGAATAGATTAGGGTTTTGTATTATCTAGGAAGGGTGAAGCGCTTTATCATTTCGAGGATTATCTCGTGGAGAACCTGGTTGGAACCTGCAATTTTCAACACAAAATACATGGATAAGATTATATCATCACTGAGGTAGGCATTCCCATACTCAGATAAAAATTTTTAACTAACAGACTAACTACTCTGATACAGAAATGATCTTGTAGTACATCATAATCATAGACTTTTGTAGACACAGTATGGGCGCAACCATCTGTTTATGATTAGTCTACTTAGATAATGAATACAAAACTCCTCGCAACCTGGACGGTAAAGATCTGATCCAGGGTCTTCATTCCTACTTCTCGAATTGGTACGATTCTAGCCATGCGAATAAATGAGTCGATGTCGAACATGGTAGAAACCACTTGATTACCAGTGGATGATGTGAACTGTTAACAAGCGTGAGAGAGACCACCAGTAATGTCAATGGTTCTCAAAGTACCCAGTACAATCCATGAGATGTGAATGAATGAGTTGATGTCGAACATTTCACAGAATCCTTCGATCGAAAGTCAATGATGTAAACTGACGTCAAAGGCGAGAAACCTGCCATTGATGCATGTAGACTTCAAGGCACTGACGATTTCTAAGTCATCTCTCTAGATAATGTGCTGATGTCGATAGAAAGAGACTCGTTGCAGGCAAGCCCACAACACGAAATCATTGTTCAAGTTGAAGAAATATTGCTTTAAGGACTGACTCAGGGATGGTCAAATGGATGACAAGTATTTTGGAGATGAAAGTTTTGTTTGTAGACCTTTTGAACACATAACGACACGATAGATGGTTTGGTGCTAAATAACTCAAAGTTAATCCCCGGAACCCGGTTGAAGACGTTCAAAAGTGGTTTGATTGACTGTGAGGTAAAAGATTTCCCAACCCAGGTGAATGAAAAGTGTCGTGTCCAAGAGTGGTAATAAAGTTTCTTTTGAGACAAAAGGTAACAAATAGGCTCATTCTTCTCTCTTTTCCCCCACCATTTCTGGCAAGTACCTCTTTATTTTTAACAAGCTTGAGGAGGATAACATATGCTTGATTATAAGCTCATCCTTCGGATGAGTCCAACCCAGTTTTAATTCGAACCCTAGGAAGGAGTGGTTCGTTCCTGTTTGTAATTGAACAGGTCCTTTACTGTGAAATGTTTAACGAGCCCAGTATAGGAGAAACTCAGCGTTTTTCAATTTTAGAGAGTCTGAAAAACTTAAGGAAACTCCAAGTTGAACTTTTTCGTAAATTTGTGTCCCTCAAGCCCGAAAAAGTATAAAACAATACCTGGGGGAACCGCTTGATCTTACGACCAAGGAGTACTTTCATAATTAGTGTCACTGACCTGAAAAGTAAAAAGCGATCAAGGACACGTCGTTTTATTTCCAGTATTGAGTTTGAAACGACAAAAACCCGGCAATCGTTTCCTGATTTTACGGTCAGAAAAGAGCTATAAGGGGACCGTCTTTTAATTCCGTTTTAACGAGTGTAAAAGAAACGCTCGGCAATCTTTACATTTTTTAGGAGTCAGAAAAGGGCTTAAAAGATGACTCTGAGGTTTTCACTTTTTAGTAAGTTTTAACGAGTTGGAAAAAGGGATAAAAATGTACTCATGCTTTTCACTTTTTCGTAAGTTTTAGTGAGTTCGAAAAAATGATAAAAAATGTACTCATATGGCCGACTTTCAATTTAGTTTACGAGCAGGAAAAGACGGAAAGAACTCGGCATTTTCATTTGTTTTACGAGAATGAAAGATAGCAAAATAATCTCGGTATTTTCATGAGTTTAACGAGTCTTGAAAATAACTGAAATTGACTCGAGATAGGTTTCATTTTTACAAAAGCTTGAAACAGAGAAAAACTATGCTTCAAAATAGTTTCATTGTTTTACAAGCTTGAAACAGAGAAAAAACTGTGCTTGATGCTCCCTAAGCATAACTGCTAGAGCGCATGCCCCCCAACTTCATTTCATTCAACCAGCTGGATGAAATGAAGGTTGAGTTACGAGATCATTTGAAAGACTTGACCTAAAACTATGAGAAAATTATGCAAAACTGAAATAACTAACCTAAATACTTAACATTTATGAGGTCTAGTCAAACTCTCGACTCTAGTAGAGGAGGATTTGTTTCATTTTTTAACGAGCTTGACACAGGAAGAGAACTATGCTCGGATTCAGTTTCATGTTTACGCAAGCTTGAAATGAAAAACTATGCTTCTTATAAGTCCACATGCCCCCAGCATAATGACGCAAATTAAGGGACATGCCCCCCAAGCTTCATTGCATTCAATGAGGTGGATGGAATGAAGCTTTACTTTCAAGATCTTGGAAAGACTTGTGGGAGTTGTTTCATTTTTTAGTGAGCTTTACACAAGACAAGGAACTATGCTCATAAAATCCTTGATTCATTTTTTAATGAGCTTGACACAAGACAAGGAACTATGCTCATAACTACTCTCTAATCTACCTACTTAACCTACCCTTGTTTCATTTTTTAACGAGCTTGACACAAGACAAGGAACTATGCTCGAAAAGTTCGCATGCCCCCAGCATAATGATGCAAAGCGAGGTACATGCCCCCCAGGCTTCATTGCACTCAACCGGCTGGATGAAATGAAGGTTTACTTTCAATATTTAACTTGAAAAGGGAGTTGTTTCATTTTTAAGGAGGTTGACACAAGAAAAGAACTATCCTCATACCTGATTCATTTTTTAATGAGGTTGACTCAGTAACAGGAACTGTCCTCATACCTGATTCATTTTTTAACGAGGTTGACTCAGTAACAGGAACTGTCCTCATACCTAATTCATTTTTTAACGAGGTTGACTCAATAACATGAACTTTCCTCACACCTTCCTATTTCATTTTTTAATGAGGTTGATACAGGTAAAAACTATCCTCGTGCACACTGATTCATTTTTTAACGAGGTTGACACAGTAAAAGGAACTTTCCTCGTGACTCCTTGTTTCATTTTTTAACGAGCTTGACACAAGACAAGGAACTATGCTCATCCACACTGATTCATTTTTTAACGAGGTTGACACAGTAAAAGGAACTTTCCTCGCTACAGCCTATTTCATTTTTTAACGAGGTTGATACAGGAAAAAACTATCCTCGTACTAGCCTGTTTCATTTTTTAACGAGGTTGATACAGGAAAAAACTATCCTCGTAAACAACTGATTCATTTTTTAATGAGGTTGACACAGTAAAAGGAACTTTCCTCGTAACATCCAATTTCATTTTTTAACGAGGTTGAGAGAGGAACAAACTATCCTCGTGGCAGCCTGTTTCATTTTTTAACGAGGTTGATACAGGAAAAAACTATCCTCGTACAACTGATTCATTTTTTAACGAGGTTGACACAGTAAAAGGAACTTTCCTCGTACCATCCAATTTCATTTTTTAACGAGGTTGAGAGAGGAACAAACTATCCTCGTTACTCCTTATTTCATTTTTTAATGAGCTTGACACAAGACAAGGAACTATGCTCATGACTTCCAGTTTCATTTTTTAATGAGGTTGAGACTAGAAGAAACTATCCTCACATACACTGATCATGGCTTCCAACTGGAAGAAAGACATGTCACCTTGATCATGGCTTCCAAAAGGTCTTCATCAGAAGGAAGAACACTTCTCTGGAAGGAACACATGTCAAGGGACTCAAAAGGGATAAGAACATCGTGTTCAAATAATCCCATAGAGTTTTCCATGTCAATTACCGGATCTAAATCAACAGTGAGAGGCTCACTTACATCGGTAACCGAAAACATGGGACCAGTTGCCACATAATTAACCCGTGGCAGGGTAGATACCACTTTAGAATCAGGAACATTTAGGGGTGTCATATTATTGGTAGTTGAAACAAGACTAGGGAACGAAAGCTGGTCTACAGTCACAATATTTTCATTGTGAGGGAAAGACATCACGCGAAAGAGTGTCGATACGACAGCTTTCATTGCATAAACATAGTCTCGCCCAAGGAGTAAGTTGAAATCCAAGGGACCTCGAACTACCATAAGATCAATACAGACAGTTTTACCTTCCAAGGTAATAGAAAACTTAGGAAGGATCCCTAAAGGTTCACTAATGGTTCGGTTAAAAGCTTTCAAATTCTGCGTAATAGGCGCAAGCTGAGGGGAACCCAAAGCTTTCCAAACAGTTGAGGATAAAATACTAACAGAAGCACCTTCATCTACCTGAGTACGATGTATTTCCCTACCACCAGCCTTGACAACGATTTGGAAAGGGATGGAGGAAGGAAGACGAGGTTCTGTCAGTCTATTCCAATCAAAGGAAAAGACCTCAGTGCTTGGAGGGGGTTCTGTAGAAATAGGTGAAATGCCCCCCGGCATAGAAGAATCTGATGTAACAAGAAGAACCTGAGCAGTATGAAGTTCACTCTCCAAAGGGAAAGTGGGATCGACCGAATGTGAAATTGAATCGACCACTTGATCAACTAATGTATCATCAACCTGAGTGACATGAGTTTCACTCTCCAATGGGAGAGTGTGATCGACTATACTTGAATTAAGATCAATTACTCCGTCAGTTGACGGTAGGTTGGGAGAAATTTTACGGTAACCAGTTGGAAATTCTTGTTGTGGAACAGTAAGGTTTTCCAACAATGTTGAGGCTTCATCCATGTGAGGGCAAATGTGAGTTTGATGACTCCCTTTGCATAACTTACAAGGAAACCTAACTTTACCCTTTTTCCCAGGAACTTGACTATCACTGGTTGATGGATCAATGGAAAGTTGATGGGATTTTTCTGACCATACTTCCAAGACCTTTGGAATACCAAGACAATTGACAAGGAAGTGGTCACCCTTACAAAGCCTGCAAGGGTATTTGGGTTTACGATGCATGTCGGAATTTTCCTCAACACCACTAACACTTACAGCCATGGTTGGTTGGTTGACTTCTTTCTTATCTTGCTTCTTCTTCTTCTTCTTCTTCTTCCCTTTCTTCTTCTTCTTAGACACCTGGTTACTAGCATCAAGGCTTTTACCAAGCGAAGAGGAAGAAATGGAGGAAGAAAAATTAGGCGAAGAAGGTAAAGGGTCAACAGAAGGTTGGTGATGTTGAGATGGTGAACTCTGTTGAGGTGAAGCATCCGGTTGAGATGGAACAATTGGAGTATTTTGGGTCAACGAAGTTGAAAGTAACCATATCGGTAAACCTATTGTAAATCCAGGTAATGACAAAGTAGCCATATAAGGAGGACCAACATTTCCAAAGTAAGGAAAAGTACTAGGATTCTCATTAGGAGGGGTTCCTAGGTTGATAAATTCCGGAACATTTGCCATTATATTCAACTTCAGTGAATTTTATTAACAATCTTAAAACTAAAATTAACAATTCACACCTATGGTCTCTAAAAGTAAAAATAAACAAATTAACACGCGCTATCAAATCTAGGAGTCAAACCACACACAAACAGTAGCCTTCCGGACCGAAAACACTAGTTGGTGATTAAGCCCAACCTCGCAGAATCCAGTACAGAAATAGTGGGTGGAACAGTTACCCTGGCAACCTGCTTAATGAATAGAATGGACCAAGTTCCTCCACTTTAACCGTCTCGAGTGAAGTGAACCCCCCAGAAAATCCAAGTGAGTATAGCCGACGTCTGCTCCAGGTACAGTGGGACCTTCCCTCCACCGTCACCTTGGGTAGAATCCTAAAGATTATGGTCACTAAGGTTACCAACGGCCACAAGTACACCTGGGGGAACAGTCTAAACTCCGACAGCACGCAAGGGCAGAGTAGCAAGCTCAATCCCCTTACCGGCTCCTTGACAGTAATCCAAGGTTTACCGATAAGTGACCCCTGGCTCCTCGACAATGGTTAATCCGAGGTTTACCGTTTGTAATACGTACTGTCTGGCGTCGTTCCCAACGAGGGGGGAATGATCCCCTCACTGGTTCGGACACGAGCTCGTGCTTCTCCTTTAAGAGGAGCTTTCCCAGAGTGTAAATGTAACAATTGGATTTGATTCTATCACAAGATCAGCTACTTGTTTGGTTTTACTGTCTTGGAGAGTTAAGTACTCACCTACTCCAAGACACTAGCCTAAGCTATGTTGGTGCTTCAGAGCCCTAGAAATGTAAAAATTACTAGATGAATTTTAATTAAGCGTTGTGTTATTAAGGCTGTTATTACTCAAATGGGTAAATGGATATGAAACCAATGGTGTTATGACCCGACTCAACTGAATGCAATCGAATATGATAATGTAATCTTTTCAATTCGATGAATCCTAACTAAAGTAAGGAGAGAGTTTCCATTCACTTCCAACAATGCAAAAAATTGATCACTAAGAGAAAATATAACAAATTCTCTAATGCACTAATTTTATCAAGAAAAACTAATGCAAATCAATTCCAAACCATTTTTTAATTTTATTTTTGTGTAAATTCAAATCAAAGAAATTTGATCTAAATCTACAATTGATTTTTTCAGAATGTAAACTATGCAATTGTAATCTATGCACAATTCACTTGAAAAGTATGCAAATGTAATCTATGCACATTTTTCATTCATATTCCGAAAATGAGAACTCTAATTATGCAAATGTGATCCATGCAAGAGAATTCTCAAACACAAGATGATTCTAAGGTAATCTAAGAACCAACAAGTGCAAGTTGAGAAAATTGGGTGAGAGTTCCAAAGATCATAAAATAAAAACACTCAAAGGCGATTAACACTCATACACAATTTAGCCCCCCCCCCCCCCCCCCCCCCCGGCGAATGAGGGGGAAATTTTTTTGCAAAAACAGAAGCAAAAAGATGCAAAATTGTGAAAGAACTGAGACAAACCGCCAAGTAATGACCAAAGGAAATCAAATTAAGAATTTCTCAAAAAAGAGACTCAAAACACCCAATTGATGAAAGCTTAAAGTAGAAATGCCAAGGAAACAAGCCTAGGTGAAGGTTTATGGCAGGTAACCAGTGGATTTGGGCAGTAAAAACTAAGAAAAAACAAAATCTAAGAGAAAAAAATGCAAAAAATGGAATTTTCTCAAATTTTAGCAGGGGACGTAGGCAAGTAGTTAAGCCAGTTGCGGGCCCGCTCTGTGCACACAGCAAAAGTGCGTCCAGGGACGCACTGTGCAGCACTCAGAGGGTGCGTCCTTCTGAAAAACTCAAGAAAAACCAAAATAAAACTAATCCTAAGCTAACCCACCCAGAAACAGAATCACAGATCCAAAACCAGAAAAATAAACCAATTTTCTCAAAGCAAAGTTCACACAAAGGAAAAGACTTTTCTCATCAATGGAATCCCCAGCGGAGTCGCCAATTTGTCACACGGAATCAGTCAAGGGTGCGGACACAGCTGACCTTCCTAGAAGTCTAAGACATTCTAATGACAAACAAAACAAACTGGAGCTATCCTTCTCTAAACATACATTATGATATGAGAAATCAAGTGTTTCGTTCTTACCTCTGTCCAAACGCTGTTGTAGAAGTCCAAGCTTTGTTGATCCGGATGAGCTCCTCCCGTTCTCCAAAACCTGCAATCACCAACAGTCAAACAATTAAATAGCACCTGATTATAACATAAAACAAAGCATATTCAACATATAGACCAAGGAGTACATGAAATAACCCATTAACAACAAGCTATTGAGAAGAATGGACCAATTTGCATTAAAGGTAATCAAAAGGAACCATTACAACCCGAGCCTTGGTGTTGTACAAGCTCCTTCCAGGGTCCACAAGAGTCTTCCTCTACTTTGACAAAGCTCACCCACTTCCAAATAGAACAAGTAAAGATGACAATCTCTCCTCACAAGCTTCTAAATGGGAGTCCTAATTCCTGCAGCATTTACCCTTAGAAATCTATAGCTTTCAACCTCCTTCCTTCTGGCTCAATGCCTCTTTTTATAGTGCTCAAGAGGAAGTTAATCAGGTCCACCATCAATGGGATAGTCCCCTCTTTGGATGGGATCACTCCCTTATTGATGGGATGAGTTCCTCTTTGATAGGAGTGCATGAACCATCTGGAGGCGCTCAATACTCATCCAAGAACCTTCTAGAAAGCTCTAGAAGTGACCACAAGTAAGTTTTTGAAGATGAAACTCGCGCATTTTAACCTCTTCAGAGGGACGCACCTGCCCCTTTAGATACAGAGCGTCCTTGGACGCAGACCTTATGAACAAAAGGTGCGTACCCGCAGGCAAGGCTTGAGAGAACTTGCGTACCCAGAGATAAACATATTTTATAAGGACTTTCTCTCTTTCTTGGTTTTTGACATGAATAGCAGAGGCATAAGACTTGCTCAAAAGGGTAGTATGATTGTTGATTGAGCCATACCGACTGTAAATAGCCATGGTGACATTTTTTAGTGTAACACATCCATAGATTCTGATTTCAGTGTGGTTTTGGTACAAGTACCAATTCCCCACTCTATATTGTTTTGACAACTGAGAAACCCTCATGATATATGCACTGATTCTGGGAGGAGGGATTCCTAATAGCAAAGTTTTCATTGGGTGTACAAAGAGATATATCAAATCATTATAAGAATATTAAGAGTCATATAGGTGGATCAATGAAGTCCAAAAGACTACTGATCTAGGGTTGCCTCTGGTATCAAGCTTCTGGAGCGTGATTGGGAATTTGTCAACTTGATAATACAAGAAAAGATGATATAAAACTAAGGAATGTTTGAACACTCTTTCATTATCCATCCTCATGAATTGATCATGCATCTTATCTGCAATGAACTTAGCAAAGTAAAACCTGATGGTTGGGGGATGTCTAGGAGAGTAGATAGACATAAAGGCTACAATAATTTCATCAACAAATTCACTTGTGGTTTGGCCTAACACACTAGATATAATTTCTATGATGTCTTGGCCAAGATTAGAGAAAATAGTCCACATGTAAGGGGGAGGATCCTTTGGAGTGTATTGTTCCTCCCTAATGAAAATTTGGAAAAACCTAGCAAGTTTGATTGAGGTGAGTGTAGGGAGTCTATTAAGTAAATCTCCAATAGAGAGAGGGGTCAGGTTTTGGCTTGGTTGTAACTACAACATTTGATTTATGGACTCAACAGTGATGGTAAACAATACAGACTGGTCTGGGGCCAATACTGCTCTCTGACTAGGGCTATAGTTCATGTGGCAGTTGTGGATAATCTTTGGGAAGATATGAACTCTGGGGAACTGGTATTTGGGTAAACCTGATTCCCAAAGTCCTATGAAGTCTACATGGTTCAGGTACTGGTCTCTGTACTTACAGTATAGTTTCAAAGGGGATTCTTAGACGAAGGTATCTTTAATCTAGAAATATTTATCTGCCAGTGGAAAATGGTCTAAATGCCTGTGACGAGTAGAAATGAGCATGCCATTCAATGTAATTGGGGCAAACATCCTTGGTTCTTGTGGATTCAAGGACGGGGGCGAAGGGTTTTTAGTGAAATTTGAGAAAAACTAGTCCAATTCAGAGTATTTAGGGTCACTGGGAAATTTTCTTAGTGAATTACTTAGTAATTTGAAGCAATTGAGTTTAGGTTTGGGAATTAAACAAGGTTTCTTAGCGAATTTGAGCAAATACCTGGTTTCGGCTCTTGAACAGACTAATGGTGACTGTGCACTATTCACAGGAAGCACACATGACTAAAAGGTGGTCTGGAGTTTCAACAACTTAAGAAAGTTGGTAGTTGGACATGGGTTGATGGTTGCACGTACTCTGGTGCTTACATGGAGGTCTAAGTGGTCTTTTTCCACGATAAAACAAAAAAGAATGAGTTTTTTTTAGTTTTATTCATAAAGTCAATGATTTTTGTGGGTACACTGGGAAAAGGACACTTGGCATTAAGCAGGGGATGTGACATTTTGTTGTTTAGCGAGAGGCGGTAAGCGGGATCATATCGCACCGCTTTTGGGATAAAGTGGTTTTGGGGGGAGGCTGCCCAATGCCAATAATCATACGCCACGTAGTGGTGGGGTGAATAGTAAAACCACCCATATCGGGCGGGTAAAGGTCGACCTTCGGAGGCCACCTGATATGAGCATCAATCGTTGGATCAACAGGGGTCAAATCTCACAGTGATCAGGGCGATGATTTGATATGAGGTTTAATGGAGGGGCCTGGCGGGGTTTTAATGCATGGAGGGATTAAATAATTGCATATTATGAAGGTTTAATGATTTCGGGAGTGATTTCATTGGTGGGGACAGATTATTAATTAATCACTGATTGATTAATTAACCTCTTTTATTCGGTGGTGGGTCATGGTTATTAATTAGTCGTTGATTGACTTAATTAACCCAATAATCAGTTTATTAATAAATTTTATATTTCAAACTTCGGGGCGGGATATTAACATATGGGTTTAATAAAATATACAGGACAAGGGGTAGTATAGGGATTTAATACTTATAATTAAAATTAGGAGTTAATATGAATGAAAGCGAAAAAATGGATTTGCGCTAAGTATAATATGTTTTTGTAATTCATTTACTTTACACATGGAAACATTTATAACTTAGGCTAAATGCGCATTTGTGGGTTTTTATGAAAAAGGGGTTTTCTTGGGGGTGATTACTTTCCCTAGGAAAATAGTGGTTTTACCTTAGGAAAAGGGATTTCTTAGGGGAAAATGAATGAATTGAAGGGGTGTGAATTTTCATGAGGGGGTGGGCTTTTAGTACTTAGGACCTATAAGTTATTGGGCTGAGGGTCTGGTCCCTCCAGAAGTTAGAGAAATTCTCTGAGCCCCTTTTACTTAAGGTTTTAGGTATTTTTTACTTTGCTTGTGGGAAATTAGTAAAATTAAGGGTAAAATGAATGGGGAAAATAATCACTTGACTTTTTGTAAATGCTCAATCATCATCCATAGTTTAATAGCTTGATGATGAAAGTAAATGATATGAATTTATCTAATCCATCATCACAATTCTACAACCATGCAACTACTTACCCATCTACTCATCCTACCATTTTTTCTACTCTTTCTTAGGGTGCACTTAAGCTGGCAAACCCTTATCAAAACATTTTTCATTTCTTTTACAATACAAATCTATCTAAGTCTATTCTTATTACATCCAAGGGCTCAGATTAAACTATTGAGCTCCTTTTATTGACTCTACCTATCTATTTATCTGCCAAGATTAAATAGTTTGGTCAGATTTTATTCTCTATCTCTAAGCATGAAATTCAAAACATGGAATAAACAAGATTAAATTGTTTGATTACCATGGATTGTGGCATGAATAACAAGTTGCACACAATCATTATTATGAAGAAAAGTAAATAGTAGTGGCATTTTTACTTGCACACTTTCATGGTCTTTTTGCTTCTTGGGGTTCATTTTTCATGTTTTTTGACCTTTTTCATTCTTTTTGTCCTTTGATTTTTCTTTTAGGACATACCCTCTTTACATTTTTATTTTTATTTTTTGAATATGGAAAACATTTTCAGAAAGCAAAGGTATGTACATATTACAGATTTGACCTCAACCATTCAAAAATTATGACTCCTATTGGTATAGGAACATAATAGTGGCTCCACCTGGGGATGGAATTTCCTAGCGGAATGTCAAGAACTTGTAGATCAATGGCCTTCTGAATTACTGTGATTTTACTCTACAACTTTCCCTTTTTACTTTGCTGCCTTATTGATATTTATGACAGTGAAGCTTTTGAAGCTTAGGGCCTTCTCTTCAGGCTTCAACTCCAAATTTTACCATCCAATCAACACTAAACATTGTGAAGGATGTAATATGTACAAGTGATTAGTGAGATCATTGACTGGGATCTATGTAGTGCTTTAGCATTCGACCATTAACTGGCCCTTCTTCTGCTTCCGCACCATCCAATTCTTTTAGAAAATATGCATTATTACCTCTGAAAGCATAAATAATGTAAGGGCCTCTCTAGAGGAAGTCAAACATCCCATGTTCACCTTTTTCCTCCCTTCTTGAGTCCCATTTCAAAACTTTATCTCCTAGATAGAAATCTTCTGCCTTGGTTCTTTTGTTAAAAGCCTTTTTGATTCTCTCCTGCACAATTTGGGATCTGATATACACTTCTTCCCTGGTCTGTTGCAAGTGAATTTTCTGGTTGATCCTCCTTTGAATGTCATTTGGCTCAACCTGTGCTTCTTGGAGCAATTTCATTACTGGTGTTCCCAAGGAAGATGGGAAGACAACCTCCATTCCATAAACTAGCTGGTAAGGACTGGTACCAATGGATTTCTTAGTGGTCAGTATATTTGCCCCTAAGGCATTTACTAGCTTCTTATTCCAGGTTTTCTTGTTATCTTCCAACAATTTTTTTATGATATTTACCAAGATTTTGTTGGAAGACTCTACTAGTCCATTTCCTTGGGGATAATAGGCAGTGGAGTGACCCAGGGTTATATGATATTTGTTGCAGAAATCAATCATCCTCTTTGATTTAAAGGTTGTTGTATTGTCTGCGATTATCTTGGTACGACAACCAAATCTGGACAAAATGTTGGCCTCAAGGAAACCTATTATGACAATATTGGTAGCTTGTCTTGAGGGTATGGTTTCTATCCATTTTGTAAAATAATTTGTGGCAGTCAAGATCCATCTATGTTGGTAATAAGAAGGGGGATGAATTTCACCAATGAAGTCAAGACCCCACTATTGAAATGGTGTTTTGGTAGATATAGGTTTCAAAGGTAATGGCAATAGTTTTCTTTTTCCTTCAAAAATTTGACATTTGTGGCATGAGGTTACAAATTTTTTCACATCAGAAAACAGAGTGGGCCAGTAAAAACTAGCTCTCAAGATTTTATTAGCTGTGGTCTTCCAGTAAAGATGTCCCCCATAGTCACCTGCATGAAACTCTTGCAATATTTTGTGAGATTCTTACTTTAACAAACAATTAAGAAGGATGCCTTCATGATTTTTCCAAAATAAAGCATTGTCAATTATGCAAAAGTTCAAATATTTCATTTTTAAGAACCTACTTTTAGTTCTAGACAACTCAGGAGGAGCTTGAAGATTTTGTAGAATGTATATAATGTCAGCATACCATAGTGAGTCTATAAAGGCCTGGTTGATCTGTGGAGTCGCCATCTCTTCTTCGTTATCCAATTCTGCAATGAAATTTATGTTTAGGTCCTGATAGTTTGATTCAGCCATTAGCTTGGCTAAACCTTGGCCTTTGATCAATTTTGTAGGTTTAATTTCTAAATCATACTCTAATATGGTAGCTATCTTCTTCCCTCTCTTTCCATCTAGTCCATCCTGCGTTAGAATGTCTTTGACTACAGCATTGGGAACATAAGCCACTATATGAGAGTACAGGATATAAACTCTGAAATCTTTAATAGCTTTAACTAGAGCAAAAGCTTGCTTCTCCATTATATTATACTTTAAAGGTGCATCTCTCAGGGCTTTACTAAATAAGGCTATTGGTTGTTCAAAACCCTGATCATTCTTCTGCAATAGGAATGCAACAATTGTATGTCCTGAGGTGAAAGAAAAATGATGAAATCCCTATCAAACATTGGACTGATGAGGACTGGTGTTTGTGTTAAGGCTAGCTTTATATATCCAAATGACTTTTTAGCCTCTAGAGTCCATTTAATAGTCGAATATTTCTTTAACATGTTGTTTAGTAATCTAATTGGTTCAACTAAGTTAGAGATAAATCTTCTCAAAAAGTTTATTTTACCTAAAAATGCTTGTAGCTCTCTAATGTTCCTAGGATGTGGTATCTACAAAATGGCTTCAATTTTGGTTGGGTCAATCCAGATACCATCTTTGGAGATTATGTGACCTAGTATTTTTCCCTCTTCTAGCCCAAATAAAGATTTTTTAGGATTCAGAGAAATTCCATACTTCCTACACTTGGTGAAAACCTACTTAAGATGATCCAGGTGTTGTTGATCTGATTTAGAAAATATTGTGATATCATTTAGGTATATTACCAAGAATTCGTGCATTTCCTTAGCAAAGTCTATGTCCATTTCTCTTCGAAAGGTAGCCCCTGCTTTTTTAACCCAAAAGTCATTTTCACATACATGAAAGTTCCCCATGGAGTGGTAAATGCAGTTTTTGCCTGATCATCTGGGTGGACTAGGATCTGGTTAACCCATCTAGAAATGAGATTCTGGTTTAACCTACTACCCTCTATAATATGTGGTCCATTTTAGGGAGAGGGTAGTTGTCCTTCAATGAAACTTTATTTAAATTCATAAGGTCACACACAATCTAATTTCACCAATTTTCTTTCTTGTAGGTACCAAATTAGAAACCAAATCCGAGAATATAATTGGTGCAATAATCTTAGCTTCATACATTCTTTTGATCACCTTTTCTATAGAAGGCAATAGAACAGGGTTAATCCTTCTAAGCATCTGTCTAAAAGGCTTCGGGTTTTCTTTTAATGGGATGGTGTGTTGTATTATGCCGGTATCATAGGATTTAAGGTCCTCATAATTCCATGCAAAAACATCTTGGAATTCCTTTAGCAGTTCTATGTATTTCACTTTTTCATTGGGAGGTAAAGACTTTGAAAGTTTTATCATTTTGGGATCTTCTTCAGAGCCTATGTTACATTCTTCAATGTCTGATTTTAACGGTTCCATTTTAGGCTTTTTAGGAACATCATTTGAATCAAATAAGTCCTCCAAAGGGGTTAATCCTTTGGGAAAAAAATTATCTTTCAGATTGATGACTTCAGATTCTTCATCGATTGCTTAATCAATTTCCATTCGTTTTAGGTTTCTAATATCAGATTTTGTAAAATTTGTGGGATAGAAATTATCTATATTTTCATCTTCTACTTTGTTAATTTCTACTTCATAAATGTCATCAAAACCTAATGTTATATCTGTGTCTATGTTGCTATTTACAAAATCATCATCTAAAGTTAGAAAATTGTTAATTTGTTGATCATTATTGAACACTTTCCAGTTCTTTAAGTTGTCAGGAATAGCAGGTCTATGCCTAACCTCAACATTGTATTGGTGGTTGGGCTGAAATGGCAACTTGCAAGTACTAGCAAACATCACTAAACTGTGAGCTTACATATTGTGTTTTCTTGGAATAATAGCAAGCTTGGTTTCTAAAAAAGTATTTAGTATTTCTACAACCGTTCCTCTATAAAATCCTAACCTAGGATCCCTAGTCATATAAAAAACATTAATTTGTTCTATTACCAACTCAGAATCTCCCATAATAGAGACTCTTATAGCTCCTAACCTTTTGACCAATTTCAGACCTAATAGAAGTGCTTCATATTCTGCCATATTGTTTATACATTTAAAGTTCAATCTGTAGGCATGACCCTATAAATGATCATTTTATAAGTTGTAAATCCATACTCCTACTCCTTCACCTAGCTTGTTTACTGACCCATCGAATTCAAGATGCCATAGGATTTCATGCTCATAATTTTCACTATCTGGGGGAATGAAATCTTTTTTGACTAAAGTTTCTAGGTCATATTTATTATCTGAAATCTCATGAATTTGGATACTTTGATTTTCTTCTGTTACTGTAATTTCTTTTGGTTTTGCTATAATGTTGTCTGAAGTATTTTCTTGGTTATATTCAACATTGTAAAGAATGAAAGAATCAATATCAGAATGCATTGAATATATAGGAAATTTTTGAGGCCTCTCCTATGTACTCACTACATACTTCATCATAGTTTCTCTATAGAGTTTCTTAGGATGTCCAAATACTAAAATGGTAGCATATGACATGTCAAGTTGCAGAGATCCCTGGAGTTTGGCACCCCAAGATCTAGACAACAACATACCATACTTAGGTGGTATATCAGCAACAAATCTGTCCATTAGAATGGTCTTAGCAGGGTACTGCACTAGGGAAACACATAGGTCTTTTATAAGTCCTAGTGGCTTGAATCAAATGAAAATAGGTCTTTGTAGGGTCTAGTGATATCCAATTTTAGCTTCTCCATAACAGATTTAGGCATAAGGTTGTGTGAATCCCCAGATTCAAGCATGGAATTATGTAGGATTTTATCGTGGATATTAAGGCTAATGTCGAAGGGTGGTATCCCTCCTTCCACTGGTTTTCCATTAACATTAGGTCCGAAAATTAACTCAGGTTGATCATCAAATAGGTTAACGGAGTCTTCATTTTCAATGAAGTTTAAAGATTTTCTTATTTGAGACCTATAAGTCTCATGTTTAACCAGTTCTAACAAAAGGAACTGAGATTTTAAGTTTGGCCACCTATGCTCCCAGATTGAAAGGCAGAGGGGATTTTTCTGTTTGAACATTTGAAATCTTAGCACTAGGGTTTTGAGTAGTCTGTTCTTCTTTTTCATTGTTTGGAGTCTTTTTAATTGGATTTTCTAATGCAATTTCTGGAGATTGTTCCACTGTTTCCTTGAGGGGAACTGAAGTGGAAGGTTGCTCATTAGAAGGTTGGTCGTTGGTTACATCTTCAATGATAGGACTGGGAGGATTTTGACTTGGTCTAGAAAGGATTTATAGAGTTTTTGTAATTGGAGGATTCTGATTTGCAGCTTTTACTTTCTTAGGTTGATTAGGTACTGCTTTCTTGTTTTGGTCCGAAACATCAATGTTCTTTTTTCTCCTCAAATTGTACTATTTATGTACTTCGAAAATAGCAGAGTCATACCCTTGCTTGTAATCGAAAGATTCTCTAGTTTGGGTCTGTAACTGTTGAAGAATGTATAATTCTTGGTCATCCTGAGTCAAAAAAATAGTTTCTTCTTCATCTAACCCCATTAGGTTGATTTGGGTGTCTAGCTCAGGGTCTTCTTGATGGGAGGATTCAACATAATTCTCTTGGACAGGTGGTCTAAGGTTCTGATCAAGCCCATTTTTACCAGTGTTTCAGTTCTGGTTTTTCCTAATGTTCGGATTCCTTACTTGAGGTGCCTGTTGGCTATCCTAGTGAGGTTTCCTTTCAATGTTTTCTATTCTGTCCATCAATTTTTACATTCCTTTAGCTAAATCATCCATTTTTTTATCAAAGGGTGAAGTTTCATCTTTCAGGGGTGTCCTTCTCTCGTTTCTAACCCTAGCTCTTTTAGATAACAGATTAGATTCTACGCTAACTGCAACACTTTGCATATCTCCTAGTGTAGGGTGATTCTTTTCTCTAAGTTGAAAAGCCATATCTATGTCAAATCCATCTGGAAACTTAATCAGGGCTATGCCAGGTGGAGGTCTAAGGTCAAGTGGTATTGCATTATATACATTGTTAAACCTAGTGCAATAGTTTCCATTCCTTTAGCCAAAGCATCCATTTTTTTATCAAAGGGTGAAGTTTCATCTTTCAGGGGTGTCCTTCTCTCGTTTCTATCCCTAGCTCTTTTAGATAGTATATTAGCTTCTACGCTAACTACAACACTTTTCATATCTTCTAGTGTAGGGGGATTCCTTTCTCTAAGTTGAAAATCCATATCTATGTCAAATCTGTCTGGAAACTTAATCAGGGCTAAGCCAAGTGGAGGTCTAAGGTCAAGTGGTATTGCACTATATACATTTTTAAACCTAGTGCAGTAGTCCTGAACGGTTTCGTTTGGTCCCCTCTTAAGGTTTTCATATTCAGAAAGAATTTGAAGAGGGTTCTTTTTCTTCTCCCACCTATGTAAAAATTGTTGGTAAAAAAGTTCTAAACTATATATAGTATTAGGAGGCAAAGATCTAAGCCATTTTCTCACTTCTCCAGCTAGAGTTTGGGCAAAAACTCTCATTTGGACATATCCTATGTCAATTTCATGCAATTTTAAATAATTTGTCATTTTCTTTATGTGTTGATGTGCAGTGTAAGTTACAGTGCCAACACATAAGTTAATTTTACTTTGATAATCTGCTGGTAAGACACCTTGAGGAGCGGGCATGGTAAGAGGGGCATATCTAAGTGCCATAGCTCTAAGTTGGACAGGATTGAGAATAGGAGTTAGGGTAATAGGGGGATTTGTGACAACAAGGGGAGTTGTGGTAACAAGGGTAATCGGTATTTGAAGGTTAGTGATAGGCTGATGGGGGAGTGAAGGTATGAATGGAGATGAGGGATGATCTTCAAAAGTGTGGGGAAATGATGGTGAGCTAAAAGAATCAAAGCAGTTTCAGAAAGTTTAGGGATTCTATCAGAAGTAAGGGATTATTGAGGGGAATTCAGAAGGTACTGATCAATTGATAGGTTTTTTCTTTGGACTTCAAGTTCAACTATGAATTCTGGATCTACAACTATGTCCTCAAGTTCACTCTCAAACTTAGTTCTAAATAGGGAATTGTCAAAATACTCGTCAAAAGGGAGGTCTTCTAGGAACAATCACTCAACAAGGCATGGATTGGATCTGAATAAAGGTCTTGAGCTTACTAAACTTTGATGTCTTCTGATTATTCTTGGAATAAGGTTGGGTTAGTCAAATATAGGGGGAGGATTTGGATCAGGGTTGGCCCTGGTATAGTGAGTTCTCCCTAAAGCTAGATTTCGAGATTTTTCTAATTATTTTCTTTTATGAATTTTTGTTATAACTTCTAATAAACCCTTTAAGATGCTTACAAATAAAAATTTGAATTTATTAAAGGTTTATTAAGACTGGGGGTTTGAGTCCCAAGTATAGTCGCCACTATGTTATCACTCAAATGTTTTCCCTAGAAGTTATCAAAGAAGGAATAGTCCGAGGTAACCACAAACCTAATCTTTTAGATTCAGGTTCTAGCCAACCCAAGTCCAGAGAGGGCTCTCTCTTTATAATTTCACTTTGTTTTTTATGGGATTTAGGCTAGTTCTTAGTGCTCATGATGTGTTGTTTTGATTGGGTGGTGGAATTAAGAAAATAGATGGGAAGAGAAATTATTCAGGCCATTGGGCTATGGAGTCAATCAAGAGTGGCTTAACTATATTTGATCAATCACTAAGGTAGGAGTCCACAGGGCAAGCTAGCACAACAAAAAGCAATTCTACAGGTTCAAATGGATGAATTAATTCTAACCAGGCAAAGGGCAATGAAGAATCCTTAACTGGGATTAAGATGAAGAAAGGAAGGATGATCAGTAGTAAAGGGCAATGAAGAATCCTTTAGTATGGACCAAATGGGGGGGTAAACTACAAAAGTAAGGGAGAAATTAAGAATTCCCAGACCAAGAGAGTTTAGTACAAAACATCTAAAAAGTAAACAGTTAAAATAGAGAGCATTTAAGATAATTCTGAGATATCATTCCTTGTTACTTTACAGATTTTATAAGAGACACATATGAATATTCATAATGTTATGAAACCAGCTCACAAAAAGATAGAAATGATATATTAACGCCTTAGAAATAAGCCTCTTTGAGGGGGAAACCTCCTTTACATTACACAAATGAATAATTCTTGGATAATACAAATGAAATGACCTCCTTTCTATATATAGGAGTCTAAGGGGTGATAATATAATCAAATTCGACATAACAATAATAATGTAAGGGAATAATAATAAAAATAGCGGGCTTCAATGGGGCACAATAGTAACAATATGGGCAATACATGGGTACATCAATATAATGAGGGGGTTGTACTAATAACAATAAGGGGTTGCACTAGTAGTATAGGGGCCTAATATGCTCCTTTCCTTCAAAAAGTGTTGTCCTCAACGCTTGAGTAGTTCTTGATGCTTCTGTTTAAAATTCTTGTCCTCCCATGTGGAATCTTCAGCGGGTACGTTCTTCCACTTGATGAGATACTCTGAAATTGATCGATTTCGTAGCTATCGGGTTCTTGTTTCTATGACTACTCTAGGTTCCAATATGATTTTTCTTTCTTCTTCAATTTCTGGCAATATTGTTTGAATTGGGATCTTTTGCAACTTTTGAATAAGTGGCCATACTTCTTCGTCCTTCTTCCATTCATCCCTTGCTTCATTTATACAATCTGGTTGGATAATAGAAATAGCACAAAACAATGCTTCCACATCCTCATCCTTTCTTGAGAGTGCATCTACAACAAAAATTTTCTTCCATTTTCTATAGATGATGTCAAAGTCATAACCCAACATATTTGTGACACTTTTTTTCTATTCTTCTAAAGATAATAGTTGTTCTAAAAGTATTTAAGACTGTCATGATCCATTTTTACCTTGAAGTGTCTTCCCATCCGGTAAGGTCTCCATTTCTTAAGTTCATGTAGTATTGCCAACATTTCCTTCTCATCAATAGCTTGCTTGAGATGTAGCAGTAAAAATACCCAATCACCTACATCAAAACATTTTTCACTACGATGTTGATCTACCTGTTGTTTCATTCGATTTTGCACCAAAGTGGCGTTATCCTTTACAAGTTGGAGAACTTTTTGTTGATGCTTGATGTGATCTTTCACTGCTTGAACCTTTTTCTTCTTGATATGTCCTTCTATCTTTAGAGTTTGAGGAGTGGTAATTTCTTCCATACCTTTACAAGATATGGTCGGATTCATTTCTTGATGCTCGATGTGATCTTTCACTTCTTGAACATTTTTCTTCTTAATATGTCCTTCTACCTTGATAGTTTGAGGAGTGGTAATTCCTACCAATGAATTACAAGATATGGTTGGATTCATTTCTTCTTTGTCGATGTGATATTTCACTTCTTGCACCTTTTTCTTCTTGATATGTCCTTCTATCTTGAGAGTTTGAGTAGTGGTAATTCTAGCCAATGCTTTACAAGAGATGGTCTGATTCATTTCTTCTTTCTCTGGGGTTGGGTCTTGGTGTATATCCTCTTCTTTTGATGTTTCTTGATCCTTTTCTTCCTCCTCTTAATACTCTATGTAAAATAATTTCTTCTCAGCACACTTATGACCTTTAGTGCATTTTCTATCGCAATTGTAACAAAGCCCTTTTTCTCTTTTTCCTTCCAATTTTTGTGGTGTAACCCTTGTAGGTTGTGGAAGGCTAGGAGAAACAACACTTTCATATTTATAGTTGTGAGGAGTAGACTTCCTTGTTGCCATAATTTTGCTTTCCACTATGTAACAAAGCCCTTTTACTCTTTCCAATTGTTGTGGTGTTTCTCTAAAGAAGGTGTTGCTCTTTGTATCCTCATAATGTGCTATTATTTCCTCCGTGAAAATTGACCACGTAATAAGTTGTTTATGAGAACAAAGCCCTTTATACCACAAAAATTGATCTGGTTCTAAACATGAAGATGCAATACATACCTTTTGTAACAGTGGTACACCATGTAGATCAAAATATTGCTCCATTTGAAGTATCCAATTTATTGGATCCTTGCCATCAAACTTCCCCATATCACCTTTTCTTGATTTTAGGAGCTCGATCTTGAAATGACTATAACTCTATAATTGCGGTTCCTCTAGTTCTGAAATTGTGATCTGTAGTAGCCCTCTGTGTCCTCTTTCCAATTCCACCAGTCTGATCCAAATTGGATTCTCCAAGGAAGAGTTATGCCAAATCTCCCACAGTGTCCTGATTATAGACTAGTTCAGTAGAGCGAACTTGTACAATATGCCACGTGTCCCTGTTTCGACCTTTGGCTCTAAAAAATATATAAACAAAACTATATTCCATCCTCTTTTTGTAACTTCTTACAAAATTTCAATCTGATGCTTAGAGAGAAAGTTATGACGATTTTTCCCAGGTCACCTATTTGGAATGTAATTCAGGAGTCTGCAAAAAGACCAACTTCCTCAGATCATATATCCGCAAATATAGTGTGAAAAGCTCTGAAATTTGGATCCGTGGTTCTATACAATTTCGTCTCAAATGTTTTTTTGTTTTAGCTTCTGAAACGTCACAAAAAAAAGTTATAGCGAAAATGCCATAATGACCTATTTGGAGCAGGGAAACCCTAGAATCCAAAGCTCTGATACCAAATGTTATGAAACCAGCTCACAAAAAGATAGAAAGGATTGATGAACGCCTTAGAAATAAGCCTCTTCGAGGGGGAAACCTCCTTTACATTACAAAAATGAATAATTCTCGGATGATACAAATGAAACGACCTTCTTTCTATATATAGGAGTCTAAGGGGTCATAATATAATCAGAGCCCACATAACAATAATAATGTAAGGGCACAATAATAACAATAGTGGGCTTCTATGGGGCACAATATTAACAATATGGGTACTACATGGGTACATCAATATAATAAGGGGGTTGTACTAATAACAATAAGGGGTTACACTAGTAGTATAGTGGTCTAACACATAACACGAAGAGAAAACAATATTTAAACACGAAGAGATAATACTTATTTGTTCCAACTGTGCACAAGAATCCAGTGAAATGTCCTTAGCTTTATTTCATATCCAGCAAAACCAGTCCAGTATTGAATACAAAAGCTCCTTGGCTCAATATAAAATGTCTACAAAAATTTTTAATCCACCCTAATTACTTCCTTTTGTGAAGTATTTATACAAAAATTGTTACAAAATATCTCATAAAAATATGAGAAATATTCTAGGAAACCAAAAATATCTTCATGCATGAAGATAGAGAGATATGGAGAACTGTCTTCTTGTTGTCCCTTTTATTGTGACTGTGCTGGCTGTTGTAATTCGATTTGTCTCTTTTAGTTGTTAGATACTTATGTGCTGGATTCACTTTATGTCTTCTACCTACTGATACTCTTTACCTGTTTTGCTTTGACTCTGTCTTACCAGTTTTACTTGGCAACCATGTTTTACAATGTAGATTTACTACAATAACTTCATAGTAAATATGTCAGTTTTGTCCACCATTCACTGTCAGGTAATTTCATCCTTATCATTTTCCTGTATATCTCATCAACTTCTGTATACTTAGCAAAACTTGGCCTGCTGGTAAATAAGTGCTTTACCTCATGTTCTATGAAAACAGATTTTCAAGACTATCATATAATACCTTTCCAGTGGGAAAATATTTTACCCCTGAAGTACTAGCTTGGCTTTTGGCTAGCTTGTTTAGCCTCTCAATATAAGCATCTGGAGTCATCAGCTTATCATGTATTACCATAGGACTGGGAAGTCCTTTTTCTCTTAAAATACCATACTTGGTCATGAATATATCAATGTCTGCTTGGATACTCTGGCATTTTTTCTCAAGATCTTGTAGGTTTTAACCCCGTATAGAAATTACCTGCATACGAATTCTAAAACACAGAAAATAAACAATGCAAAAGCATAACACATAAAACACATATACACAGATATTTTCCCCTTGGATCCCAAAACCGGGACCACCAGTTTAATTTTTCATTATTTTCCTTTCAATGTTACAATACATATTTATACATGCCGAAGCATCCAATACCATGGACCGAAAACCATCACATCCAAAAACATGTGCGAAAATCATGCACAAAACCATAGGTGGGTCTACCCAACCTAATATAGGGTCCGAAACCAAAATTTTCTAGAGCGCTGCCCCGAACCCCATAAAGTGGGGTTATGGGTACACCTCAAACCCCTTTTGACCTCCACCCCTCTAACCCCCAATTAACTATGTGGGCTAGTCGTGGAAAGAATATAACACAACCCAACATTCTCCCACTTGTTTTCTTTCCACAAGGGGCCACAAGAGAGCTTAATTATCTAGCCCTGCAATGCCCATTGTTTCTCTACACCAAGAGAACTTCTCAGAGCTCATAGATTTTGTCAATGCATCTGCAGTATTCTTCAAAGTGTCCACCTTTACCAATAACACCTTTTTGTCTTCTATCATATCCCTCACAAAGTGATACTAAACATCAATGTGCTTGGTCTTTGAATGATATGCAGGGTTCTTTGCCAAGAAAATTGCACTTTGGCTATCACAGTCTATCCTTATAGCTTCTTGTACTAACCCCATACTTGAACACAATATCTGCAACCAAACTACTTCCTTGCTTGCATGAGTGGCTGCTATGTATTCTGCCTTTGTAGTTGATAGTGCCACTACAGATTGTTTTTTACTCATCCAACTAACTGCACCTCCAAATAGGTTCAACACATACCCACTTGTAGATCTTCTCTGATCCATATCTCTAGCCCAGTCTGCATCAACAAAGCCATGAGTATCCAACACTCTGTCCAATCCTAGTCTTCCTTGGTAGCACAAACCATAATCACTAGTGCCGCGCAAATACCTAAAAACCCACTTCACTGCTGTCCAATGCTCCTTTCCTGGTTTTGACATAAACCTGCTCAATACTCCCATTGCATGTGCAATTTCTGGTCTAATACAAACAATTGCATACATTAGGCTACCGAGTGCACTTGCATATGGAACATGGGACATGTCCTCTTCCTCTTCTTGTGTCTTGGGACATTGTTCAACAGATAACCTCACACCTACAGGAATAGGAACCTTCACTGATTTACTATCCTGCATATTAAACCTTTGTAATATTGTCTCGACATACTTCCTCTGGTTTAACCAGAGCTCCCTCTTTGCTCGATCTCTTTTAATTTCCATGCCCAAAATATAGTTTGCAGCACCAAGATCTTTCATGTTGAGTTTGGAGGACAATTGGGTCTTCAAATCCTGGATAATTTCTTTGTCATTTCCAACCAAAAACATATCATCCACATACAAGACCAGATAAATAACACAGCCACCAATTAATTTAAAATACACACAGTGATCTGCTTTGCCTCTGGTGAATCCAAGTCCCCGTATAAATGTATCAAATTTCTGATACCACATCCTTGGTGACTTTTTTAACCCATACAAAGACTTCTTTAACTTGCATACTAGTTCTTTCTTACCCTTCACCGCAAAGCCTTCAGGTTTCTTCATGTAGATCTCCTCTTCTAGGTCCCCATGAATAAATGTTGTCTTCACATCCATCTATTCTACCTCAAAATCAAAAGCAGCAGCAACAGATAAAAGTAATGTAATAGAAGTGACCTTGGCAACAGGAGAAAAAATATCACCAAAATCAATTCCCGGCACATGGGAATAACCTTTTGCTATCAACCGAGCTTTGTATTTCTCCACTTTTCCTTCTGCATTTGTCTTCTTTTTGAACACCCATTTGTTGCCAATGGGTTTCCTTCCATCTGGCAACTCCACCAAATCCCAAGCCTCATTTTTGTGCAAAGATGCCATTTCATCAACCATGGCCTCTTTCCAGAGTTTTCCATCCTCTGAATCCACTACTTCCTTCACAATTCTGGGATCATCATCAATAACAGACAAAGAAAAATTGGAACAGAAAGTAGATGGACTATACCTTTCTAGCTGCCTTCTTTCTCGAACTGATCTTCTCACGGCCGGAGTTTGTGGCTCTTCATCTTCTGATTCCTCCTCTACTGTAGAGTCTGATTCTTCCTCCTTTAGCTCAAACTCTATATTCTCAGGTTCCTTTGGTCGAACTTCATGTTTAATAACATCTTTCACCTCTCTGAACACCACATCTTGGTTGTACACAACCTTCCTTGTTACTGGGTTCCAAAGCTTATAACCCTTTAAACCATCCTTATACCCAATAAAGATGCACTTTTCAGATTTACTAACCAACTTGGTTCATTTCTCTTTTGGAACATGTACATATGCATCACATCCAAATACCCTCAGATGTGAAAGAAAGGGTTTCTTACCAGTGCATACATCTTGTGGAGTTTTATTCTCCAACGTTTATGAAGGTGATTTGTTGACCAGGTAACATGCAGTGTCCACCGCCTCTACCCAGAATTCCTGTCCTAACCCGACACCACTGAGCATGCTTCTTGCCCTTTCCATCAACGCCTTGTTCATTCTTTCTGAAACTCCATTTTGCTGAGGTGTATATGGAGTATTCTTCTGCCTTGCTATACCACACTTCTTACAGAATTCTTCAAATTCCTTGCTACAAAACTCTCCACCATTATCTGTCTGATTTTCCACGAGAGCCTTAAATTATTTAAACCTATCAAATACTTTATATTTCTTCTTAAGGAAATATATCCATGTATTCCTTGAGAAGTCATCTATCAATGATACATAGTACAGAAACTTACCCAGTGATGGAACCTTCATAGGTCCAAACAAATCATTGTGCACAAGCTATAATATTTGTTTCGCCCTCTTACTACCAGAGGTGAAACTCACATATACACAATTTTCACAGAAATCAAAATCCAGATAGATATTGCTCATACCTTGTACCATACCTTTACCATGAAGTATTCGAAGGCCCTTCTCTCCAATATGTCCAAGCCTTTGATGCCACCACATAGTCTTCTCTCCATAGACCATTATATTTTCTACTCCAATTTCAGGAACCACATAACTGTTGCACCCACCAACAACCGTGCTACCTTGAAGCTTGTACAGAGTTCCAATCCGAACTCCCTACATCAATACCAATGCTCCCCAAACCATCTTGCAGGTATCCTTCTCGAATACTATTTTTACACCTACATCATCCAACTTGATTACAAAAATTAGATTTCTAGCCAATGCAGGAGTATGCAGAACACTCAGAAGTGTTCTAACCCTTCCACCTTGCAGCTTCAACTTTACTTTTCCGTGACCAATGATTCTAGCCTTCCTGTCATCCCCTAAGAAGACATCACCACCATTGTATTTCTCATACTCACAGAACCACTCTCTATGGGGAGTGAAGTGAAAGGATGCACCTGACTCAATTAACCATGCCTCATGATCTACATGTGTAATTGAA
This sequence comes from Pinus tabuliformis, assembly GCA_031772625.1. Classification (NCBI taxonomy): domain Eukaryota; kingdom Viridiplantae; phylum Streptophyta; class Pinopsida; order Pinales; family Pinaceae; genus Pinus; species Pinus tabuliformis. Next base: position 1,207,422,507 of record CM062807.1, on the reverse strand, counting down.
GAAGCCAAGTACACATCCTCACCTTCATTTGAGGTGGTTTTCGCCTCTGGGTAAGGAGCATCATTAGATACCTTTCCTTTATCAAGAGGTTTAGATTTACATTCCCTTTTGTAATGCCCTTCCTTTTTGCATTTCTAACACACCACCTTTACATGTTTTCCTAGAGATTTAGATCTCCCACTCAATGTCTTATTTTTGTTTATGTTCTGGGGCTGTCCTCGTATAGACAAGGCATCACCATTCTGGCTCTCCATATTTTTTTGTCTCATCTCCTCTGTTAGCAAGGCTGAGACTATTTCATCAAACTGTAAGGAAGTTGCATTTCTACCTATTGCAATAACCAGACTATCCCACGAATCTGGTAGAGAACACAACAAACTAATGCACTTATCTTCATTTGAAATTTTAATATCAACAAATTCTAGCTGACTTACCACAGTATTAAATGCATTCAGATACTCTGTCACCGAGTCTTCATCTTTCATCCTCATGTTATACAGCTTTTTCCGTAGGAAAAGTTTATTCACCAGAGAATTAGATTGGTACAAAGTCCCTAACTTGTCCCACAAAGCCTTTGTCGTAGCTTCCCCTGATACATTCAGCGATACTGAATCTGAGACACACAATCGTATTGTGCTCTTTTCCTTCCGATCCAACTTCTTCCATTCTTCATTGGACACTCCCGTTGGTTTAGTACCCGGATCTACCGTAATCCACTGATCTTTATCCACCAAAAAATCCTCCATCTTGAGTTTCCACAACTCAAAACTTTGACTATTAAATTTCTCGATCTCTATCTTTCCACTGCTCACCATCTTCTTTCACCACTAGAATCGATCTCATAGATTTCCCACTGTACAGGGTCTACCACAGGCCCAAGTGAAATCCCTCAACAACAAAGGCGTCCCCTTGAAGCCAAAATAGCTCCGATACCAAATGTAGGTTTTAACCCCGTACAGAAAGTACCTGCATACGAATTCTTAAACTTAGAAAATAAACAATGCGAGAGCATAACACATAAAACACATATACATAGAGATTATCCTATGGATCCCAAAACCGAGACTACTAGCTTGATTTTTCATTATTTTCCTTTCAATGTTACAATACATATTTATACATGCCAAAGCATGCAATACCATGGACCGAAAACCATCACGTCCAAAAACATGTGCGAAAATCATGCACAAAACCATCGGTGGGTCTGCCCAACCTAACATAGGGTCCAAAACAAAAATTTTCTAGGGTGCTACCCTAGACCCCATAAAGTGGGGTTACGGGTACACCTCAAACCCCCTGTGACATCCACCCCTCTAACCCCCAATTAACTACGTGGGCTATGGAAAGAATATAACACAACCCAATAGATTTAGCAAAAGGTTTCTCTTGGTGAGAACCTTCTTGATTTCTATAATTGTTCCTGTTCTGTCTTCTATTTCCAACTCATCACGCTGATACCTATTTCTGCTATTCACGAATGTTATTAATTGGTTTGATTCTTTTGGCTTATCTCCTAGCTCTTCCATTTTTTTGCGGATTACTTCTGTAGCCACTTTTACTAGTTCAGTCTATTCAAAAATAACTTGAATAGATGGCCAAACATCATTGATGGAATTAATGATGTTGGTCCAAAGAATTTGCTTTATGTCTCCAAGTGGTTGTTGTAGTGCCAAGTCCTTTTCAAGGACTTTTATTCTCTCTCCCATTCTTTGATTCTCTTGAGCTTCTTCTTTCTATTGTATCTGTGCAAGTTTATAATCAATTTCTAAACTTGATACTTGTTCTCTAAGTTTCTTGAGCTCAATAGCCTGGATGGTAATTTCCACCATGGCTTTTACCAATTTAGCTGTATTTTCAGTTGATGTCCCTATGCTTGTTGATGTACCTATAACTAGCAGAGCAGTAGCTGGTGGCCCTTTTGGTGCTAACACAACAGCTAAAGTGGAGGGTACTGCTATAGAAATTGTAGGAATTACAGTCTGAGGAGTGGTCTCACTCTGTTTTGACTGTATCAAATTATCTAGTTCTTTCTCTATTTCTTTTATTTTTCATTTAGCTCAAGGACTAAGTCCAGAAGCTCTTCCTCCTTTTGAGTTTCCAATACTTCAGCTATCTAAGGATGATGCAAGAGAGGAATCTTGAGCTGCTTTTTCAGTTCAACTATATCATCATTTTTCTTCTTAATAAGCTTTTCTACAGCCTTCACATCTTTGGGATCATGGTCTAGTTCTATGACTAAGTCCTCTAGGGACCTTATTCTGGTACCTTTGGCCTGTGAAGGGGCCTTCTCTAACTAGAATTGCACTGATATATTATTCAGTGAATTTTGAAGTTGGTTAGCTGCAATCGCCTTACTGGTCAAGGTGGAGTAGACCATTTACCCAGTCTGCTTATGTAATTCTATTTGGTCAATAAGATGTATATCCTTTGCCAAGACTGTAAATTTTGTTTTCAAATAATCTGTAATTGACCTGGGATACTGTGTAGTTGGCTTCATAAAAGTCATCTGCATTTTTCCCTCTTTCACATCAAAGGCTGACATTAGCCTTATCTGATTAGTTGGAGCCATCTTTAGGTAATGTGCATAACTTTGGGCCTTCAATCTCTCATTCTTTGCCTTTATTTCTTTATATTTCTCTATGATATCTTGGCTCTGTCCAGTTGGAGCTCTAGAGGATACTACCATGCTCTGTTGCCTCTCCAGCATTTGAGCATGTGAGGTGGAAGGTTTTTGTGTACCTCCTGAGGGAGTGGTATGCCTACTTTCTGCACCTGTAGTTCTTGTTGTTTCTTCAGTAAACTCTTGTTCTGAAAAGGGATTCAACCTTTGCCTTTTGACATAAGTTTGGGAAACAGGTCTACTAAAAGGAGTGGCCTTCTCTCTATCTCTTTTACTATTCCTCTCCTCATTTAGAGGAGTTTGTAAAATAGGAGGATTGCTCATGATATGTTCTGGTTGAGCAAGTTCTTCTGAAATCTCTGGCAGTTCTAATTCCACTGGCTGCTCTGATGCTTCTGGCTGCTCTGATGGTCCTTCTTCTGCTATTTTCTCACTGTGTCCCTCTGATTCCCTTTGTAATTGGGACTCTCCTGGAACCTGTACAAATGAATCTTCATCAAGTCTTCTGTCTAAATCGGTCAATACATTATCAACAGCAACCTTTGTGCTATCTCGGTCTACCAAAGTGTTTTCCACCCATTCAAGTTGATTAGCATACTGTTCAATTTCAGGAATTCTATGATGTATGTAAGGAGATAATTTATTCTTTTGTCTCTAATTTGGATTTAAACAGGAACACAACAAATTACAGAGATAACCATAAACATAGAGATGCAGCAGAAATAATACTTCATTTCATTACTGTAAAATACTGAAAGTATGCTTACAAACAGAAATGGAAATAAACCAGCTAGGTCAATGGTAGCTTTATCTCTCAGAAGAGATGTGGCGGCTACATACCTCTTAATTGTGTTACAATGAGGCTCGAAGGGCTATTTATTGTTGAGACAAAATGGAAAACCCTTCACATCCCAAAACCTAACCCTAGAAGATGAAACGCCAAATTGTGGGCCCCGTTTTGGGTAAGTTGGTACATCAACTTCCCGGGGTCGTAACTTTGGCACCCGATCTTCGTTTGACGCGTACAATAGCTCGTTAGAAAGAACTATCTGAGCACTACAACTTTGGAAAGAGCAACATCAGTCCATAGACCCATGTTGCTCCTAGATTTCCAAAAAAACGTCATTTAGGGCCTCAAAACGACTTCGGAAGTTTAGGACCCGAAAAATTGCTAAAAATAGTAAATTGTGCTACAATTATGGAAACTGAAAAACTGAAAGAGATAGTTGTGGGACTCCAAGTGGTATAGGTAGATGGCCACCAATATCCACCTAGATCATTCCTCCCCCCTTAAGAAGTAATGGTCCCCATTGCGTTGAGTTCCTCCATGAGATGAGGAAGTTGCTGCCGAACTTGGTTCCTGGTGAGCTGTTCTGCAATCTCTAACGTGTCCAGTAATGGTGGGAAGCATGGTCGACGGTAGTCCAAATGGAACACTCGATGTAGGCGATGGAATGGAGGAATCATGCTCCAAAGCATTATTTCCCATACCCTTGGTAATGGTGTAAGTACCATGTCGGCGTGGTCAGAGCTTCTAATAGGCTCTTGTAAGGCGTTCTTTCTACAGATGCACCCAGACTTCTTTTGCCTGTCTGAAGCTTGTGTGGTACCCCTGTGGGTGAGGATAAGTTGTTCTTGTGTTCTTTCATGACCGTATCCCTTTGATGTTGCTGCTACGTGGAGGAACCCTTCGTGGGGTTCATGGATGTGGTGACGATCTTCCCCTTCCTTTGGGAGTGAACCAGATAAAAGATAAATTTCCTAGTCTATGAGATGAGCTTGCCGCCTTTCTTAGCAGTGAGCAAAGAGGTGGCAGTAGGTGGGGCTACCTCTAGTATCCTGTATAATGAATTACCTAAATAAATAATAATATCGCAAGGCCTTGACTCATACATAGCATGTCGCCTCCACAAGTATGGCTGGCCTAATAGTACATCACAAACATCCAGAGGTGTAACATCACATAATACCTCATCTGTGAAGGGCTTGATGCTATAGGGAAGGCGGCGTTGTTGGTGAACTTTGAGATCTCGTCCTTCATTAATCCACCCAATAATGTACGGCTACGGGTGTGGTGTAGTCGGTAGGCCCAACCGCTTCATGAGCTCTGCTAAAATGAGGTTCTTTTGGCTGCCACTATCGACAATGAATTGTGGCGGCGAACCGTTCACCCACATATGTGAGTGGAAAAGATGCTCCCCCTCCTTTGGGTCTTCGGGCTCATTCTTCTGGATCTTGGCAGTGGCAAAAATGATGTTGGGATCCGCATCAATGTTCTGCTTCCCTTTGCCATTCCCCTTGTTGGGTTCTAACTCAGTGTCAGAACATGCACGTTATTCTGAAGCCTCCAACTCGGCCACCAACGACTGCTTGGTCCAACACTCACTTGTGTTATGAGTGGGACTCTTGTGGAACTCACACCACTTTCCTGTGTCCTTCTTCGACTTTGTGGTGTTGTTCTTTTCTTGCGGCTTCGATGGGTTGTCTTGGGTTACCACACCTTGGCTTTGTCCTTTGGTATTCATATTTGCAGATCCAAAGTCTCACTTCTTCTGTTTGAACTTTTGCTCGATTTTGACAGCATATCAGTATGTCATGCCAAGCGAGGAGATGTTTAAGAACTCCATCTCTTCCTGGATGTATCTGTGTAGGAAGTTGCGGTATTTGAGTACCAAACGCAGCTCAGAGTCCTTAATACCCAACTGTGTGCAAAGGGTATGAAAATTTTTTGTGAACTCTGGCACATCTTGGTCCCTTCCTTGCCGCAGTGTGGTCCATTTGGTGTATTTGTCCTCATAGCTTTTGACAGGGTAGTACTGATCCTTGACGGCATCTCAGAATGAATCCCAAGTGGGTGCGGCTGAAAATAGTGAGGTCGTACTTTCATTCTTCTGCTTGTAGTAGGTTTCCCACCAGTGCTTAACGTGGGGAGCTGCTTTGAGAAGAGCGAAAACAATCTTTTCCTGACTCGAAAATTCATGAACAGAGAAATACCCATCTAGAAAATTTAAATTTATCTACGACATCTGTGTCTATTTGACCCTTGAAGATGGGAATCTAAAAATTAACTTGTACCTTAAACGGTGTGGTGTTTCCAGAGTAGTTGTTGGAAGCCGATGTGTCACCTCTGGGTAGCCGCTGAAGGATCTGCACAAAGCTATCCATCATCGCATTCCTTTACCGCTCGAGGGCTTCTTCAAGCAAGATTTTGATAGGATCTCTTGCCCCCTCATCTTTCTTTGCATCTGCCATGGGAGGCCGTCAGGATTTGCGAGGCTGGTCTTGCAAAGGTTTGACTAGTTTAAGCCCTAACTCCTTATATCCCGACCTCGTTGGGGACATGCAAAGAAAAACAGAGAAAAAGCAAACCGCTCTGATACCACTGATCTGGATTTAAAGAGGAATGCAACAAATTACAGAGATAACCATAAACATAGAAATGCAGTGGAAATAATACTTCATTTCATTACTGTAAAATATTAAAAGTATGCTTACAAATAGAAATGGAAATAAACCAGCTAGGGTGATGGTAGCTTTATCTCTAAGAAGAGATGTGGTGGCTACATGCCTCTGAACTGTGTTACAATGAGGCTCGAAGGCCTATTTATTGTTGAGACACAATGGAAAACCCTTCACATCCCAAAACCTAACCCTAGAAGATGAAATGCCAAATTGTGGGCCGCGTTTTGGGTAAGTTGGTACATCAACTTCCCGGGGTCATAACTTTGGCACCCGATCTTTGTTTGACACATACAATAGCTCGTTAGAAAGAGCTATCCAAGAATTAAAACTTTGGGAAGATCAACATCAGTCCATGGACACATGTTGCTCCCAGATTTCCAAAAAATCATCGTTTAGGGCCTCAAAATGGCTTCGGAAGTTCAAGACCCAAAAAACTGCTAAAAATAGTAAATTGTGCTACAATTATGGAAACTGAAAAACTAAAAGAGATAGTTGTGGGGGTCCAAGTGGTATAGGTAGGTGGCCACCAACATCCACCTGGATCATTCCTCCCCCCTTAAGAAGCAATGGTCCTCATTTCATTGAGTTCCTCCATGAAATGAGGAAGTTGCTGCTGAACTTGGTTCCTGGTGAGCTATTCTGCAGTCTCTGATGTGTCCAATAATGGTGGGAAGCATGGTCGAGGGCCGTCCACATTGAACACTCGGTGCAGGCAAAGGAATGGAGGAATTTTGTGCTCCAAAGCATTATTTCCCATAGCCTTGGTAACGGTGTAAGTACCATGTCGGCGTGGTCGAAGCTTCTGATGGGCTCTTGTAAGGTGTTCTTTCTGCAAATGCACCTAGACTTTGTTTCCCACCTGAAGCTTGTGTGGTACCCCTGTGGGTGAGGACAAGTTGTTCCTGTGTTCCTTCATGACCATAACCCTTTGCTATTGCTAATGCATGGAGGAATCCTTCGCGATGGTCATGGATGTGGTGACGATCTTCCCCTTCCTTTGGGAGCGAACTAGATAGAAAATAATTTTCCTAGTCTGTGAGATGAGCTTGTTGCCTTTCTTAGCAGTGATCAAAGAGGTGACGGTAGGTGGGGCTACCTCTGGTATCCTGTATAATGAATTACCTAAAGAAATAATAATAGTGCAAGGCCTTGACTCATACACATCATGTCATCTCCACAAGTATGGCTAGCCTAATAGTACATCACAAACATCTACAGGTGTAACATCACACAATACAACGTCTGTGAAGGGCTTGATGCTATAGGGAAGGCAGCACTACTGGCGAACTTTTAGATCTCGTCCTTCATGAAGCCACCTGATACTATACGATTGCGGGTGTGGTGTAGTCGGTAGGCCCAAATGCTTCATGACCTCTACTGAAATGAGGTTCTTTCGGCTGCCACTGTCGACAATGAATTGCAGCGATGAATCGTTCACCCACATCTATGAGTGGAAAAGACACTCCCCCTCCTCTGGGTCTTCAGGCTCATTCTTCTAGATCTTGGTAGTGGCAATAGTGACCTTGGGCTTTGCTTCAATGATCTGCTTCCTTTTACCATTCCCCTTGTCGGGTTCTGACTCAGGGTCAGAACATGCACCTGATTCTGAAGCCTTCAACTCAGCCACCAGCAACTGCTTGGTCCTACACTCACTTGTGTTATGAGTGGGACCCTTTTGGAACTCACACCACTTTCCTGTGTCCTTCTTTGACTTCGTGGTGTTGTTATTTTCTTGCAGCTTCGATGGGTTGTCTTGGGTCACCCCGCCTTGCCTTTGTCCTATGGTCTTCATATTTGCAGATCCAAAGTCTTGCTTCTTCTATTTGAACTTTTTATCGATTTTGATAGCTATCGGTACGTCGTGCCGAGCGAGAAGATGTTCAGGAACTCCATCTCTTCTTGGATATATCTGTGTAGGCAGCCACAATATTTGAGTACCCAATGCAGCTCAGAGTCATTGATACCCAACTGTGTGCTAAGGGTATGAAAATTGTTTGTGAACTCTGGCACATCTTGGTCCCTTCCCTATGCAGTGTGGTCCACTTGATGTATTTTTCCTCATAGATTTTGATAGGGTAGTACTGCTCCTTGATGGCATCCCGGAATGAATCCCAAGTGGGTGCGGCTGAAAATAGTGAGTCGATACTTTCATTCTTTTGCTTGCAGTAGGTTTCCCACCAGTCCTTGACGTGAGGAGCTACTTTGAGAAGAGCGAAAACAATTTTTTCCCAACTCGAAAATTCATGAACAAAAAAATACCCATCTAATAGATTTAACCATTTATCTATGACATCTGTGTCTGTTTGACCCTCGAAGATGGGAATTTCAAAATTAAATTGTACCTTAAATAGTGTGGCATTTCCAGAGTAGCTGTTGGAAGCCGATACGTCACCTTTGGGTAGCCATTGAAGGATTTACGTAAAGCTATCCATCATCATGTTCCTTTGCCACTCGAGGGCTTCGTCAAGGAAGATTTTAATAGGATCTCCTGCCCCTTGTCTTTCTTTTCATCTGCCATGGGAGGTCGTCGGGATTTACGATGTTGTTCTTGCAAAGGTTTGACCAGTTCAAGCCCTAACTTCTTATATCCTGACCTCGTTGTGGACATGCAAAGAAAAAAAGAGAAAAAGCAGACCGCTCTGATACCATTGATCCAGATTTAAACAAGAACGCAACAAATTACAGAGATAACCATAAAGACAGAGATGCAGTGGAAATAATACTTCATTTCATTACTGTAAAATACTAAAAATATTCTTACAAACAGAAATGGAAATAAACCAGCTAGGGCAATGGTAGCTTTATCTCTGAGAAGAGATGTGGCGGCTACATGCCTCTGAACTGTGTTACAATGAGGCTTGAAGGCCTATTTATTTTTGAGACACAATGGAAAACCCTTCACATCCCAAAACCTAACCCTAGAAGATGAAATGCCAAATTGTGCGCCCCGTTTTGGGTAAGTTTGTACATCAACTTCCCGAGGTTGTAAATTTGGCACCGAATCTTCATTTAAGGTGTACAATAGCTCGTTAGAAAGATCTATCTGAGCACTACAAATTTGGGAAGAGAAAGATTGATCCATGGACCCATGTTACTCCCAGATTTCCAAAAAACGTTGTTGAGCGCCTCAAAATGGCTTCGAAAGTTCAGGACCCGAAAAACTGCTAAACATAGTAATTTTTGCTACAATTATGGAAACTGAAAAAATGAAAGAGACAGTTGTGGGGGTCCAAGTGGTATAGGTAGGTGGCCAATAACATCCACCTGGATCAATATCCTATTGCAAATGAAGTCTAAAGGGTCATATCTCCAGATAAAACTGTGTTTCACTCAGTCTTTGGAGGATTTCCTCTGCTACCTTTCCTTTTTCCATGCTATTACATATGAAGGGGCCAAGCTGATCTTTTATCCTAAGTTGGGCTTTCTTCTTGGCCTTCAAAAAGTGCACCTCATCTGAATTGATCATTTGCCTGTAGTACTCCAAAACAAACAATCTCATAGGGAGGTATCTGGGCAGTTTGTAGGGAGCCAGCTCACATCCATAGATTCTGATTTCAATGTGGTTTTGGTACAAGTACCAATCCCCCACTGTATATTGTTTTGAAAACTAAAGGACCCTCCTGATATCTGCAATGATTCTGGAGGGAGGGCTTGTTAGGCCCCTATACTACTAGTGTAACCCCTTATTGTTATTAGTAAAACCCCCTTATTATATTGTTGTACCCATGTAGTCCCCATATTGTTACTATTGTGCTCCATAGAAGCCCCCTATTGTTATTATTGTGCCCTTACATTATTATTGTTATGCTGGCTCTGATTATATTATGACCCCTTAGACTCCTATATATAGAAAGGAGGTCTTGTCATTTGTATTATCCAAGAATTTTTCATTTGTGTAATGTAAAGGAGGTCTCCCCCTTGAAGAGGCTGAATTCTAAGGCATTGATATATCTTTTCTAACTTTTTGTGAGCTGGTTTCATAACATCTGGTAATAGAGCTTTGGATTCGAGGGTTTCGCTGCTCCAAACAAGTCATCATGGCATTTGTGCTATAACTTTTTTCTGCAGTGTTTCAGATGATAAAAACAAAACCCATTTGGGTTGAAATTTTGCTAAACCTTGGATCTGAATTTCAGAGCTTTTCGCGCTATATTTGCAGAGAAATGCTTTGAGGAAGTTGGCTTTTTTGCAGACTCCTGAATTACATTACAAACAGGTGACCTGGGGAAAATAGTCATAACTTTTGTTTTGAGCATCAGATTGAAATTTCATAAGAAGTTACAGAACAAGGATGGAATTTAGTTTCTTGTATACATTTTTTATATCCAAAGGTTGAAACAGTGACACGTGGCACGTCATACAAGTTCGCTCTACTGAACTAGTCTATAATCAGGTCACTGTGGGAGATATGGCATAAATCTTCCTTGGAGAATCCAATTTGGATTAGACTGGCGGCATTGGAAAGAGGATGCAGAGGGCTACTGCAGGTCATGATTTCAGAACTGGAAGATCTGAAATTACAGAGTTACAGTCGTTTCAAGATCGAGCTCCTAAAATCAAGAAAAAGCGAGATGAGGAAGTTTGATGGCAAGGATCCGGTAGATTGGATACTACAGATGGAGAAATATTTTGATCTACATGGTGTACCACTGTTAAAAAAGGTATGTATTGCATCTAATTATTTATAACAGAATCAATTTTTATGGTATAAAGGGCTTTGTTCTCATAAACCACTTGTCATGTGGTCAATTTTCATGGAGGAAATGATAGCACATTATGAGAATACAAAGAGAAACACCTTCTTTAGCCAATTGATAAATCTCAAACAAAAGTGTTCAATGGAAGAGCACATTGAGGACTTTCAAAAATTGAATATAAGGGAAAATGATATTCTAGAGAAGCAGAGGATTGATGTCTCCATAGGGACTTTAAAGGATAACATTCAACATGAGGTTTGTCTTTGGGAACCTGATTCATTGGAGAAGGCATTCAGGTTGGCAGGAAAAGTGGAAAGAAAAATTATGGAAACAATGAATTCTACCCCTCACAACTATAAAAATGGAAGTGTTGTTTCTCCTAGCCTGAATCCACAACCTACAAGGGTAACACCACGACAATTGGAAGAAAAAAGACAAAAAGGGCTTTGTTACAATTGTGATAACAAATGCACTAAAGGTCATAACTGTGCTGAGAAGGAATTATTTTACATAGATTATGAAGAGGAGGAAGAAAAGGATCAATAAAAATCAAAAGAAGAGGATATACACCAGGAACCAACCCTAGAGAAAGAAGAAATGAATCTGACCATATCTTGTAAAGCATTGGCAACAATTACCTCTCCTCAAACTCTCAAGATAGAACGACATATCAAGAAGAAAAAGGTTCAAGAAGTGAAAGATCACATCGAGAAAGAAGAAATGAATCCAACCATATCTTGTAATGCATTGGCTAGAATTACCACTCCTCAAACTATCAAGATAGAAGGACATATCAAGAAGCAAAATGCTCAAGAAGTGAAAGATCACATCGAGCATCAAGAAATGAATCCGACCATATCTTGTAAAGAATTGGAAGAAATTACCACTCTTCAAACTCTAAAGATAGAAGGACATATCAAGAAGAAAAAGGTTCAAGCAGTGAAAGATCACATCGAGCATCAACAACAAGTTCTCCAACTTTTAAAGGATAATTCCACTTTGGTGCAAAATCGAATGAAAAAATAGGTAGATCAACATCCTAGTGAAAAATGTTTTGATGTAGGTGATTGGGTATTTTTATGACTACATCTCAAGAAAGCTATTTATGAGAAGGAAATGTTGGCAATACTACATGCACTTAAGAAATGGCGAGCTTATCCAATGGGAAGACATTTCAAGGTAAAAATGGATCATGATAGTCTTAAATACTTTTTAGAAAAAATATTATCTTTAGAAGAACAGAAAAAATGGGTCTCAAATATGTTGGGTTATGACTTTGACATCATCGATAGAAAAGGAAAGAAAAATTTTGTTGCAAATGCACTCTCAAGAAAGGATGAGGATGTGGAAGCATTATTTTATTATATTTCTATTATCCAACCATATTGGATAAAAGAAGTAAGGGATGAATGGAAGAAGGATGAAGAAGTTTGGCCACTCATTCAAAATTTGCAAAAGATCCCAATTCAAACAATATGGGCAGAACTTGAAGAGGAAGGAAAAATCATATTGGAACCTGGAGCAGTCATAGAAACAAGAACCTGGTAGCTACGAAATCGATCAATTTTAGAGTATCTCATCAAGTGGAAGAACTTACCTACTGAAGGTTCCACATGGGAGGAAAATAATTTTATACAGAAGCATCAATAACTACTCAAGCATCGAGGATAACACTTTTTGAAGGAGAGGGGCATGTTAGGCCTCTATACTACTAGTGTAACCCCTTATTGTTATTAGTACAACCCCCTTATTATATTGTTTTACCCATGTAGTCCCCATATTGTTACCATTGTGCTCCATAGAAGCCCACTATTGTTATTATTGTGCCCTTACATTATTATTGTTATGTCGGCTCTGATTATATTATGACCCCTTAGACTCCTATATATAGAAAGAAGGTCGTTTCATTTGTATCATCCGAGAATTATTCATTTTTGTAATGTAAAGGAGGTTTCCCCCTCGAAGAGGCTTATTTCTAAGGCGTTCATCAATCCTTTCTATCTTTTTGTGAGCTGGTTTCATAACAGGGCTTCCTAATAGCATAGTTGTCACTCGGTGTACAAAGAGATATATGAAATTAGTATAAGAATATTGAGAGTCATATAGGTGGATCAATGAAGTCCAGAAGACTACCAATCTAGGGTTGCCTCTGGTATCAAGCTTCTGGAGTGTGACTGGGAATTTTTCAGCGTGATAATACATGAAAAGATGATATAAAATTGAGGAATGTTTGAACACTCTTTCATTATCCATCCTCATGAATTGATCATGCATCTTATCAACAATGAACTTAGCAAAGTCAAACCTGATGGCTGGGGGCTATCCAGGAGAGTAGATAGACATAAAGGCTACAATAATTTCATCAAAAAATTCACTTGTGGTTTGGCCTAACACACTAGATATCATTTCTATGATGTCTCGGCCAAGATCAAAGAAAATACTCCACATGTAAGGGGGAGGATACTTTGGAGTGTATTGTTCTTCCCTAATGAAAGTCTATAAAAACCTAGCAAGTTTGATTGAGGTGATTGTAGGGAATCTATTAAGTAAATCTCGAATAGAGAGGGATCAGGTTTTGGCTTGGTTGTAACTGCAACATTTGATTTATGGACTTAGCAGTGATGGTAAACAATACAAAATGGTCTAGGGTCATTACTGCTCTCTGACTAGGGCTATAGTTCATGTGGCAGTAGTGGATAATCTCTGGGAAAATATGAACTCTGGGGAACTGGTATTTGGGTAAACCTGATTCCCAAATTCATACGAAGTCTGCATGGTTCAGGCATTGGTCTCTGTACCTGTAGTATAGTTTGAAAGGGGATTCTTGGATAGAGGTATCTTTAATCTGGAAACCTTTATCTGCCAATGGAATATGGTCTAAATCCTTGTGAGGAGTAGAAATGGGCATGACATTCATTGCAATTGGGGCAGACATCCTTGGTTCTTGTGGATTCAAGGATGGGGGCGAAGGGTTTTCAGTGAAATTTGGGAAAAACTGGTCCAATTCAGAGTATTTGGGGTCGCTGGACAATTTTCTTACTAAATTACTTAGTAATTTGAAGCAATTGAGTTCAGGTTTAGGAATAAAACAGGGTTTCTTGGTGAATTTGGATAAATACCTAGTTTCGGCTCTTGAACGGAGTAATGGTGACTGTGCACTATTTGTAGGAAGCACACATCACTAAAAGGTGGTCTGGAGTTTCAATAGCTTCAGTAAGTTGGCAGTTGGAAGTGGGTTGACAGTTGCATGTACTTTGGTGCTTGCATGGATGTTTGAGTGGTATTTTTCCACAATAAAACAAAAAAAATGAGTTTTTATTAGTTTTATTCGTAAAGTCAATGATTTTGGTGGGTACACTGGGAAAAGGACACTTGGTGTTAAGTGTGGGATGTGACATTTTGTCGTTTAGCGGGAGGCAGTAAACAAGAATGTATCACACCGCTTTTAGGATAAAGTGGTTTTGGGGGGAGGCCACCCGATGCCATTCATCGAGAGCCATGTAGCGGCGGGGTGAATAGTAAAACCACCCATATCGGGCGGGTAAAGGTGGACCTTCGGAGGCCGCTTATTATGAGCATCAACTATTGGATCAACAGGGGTCAGATCGCACAGTGATCGGGGCGATGATTTGATATGAGGTTTAGTGGAGGGGCCTGGCAGGGTTTTAATGTGCAGAGGGATTAATTAATTGTGGATTATGAAGGTTTAATGATGTCGGGAGCGATTTCATTGGTGGGGACAGATTATTAATTAATCACTGATTGATTAATTAACCTCTTTTATTCGGCAGTGGGTCATGGTTATTAATTAGTTGTTGATTGACTTAATTAACCCATTAATCAGTTTATTAATAAATTTTATATTTCAAACTTTGGGGCAGGATATTAACATATGGGTTTAATAAAAATATACGACACAAGGGGTATTATAGGGATTTAATACTTATAATTAGAGAAAAAATGGATTTGCGCTAAGTATAATATGTTTTTGTAATTCATTTACTTTACACATGGAAACATTTACAACTTAGGCTAAATGCACATTTGTGGGTTTTTATGAAAATGGGGTTTGCTTGGGGGTGATTACTTTCCCTAGGCAAATAGTGGTTTTACCTTAGGAAAAGGGATTTCTTAGGGGAAAATGAATGAATTGAAAGGGTGTTAATTTTCACAAGGGGGCTTTTAGTACCTAGGACCTATAATTTATTGGGTCAAGGGTCCGGTCCCTCCAAAAATCAGAGAAATGCTATGCACCCCTTTAACTTAAGGTTTTAGGTACTTTTGACTTTGCTTGTGGGAAACTAGTAAAATTAGGGGTAAAATGAATGGGGAAATTAATCACTTAACTTTGTGTAAATACTCAATTATCATCCATACTTTAGCAACTTGATGATGAAAGTAAATGATATGACTTTATCTAATCAATCATCACAATTTTGCAACCATGCAACCACTTACCCATCTACTCATCCTACCATTTTTTCTACTCTTTATTAGGGTGCACTTAAGTTCGCAAACCCTTATCAAAACATTTTTATTTTCTTTTACAATAGAAATCTATCTAAGTATATCCTTATTACATCCAAGGGCTCAGATTAAATTGTTTAGCTCCTTTTATTCACTCTACCTATCTATTTATCTGCCAAGATTAAATAGTTTGGTCAGATTTTATTCTCTATCTCTAAGCATGAAATTCAAAACATGGAATAACCAAGATTTAATTGTTTGATTACCATGGATTGTGGCATGAATAACAAGTTTCACACAATCATTATTATGCAGAAAAGTAAATAGTAGTGGCATTTGTACTTGCACACTTTCATGGTCTTTTTGTTTCTTGGGATTCATTTTTCATCTTTTTTGACCTTTTTCATTCTTTTCGTCCTTTGAGTTTTCTTTTAGGACATACCCTCTTTACATTTTTAATTTTTTTTTTTTTTTTTTGAATATGGAAAACATTTTCAGAAAGCAAAGGTATGTACATATTACATATTTGACCTCAACGATTCAAAAATTATGACTCCTATTGGTATAGGAATATAACATAAGTTACAACATCAGGATATAGAACATGAACTGGTGTAGTATATCAAGGATCTCTTGTCAGAGGTTAAATCAGAAAGGCAAGAATTCTTTGAAGTTGTAACCCAACATATCCCAAAACTCATTAGTAGAGAGAAAAACAATGCACTAATGACACCATTGACCATGCTTGAGGTCGAAGTGGTGGTTATGAATATGCCCAAGAAAAAGGCACCTGGTCCAAATGGCTTCACAACTTATTTTTTTCCGGTTTGCTAGGGCTTTCTAGGAAAATAAAGTTAAGAGGTGGTCGAAGAATCAAGGCAAATGGGAACTTTGCACCCAACAATAAATGTTATGTTCCTAGCACTAGTTCCTAAAGTAGGTAGCTCTAATAGGCTAGATGGATTCGAGCCAATTACTTTGTACAATGTGCTTTATCAAATCATTTCAACCATCATCGTTAATTGATTGAAACAACTTCTTCCCTTATTAGTATCACCAAATCAAGTGGGTTTCGTCCAAGGAAAATAAATTACTGATGGGGTGATTGGAGTGCAAGAAATCATTCACTCTCTAAGAGTGTCTAAATGTCTTGGAATGATGATAAAATTGGATTTAGCGAAGTCCTATGATAGACTCAATTGGGAATTTTTATTTCACATTCTCCGCACTTATAGTTTATTGGAAAAATGGATATAATGGGTGGAATCTCTTGTCTCAATTTATTTTTTCTCTATTCTGATCAATGACTCACCTTCTAAGGCTTTCTCCACGTCTAGAGGGCTAAGGTAAGGTGATCCTTTATCACCATTCCTTTTCATCTTAGCTATGGAAGGACTTGGTTGCATGTTTCAGAAAGTAGGAGAATCAAGATATATTTATGTTCTTCATCTATAGGAGGAAGATCTTTCTCTCACTCATCGATGGTTTGTTGATGATGTCATATTATTTGGCCAACCAACTCGAAGAGAAGTGAAAAGAATGGGTTGATTGTTACAACTCTTTATGGAAGCCTCATGTATGGTTATAAACACTGGTAAATTAAAAATTTTCTTCTTCCACTGCCCATATATTCTTCAGATAGGGCTAAGTTGAACTCTTAGATTCACTAGAGACCATTTTCCTTCTAACTATTTGGGGATTTCATTGGTTTTGTATTACAATAGCTCTTCCACTTGGGAAGAGTTATTGGGATCTTCTCGTCGAAATTTTAACAAATGAACTTACAAGACACTAAATGTTGGCTTAGTGGGTCCTGAACTAGGTTTAGAGTTAGTTTTTCCAAACAAATCCCTACACTACTAGCCCTTTTGGCATCAACCCATGAAGCGTGAACTGAAGTGTCACCTGAAGCAGTATGGGGGGATACCAGAACCAAGTTTCCGCACCCAAATATTAGTGTAATGTTGTTTTATGCCCTAAACCTACCTTTGCACAGATCGATAAGTATTTAGGGCTTATCGATATAACTTCCATTAATCATCTTTTATACCTCCACAAATGTTCACGACTACCTTTTGCATACCCTAAATAAGTGAATCAACCACTTACACACCTTTGTAATTACCCTTAATCCTGTATTTACCCATATCGTCTTAAGTGTTTGATAACTTTAACATGCAACAAGATATTCTTCACGTAAACAATTATTATTACTTAAATCCATATAACAATATAAATCATATAAAATCGTGCATCAATACATTATTGATTCATAAACCCATCATTCATCATAGCATAAAAGTGCATTCATGCATAGCATAAATAAATATATAAACACATGAATTGCTGGAATAATCTCTTTATTAATACTTCAGTTCTGCTTAGAGACTCAAGTCTTCCTTGGGTACTCAGTTGTAGGGGTCCGCGCACTCAGCTGCAGACTCTACTCTAGGCCTTTGCGCACACAACTGCAGAGCCTCCCTTCTACTCGAAGACTTCTTCGCCTTTTTTCCTACTGACCCATTACATTCATCTTCATCATCTTCATTATCTACTAATGCCTTAGAATCTCTAAGACTCTCTTTTTTATACAATCACATGGTCTGCGGACCATGGGTGGATCTACAAAAGCCGACATAACTTACATAAAATAAGGGTAAAAACCTTTATGGCACTTTACTATCTACGCGCGCCGCGACCACAACTTGGGGAGACTTTACATTATTTAGAACAAAACTTCAGCTTTTGCCCCAAAATTGACCGTAGGGGACCCTCTCCCAATAGGCCCCCAACAAAAACATCGTGACTCGCCCCCAAGTCACTTGGCTGGTATAGATATCTTACTACAGAGACCTCCCAACTCTACTTGTGCGACTGCCACCTCAGCCGCGCTCTGCGTGGCTACCTGTTTGATATGCTCCACCAACCGCTTTGTTGTTGGTCCTAGACTTGCCAACTTTTCCTTAATGTTGGTGGAGATAACATAGGCCTCATCTAGCCAAGGCCCCAATCTGGCCTTGAGGACCGTGTCTTTCCTTTGTGCTGCCTCCACCTATTTGAGCAACTTTTTTGCCTCATGTAGCTTTGCCAATCGCTGTGCTATAGTGACGGTGCATGTCGTCGCTCTTGATTCATCATACCGCTGGTGCAATTCACGGGATTCTGTGTTTAACCTCTATAGGATAGGATCTTCCTGCATCACCATGACTCCTACATGGAATGCTCGAAAAGCATGGTGCAATCAACCATGGTAGTATCCACTGCTACAACTCCATCCTTCATAGAAACTTCGCATTGTCATATGACCTCTGCAGAGTTGAAGGCTGTTATTTCAACTCTAAATCTATAATCTCCAGGTTTAGTTCGAACTAAAACTTAGCCACTTCCATCTTCGTGTCATGCACACCTTCAGCCAACTTCCTGATCTTCGCGTCCAATGGTGCTTCCTCCGGAATATGCAGTTCAAGAACTATTCTACATGCCTTGACCACTATAGCTACAGTATGTTCGTTTTGCACCTGAACTTTCTTCCATGCTTTCAACGTTGTTGATTTCTCCATGAACATCTGTTCATTGTTGAATTTGTGCTCGCTAATAATGCTCAGCATGCGATGCTCCTAGGCCTTAACTTTTGCTATCACACCTGCTTGCAGTGTGTGAAGTAACTCACTAGGGAGTGTAGCCAGGTTGAGGCCAATATTATTCAAGGAGTTGACAATAGCCTTGTCAGTGGCTGCCTCTACGCTCAAAGATCCATTAGGCAGTGCGACTGCGCAGAGATCCATTGAGCAAACCATCTCTGCTGCTTGAGTGGTCCCCAGTGCCAAACTGGTTGATGCAATAGTGCTCTGTCCTACAACTGCCTAGAATCTAGTTGTTTGGATCTGTAGCTCACATAGACCCACCTAGATGGTGCACAGTACCTACTTTTCTATTTCTCAAACTACTACAATAGTTTTGTTGTTTCATCCTGAACCTTATTTCCAATATCATCCAAGTCGCCCTCCATCAAGGTAAATGGATCTAGCGACGACTTGGTGGCTTTGGACTTCTTTCATTGTCCTTCCTTTTCCTACTCCCTGTACCACTTCACTCAAAAGGGAGTGCTCTCCTGTTGATCTCTACCACACTGCTCTGACCACTCTTCTTCCTTTGTTTGGGGCGAAGGAGAGTTTTGACTTCTTTCCGAGCCACGCTCTTCCTGCTCTGCCTGTTCCTTCGCGGCACGATCTGCTTCTACGCGAGCCTTCTCCTCGACCTCTTTTTAGCCAATTATTGAACCTTCTACTTGGCCACTTCCTTTTTATTTTTCTCCACGAACTTGCTAGTCCCAGTAGCCACATCGGATGTGGAATGCCACTCTATTGGCCAATGCTTGATGACCTTTGCAATAGCATCGTCCGTAGCCAAGTAGGACAAGTCAAACCATTTCTGCTTGAGGTCCTTTCGCACCCAGATGTAAACATGGTGGAAGTCCACATTGAACTCTATGTACCCCGAGATTTTCTCAAACATGGTTGGTGACAACCACAGATTTTAGTTGATGGCCTTGCAAATGCTCACCTTCATCAGTACCCAAAAGAATTTTCTCTCTGTGACTCGCGCAACATCTTTAGTGTCCTAGAGAGATGCAAACGTTGCTACTTCTAGTAAATCCTTCTCCACAGGAGGAAACTGGCTATCCTCTGGAAAATCCCACAAGACTAGCACAATTGAGAGAAAAAACCATGAATAGTGAAAGGTCTTACTATCGTTTTGTGCCTCTCTGTAGTTCACGAGGAACTCGCTACACAGGTAGTGCACCCAGTTGAACTGTACGCCCTCCATGCACTGAGATGCTAATGAAACCACTGGTGCTAGTACCTCATCCAGGTGGCACTTTCACATAACTTTTCCAGCCAGAATCTGTGTGGAAATATTGACCGCAAGGTCAATAATGCTAGTAATGGAATACCTACACGACTGTTTAACAAGTTTAAACTTGTCCTTCATCTTCTCAACGAGGTTGTGCTCACTTGTCTTTCCGCCAAACACCTTGGTCAGATTCAATCCTGAATGGGGTAATAATGTGATCCGATGGGTCAACATATTAGTGATAGGGTTTGGATCATTCAGCCACAAGCACCCCTCATGCACCAGGCACAACAACTGCTTAATGCCAATCAGATTAATATTTGACTGATGATAGTGTAGCACCCATAACAGGTTCAACAACCCTCACTTGTTGACTCCGCAAATCCATTCCACCAGCTCCAATGCAGTGACAATAGAATCCTTGTAGAAAACTGTCTACATGAAGGTGTCGGTAGCAAGGTGGGGAAATTGCTCATGGTTTGCCAAATCCCAGTCTTCGAGCTTCAAGTGTGGGACTTACACCAAGCGCAGACCTTAAAAGGTGATGTCCTCCGACAACAGGGGTGTGTTGAGGGAGAATTGTCTGGCATCTAGGTCCTTCAATACCTTCACCTTGCCCTTACGTGGAGGGATATACTCTGGTAGTTTAGAAATAGGGTCCACACCCTTAATGTGGATATCTTTTGCACCCTCCTTAGCTCCTAGATCTACCACCTTCCCTTTCTCATTCGCACTCGACTTTTCATTTCTCTGGGCCTAGGTATTTGCATGCTTCCATGGTGCCTCACACACCTGCATTGACTTCTTTTGCTTATCCTTCTTCGGCTTGGGGACCTCTTTCGTTGGCATAGGCTTCGGCCTAGGCGACGTCGGCATGGTAGGCACTGTTGCTGGAACCACCATACTCACAACTTCAGGAGCGGCTCCTTCAGAGGAAATAGTTCCTCCACTACTTGCAGTTTCTATGAGACCTGGTCCTAACATGACGTCGTGGATAAGCTTTCTGTCTAACTCAGGATACTAATCAAACACGGGGCTTATGAGAAAATCCTTAAAGAACTCACAGTTCATTCATAAAAGACAACACAACATAGAAATTCTTAGAATGCAAAGTGTTTCTCGCTAGATGGACACCTGTATTTTATAGGCAGATTTGAATTCAAATTCGATTGTTTCCCCCAAAATCCATCCATAAATTCTAGATTGGCGGCAGATTTCCAAAGATTTCACTCTTAAATTTAGCCTTAATTTCATTAAAGGTCGGTTTCCCATTCCTCTTAACCATCTCCTGGCAGTCAAATCATGAACAATGATGGTAACAGTCACTTTTTGGCTGTGCTATGTGATCTCTCCTCATATAGTGTAGCTCCCTTCACGCTTCATCTGGTACTGTGACACCCTCCTGTTTCATGTGGAGCCCCCATCGTGTAGCTCTACACACTAGGTAGGGTAGTTTATAGTCCCACGCCTCCTTGAAGCTGCCTGAAGTGCTAAGACTGTGCTACTGTCATGTAGTCATTGGGCTAAATCCTTGGTGTATGGCTTCAATCAAATTCCATTTAACTTTCCCATAAATGGATCTCCATTCAATTTCACCAGTTGAACTGCTCCACCATCGATAATCTATTTGATGACGTATGGCCCCAGCCAGTGCATCTGAAATTTTCCTGGAAACTTATCAAACTTACTGTCATATAATAAAACTAAATCATTTACCTCAAAGGTGCGTAGGTTGATGTGCCAATCTTTCCATGCCTTTTCACGCTCCTTCTGAACCTGCTGATGGAATCTAGCCAGAACTCTATCTTCCTCGAGCTCTACTATTTGCGCAAGCTATTCTTCTAAGGCTCTGTGGCACGCCATTTATATGAACACTGATGTGCGTAGACTAGGCACAATATACTCCTTAGACCAACCTAAAAGGTGTCTGACCAACCTAAAAGGTGTCTGACCAGTAAGATTTTTACAGGTAGTTCTATAATCCCACAACACATTTGGTACGCACATGTCATAATAATTCCTCTGCACATTACAAACCTTTGTCAACACGTTCTCCAATATCTTATTAAATGCTTCAACCATCCCATTGGCCTCAGGATGATATGGCGTACTCTTCTAGTGATAAACCTGGAACTCACCTATCAGTGCGTTGATCATTTCATTGAGGAAATGCATACCGCAGTCACTCATAAAAATCTTCGGGCAATCGAGCTTGATCAACACATTCAAATAATAACTTTTTTGTTGTTTCCCCTGTACAGTCCTTCACAGGTTGTGCTTCCGCCCATCTGGCCAAATACTCAGTCGCAGTGATAATATACCGAGCACCTATCTTCTTGCCTGTAGGTTGAATCGGTCCTACAAAATCAATTGCCCATTTCTCAAATGGCTACAATGATACCTGTGGATTCAAAGGTAGCTCATCCCTCCATTGGCCTGCCGGTTCTCTAACATGCATAACACACCCTACAATATTCTTTGAAATCCTTATGCAATGTTGGCCACCACAACCCAGCGCGTAAAATCTTCTGCTCTGTTGCTTTTCCTGCATAATGGCCTCCTGCATCCCCTCCATGATCTTAAGCTAGGATACTACTACGTTCAAAATCAAGCACATAGCGTTGTAGTATCTCATCCAATCCCATCTTATACAAGTGAACTGTAATAACAAAAAAAATCTATTGCGCACACCACCAATTCCTTCTTCTATTGACTCGCGTATCCTTCTGGAAACATTCCTGTAGTCAGGAAGTGGATAATGTCTGCAAAGTGATTGTCAGCTACGCATACTACAAAGAGCTACATGTCAGTCAGCCCTTCTTCTAAATTGGTAGGCCACTCTCCTGTTTCAATGCGGGACAAATGGTTTGCCCTGCATTCAATCTCCCTACCTTCACAATTACTTCGAAATCATACTCCTGAAACAACAACATCCATCTACATATTTCCCCCCCAACATAAGTTTGCTGACTAGGTACTTTAATGTATAATGGTCTGTATACATCTTAAAGTGTCTGCCTAGAAGGTAATGTTTGAACTTCTAGAGCACTTACACCATAGCCAACCCTTCATGCTCTATTGTCAAATAATTCTTTTCAGCCTTAGACAACTTCCTGCTTGCAAACGCTATCAAGTGATCCAATTCTCCTTCACTGGTTTGTGTCAACACTACTCCCAACACAATACATGAAGCATCCACATGCACATGAAACTCCTTCTTCCAATCTAGGAAGACTAGGATTGCCATAGTGACCATTTTTCCTTCAATTCATCCAGACTTCGCTGACATTCTTCATCCCAACAGAATGTAGCATCCTTCTTCAATATCTTTTCCATCAGTGCAGTAATTTGGGCATAGCTCTTGATGAAATTTTGATAGTATCTAGTATGACCCAGTGTTGTGTGCAACTATTTAACACTCCTTGGCACCTCCAAGTTAATGATAACTACGATCTTAGCAGGGTCCACCATTAAGCCTTGTCTTCACACTACATGACCCAAAAAGATTCCGAAAGGGACACAAAATAAACACTTCTTCAAGTTTAGCACTAACTAATACCTCCGGCATGTATCCAACATCAAGCGCAAACTATCTACATGGAATTTTACCAGTCCAAACATTGTCCAATCATCAAAATATACCTCCAAAAACTTGTGAATGAACTCCTTAAACGTCACAATGACTACGCGCGAGAAGATTTCCGGTGCATTCTTAAGTCCAAGCGGCATTACCATATATTGAAAGCATCCCCACTCAGTCGTGAAGGTAGTCTTACTCCTATCTTCTGGCGTGATCTTTATGTGATGGTATCCATAGAACCCATCAATGAATGAATATGCTTCCTATCCTCCAATGTTATCCAATGCTTCGTTTGTGAACGGAGTCAGGAAAGGATCATGCCACAGTCATCGTTGAGCTTCCTAAGATCTATGCAAATCCTGATTTCATCCTTTTGCTTCATTTCCTAAACTACCATTGGACTCACCTAATCAGATTCTTCCATTGGTTCAATAATACATGCTGCCAGCATCTTTTCCAACTCCAAGTGGACCTTTTCCTTGTACTTAGGATTAAGACGATATGGCCCCTTCTTAACAGGCTTCGCGTCTGGTTTCAAAGTTATTTTCATCACTCCTAAATCACCTATGATGCCTTTTAAGTATGAAAAATTTTTGGGAAACAAATCCTCACATTTGCAGAGCAACTCAGTGACCTTATCCACCATAGCATCATCCCAGTATTCCCCTATCTTCACAAACTTTGGTTCCGCTTCTGTGCCAATATTCACTTGTCTGATTATTAGTGGCGTGGTGATATCTGGATTCTCTATTTGTGGTCCCTCAACTTTGCAGTGCCCTTCTATCTCTGGAATGTTGATGTTCCTTGGATCCTCCTCTTCTTCTTCAGTAGTCACATTGTAGCACTCCAGCACATGGCACAGCTGGGTGGTCCAATCTGGTTGAATTAAATCCAAGGGATCCTACAGTGTTTTGAAGATCACTGCCTTGACCTCCTACAACGCTTCATCGATGCATTCAAATCCATCCTCAAAGTTGAATGTCATCAACAATCCCTGTCTCAAAATGTCTCGCTCTTTCGTGCCATGGCAGAGCCCTGTTTCTAGGTACCAATTTATTGGTATTACATCCAAAGTATGAAAAAATAAATGTACCCACTCAGGTTGTGGCTCCACTCCATAAACGTCAGTCCATTTAGCTAAATGATCGCACAGATCACTCCTTCCATCATATTTCTCTGTTAGTCGCACTTTTGGGTGACCAAACTGAAACCTCATCGTTCTTTTGTATTCACGCCATCCATCAAAATTATCTTTGTGTGTACCGCACCATCTTGCAAGCATAGCGCACAGTGCCAAATCCAAGGCTTGGAAGCGATGCTTCTCTGGTACTTCCCTTTCAAATTTATCCAAAAATTTATCTACGTAAGTTAGACCATCATAATAAGGAAAACTCCTTACCTCTGATAATACACAACATAGTGATTTATCATCATGTTACACCGCGACATAGATACTTCATGCAACCTATTCTGCCAGTGCTCCAACTCTTCATCTAAATCAGATGAACAGGAACTTTCGCAGTCCCATGCAATGCATCCATCGGCTGTCATATTCACCCAATATTGGTCTCGCGCTATTATTTTGTAGATCTGGTCCAAATCATCATCACTTTTGTAATCGTGGATTGTTTCAATATAGCACGGTCCTTTTGCAGGGTCTAAAGGTACTACTACATGGAGTGACTTCCTTTCAAACGACATCGTCCTCTTCTTCAAATTGATAACTCCATTCATACCAATAGCCCAATCGATCCCCAGGGGCATGGGGTAGGGATTTTTGCCATCAACAATCTCTATCACTTCGAAATCAGCCAACATGCTCTCACCTTCAATATCTACTGTCACTCCCCGCAATCTTCCCATGGGAATTGGAGACCACTGCAACACAGGTCTCCCCATTCTTTCCCATGTCTATTTAGGAAAAACATTCACATCTAACCCAAGATCTAGAATAACTTGGTCCATTTCATACTCTCCTATTTGCGCAGTGAGTCTCATCTCACATCTTGTTCTTTCCTTATTGTCCGCCGGATAATTCATTCTTGTGGACAAGACCGACCTCCCTAGTATCTAATGATATCTAGCGACAAGCAAACCAAACAAATTCTATCTTTCTCTAAATATGCAATTTATAGATAAAGGCAAACAAGTGTTTTAGGCCTACCTTGGGTCCAGTGCAAGTTTTTGGAAGCCACACTCTGTTGATCCAAATGAGCTCCCTTGTAGAGAATCTGCCAAAACAAACAAGCACACACATTAAGTAGCACCTGAAAGCCAATATAATAAAGCATATTTATCATGATGATCAAGGAATTCATGAAATAAATCACATAAGACAATTTGCTGAGAAAAATGAATCTGATTGTATTAACTTTAATCAGAGAAGAACTTTACAACCTTGGTGCCTTGATGTTGTACAAGCTCCTCCCAAGGTCCAGCAAGAATCTCCTCTACTTTGACAAGTTTCACTCTCTTCCCAATGAAGCCAAAAGGTATGTAATCTCTCCTCTCAAGCTTAACTAGGAAGTCTCAATTCCAACAAAATTTACCCTAAAAATGTTCAGCTTTTAACCTCCCTAGCAACCAGCCCAATGCCTTAATTTATAGCGCAATGGAGGGAAGTTACTAGGTCCACCTTCAAAGGGATAAAGCCCTCCTTCAAAGGGATAAGCTCCTCTCATCAAGGGATTAGCTCCTTTAGTTTTGGGATGCATGAACCACCTAGGAGCGAACCATCCACATCAATATTCCTTCTAGAATCATCTAGAATTATCCGCAAGTGAGTTTTTAAGAATAAACTTGCGCCTTTTTGACTTTCACAGGGGTCCGCACCCACTCCTTTAGAGACAGAGCAGGCAGGTCCACAGGTAACATGAACAAGGGGTGCGGGACCGCAGGTAATAGTAAGAGAAAGTGTGGAACCAGAGCTTTATTGATTTTCAAAGTCTTTCTCTCATTTTTAAAGATTGACATGAAGAGCTGAGGTTTAAGACTTGCTAAGGAGGACAGTATGAATGATGATAGACCCATACTAACTGCAAATAGTCATAGTGAAAATATTTTGTGTAACACTTATGCTTACCAATTTTTTTGACTACGTGAGGTCCCTCAGGAGAATTTTCTTTACTGACACATTTATTTATCAACTCCTGTAACCCTTTCACGACCTTTCTATTGTGCAACAACTTTGTGCAAGTTTCCAAAAAGGTAGTAAGCATGGAGGGATCCATTTATTCAGATAGTTTATCTTGACTTCCTGAGGTAGAGGCCTCAGAGAAGCTTTTCTTTGCTTCCATGAAAGTTTCTTTCGGGTGCTCCAAATCAAACCCAACCTCTTTTTATGGAGCTTTCCGGACCCGCTCACCTTCTTCAGGTTTCTTTCCTTCATCCTCGTTAGTCGTCATTCCACTCCACAGCATGATATTCAAATTAGGATCTTCTTCGCGGGGTTTATCCCTCATCATCTGTAGGTTCTAGGTAGGTTTTTGAGGTTGCACCCTCTTCTCCTATATTTTAGCTATCAATACATGGAAGTCTTCTATCGCGTGGTCAAACTGAGTACAGTATCAACACGATAGGCGCATTAGGCTAATACACTCTCGTGTGTAGTCTCCTGGCACTCCACAATTGTAACAAATAACTTGCCCCCGACCTCTCGCAGGTCCTTCTCCACCGTAGCCTCATCCAAGTTGTTGATATCCTCTGCGCACTCCTCGAGCGACTTGATCCAGAGGTCGAGTTTCTATCTGCATTTGATTCACCGGTATTCTTTCCATCATCAACTCATAGCTACGACAATTATGCTCATCGTGATCCACCAATTTACAGAAGTTGTAGAAGAGTTGTTGTGGTGTCTATACAAATTTCTACAACAACTGACAATTGTTTGTTACATGTTTTCTAGCTACATGACAGATAGCGCACCACAGTGCGGGCCTCGTGCTCGGCCCTGCTTGTGCTTTTTTCCTCAATGGCATCAGCCTCCTCCTGCAACATAATTCACAAAGACAGGGCAATGATCTTTATCATGTCCCTCACTCTTACACTTCAGGCACAAAACTTATTTGTGCACCTCTCGTCGAGCCACTCCATCTCTCTTCAGACTTTGGAACTCTAGGCAAAGGTTCCGCATCTCCACGTGAATCTGCTGAACTCCCAAAGCAACATCTTGAATCAATGTCTCATGCAATGTCATCGCAATCTCTAAGGCTTCCACCTGGGTCCCAATATTTTGCTATAATGAAGAGACCCTTAGGTGAGGCAAGAGCGAAGCTACAAACCATTCATGGTGTTGTCCATCTGTAAGATTCATGTTAGCTTCGCGGATCTTGCATTTCAATCTCTAATCTAGCTCCCAAAGTGTTTCCCTAGGCCTCATCATGATTTCCTTGAATCCAACGACTTATTGTGATTCAGACTTGGGCCCACTGAATTCCTTATTTAGCCCAATCTAAATGTCTGCTAATGGAGCCGTCGAGTTATAGGCATAGTACTTAATGTACCATGTTAGTACATGATCCTCTAGATCAGTAACCAATGTTTCCTTCTTCATCTGATCGTCTGTAATATTCTAGGTTGTTCATACAGCCTTCGCAACGAACCAAAACTGGTCCGGGTCCCCATTTCCCAAGCCCTTGAAAACGAGCAACTTCATTGTATTCTCCATATTGAACGGCGAAAAATGTGGTGGCGATTTGGGTGAGGTTGTAGGCTATGGAGGTGAAGATGGAGGTGGTGTGGGTGGATGGGGTATTCACAGGAACCCTTGCCTTATTAACTAGACTTCGCTCCATGGTGAAGCCTACACTTCTCCTTCATCGTCACTCAGAGGAGGCTCAATTAGCGGGCTATATTCAGGGCCTGTTATCCCTCTATCCCTAAATAATTTCCACTTCATGTAGCTCCAAACATCAAGGTAATGGCATAACCCTCTTTTCACACAAGAGCATTTTAATCTAAGTATTGAAAAATATTAAATACTTACCTCTTGGTACCTTTAAGAAGCGTCGCTCTGCTTCGCAGTAGCTGACTGAAGTATCGACCGCGAATTCTATCACAAATCCTCTTATGACATGATCAAGCAGTGATCGACAGCAGGGAAAATTTTAAGAACCCCCCCCCCCCCCCCCCCCAAATTTATATGTATAATAAATGGGAAAATCTCCATGGTATATAGGAAAAATGGAAGGAGATTTTATCAATAATATAATATGTATATATAATTTTTTGGCGAATCTCTCACCAGGCATGGCGAATATTTTACTCAATTATAAAATCTTGTAAGACCTTGGTGAGTCTTTCACTAAATAATAAAACTTTGTAAATTCCTAGTGAATCTTAGCATTGTGAACTCTTAGAGAATTTTTTGAAAAAGTATAAAACCATATATGACAAGAGCCACATGGTGGAAATATCACTGTTTTTTTTCACATTTCCACGACATGAAACTTGTTTATAAAATTATAAAAAAGCCAACCAAGTCCCTTATAATATGCAGGTAAGCTTATAACGGAGTCTGATACCTCTACTATGCTTGTCTTCATTCAAGTGTCATAGCTGCTATACTTAACACTGTGAATCACAACTCTCTCAAAACTCAACTCTATAGTGTAATTAAAACCTTTGGAAATTGAATCTAACAACTCTGTAAAAAGGATTATGAAATAGAGCTTTTGTGAATGAGTTCACTAACTATCAATGCTAAACAATCAATCTAGACTATGAAGTCTTCCATCTTGATCATAATCGTGCTCACGATCAAGGGAGTGCGACCACCTGGCCTGACATAATGGCCACCATAGCTTCCAATAATCAACAACCACCTTGCAAGGACATCCCAGCTCATGTCTCATGAATTTTACTCATCAATCTTAACTGACATAAATCTTATAAAGATAATATTAGAATCCTCTCTAGTTTCACTGTTAATACAAGGGTAAAGGAAATTTTCTAGCTCAAGGCACTAGCCAATACCAACTTTGGTATTTGTGACCCCTTTGTGAGGATGCACCTACCCTGCCCCATTGGGTTTCTGCCTTGTAACACAGTTCAAGGATCACAAGACCTTCCAATCTTCCTACTCCATCAGACACACTTTATATGCTATACATAGTGAATGGAAATGAAGCATTATAGAACACGCAATTTCACAGAAGGAAGAAAAATCTTAGCCAGTTCAATATCAAAATCTTAACCACTGATTAATAAAGAATAACAAGTAGTGTAATGAATTGTTCCAAGTTATTTATTTACAAGCTGTAAAGAATGTAGTGGAATGGAAAATATTACTTAGGCAACCCTTCAATATTTTCTACTAATATGTTTGTGCATGTACATATGAAATTAAGAGCATTGTTGAATACAAAGTTTCCTTTTCTCTTGCCTCCATTTTGACAAATCAGTGTGAAATCAGTGTCACTTTGAATCTCCTTTCCTGTGTGGATGTTTTGACAAATCAATGTGAATTCAAAGTCACTTTGATTTGAATTTCCTTTCCTACGAGGGATCACATCCACAGTTGATTAGTAAAAGATAATCTACTATATATTATGTTCAAGAAACTGACTGCAATCTACAGTGGAAACGAGACCTCAATTCTTATTCTGAATTTGAATATCTCAAAACAACATAAGAGATAAAAATGCATATGGCCTTAGTAGCTAGAAAACAATCACTCCATCATTACAAGACCACCTAGATTTTGGCACTTAATCTAAATAATGGCATTAGTTGCAGTGCTTATTTGCATTAACACCATGGAAAAGCAACAACAATGTTTCAAAGCACACTTACTAGAAAAGTTGTAACGTTCCGAGAATATTTAATGATAGCATCTGAATCTCGTAGCTATGGTGGAGAAACTAGGGAACCCAAATCTTGGAAGATATCTCATACCAAATCTAAGAAAAAAATAAAAAAGGGAAAAAATCAAAATCTATAAATCAAGCAATGAATTGTTTACAAATCAAATACAATTCCTTTAACTAACAATTAAATTGTGGTGATATATTTAAATATTTAGTAAGAGGGGAACTTCAAACCATGGAATATTACCTTGTCATTACTATCATCCCCCAGTGACTGACATTAGAAATCAATACTTACGGAAAGATTGTAAGAAATTCTGTGAAATAGTAAAGCATAACCTCTATTTTCAAGCAACAAAATCAAGACATTGTTACATCAAGATCCATAATTAATACATAATCAATGAATTAAGTCCTTGTATGGCATAGACTTGTTTCACAACCTCTATTTTCTCAATAACAAAATCAAGACATTGTATGTGGTTATTGCCAAAAGGAAACTGCGTTTTAATTTGGAAGAGGATCTTATCAAAAGGCATGGATTTATTCAAAGCTACAAAGCCTATTGTGTTACTAAAAAATAAGTTGGAATATGGGATCATGATACTTAAATTGAAAAAATATGCTTTCCTTTTAGAAACATTACAGTTATACAATGTTTTTTGAAAGCATTAGAATTTGAAATTGGGCCTTTCTATCAAGACAAATTTTCATTAACAGAATGTACTTTCCTACCTGAAACGTTGTAGATATCCAAGAAAAACTTGAAAAGAATAAGAGAACTTAGCATAATGTACTTTTTTTCCTTCCTTAACATTCTTAAAGAGTTGAGGTTCCCCAAGTCATCAGGTAACTTTTGAAGGAAATGAAAATTAGTAATAGTCCAATTCACAATTGAAGATGTTTCACAAATATGAGGGGGAATCTCCTCCAAATCACAAAAGTTCTCTAGGTTAAAATCTAGCATTATTTGAATCTTAATGCTCGACTGTTTGTTATTGAACCCAGACATTTTTCCAATCTTCACTAAAAGCTTAAAGATAGCTTCTCTAAGTTCTACATGACTTTACTATGCTCTTGAAGTGGGGGCACATGCAGCCTCTCCAAGTGAATAGTCTTAAACTAAGTGAAGATAAGGCCGATAGATCATTCAGTGTGGATCTCTTTAACCCATAATTGAATAATATGTCTCTCTTGAACCCATAATTGAATACTATTAGGACTTTCAAATTTTTCATGGAACTCAAAAAGTTAGAAGAAAGTATTTGCTTCCAGAAAAGAGTAAAACTAAAGCCTCTGCTTGAGGACAATTGATGTCACACCACTAATACTTCTCCATGGAATCTGTATAGGTAAACCACAAATGTAGAATTCCATTAGAATATTGTGTTTATTGAATACACAAATGAAATCATTGCATTTGTTTAAAATATCTTTGGAAATAAAAATTACCGAAATTACATATCGATAACCTAGTAGGTGTAGGATAAAATTCACCCATGTCATTCACGGAAAGCATGAGAAAAAACCTAATACTATATATAAAACGAAGAAAAAATCAAATTCATCACTTCTAGGGACCTCGTAACCACCCTGCCAATACACAAGTATGTTCCTATTTGTAGTTAGAAAAATTACCCAAATTACAATCTGTTTACTCCAGCCTATGTTGGAAAGTTATAGAAGGATGACTAGTGCAATCAATCCATTCCTTTTATCCCTGGATTTGTTTTAGATTAAACAGAAGTATACAAATATACTTTTCCAATGTCTATGCTTTAACCATTCACCTTAAGATGTTTTTACAATATAATTTCCTAAGTCTAATTAATATACTCATTATCATAAAAACCAACCTATATCCATCTTAACTCCACATCTACCACTTTTAGGGGGATGAAATCTATTTATCCCTCTGAGCACTTGGTAGACCCAGAATTAAGATGGATCTAAGATGATAGAATTTCCCCTTTAAATAGTCTATGCTCACATGAATACCATGGTATTACCATGGGTCAATACCATGGGTTATCATAAACCTGGAGCTTAAAAATTACTATTAGTAATTTATAAAAATTAATAAAATTAATAGTTGATTTTTATTTTAACCAAGCTAAAATGTTTAACATACATTAAATTACAACATCCATTTTTACTCTTGATCCACCAAGCCCCGAGAGGGATCAAATATTTTTTCACTCTATGCTAGTTTGCATATCACGGTATTTGATACTTCTCGGGGGTTATTAGATCTAGAGTAAAGATGGATCTATGCTGGTTTAATTCCCCCATTTAAATAGGCTACATTCCAGGTGAATACCATGGGTCAATACCATGTGCAATTTTTATTTTTATTAATACTAATATTAGGGTTAATAATGTTTTTTTGCATGGTATTAATAATAATCTAGCCCATGGTATTTGTCCCATAACACATTTTTTGAGTGTTTGTAAATATAAGGTGATTTATGGAGTAAATATAAAAAAATGTTTTATTTATTTACCATACCTCTCATTTATTTATATTTTTATTAATTTACCATACCTCTTTTACAAATATGGTATTTGGCCCATAGGATTCACTTAAATAAAACCTTTTTTTTTAGCCTTCATAAATAGAAGGAGGGTTATGGACTAAATATAAAAAGAGGTTTTATTTATTTACCATATGTCTAGTTTATTTATATTTTTATTTATTTCCTATACCTTTTGAGTAAGTATAAAAAGACGTTTTATTTATTTACCATACCTCCACTTTACTTATATTTTTATTTGTTTACACCCTTGCATGTATATAAGGTGACTTATGGAGTAAATATAAAAAATGTTTTATTTATTTACCATACCTCTCATTTATTTATATTTTTATTAATTTACCATACCTCTTTTATAAATGTGGTATTTGGCCAATAGGATTCACTTAAAACCTATTCTTGAAAATTAGGGCGAATGGGAGGTTGTAACTCCTGATTTCAAGGGCTAAATTTACCTTTTTTACCCTCTCCCTTAAAATAAGGTAGGCTATTTGAGGTGATTTGTAAAAGTGTACTATGATACAAAACATTCACCCACTAAAAATTTAAAACCCCTTAATTTCGCCAAAGGGCGAACATTCGCCCCTAAAATTTTCCATGATCGACAGTATGCACGATCTTATCTTTAGAGGCTTCCAATCTCCACACTAACTCCAAGGTCCACACTATTGGACCGTCAAACCTCCACCTTCCCTGGTCGTCTACCAATTTAGCGATCCACTCGTATAGCTTGATCAGGAAGGAACAGAAGAAAATTTTGTGTATCTCTGTGTACAGATACCTATCCAACCACTGTTATTTTTTCAAGTGTGGATTTCTATTTTATTCCGCCACGAATTCATGGACCTTTCCATCCAACCACTCCTCAATTTCCTTCTTTGCTGGATTCCAGTGATGCGACATCACACCTCTTTATGCATATCTCGGTCTCAGCAATGGAACCATTTGTTGGCTTAGTGGGTCCTGAGCTAGATTCAAATTTAGTTTTTCCAAACAAATCCCTACACTACTAGCCCTTTCAGCATCAACCTGCAGAGCATGGACTGAAGTCTCACCCGAAGCAGTACTGGGGGATGTTGGAACCAAGTTTTCGCACCCAGAGATTAGTGTAATGTCATTTTATGCCCTAAACCTGCCTTCGCGCAGATCGATAAGTATTTAGTGTTTGTCTATATAACTTCCCTTAATTAGCTTCTATACCTCCGCGAATGTTCATGACTACCTTTTGCAGACCCTAAACAGGTGAATCAACCACTTACGCACCTCTGTGATTACCCTTAATCCCATATTTACCTAGATCAGCTTAAGTGTTTGATAACTTTAACATGCAACAAGATATTCTTCGCGTAAACAGTTATTATTACTTGCATCCATATAACAATATAAATCATGTAAAATCGCACATCAATACAGTATTAATTCATAAAACCATCATTCATCATAGCATAAAAGCACATTCATGCATAGAAAAAATAAATAGATAAACACAAGAATTTCTTGAATAATCTCTTTATTAATACTTTAGTTTTGCTTAGAGACTCAAGACTTCCTTGCGCACTCAGCTACAGGGGTCCGCACACTCAGCTATAGACTCTACTCTAGGCCTCTGTGCACACAGCTGCAGAGCCTCCCTTCTACTCTAAGACTTCTTCACATTTCTATCTACTGACCCATTACGTTCATCTTCATCATATTCATTATCTACTACTACCTTAGACTCTTTAAGACTCTCCTTTTTAATACAATCCCATGCTTCGCAGGCCATGGGTAGATCTACAAAAGCCGACATAAATTACGTAAAAGAAGGGTAAAACCCTTTATGACACTTTACTATCTACGCACTCCGCAACCACAACTTGTGGAGACTTTACATTCTTTACAACAAAACTTGGGATTTTGCCCCAAAACTGATTCTAGGGGACCCTATCCCAACACTAAATTTTCTAAGTCATCTCATATTAACGAAAGCAATCCTACAAGAATTACCAAATTATCAATTATCAGTAATTCCAATCCCTATTATTGTGTGCCAATAGTTAAGGTTGTTATGGAGTAAATGTTTATGGAAAGTTTCAATAAAAACTTAGAAGTGGGTATTGGTTGGATGGGAAAAGTTGACTTCTCTTGAAAGGAATGGTTTATTAGGTCTTCGTGAGCCCCTTCTTATTAGTAAAGCCTATGCTATGAACTTATGGTGGTTGTGGTTTCAATAAGATCCCCAACTTTGGAAGAAAATATGGTATCGAAAGCACCTTCCCTTGCACTCACAGCAGGAAATACTACATTACGGCAAAATAATAAAGGCTCGGGGCTATGGAACTGGGCACAAGCATCAAATGATGCAGTGGAAAAATTGGCTTTTTAGAATATTGAGGAGGTAGAACAAATTTATTTTGGGACTCTTGGCAATAATATCCACTATCATCAAATAATGAACACCTATAACCCATTCAGACATGGACACAAGCCCAAGGATCCATTAAAGTGGCAAATTTATGGAGACTTGAAGTAGAGGAGTAGGGATGGAGGCAATGGAAAACAATGGGTGATTGGGAACTCCCTAGGGTAAACCTCCCTTGGGAGGACCCACACCAAATCCTTCTCAAAAGAATAATATGAACCTCAGTAAAATAAGATAGAATGCAATGGGTAAGACAACCATCTGGAATGTTCACAATAAAATAATCATATTATTCCATACCAGATTCCCCAATTTATCATGATACCATCCATGGCCCAAAATCTGGTAGGATTGGGGATGGCCAAAAATTTCAACTTTTTTATGGTTGATAGCTAGGGGATGCAACTTGGGACTTTATGCATAGGAAATGTTTTGAGGGTGCCTATGTGTATGTTATGTCTAAAAAAGGAGGAATCATTCAACCATATTTTACTCAAATCCTCTTATGAGTAAAATCCCAGTCTTACCTCATTCCTGACTTAAAGACATGGATCGTAACTAGTTTCGAAGAAAATTCATGCATACGATTCTAGTGAAACCTTGGCTTCTAAAAGGACACCGCTCACAACCAGATCACAGATCAATACACTAGTATTTTTGACGTGGTTAAAACCCTCAAAGAGGGAAACAGTCCACGGCCTGTCCTAACGTGGGTACTACAGGCAATTTATTAATCAAAGAATGAAAATTTACATAAGCTTCTCTCATGCACGGATTACCCGAACAATGACACTCCATGTGCTTTAAATAGAACTCATGGACCAATCGGGTGTCAAGCCACGGATCAAGTGTCGGTAATACCGAGGAGAGAATGAACCGTCGGATCACTACATATCGTGACCGTCGGATTGTAAGTTACAAAATGTACAACGGTAAAGAAACAAACTTTACCTAACTCTATACCTAACTCTATACTAGACCAAGTTGAACTTAACTATTTCCTATGTGTCGGAATATCCTAACATCCCCCCTTAAGAACAACTTGGGATAGGATTGAAGGATTTACAAATATGACACAATAGGAGAAGGAAGGAGGCACTAGAGCCTATCCCCCCTTAGTGACAACTTCCTGAACTCCAAGCATATATCGAAGTTTTGTGAACTTCGCCTCTGTGAGAGCCTTTGTGAAGATGTCTGCAACCTGATCATCTGTTGAACAATATTGCACTTCAAGAACATGGTCATGAATGAGCTTTCTGATGAAGTGCATGTGTATTTCAATGTGTTTGTTGTGCTGATGCTGGATTGGATCTTTGCAAAGCTGAATGGCACTTTGATTATCACACCAAAGTGTGGTTGGATGCTGCTGCTCAAAACCAAACTCTGATAGGATCTGATGAAGCCATAAGGCTTCCTTACTAGCTTCCACGGCACCACGATACTCTGCTTCTGCTGACGAAAGAGAAATGGCAACCTGTTTCTTACAAGCCCATGTAATAGGTCCTTAACCAAGAGTGAAGACATAACCGGCAGTAGACTTCCGATCATCAGGGTCACCAGCCCAATCAGAATCAGTGAAACCAACTAACAAAGGAGCTGCTTTGGCACTATAATGAATCCCAAACTGTATTGTACCTCGAACATAACGAAGTATTCTTTTAGTTGCTTTCCAATGACTTTCACGGGGTTTTGCATAAAACGAGCAACAAGGCCAACAACAAAGGAAAGATCAGGACGAGTATGGGTTAAATACAAGAGTTTTCCTACAAGTTGACGGTATAAGGTAGCATCAACATCAGGAGAAGTACAAGAGACTGAAAGTTTGACTCCAGACTGAAAGGGAGAAGGGGCTGGCTTACAGTCTTCCATGTGAAAATGACGAAGAATATCACAAGCATACTTGGACTGGGAAAGGAAAATACCCTCCTTGGATTGCAAGACTTGAAGACCGAGAAAATAGTGTAAGTGTCCTAAGTCTGTCATTTCAAATTTCTTTTTAAGGCTGGACTTCACATGGTTTATAAGGTTGGGATCACTACCAGTAAGAATAAGATCATCAACATAAAGAACAAGGATGATAAGAGAGTTGCCCACTTTCTTGGTGTAGACAGTATTGTCAGAATGACACCTAGAAAAGCTAGATTCTAAAAGAAAGCTATCCATTTTGGCATACCAAGCCCGAGGAGCTTGCTTGAGGCCATAAAGGGATTTCTTAAGTCGACAAACAAGGCTGGAGTCTGTTTGTATGAAGCCAATGGGTTGTTCCATATAGATTTCTTCCTGCAAGTCCCCATGCAAGAAGGCATATTTAACATCCATCTGATGGACTTCCCATTTTAAAGAGGCAGCAAGGGAAAGAACAAGGTGGATAGAGTTCATTTTGGCAACAGGGGAGAAGGTTTCAGTGTAGTCAATGCCTTCAACCTGTGAAAAGCCCTTAGCAACGAGACGAGCTTTATGTTTATCAACTTTCCCATCTGGTCCATACTTGGTTCTGTAAACCCATTTACATCTAACAAGTTTGCATCCCTTTGGTAGAGGAACAAGATCCCATGTATCATTTGTCATCAATGAATGATATTCTTCATTCATAGTTGCTTCCCAATGTGGATGGCCTGAAGCTTCTGCAAAAGTGTCAGGATCATGATTTACTGGAGCTTGAGCCAGTAAAGAAGAGGCTCTTTCAAACTGAGAACGTGTGCGTCGCTGATCTGTAGGATCACCAGCAAGATCACCTGCTGCATCCCGAGTAGCACGGACCCATCTTGGAAGTTGAGGATCCTGAGAAGGTGGGGGAGGATTATCATCCTCGCTTTCATCATCTGAAGAAGAAATGTTTTCAAAAGTAGAAGAGATAGGAAGAGGTGGCACATCCGCCAGACTAGGCTCGCAGGCCGATTTATTTTCATCAAATTTTACATCTTTTCTAATGATAACATTTTTGGACTTAAATGGAATAAGTCTATAACCTTTTACATCTTCAGAATATCCAACAAAAGTACATTTCTCACTCTTAGGTTCTAAAGCTTTATGCTTTTCATCTGGAATATGGGCCCATGCTTCACTTCCAAACACACGAAAGTGACTTACATCTGGTTTAATGGAACTCCAAGCTTCTTCTGGAGTGATATTCTCTAGAACCTTAGTAGGAGTGCGATTGATTATATAATTTGCACAATTAATTGCTTTGGCCCAAAAACTAAGACTGAGTCCTTTAGATTGCAGCATACAATTAGCCATTTCCTTTAAGGTGCGATTTTTCCTTTCAGCTACACCATTTTGTTGTGGAGTGTATGGAACAATATGTTGCATTTGAATTCCATTTTCGGTGCAAAAGTTGATGAATGTGTTTTTAACATATTCTCCACCATTATCAGTTCTTAGCTTAAGAATTTGATGTCCAGATTGTTTTTCAACAAAGGCTTTGAAGGCCAAAAATGTGTTAAATACTTCGCTCTTGAGTTTTAAGAAGTATACCCAAGTGCATCTGGAGAAATCATCAATGAAAGTTAAGAAGTACTTGCAGCCAGAGAATGAAGCAACAGGAAGAGGACCACATAAATCACTGTGCACAAGCTGTAAAGGGGCTGAGGCGTGCCAAGAGGCACGTTTGTCAAAA
The DNA here is from genome assembly GCA_031772625.1 of Pinus tabuliformis. NCBI lineage: Eukaryota > Viridiplantae > Streptophyta > Pinopsida > Pinales > Pinaceae > Pinus > Pinus tabuliformis. Next base: position 1,207,383,467 of record CM062807.1, on the reverse strand, counting down.
CTGTCCCGATGATGTTTTCCGAGTACACATCCGGAACAAACACCATCTCTGCAAGATACCATAGGAAGACCTGTCACCATATTTTATTTACATAGATGCTGAAGGGAGCGATAGTTTAAGTGACCAAATTGCTCATGCCAAATTTTGCTCACTTCATCATTATGAGCAACAAATACTGAGGGAAGATTTGATGACCCAAAGTTGTGAAACTTATACAACCTTGTGGAATCATCAGCAAGACCAGTAGCTAGAATCTGTTTAGGATCTTTTAGATCCTTGATTACAACATCATGAGGTGAAAATTCAACAATTTTACCTTCACCTGAATGAGTTATCTTATAGACAGATAGAAGGTTGCAGGATAAGGTTGGAACACATAATACATCATTAAACTGACCATTGTCTAGATGAACAGTTCCATTCCCTACAACATTAAGAGATCTATCATCACCAACATATATATTTTTGGTGTTACAATCATTTAAAGAAGAAAACATGGCTTGGTTTTTGGCCATGTGATAAGAGGCTCCAGAATCAATGAGCCACTCATGAGAATGAGAAGAAGAAGAAGATACATTTAATGCATAACCAGACTGAGATGATTGACAACGACATGCAGAAAGTGCCATTCCGGAAGTTGAAGTTGAAGTAGGCTCCACATGGATGTTATGTTTCTTCATTGCGGCTTCCAAGGCTTCCATCTTCTTAAAGCATTTAGATTCTAAGTGGCCATCTCGATTACAAAAGTTACAATGTCTATCAGTCTTCTTCCATTTGTTTTTATTGGTCTTATCATTTTGCTGAAATGATCTTTCATTTTGAGGCTGAGTTGGTTTAGGACCATTCTTTTGAGGATATGACTTCTTAGGATTCTTTGAATTTGGTTGCTGCTGGGCGGCTAACGCTTTCGTGGAAGAGTTTCCAAGATTAAGAAGACCAAGGTGTAAGAGTTTTTCTTGTTCTCTTATTAAGGAATCACAAAAGGAGTCAAAGGAAGGGGCCTTGTAGTCTTTTCCTTGACAAATGAAAGCTTCCCTTGTAGAATGGAAAGTGGAAACAAATACAGAGTAGGCTGGTCCCAACTTAGTAAGGATGGAATAAATAAGGTTACCATCTTCTTTCTTAACTTTAACACCTTCCAAGAGATATCTAAGGGTCTTGAATTTGGACAAGAAATCTTCAATGCAAGAAAAATTATTAGGATCCAAAGTAAGCAACTCATTTTCAAGTTGATGGGCTCTAATTTCATTTTTAATCCCAAAGACTTTAGCGAGTTTTTATAATGCTTCATGAGGAGTCTCAAGTTCTGCAATGTGGAATCTAAGATCAGGAGAAATAGACATCCCTATCAAACCACGTGCTTGATCTTGTCTATTTTCCCATTTTGCAGCCTTGTCTTCATCTTTTGGTTTCTTCTCTTGGTCTGTGGCTATTCTGAAGAGACCTTTACTTCTAAGTAAATCTTCCATGTAGGCTACCCATTGGAAGTAGTTAGTGCTGTCAAGAATGACTTGGCATGGAATTTCCATTTTTTTTTAAAAACTGAAGCTGAAGATGCTGAAAGTAAGTGTTCCAATGGATAGATCTCGAAAAAATAGGCGGTTTTAAAAAAAAAGGCTTCCGGATGAAGAAGTTATGGCTTTTTGAAAAAAAAATTGTTGACGGTGCTGACAAAGTGCGCGAATGTGCGGGAATGAAAAAATCCGCCCCCACAAAATGGAGACTTGAACCCAAGACCTCTACTCTCTTAAAATAGCTTTGAACCAATTGATCTATACAAAAAATTTGAGAGAGAGAGAGAGAGAGAGGGGGGGGGCCTTGGTTTGCGTGCTTGCCTTGAGAAAGCTCTTTTTCCCTACAAAACACAAAACACAAAACCCAACACGGACATGCAAAGAAAACGAACCTTATGGCTCGAAGTTAGCTTTAGCCAAAAAACTAGATATTTTCAAAAATGAACCTTGCGGCTCAAAGTTAGCTTTAGCCGAAAAACTAAATATTTTTCTCAATGTTTCTGATTTTCCGAGATCACACTAAGGTGCACGGAAAAGAGCATACGCATGAGAAAAATCCTTCCTTTCTGTTTCTGATTTGCCCAGATCGCACAGAGTCGCAGGGCAAAGAGCATACGCAGAAATGAAAGGTATAGATCTGGTTAAAAAAAGAGCTAAATAAACCGAAACCGAAATAAGCAGAGAGAAAATAACAGTAAACTGCAAAAAACACTGTATACCTCCCGATCTGAAAAATGACGCAGCTAGGGCTACCAGAAACCTTTTCGCGTGAAATGAAAGGGGTTCCTCACTGGAACATATGTTCCGAACGCAACAGAGCAGTCCTCTCGGCCCGAAAGCAATCAGAAACAACAGATCTAGGAAACGACAGCCGCATGCAGTTCTACCGGCTTCAGATTTGGATCACCAACGGACGCGACCCTCAAATAGCTCTGATACCATGTAGGAATTTACAGGGTAAGTTCCTCAGAAAGAATACCAAAAGGACACCGCTCACAACCAGATCACAGATCAATACACCAGTATTTTTGACGTGGTTAAAACCCTCAAAGAGGGAAACAGTCCACGACCTGTCCCAACGTGGGTACTACAGGCAATTTATTAATCAAAGAATGAAAATTTACATAAGCTTCTCTCATGCACGGATTACCCGAACAATGACCCTCCATGCGCTTTAAATAGAACTCATGGACCAATCGGGTGTCAAGCCACGGATCAAGTGTCGGTAATACCGAGGAGAGAATGAACCGTTGGATCACTACATATCGTGACCGTCGGATTGTAAGTTACAAAATGTACAACGGTAAAGAAACACACTTTACCTAACTCTATACCTAACTCTATACTAGACCAAGTTGAACTTAACTATTTCCTATGTGTCGGAATATCCTAACAGTGTTTACATTGTGGAACTTATGGAAAGAGAAGAATCTAATAATTTTTTTGAAGGAAAATATAGGCTCATAACCATTGTACAGAACATTACAATCAAGAATATCAAAGAGACAGTGTTGGTGACCCCTTTTGACGTACAAGATGATCCAGTTGATGATTATGAGGCCTTGATTTTTAAGATACTGGATATACAATATCCTCTCCCTCAACCCATCCTCTCAGGGTGTGAAAAATGAAAACCTCTATTGAAAAAAAATTCTCTCCTCCTCGTAACGATTTTATTTCACTAAGTTTTGATGGCTCCTCAAAGGGAAACCCTAGTGACACTAGACTGGGAGGCATTTTCAAGGATGATAATTCTGATCCAATCTGAGTATATGCTCTTTCATTTGGGACAACTATAAATAATCTAGCAGAATTCATTGCATTGGAGAGAGGGCTTCAAATAATAATTAAGGAAGGATTCTGATTACTTCAGATCCATGGGGATTCCCAACTAGTGATTAGTAGCATAAACAAGTTATAGCAGGTTACTCGTTTTAAAAAATCCATTTAGGATTGGAAATTTTAGGAAGTGGTAACACGTATCAAAACATTGTTGAGTAAATTAGATTATGTGATTACCAAGAACATGCGGCGAGACAGGAATAAGATGGCAGATATCTTGTCAAATTGGGGTAGCTCGAGAGGACACATATTCATTGACATGTCATGGTCTCAACTGATTAATCGAAAAGGCTTCTAAGAGGTCATTTCAAGTGTATACCAAGAAAAATATAAACCCGAGCCTTAAACCCCCATTGGGGGTGTTTAAAGCAATTTCTAATAGCATGGAACGAGGGGATATTATTGGCATGACGCATCTCTCTAGCAACCTTTTTCCGGAAAAAATTATCATCCGCATGCGAGGATATTTTAGGTGGTGGTAGCTGGTGGCCCCTCCACATGGCCACGCATGGGCCATGCATAGCACACTAAGGGCTCCCATCATGGGAGCCACAAGCCTAGGATCACTGATAATAAATGTTGCATGCATAGGGTTAAGGTAGTTCTTTGGATCATATGTTCTATTAACAAAAGCTCCCTCGCTTGTTCAGGCATGGAGCTCCATCCCCATGGAGGATTGGTTATTGGAGGCATTTTTATTGACACTGAGGGAATGTTCATTTATGACCTCATTCTGGGTCATTGTTTTGGGATGGTAAATATTTGGAGTATGCGTTACACCTGGCTACGACCAAAGAAAATGTGAACTTACACAACATACTATATAGATGCAGCTCTGTATTGGCCCAAGGTGGAAAAAAGTTGGGTATTATGGTTTTTATGTTCTTTTGTTGCAGAGGGTAGGCTCATGGTTGTGGTTATGTCTTCAAAATGTTGCAGTGGGAGACTGGTTGGATAAGCTACATCTTTGGCCCCTTCATCAACCTCGCTTTTTAGTTCAAAATTATCATGACTTGCAAACTTGGGTAACCCTAATTCCCTTGATTGTTGTAATGTGGGAGTCTATGTTAGTTTCACAATTTGTTTCATCTATGGTGTCCATATTTTTTATACTATTTCTACATAGTTCTGTGTCAGGTACCTTGCTTGAACTGGTTGTAGTTATTCCTTTAGCGACCTCTTAGAATTCTGACACAATGGAAATTTCTTCTAATTGTCTAGTATTGATTTGTGGGGTATGGTTCCAAGGAACTTTTTCATTTTGGTTATGATACACAAATTTCCCTCTCTCACTCTCAATTTTATCCAAGCATTCCCACCTCGTTTAGTTCTGGTTACCACATCCCCTAGATCTCATAGGGCATATTTGGCTATGTGTGTTTACTGATTCGAACTCAGTTGGTCTTCTTTCACGAAAAAAAATTCACCTTCCTCTTAATATTCTACCAACAAGAAGGTGGCCATTCCCTCGAAGCATTATGCCTCTTGTGAGTTTTCAAAATTTTGGGGGCTTTGTCTTTATAGTGGTTTTCTTCTACGGGGGTCAATTATCAAAAACTCTTTAAGGTGTACTTATTTTGTAGGTTTGGTCTTACTATCGAGGCCATTAGTTGGGTCCTCTACCACTTTCTTCAAGTCTTGGTCTTATGTTTTCTTGGCAGGTTCTCAGTGGATATGGGTCCATGAAAAAGGCTTCCTTGACGTCGATGTGGCACTTCAGGCGGATCCTCCTCCAGGCATTGATGATTATTTGTTTGGGAATCAATGGCCATGTTTTTTTATGCAACTCGTTTGGAAGTTCATAAAGAGATTATGTAGTTGGAAGCAAGGGAGTTTAGAGATCGAATATATCACTCTGATTACAAAATTGGCAACAACTCATTGAAATGGGTTCCTAATCCTGGAAAATTCAGGGAAATAAGATTACATTTTCTCCACACAATCACTACTCATCATAAGATAGAAAATGTTCTTAGTATGGGTATTCGGGACAAACAAGTTAACAATTACAAAATTTTTGTTGGACAACAAGATATCAAGAGAATTATGAGGAACATCAGATATGAACTTGATGATATAGTGGTCAAATTAAATCACATGGAAAGATTTTTGGTTTTTGACTCAAGGACAAAATCAAATGATCTTCAAGAGAATGACACAATTATCAACACTCCTCCTTTAAACAATGTTCTGCCTCTTAATACTTAAAATGGCAACTTTCGTTCACTTTCTCCAGTCATCATTTTGGACAATCATGTCCATTATGTTTCTATGTATTTTTTCATATTATGCTTATGATTTACTTAACAACTGTTGGTGGCTATATACTATTTTTTTTCCGCTATATACTTCTCATCTATAACACCATCCAAACGCCCCAGGTTAAATTTTTTGGGATTGATAGTCATAGTTTTGTTTTTTAGATGAAACTCTAAAGATTCTACAACCAATTTATTTTTTCCTCCAATAATGTCTCACAACCTTCCGGTTAGTCAGTATGGATATCAACTTTTATCTATGTGATATTGTTTTTTTCTATTAATAGAAATCTATGACTAGACTTTACAAAAAAAAAGGATGATTATTTTATACAGATATTAAATTGGTTTCTGATTTTTAAAAATTTTATTTATATAAACCAAAAACTATAGAATATTAGGAAAAGTTGTCATATAACATTCTTTTTTTTAATTGAAATTCAATCTCAATAATTATAACATATAAGAAAATTTGTATTTATCTTCAATCCATAAAAATATAAATATTCTTTTAAATCAATATATAATAATATAAATAATATTTATATAAATATATTTGTATCATATTTAAATCTAAATACACTTTATTATTTTAGGTATTGAATTTCACCATCAACTCAATTGTTCTTATAACATTGAGAAAACGATTATAGGAGGTTGGAAAGCTTACTATGAGCTTGAAAATAATTGTGAGACGACTCATCTTCAAGTTTGGAGTAAAAAACGTTCCTCTTCGAGACTCTTGTCACCCCTGATATTTTATATGGATGTAAAGTGTGGCGCTGTAGTATATCTAGAGATTCTTGGAGAAATATTGAGATGATTAATTCAATATCAATAATTATAACATATAAAAAAATTGTTATTTATCCTCAATCCATAAAAATATAAATATTTTTTTAAAACAATATATAATAAAATTAAATAATATTTATATAAATATATTTTTATCATACTTACATGTAAATACACTTTATTATTTTAGGTATTGAATTTCACCATCAACTCAATTGGACTTATAACATTGAGAAAACAATTATAGGAGGTTGGAAAGCTTACTATGAGCTTGAAAATAATTGTGAGACGACTCATCTTCACGTTTGGAGTAAAAAAAGTTCCACTTCGAAACTCCTGTCACCCCTGATATTTTATATGGATGCGAGGTGTGGGGCTATAGTATATCTAGAGACTCTTGGAGAAATATTGAGATGATCCAAATTCAATTCTTAATCTACAACATCAAGATTAAAGGTAATACTCTCTACCTTATTCACTTGATTGAAACTAACCTTTTCCCCACTGAAATCATGACTATGTTTAGATATTTGATGTATAAGAAGAAGTTGTACAACATGGAAGCCAAGAGGCTCCCCAAAATTTCTTCTAACTCTAGTCAAAACCACCATAATCTCAAGTGAGGTTGGAATAAGGATTTCAAGTCCTAGCTCGACCATTGGGGGATAAAGGAGAAGATCATCTTTGGGAATAAGGATAATATTAGAAACACCATTATTTCCAAATTTAAGGATAAGTGGTTGAGTGATAAGGAGTTAGGTGGGGAAAGGAAGTTAAGGTGTTATGAGGAGGTAATCAACCCCACACATTTTGACAATAATTAACTTTTTATCTTAACCAGTGAGAAGAAGAAAACGAACATTCCAAAGATTATAACTAATTCACATGAGAATGGAAATGAAACTGAGCATTGGTCTATTATGAAAACACCTTGGGATGAAAGAATATGCCTCCTCTATGATACTAAGAGAGTCATAGATGAAAAACACTTTCTCTTGGATTGTGCAGCCCTTACTCACATATGTTCTCCTTTTCAAAACATTTGCTCCACTACCAACCTCATTGACTCATTAAGTCAACAAAACTATAGTGACCTCATAACACTTCTCTCTCTTATTTTTTATCACATAAATACAATTTTAAATGTCTGAATTAATATCTTCTTTCTTAAGGTCCAATAAACCATATTAGTCTTAGTGGATGTTACGTCATCATCAACATTTTAAAATTAATTTATTATAATATAATATTTAAATATATTAATATATAGATTTTACATTATATAACATTAACAAAATAATACCATTGTGATAAAATCATATTTCACATCAATAATGGAAATGTATACTACCTTAATGTATACTACCTTTTCTTATAGTATACAAATGTGTGCCTTAATAAATCTTGGTGCATATGCATACACACTATTTTACACCCGTCTTAGAAAAGTGCACTCTAATTGTCAATAGGAAAGTTAGTTAGAGGTACACCATATAAAATAGATTTCTAACATGTTAATTTTGAATATAATTTTTATTTTATTTTTAAAATTATTTAGAGATTGATGTTTATTTTCAAATTTTGTTATTAGATTTGAATTAACAATAATTATGTTAATAACTTTTTTCAAAATATATATAAGAAATTTTGAATTTTGAATTTATATTTTATTCTATCTTTATAATTTTTTATTTTTTTTTTAGGAAAGAAAAATCAAACTATGTATTCAAAGAGAACACATTTGTTCATATGCAGATTAAAGTGATATCTAGATGACTGTATCTTCGGAGATAACATGTACCCTTCCAAAAAAAGGAAAAAGGAAAGGAAAAATTATATCCCTATCATCTAATGAAAGCAAGTAAAAGTACTAATACCAGGGACCAAACAATATGTACCAGGTAGATCAACCGATGGTCAATACGATTCATCAACTCATCATCATAGGAAAGGTTAGAAAACAAATCAACAATGCCCACCACCAGAGAAGAAATCAAAAAGGAGATCCTCCACCACTATGAGCTGACTACCAATGCCATCAACACCCATTGAATATTCCCTTGTTTTTGTAGCAGGCTTCAACTAAATGCCAAGAATTTTATATATTTGAGAAACATTTCTAGCCCTTCCTTTCGCAGAGCATATACTGAAGAATTGTGCTCGCAGTGCAGATGGGAAAAGGAAAACAATCTGAGTAATTCCTTCAATTTGAGAATCATTTGTATCCAATGACCTAGAAGTGGTGGGGAAAAGGTGGTGTCTTTTTTAATCCAATCAATGGTTGCTTTAAAATAACCAAAGATATGTATCTCGCTGAGATTAATCCATCTAGCACAAAATACAATACCCCATAGGGCCAAAATATTTTCCATGTTGTTGGTACTAGTACTCCATTCCAACAGAAGTGGAACTAAGATTCTGCATCAATTTCAATCCTAGCACCACAATCACAAACATTTTTTTGTGTCGCTCCATCAAAATTCCCAATCAAAAATGTAATTTCCTTACCCATTTGATATAGTTTCCTTTGGATCTTATTGCATGGAACCTGTCGATATTCCATGAAATAGGCGCAAATACTTGCGCCAATTTAGCCAATGTTATATGAGCATCCATAAAAAATACAAGCACTCCTACTTTGCCATACACCCCAAGAAATAAAAAAAGGTAGAGCGCATACTTTTTCCTCCAAATCAAACTAGTATCTAAAGCGCATCTCAATAGATGGGAAAGACTCGTAAGAATTTCTACTAACCCATTGTAGACTTATGTCCTTATAGCAACAAAAAATGGACAATGGATAAATAAGTGTAAGACATTCTCCCGCTCACCAAGACATATGTCGCACCTCCTAAATATTCCATTTACAAATCTTGTTGAACCAACATTGTCCATCTCGTCCATCAAGCGATGAATAAAATTGCTCTTATATATCTCTCATAGTGATATTTCTAATAGAAATACCACCCTTCCAACATATGTGATCCTCAATGTTTGAAGAGATCCCAATCATATCCAATTGGAAAATGTACTTATTCCATGCCTCAGATAAATTATGGTATATTCCCAAATCGACAACATCCTTCCAAATAGGAAATAGTCACATATGATCCCATCCCTTAAAAATCTGGTAAATGTGGATAATCCTGCAATCATGAATATGTGTAATGATCTAGTATGGAAGGGAGTGATTTCCATAGAATCCATATATTGAATCAATACCAATCATATCCACTTGCCCCAATCCAATTAACCATCTAATATTTTCAATGAGATAACACCTATTCAACAAAAAACCCCTCCATATATATGATCCATTTTTTGAATTAGTAGCCCCCTCCCTAATCCATTCATATACATTATTGCCCTTCAAATATTTACCTCTAATGATCTCCTTCCAAATACCTAATTTTGATATCAAACTCCATAATCTCTTAGATAGTATTTCTTGTCTAAATCTCTCCATGTTGATGATACCCCAACCACCAATATCCTTTTGTGGAGTGATAGTGTCCATGCATAGCAAGTGGACTTTTCTTCTTGTCCATGGACCAAACCGTATGAATTGAGAAATAATCATGTCTATCCCCCTTATGATCTATTTTTGAAGATTGTATAGATGCATCTAGTACAATGATATATGTTGTAGCACTAATTGGACAAGAATGAGACATCCTCCAAAGGAAAGGCACCTACCGATATATTTGTTTTTCTTTGTATGAAACCCAAAATATGAGAACCCCTCCTCCATAGGGGAGCAAGAGACCCGAAATATTTCAAAGATCTCATCAATCCTTTCCAAGACATGAGATGCATATATAAGTAGTGACTTATAGTAATTCATCAATAATCCTGAAGCCACCCTAAAAGACGAAATAATATATTGAAGATGAGTTCATTGTTCTAGTAAAACCTGACCAAAGATTAATACATCATCCAAAAATGTAAGATGTGTAATTGAAACTTAACTCATGACATGTAAATTGGGTAAAGATCTTAGGGATTTGGCCTCCAAGATCCACCTTCTAAGTCCATCGATGACTAATAAGAACATTAATGGTGATAATGAGCAACCTTGTCTAGGCCCACAAAAAGCATGAAAGAAACCAATTGGAACATGATTTATAAGGATGGCATAGATAACTGACATTATGCATTCCATAATCCATTAGACCACCCTAAATGATAGCCTAATCTTGTGTAAGATCTTTTTAAGAATGTCCAGACTATGTTATCATAAGCTCCATGTAAATCCAACTTTAAAATAATGGCCTCTTTCCTCCTAGTTTTCACCAAGTGTAGAGCCTCCTAGAGGATTGGGACTGCATCCTAGATATTGCTTTTATATAGGAATCCAAACTGTTTAGATGTAATGTCCGTTGAAATGCATTCCCTCAGCATGTTCATTGTAATATTTGATATCATCTTGTAAATGATGTTACACAAGAATATTGGCCTATAGTCTAGGAAATCCTTGGGATTTGATTTTTTCATAATCAATGCTATGAATGTGGCATTTACAACTCCAAATATGTGCTTGAGCAGCTGAGACTCCTTAACCATATTCAACAATTCAAAACTTGTCATCTCAAAGAAATCTAGAAAGATTTCCATGGTGCCTCCATCAAGGCCTGGGCATTTGTCCTTCAAAAATGATATGATGAAATTATGTAACTCCTCCTTTGAAATCGACCACCAAACCATGATCATGCACCCCTAAAAACATAATAGGATAATGAGCAATGAATTCTAACTGGTTATCAATACCCACATTTTCCTGAGACATGAATAAATGCCCAAATATTACACTGCCTTCTTCTGTATGTACACAAAGCTTCGTGGAATTTTATCCCACGCCATGATCAATATCCCAAATAATATTTATGTTTCTCCTGTTTGTAGCACATTTATGAAAGAATTTCATGTTCTTGTCAATGCATTTGATCCAAATAATGTGGCTCTTTAACTATCATTCATTTTCTTGAAACCACATAATATCCCTTTTGCAAGTTTCTAAGGCCATAAGTAATCTAGGTGGATATTGGTGGCCACATTCCTATCCCACTTGGACCCCCGACACTATTTCCTTTAAGTTTCCTAATTTCCAGCACAATTTCCTATTTCGGCAATTTTCTATTTTTGGTAGTTTTTTGGGGTCCTCAACTTCTGGAGTAGCTTTGAGGCCCTAAATGAAGTTTTTTGGGAAAATAGGAAAGCATAAAAAATGTGTTTTTAGTCGAAAGTTTTTTTCCTCAGATAAAACTTTCTAAAAATCTATCATGCATGTCAAATGAAGATCGTATGCCAAAGTTAATAACATGGGAAATTGACATTCCAACTAACCTCAGCAGGGTCGACAAACTTTCGGTGCTTCATCTCTTAGGGTTAGGTTTTTTTTAATGTTTAGGGTTTTCCATTTTTATTGATGACAAAAAGGCATGAGATCCTCATTATAACTCAATTTAGAAGGAATGTGGTCGTCACATCTCTTCTTAGAGATAAGCTATCATCGCTTGCGCTAATTCATTGCCTTTCTGCATTTAAACATTTTTTAGTAGTTTCTATTTATTATTGAAGTTGTTTTTTGTTGTGTCTTTGTGTGTTTTGTATAAATATGTATTTCATTTCGTTCCTTCATAAATTTGGATCAATAAGTCTCTTGCGTGTATCTACCAATAAAAAGATCGATGCCGAGGGATCATTTATCCGCTCCATCTCCAAGCCAATGCTTCATTTTTTATTTTATTTTCTAGGTTATGCAAATCATTAGATGATTAGCATGCCTAACCTATGACATGATTAACAATGATCAAAAGGCATTAAAGCCTTCAAAATCGCCTAGAGACTGGTCCCATCCTAGGCCACACTAGCCCTTAGCATGGTTGGATTTTTTCCCATGGAGTTTTGAATTAATGACTTTTACACCATAGAGTGTCTTAACTAAACACCCTGTCACAACCCCCTCAACCCACTTAAAATATAATATTTAAATTTTAAATTTTGTTATAAAATTTAAACCAAAACTAATAATTATATATATATATATATAATATATTCCAACCTTGTGAATTTCAAGTATGGATTTTATTTTATTTTTACAATTTCTTTTATCATTCAATATTAAAAGGATTTAATTTTTTATATTTAATTTTAAATTTCATAATTAAATTTTAATAACTTCGAATAATTATATTGATATTTTTTTCTCTAATACATTTGAATATATATTTTAGTTTATCTTTGCAATGTCCTTTATCATTCAAAATTAAAATTTAATATTTAATTTTGAAATTTTAATATTTAATTTGAATAATAAATTTCTATTTTCTCAGATAATTTTAGAATTTTGATTATAAGTAAATCATTTAATATTGGATGGTTTCTCTACATTCTTGAAATTGTATGATAAATACATGTTTACATTTGTGTATTTTTTAATAAAATTCTCATAGTTTTTAGTTTAATTTTAATAATTATTATTAATATAATAAGCATGTCTATTTTCGAATAGGGCATTTTTAGAATTTTATTTTAATCATCAATTATTATTAGGTGGATGGTAATAATTTAACCTCCATAGAAAATTGTTAGTAGTAATCATAAATCAAATATTGAGATTTATTTCAAAGTAGTTATGCTTTTTTTTGTTCTTTTAATTAAATTGATTGATCTAAAAAAACATCATATGAACATGTGCCATATAAATATGAGTTATAGTTTCTTGGGCATGTTGTATTAAAGCCATAGTATTGGCAAATGGAATTGTAAAAAAACATTTAGAGGTTAACAATTTCCATGGTAAAGTGGGGATGAATCTCCACAATTAAAAATCTTGTTACACATATTTTTAAATGTATATATGCTTTAACTCACATATTAATTATTTTATAAATAATAATAATAATAATAATTTAAAATAAGTCAAAGGATTTAAGCCCGTCAAGCTCATTTGGTAGAGTAGAAGGCTCTTAACCTTGTAGTCGTGGGGTTCAAGCCCCATGGTGAGCATCATTACTTTGTATTCAAAGCGACAATTTAAATCAAGAGTTTTTCCCACGACATGTAGAATAAACGGTGATGGGGTGTACTGTTAGGTCACTTCATGATGTGAAGGTCATCGGTTCAAAACTTTATGGGAAAAAATCTAGTCATGTTAAGGACTAGTGTGGCCCAAGCCGAGTGTGATCACCGAGTGATTTTGACGGCTTAGATGCCCTTGGGTCACGGTTTCTCAAGCCACAAGTCAATCTTGAAGTCAAACTCATACAATTTGACAAAAAAAAAGCCAAAGGATTTTTACTCTAGTAGTTTGGTGAACAATTCTTTTGTGGCATTCATGAAAAAATTACAGTATAATAGTGGGAGTCAGTATTTCTTTTTTTTTTTTGCTAAAGCAAGAGTCGTGCCTTCATTATCATTAAATCAGAAAATAATTTACATAGATTACAACCATCCAAGTGGATCCATGGACCGGGTAAAAACTACCCCCTAACAACCAAGGGCATCAAGTTAAGGGTGTAAACCCTGATCCCTACCAACAAAACAAAAAAACCCTCAAATGCCAGACTGTACCAAGGCTATCCATTTGACTCACCACAATCTGAAAGGGGGACTAACACTCATACCAATGAAATTCCTTAAATCTTCAAAATGGAAATCAACTTTGAAGCCTTTAATCTCCACTGTCAAAACACCATGCCTGATCTAATGGTTGAAGAAGATATCGCAATGCCAAGGAGCCTATTGATTAACCGAATGGACCCATTGACATGCTCGAAGGTTCTTGATCGTAGATCTCCCAAGCTTGATCCAATGGCCGAGGAAGATATCACAATGCCGAAAATCCCGCCACTTAACACATGGACCCACTGACATGCTTGATGATTCCTAGTCGTCGATCCTCTGAGCTTGATCTGACGGCCGAGGATCATATCGCACAGGCCTAAAGAACTATTGGTTAGCATGTGATGAGGGCAGTATTCGTACCTACCCCTTGGCCATGTGTAGCGACTTGAGTGGAATCGCTCCCAAATCTTAAAAACCACTTTCTGCTTGAAAGGCTCTCGATGACCAGAAAACCACTTTGCGAGCGGAATTACGTCCTCGTGAAGAGAATATAAGGTATTCCAATGGATTTTGGCTTCTCTCTCCATCCCCTCTGCACCAGTTGATGAACCCATGTAAAGTATAGTCCCGTCCCTCTGGCCAACTACCCGGGCAGTAGAATCTACCAAGCAACCGAAGAAGGATCAAAATGAAGAAAAAGTAGCAACTCGTGTCGAAACCAAATTATCTGGACACAGCCTCTGTGGCTCTATTACAATACACCATCATATCTTCATCTGCTTGGAAACCACACTGTTCCTTGAGTCTGTTCTAAGGAAACCCTTGCCAACCCATCGCGACTTTACTAATGGTACAATTCACTCCTTGGTTAGCCAATAAATCCGCCAGTTTGTTAGCCTTCCTTCGTACATGGTTAAAACTTACTGTGTGTAGGTTCATGAGGTGGAGCTAGATCCGTTGAAAGACCTGGATCAACCTCCAATGTTTTGAAACCTTCTCCGGCCCCGTGCCCCAACTGATTCTTTTGACCGAGTTAATGATTAGCTCAGAGTCAGCTTCGATAATCACATTTTGCCGATTTTCCTTCACTAGGAGTTCTAAGCATTGCTCCATAGCCATTAGTTCTGCCATGTTGTTAGTGGCTCTGCCTAAATGGAAATGGAAGATGGAAAGGATATTTCCCAATTCATCCCTTAACACCCCTCCAAAGCCAGCAATACCCGGGTTGCCTTTAGAGGCCCCATCAATGTTATATTTCAGAAAACCCTGAGGGGGAGGATGCCAATAGTCCTACTCAGTTTCCATTATCCTAACCTTTCTATCCAGGCCCTGAGGAATAAGCCCCTGCATGCCCAACTGTCTGAGAATTCTCATTTCAGCATCTGAAGGTGGATTCTTAGGGGGATTTCTCACAGTCGTACTAACTGTCTCCCTAAGTTGTCTTAAGGTCTGCTCAAAAAGACATTGGAAGGGTCTCTTTTCATTTTTAAAGATCCTATTGTTCCTTTCTTTCCAGACATTCCAAATAATGAAGCTAGGCGTGAGAGCCCAAGCTGAGCAAAGAATTTCATAATCAGAAAAATTTTGCCTCCAGTTGTTTAGGGTATTGATAATACTCCCTCTATCCCTATCGGTCTTTTGGAAGATGGTAGCAAAAGAATCCCACAATCTAGAGGTGAAGATGCAATTGTTGAGGAGGTGTTCCATAGTTTCCTCTTGGGCCTCACAAAGTTGGCATTTGGAAGGCCCCAGAACCCCCCTTTTCCAAATGTTTTCCCAAGTCAGAATTTTCTTATGGTAAACCAGCCACATGAAGAGTTTAATCTTCATCCAGCCTTGATGCCTCCATAGATTCTGCCAAATTCTATCTAGAGCAAGAGAATCCAGCTCAAGGAGTATGCATTTTGCCTCCTTAAGATTAAAGGTGCCCTCATTGTTGTTGCCCCATCTTAACTGATCATGCCCCCTATTACTAGAATCTTCCTTTGTTCCAACATTTTCATAAGAGCCTCTCCTTTAGCTTTCAAGGGGTTGTCTTCCCTGTAAACAATATTCCTCCAGTTTCTCCATTTTCCTGCATTATTGGTTTGATCCCAAAAATCTTTAACCTTAGATAACCCTATGATGTCTGTCTCTATCTTGAGGTCCTCAAAATCCTCTTTTAACAGTATCGGTTCTTGTTGCCATTTGTCTTCCCAAAATAGTGCCAAATCTCCCTCTCTGATTTCCCAGAAGCTATTCTTTTGTACTAAGTCTCTATTCTCCCAGGCCTTGTTTGAGATATATGAGACCTTTATACTTCCCTACATCCTTATATGATCTATAATTTACCAAGTACTAGCATATTTTTCTTTCCAAATACTAGCCCACTAAGTCTTTGGTTCTTTAACCCAACACCACCAAAGTTTAGCCCCAAGAGCCTTGCTTAGAACCTCCGGATCGTCCAAACCAAGACCTCCATGATTTTTAGGTTTGCAAATCTTTTCCCAGGCTACCAAGGCCCATTTCTTTCTATTCTCCCCCTTGCCCCAGAGGAAGTCTCTTTGAATGGTTCTGAATTGTTGTAAGACTCCTTTTGGTGCAGGGAGAGCTGAAAGCATGAAAACTGGGATAGATTGAAGAACAACCTTTGTAAGCACCAATCTACCAGCCAAGTTTAAAGATCTGATGGTCCAATTCCTAATTTTATCCTGCATCTTGTTAATCACTAGCTCCCATATGCTCTTATGCAGAGGTTTAGCAGTTAGAGGAACACCCAAATATTTTGAAGGAAGGAAATCCCTTTGAAAGCCTAGAATTCTAGAGATATTCCTTTGAATAGCAATATTGGTATTAAAGAAAAAAATCTTGGATTTGGAAAGATTAACCTCCATACTTGAAGCCATGGCAAAGTCACTTAGAAGTTGTTTGTATGCTAGAGCCTCTTTGACCGTAGGGATTCCTTGTAGCATGGTATCATCCACAAATTGTTGATGAGTCAAGGACTGTCCATTCTTAGAAAGTTGGAGACCCTTGATTTTTCCATCTTCCTTTTCCTGCTTGATGGACCGATCCAGTCCTTCCATCATAAGAATGAAGAGAAAGGGAGATAGTTGATCACCCTTCCTGAGGCCTTTTGAAGGAATAAAAGTGTCGGAGGGAGAACCATTTACCAAAATTGAAAAATTGGAAGAAGTTACCAGTGCCATGACCCATCTGACCCATTTATGATCAAACCCAAAAGCAATAAGAATCCTCCTAATATAGGTCCAATTCAACTTGTCATAAGCTTTGGCTAGGTCAAGTTGCATGATCATTCCAACCTTCCTGTTGCGAGTCAGTGAGTGCACCACCTCATGTGCTTGAATGATATTATTGAGAATTTGCCTACCTTCCACATAACCAGATTTTTCCCTAGACACAAGAGTGGGAAAAATAGGTTTAAGTCTATTGGCTACAACCTTGGATAGTATCTTGTAAACCACATTGCACAATGCTAAGGGTCTAAACTTATCTGGAGTTAGGGAATTATCCTGTTTAGGGATTAGAGAGATGAAGGAGGTGTTGAGTGCCTTCAGAATAGTTCTATTTTTCCTGGAATCTTCTACTACATTCAAAATGTCTTGTTTAACAATATTCCAACAAGCTTTAAAGAAATCGACATTGAAACCATTAGGGCCTAGCGCTTTACCATTTTGCATTTCCTTGAGGACCTCACTGATCTCCTCTTCAGTCATTGGCCTATTGAGGTTGAAGTTATCCTCTCTAGACACTAGTCTTGGTATATGTCTTGTTAAGTCCTTGATGAAATGCTCTCTATCTGAAATGGTTTCCTTTGCTATCCCACGAAAGTGCTGGACTAACACAGCTTCTATGTCTTCGTGGGAACTGAGAAGTTTCCCTCCCTCATCCTTGATCGAAGAGATTCTATTATGGGCTCTGTTTGCCAAGGTGGATCTATGGAAGAATCTGGTGTTTCGCTCTCCTTCTTTTAGCCATTGCACTCTAGATTTTTGTCTCCAAAATATTTCTTCTTGTTTACAAAAGTTCTCCCATTCTTGCTGGAGTTTGGTAGCTTTCTCATTTCTGACTTTGTCAAAGCCAACCGTGATAAGGGTTTGGTTTAGTTCCTGCAATTTGTTTTCAACAACTTTTTTTCCTTCAAAAATATTACCAAATTCATTCTTGTTCCAATCTTTTAGCCTACACTTGATATGTTTTAATATTTTGTGAAGAAGGAACATACTTGTACCCTGAATGTGTAAATCTTCAGACCACCAACCTGAACTGTTGTTGATGAAATTTGGATGGGTGAGCTAGATATTTTCAAATTTGAAAGGTCTATTCTTGGGGGTACCTATACCCTTAACCTCTAGTTGGACCGGCCAGTGATCTGATCCTCCAAAGGGGAGAATACTCACTTCCATTTCCTTATTATTGAGCATAAGGTCCTCTGAGATGATGAATCTGTCTAACTTTGATGCAACTAGAGACTCTCCTCCTCTTTTATTGTTCCAAGTAAAGAGACCATTACTCGAAACAATGTCAACTAGCTTCATAGAATCCATAAAAGTTTGAAAGGCTAAGGAGTCTTTGTTTAGAGTTCTGGTGCCCCCTTTTTTCTCTGATAGTGATTTGATCATGTTGAAATCACCACCCAAAATCCATGGTATATCTACATATCTCACTCTGAGATCCACAAGAGAATCTATAAACCTGAGTTTATCATCCATTCTCTGAGGGCCATAAACATTCGTGACCAGATAGATCTCCCTATCCCCCACAGGTTGAATAACCACTGATAAATAATTTCTAGAAGCCTCAACATCTATTATACCAATCTTTTGGGGGTTCCAAAGAGTAAGAATGCCTCCTACTGTATTTTCTGCCTTGACTTCTAAAAACTCAAAACGATTGAGCCATTTGCTATATATTTCTTTAATTTTCTGAATGGAACATTTAGTTTCCTAGATAAAAATCATATCCGGAGCTTCTTGTTTCATTCTATTACTAATTAATCTTTGTTTCCTTTTACTACCTAGACCCCTGATATTCCAAGAAGTGAACTTCATCATTAAATATTTGTGAAGGAGTAACTGGTTAGGTCTTTCATCTTACCTGAATCTATCATTAGCTTTCCACATTCCATCAACAACTCATTCTGCTTTTTTCTGCCTCTCTTCTTTCCTGGGCATCTAGGTGCTAATCCTGGTGTGTTTTTCATAGTTTTCACCCCTTCACTACCCTGTCTTGCAGTGTTACTTTGCCTGTCCATCCCTGTAGTCTGGGTTTTCCATAAGTACAACTGTTGTACTCTAGTGAACTCTTCTTGAGGTAACGAGTCTACCCCTCCCATCGTTCCCTGTTTCAAGAATCCTTCCAAATCTAGGTTTTCTCTCTCAAGAATCTCCTGTAGTTCATGGTCCTCCATTTCCATCTCGCTCTGGGTCATTTCCTAGTCCATATCCAGTTCTACATCGCTCATCATAGCCTCTTTCTGTTTATTATTATCCTTTGTTTGCTCCTTGTCTTCCTCTTTCTCCTTCTCCTCTGGACTTCCCTCCATTCCCTGATCTGCTTTTTTTATCTCTTCTTCTTCCTCGAGCACTTGGTACTTGTTCAGACTGGCCTGAGGCCCTTCTGCTTGATGTTTCTTAAGTCCCCTTTTGCCCCCTTTTCCTCTATGGCTTACTTTATGAAAGCTTTCAGTATCTTTCATAGTGGTAGCTTTGCTCTTATTCTCTATTTTACTGAGAGGGCAATCCCTGAAAAGGTGTCCATGCTCATGGCATCTGCGACATCTAAATGGAATATGTTCATAATCAACTGTTTGAACCCATTCTTCATCAAAAACTTCCAAGATAACCTCATCCGATAGGGCTCTAGATAGATCCATTTCCACACAAATTCGTGCAAAGGAAGTGTATTTTCCCCTTCTGGTGGCTTCAGAGGCTTTGAAAAAACGTCCTAATTTATTTCCTATGGTTGTTAACGACTCTGTTTGCTAATAATCAAGAGGAAGGGAGTAAAGCCTTACCCATACCGAAACCGAAGTGAATGTCTCCCACTCCGGGACAAAGTTCATCATCCACGACCTCATATAGAGGCCAGCAGCTGCGAAGAAGTAGGCCCCCCTTCAAACACTTTGTCTTTATCCTCAATATTTGTGAAGACCACAATGAAGAATCCCTTTGACCCAAGATGTAGGTCAATGCTTCCTTTTGGTTTCCAATGATATTTAATCCATGTTTGTAATGCTTTTTCAGTGGGCCATACTCCCATGAATTTACAAATGATAGCATATGTCCGCATGTGGTCCCTGTGTGCCTGCAGAGCAAGATCATTCAAAACTACTCTGGGTCTGACTTCAGTTTTGGGTTTACATGGACCCTTCTGTGCCTTGGTTTTTTCCCCTTGTTCCTTGTTGTCTTCCTCCTTTTCTTTTGTGCTATTATTCTCCTTTGATGTAATTCCCTCTTGCTCTTCTTCCATGCTTTCTTTCCCTACTTCAGCAATACCTCTGACCTCTTCTATTGGCTTCTTACCTTGGCTGGCTACAACTTGCTTGTAGGAGGGAGTGGAGCTCCCTCCTTTGCGCCCTTCCATGGAGTTCAACGCCTACTAACGATTGTAAACCCTAGCTATTCATTCCCTCAATCTGTGGCAACCGGTCTTTCAAAACTAAATAATAATAATAATAATAATTTAAAATAAAATTATAATTTAGTTTATTTTTATGATTGTTTTAATCTTTAATAATATGAGAGGTATTATAAGATAAGTTTTTTAATGTCTATAAATATTTATCAACCATTTAATTTATGTAACTATGTTAATTAATAATACATCTAATAAATAAAAAGAGATAAACTTCTTTACTAAAATACTCTCCCTTTACGTACATCTTTTACAAAGGAATTTTGAAATATATAATATGTACCTAATGGTAAGTAAATCTATAAGTACTCTTTTCCTTTGTGTAAATTCATCAATGGATTTATGTTAATATAAAAGAAGAAAAGTTTAAATTTCAACCATTTCCTTAGTTCTTTCCAAAACATTCCTCTAAGTAGACATGCTTTGAACTATGGAAAAACAAAAGGATAGAAGATCAAAGGACTGAAATTTATACCTATCGATTCTTGCCACTAGAAGCTTTAACAAGTCTGCTATTGTAAACTATAACATGTTGGAAAAGTAAATTATGTATTGTATACATATATATGTCAGAAGAACAAAAAAATGACTACATCTTGAGAGTAACCAACCCCAAGTTTTCCTTTAATAGACCAACACCCTGATTTCTTATTGGAATTTTTAATCTTGGATTATGACTAGTGGTGTGGCTATAGAATTGGCTTGTGGGGAGGTTTAAGTTGGAGCATTGATGGCTACATGCCCCTCCTGGTGCTCGTTCAAATTAGTGTTTGAGTCAGAGATGACATAACGTTCTATGCGAGACAACCAAACAACTATACCATCCAAGTTGTATCTAATGTCTCTCAGACTTTGCTTGATATCCTCCTAACTTGCAAAGAGCTTGTAGTTGTCTATTTGCTTGTCTCTGATGACCATGTTGAGAAGAGTGTCCATTTGACGATGTAGAATGAGGGAATGAAGGAAGTGGATCCTTCGCCTGCAAAACTTCCCTGAGTCTTGTATCTTCTTGAGGCTACTGCCTCCTATAAAATCAATAAATACTCAAATACACTCTAAGAGGAGGCATTATCGTTCTTTAAGAGCATGCATACATGTTGGAAAAGATAAAACATGGGCATTAGGTCTCAATCTGACCCAATTTCAGAACAAAGACAACTTTGATTTTTAATCGCTAACCTCAATATATCTATCAATGGGAAGAGATACAAGGAAACATTAAAGATATCACCCCTATTATTATAATGAATTCACACCACTACTCTGAACACAAGGATGAGGAGTTACACAGTTCTCCATTCAATCACAATCCACACATCCTATGCCATCAGAATGAGGAGAAAGGTTTGCAATTGAGACCAAACTGACATTGGGTTCATAATACTCTCTCTCATATATATATTATATATAATGGATTAATTTTTTTCTTAAGATATATTTAATTAATTAAGAGTGTTTGATTGGTTAAGAGTTTGCTCTAAAAAAGGGTTAATACTCTAGAATTGTTTGGTAAGAGTGAGAGTTTGCCTCAATTACAAATTATTTTGAGTGATGTGGATGTTTTTGAATAAAGATGATAATTCACCTTATGTTTGCAACTAATTATTAATAATGGTTACCATCATTTCTAATTGATGACAGAATTAAAATAAGTTTTGAGACCTTAAGTAAGAAACATTAGTCCATTAAGTCCACGGGGACAACTCAATTAGTGATCACCTTGTTATAAAGTATTGTGTAAACCATTAGATTCAAAGTTCAAATCCCCCATGAGTCATGCTAACGAAAAAAAACACTAGACCATTAAAGCTTGCTTAATACAAAAGCTTAACTTCAACCACCATAATTATACCAGAAAAACAATGCACCACTATTACATATAAATTAAATTAAATCCATGCTATTTCTTTTCTTTATGCTTGTTAAGATCCCTTTGTTTTAGAAAACATTGAATTTACTTTTAAACTAAAGTTTTTGTTCCATCAAAATTAAAATATAAAGTAAAAAAAATGTTGACATAAAAAAAATAAATGTTTATAAACCCAGGGCTTGACATATTACTAGAGCTAGAGTTACTCTAGCTCTGATCAAGTTAAATGTGTACCATTTAATCTTCATGCTCCTATTTAGGTCCAAAAAAAAGTCCCTACAAAACTATGCAAAGTTGGCCCCACTCTTCATTCTTTCCACATGTCCTAATTATTCAAAAAAAACATATAAGTATGGCCCCATGGGGCTTGAAAACCCTTTACACAAAGTGCCTGGTTCGTCCAAAGCTTATCCAACTCATAACTCAATGATGCTAATCAAACTATGGGGTCTTGTAGGAATAATACCATGCCTTGAGAACCCTTTATACAAAGGGCTTGGTTAATCCAAAGCTTATCCAACTCATAACTCAATGATGCTAATCAAATTATGGGGTCTTGTAGGCATAAGACCATGCCTTGAGAACCCTTTATACAAAGGGTCTGGTTCGTCCAAAGCTTATCCAACTCAATACTCAATGATGCTAATCAAATTATGGGGTCTTGTAGGCACAAGACCATGTCTGGTAAGCATAACACCACATGGAATGCAAAATAAAACTATTAGTACTTGATATTCCTTTCTCGAAAAACGCTTATAATTGTTTAGCAATTTCTAGAAAAGTTATATGTGACAATTGTTTAATTGCATGCAAATGAAAGAGCCATTATACATTAAACACAATTAAGAATAAATAAGCCCTATTAATATATTTAGATTTATAAATTGATTTAATATACAAAAAGAAACTCGCATGAGAGCACAATAATAATTTCATTAAAAATGTAAATTTTTAATATCCAATTACTCCTTATTTGGGAGAAATTACCCACAACTAGTTTAAAATAACACTCTATTAACACTAAAATAAAGTTATATGATTATTTATCTTTAAGGGTGACTTCGGTGTAACATCTCTAAGTTTGATTTTGGACTCGTTCAAACTAAAAAAAAATATGATGCGTGAATCATACGAAAATAAAATTATATGTTGTTTGAGAGTAACTTTGGTGCAACATCTCGAAGTGTTGTTTTTTACTTTCAAGCTAAAAACAATACATATATCTTTGTAATGTGTAAAGCCATGATATTTTGAATTTAGTAACATATGTCTATGTAATTTATAAAGCTATGTTACTTTGAGCTCAGATGAGGTAAGTCTGCTAAAACTAACTCCCATGTAATTGGACTCTAGTAACCTATAACATCTTACGGATGTGAATTTACAGTACGTACCCTTTGCTCAGGGGAATGTAACGAGTCTTAGGCCATCATTCATTGGGGGGTGGGACCCTTAATTGTAAACTAATAATTTTGATAGAGACCCTCAAACATGCATGGTCTATATTAAAGATCATTAAGCAACTAATAATTCAAGGTGATATAAAACTCTATCATAGATCCCTTGCCATCATATCATAGACTTTGTTGCATTTCTCTGTAACAAGTCCCCACCCACATTGACATGCATAATCGCATACTTTGGTAACTGATTAAAAAAACTTTAACTATACCTAAGCATTCCAACCTGGATTTCACAATTTAAAATTGTATACAATTATTTATTGATTCTAAACACTATTATTATGTAAGCACTAGCTAAGAAGACTATATACTTCGTAAACTACCAATCATACAATTTAATGGACTCGAAGGATACTATTAAAAGATACCACATATTATACTCATAGGAGACATCACATCACATAGGGAATCACTTTGAAGTGCAAAGAAATATATTAATTATTGTATCCGCTTTTCAATAATTATGATGAGTGGAAACTTTCATAAACCAATTTCCAGTTACTAGATACGTATGCCCCTTCAGAATCATCATGTGTCAAACTTTTAAAACCATGGTATTACATCAACCCTGAAACACACCATGTCGTAAAAAAGGCATCCATAACATGAAAAGATGTATTGATTTTATTAAAGATTCCCTTTGTCTCCGTCATACGATAATCATTCACAAAAATTAATCACGCCCTCGTATACAATTGTATCATCATTATAATAATAATCATTATATTGTTCTGAGTGGCTTTTCACATGTTATCGATATATTACTACTATTATTATTATTATTTTCGATATATTATTAATATTATTATTGTTATAAAACAGTGGATATTGCAATGGTTTTTAGTCAAATCCATATTAATTTGGGTTTGATAAAAAAAATTGCAAAAAATTCTATAGTATAACACTACGCATTGAAATATATGATTTTTAAAAATAATTTAATTTATTTATGTATAATTAAATTTGTTATCAAATTGAACATGTTATTGCCCTTTGCCTCTATTAATGTGCCCATTACCTTTATTAATTAAGTATATAGATCACATCAAAGTGTAGGATGGGCATTTATGATACAATTTGTTTTGGGAAGTTGATAAAATTATTGTTAATGAATATAATCATTTTATATTCCTATTTATAAAAATAGCTAATGATTAATATAATATAATAAAAAATATATTATTTAAAATTACACATAATTTTTAATGATTATTTAAAATCACATATGTAATTTAAAAATATTTATTAATGATATGTGAGAGATAATTTTTTTTTTACATTATATTTTTAAGGGGTAGAGGTCACTTAGGTTTTTGTGCGAACTTAACCATATATGATTGATTTTACACTATTAATGAATGAATGATATTCAAAATAATAAGATGTTTGTAATAAGAATAAATATAAAATTTCTCATATTCACAAACCAAGGTATAATATAAATTTATGATAGGGCCTCTATAACTAGGTCTAATAATAAGATTTTCATAATACAATATCCACAAACTATAAAAAACCAAATGTAAACTATTAATAATTATTTATATTTTGCAATATAAATAATCTTAATTTCCAAAATTAATAATGCATTTAATTACAATTTAAAATTAATCTAATTATAACATTTTAAAATTTTAAATCTTTGTATTTTTACTGTTTTCTACTTTAATTTAGCTATATTTAAACTAACTGCCAAGGACTAGCTACTATGTAGCCCTTGTTATAATATGTGCCCACAATATAAACATATTACTATAGTCATCTATTGTCGTGGATGTCCTTTGGAGTAAATAGGTGAATTTCCAACCCTCCACGTCATCAAAATTAGAATAGATCATCTCGAAATTGTTGGAGGTTGAGGTGTGTAATTGCACAAAGGATTTTTTGGGGTAATATGTTGTAGACCTTCACTCTACCACAATTGCCTTGTTAATTCAACAAATTCATTGTATAGCCTAGCGCACTGGTCTGAATGATTGAGAGATCCTTAAAATGCCTTCCTTGAAGTTGAGTTTATCAACCCATCTAAAAATGGTAGCCCAACAAAGAGGCCATAGAAGTCCTAGGATGTTTGTTCTTAGAAATGTTCCTAAAGGCAATTAAATTAAATATTAATATAGATCCATCTATCTTAAACAAGATTTAACATGCATCGAGAGGGATCAAATCTTTTCATGTAAAAACTTCTTTCATCCATTGATAGATCCAAATGAATTTGGCTCTTTCTCTATATTAATTTTTCATTGTTTAAATGTTATATAAAGTACTGTTGACGGTGCTAGACCTACCAACATGTCAGGGGATCTCCCCAGTAAGAAGTCCCAATTAGATCTCAAACCATTTGGTGTAGGAGTCCTAGCAATGGGTCATATGGTAATGCATTGACTGTGATTTCGCATAGAGGCAAGTAAGATGACCCTGTTGGTAGCAAAGGTGTGATAGCTACAGTGAGCCAAGGAAGGTGCCTAAGAGGTTCTAACATACGGGGGTTGATATGAGTGCGCCCTTGGAAACCTGTGATATAACACAGTTAAGAAGGGAACACACAAGCGAAGATGCATCACAACATGGAAGAAAAGTTAGCTAGCAATCCAAAGTGATGGTTAAACCAACGTCACATTTTGGAAAGATTCATACATTCATACACAGATAGATATACATGCATGCATAAGTAAACAAATACATATATCATTTAGAGTAAACCATATTGCATAGAATAAAATACAACATATGCATGAAACGTGCTAGCTCTTGTTATATTAAGAAGTGTAAGTTCTAGTCATACAATACATCCATGTTCAACCACTAGTTCCGACAGCAAAACATTACAGCCACAACTGCCTGCTCCTCCAAAGAGATGTACTAGCTCTGTGCGGTGGAGAAGCCAAGGCTCATTACGATATTGTCCAAGCTCTCTCCAAGATAGTCTTATCAGAAGCTTGGCTAACCAAAAGCCTTTATAATGAGTTATGAGGGACTATTTCTAGAAAAGGGTGGGGTGACCCTTGACATTCCCCTTTGTCACAGTTCAACTACCCTCATGACTCTTCATCTACTCTATGATTGTTACATCCAACTATTGACACTTGACTTACACTTGACATGACGTTACATTTCAATGCACGTGTACCGATGTGAGACAAAATGGCTTGAGAAAGCCATGCTAGACATCACTATGACTTAGACAACCATGGAGTCCAACTCTTCAACATCCACATGATGATCAACTGCAACATATTGATGCCAAGATCAGTAGTCCTTGATGGTATCCGTGTGCTCCAAGGTGACATCTTTCTGGAACCTGACTCTTGCCTCCATAACATCGGGTACACTATTCGGGCTCCTCTGTCCAACTCATCTGAGAGCATGCGCATCATTGTCTTCAATGCGACCGGGCCAACAATATAATTGTGCATGATGTCTGCACTGATGGGCAAGCCTGGGCTGGTGGCAATGTGCATAAACTCATCGAAGTATGAGTCAAGCTCTAGTTGGACCCGTGCCTTTGTCTTCGGCTGGGTGAGAGTCCCAATAGATGGGATCGCATGTGCGCGCACCACAACATCCATACTCTTGAATACATGTGCATGGGAAGCTTGTATACTAGTGATGAGC
Organism: Pinus tabuliformis; assembly: GCA_031772625.1. NCBI lineage: Eukaryota > Viridiplantae > Streptophyta > Pinopsida > Pinales > Pinaceae > Pinus > Pinus tabuliformis. The sequence continues at coordinate 1,207,355,908 of CM062807.1, read as the reverse complement.
TGCGGGAGCTCTTCATAGTTCCGGATCTAACTCCGTATACGTGCCTTCAGCTCAACTGCACTAGCCTTCGTCATCTTAGGCAAGTGAAGCAGGGCTCCTTTGTATCTCATCATCCATGTTTGCATGTAATCAACAACAGCATGCAAGTTTTCCAAGATACGTTCTCTTCTAGCACATCGCTGTTTCCATCTGCTGAGATGGACAACTACTTATGCACGGTACCAAACTTGGAGTACAATTCTCACATAAATGTGTTAAGGGACAATACTTCATCTAGTATTGCCTTCTTGAGTTCAGCTTAGATAGACGTTGTCACCACCTCTCCTCCTTGCTTGGCCGTTTGTAGCTCCTTAGCCATCTGCTCATTTTCAGCTATCAGAAAGCGAACACTTGAGCTAGTGGCTTCGGCATATGCTCTGGTAGCATCGACGAAGCCTATTGGATGTTTACGCATGTTAGACAGGGTCACTCATTCCTCAACTTGCACAGGAAATGTATGATCATCCCGAATCGACACTCTGCTAGACTACACAACTCTATGTTGAGACCCATCGAATGAGATGTTGTGCATCTCGCCTTCCGGCTGATCTCCAAGGATATCAGGGCCTCCTTGGTCACTTGAGACATGCTCATCTTCTGGATGCAGTGAAGCGGGTAAGTCGACCTCTTGGTGATGAGGCATGACGTAGATGTCTTATTCCAATTCCTGCTGCTCCATATCCGTATCCAACTATTCAAGTGCTTGCTCTATCTCACGAGAAAAGTCTTACTCCTGCGATGGTTCACCCTGTTTGCTTGATGCCAGCTATTCTGGTGAGTCCACTACTTGTACGAGTGTTGTTTCATTTGTTTGCATGTGTTTTGCCCCTTGTTATACTTGTTGCTGCCGCGCTTCCCTCTCATATTTGCACATATATTGTTCCTTCTGGAGTTGCTCCTTCAACTCATGCAACTCCTTCTCTGTTTCTTCCATCCTTCTCTTCTCCCTCTGCCTTTTCACGATTCACTTGTCACATTGTTGCCTCTTTACCTCTATATCCATAGTTGCTTTCTCCACAAGTGGATTTGCTCAAAACTTGCATCTTTTCTCTTCCTCCATACGATCAACAATCTTCTTCTTGCCCTTGTCACACACTGGTATGCTTGCCTCTACTAGTTTTGCTGCTCTTGGTGCTCTTCGGGATGTTGCTTCATGTTGCTTCGCTAACCACTCCACAGTGAAGCCAACCTGTTCATTGGGTCTGGAGAAACTATGGCAATATCTCCATGGGTCCTCCTTCGCCCAATGAAATGCCCCGTGGATCCATTTGAACTGTACTCTTGCGCACTGATCTTTCACAAGACAATGTGGGTCATACAGATTGTAACTTCGGAGGTCAAATTGATACGTCTTCATCTGCTCTGCTTCGACATCTGCATGCTTGAAACTCTACGTCTTGTATAACCCGATGCGCAGTGGAAGAGCAGGCCAAGGTGACTTCTTCTTCCAGTGCAATCTAGCTGTCAATCTTGCCAAGATGTGATATGCTACTTCCTGCATGACGAGTATGTCCAAGGCAAAGTTTGGTATAACATGCAGAGGATTCTCTGCACTAAACATTTGTATGAAGGTCTTAGACGGTGAGGCATACCAATCAGCAATGTCTATTAGTGCCTCCATTGTTGCCTTTGACATGCAGGGTGGATCCTGTTCGAATATCATCTTGTAAACCGGAGTGAAAAAATGATCGGACAACCGTGTGATAACTCCTCTGAAGTTGCATTCGAACAAAAACTTACAATACATGTTGACAACAGTCTCCACCGATGACCATGCTCACTCCAAGCCTGAGAACTCTTGTCGAGCACAAATTGCATCTAAGATATAGGCAGACATGTAGATCGCTTCTTGCATACCTTCGGGTGACTGTCGAGCCCTCGTAACCTGTTCCTTCAGTTGATGAGCCAACATGCTGGACTAGTTACCTGATTTTCCTTCTCTCGCCAATTGTTCCAACACGATCACCCAACTCTTTGGGAAGGTTTCCATGCTTTCTTGGCCATACAGTCGACATGAAAATATGACCAAGTGTTGATACGCCTTCCGAGTATCTTCATCTTATAGATCTTGTTGGTGTCAACCTGAATCTAGCCAGCTCCTTCACCCAGTTCTTCAAGATTTCTCTGGAGTTGGCATTGCTACTGGGTAAGCCAAAGGGAGTCTTCATGATAGTCATGGGCTTCGATATCTGATACATCTCATCATAATCTTGTGCCCAAAAGGTTGCAATCTTCGTCCCACTGACACTGCTCAAAGTCATTGTTTTGGGATCAGTGTGTGAGACGATTCAGTGTATCATGTCCACGAATGGGAACGTGGGGTATCTGCATGCAATTCAGTATAAGCCGGACTTGTGAATGTTCACATACACCTGGAGGCCTTCGAGTTCTTCCTCAACTATGCCTACGAATGCTTCATTGAATTCTTCTCATTTCAACTTGATGTCCTTGTTTCGAAACAACTTGGTATCTTCATAGATCGATAGACATGCGGGCACTCTCTCAACTGCTGCTCTAGCTGCACTTCCTTCAATGTCTTTTTATCCTGCTCTCTAGGAGGCCATTGACCCTATACTGCTAAGAGCCGACTGAACACTTGGAATATCTGGAGACAAAGCGACATGCATGGCAAGAAATCTGTCATTGAACACCAAATAAAATTTGGGAATGACATAACACATACCTGGGGATTGATAGGAAAACTTTGCACAATTTCCTTTGGTAGGCTGGGAGACTGGCTGCTAGACTTGTGTAAAAGGCAGTCTGGACTATCTGGGTAGGATGATTGGCTATTAGATTTGTGCAACGCCAATCCAGGCTAACTGCTAGCTTGCGGGAATTGCGCAATGTGCAATTCCAGCTGGTAATGACTGCAGACTCAGTGAATGCATTTCGTAATTTTTTGGGCCAACAGTCATTGTCCCTCTAAAATGCACAAAACAATCCTGGAGTACAATTCTTGGGTAGAAATGTGAATTTATGGGTATAAATAAAGAGTTGTCCTTCTCCAAATTGCACAATGTTGTGTAGGTGAGGCAGAGTCTAGGCCAAGGCTCCCTAAACCCACCCATGGACAACTGAAAGAAAATCTGAAAGTGAATGCATGGAGATACTCAGTGAAGGCATAAGTGATTGATCGTGCATGAAAACATTGGATGAAAGATTCAAAAAACAAAACAAAATCCATGTGGGTGAAGCGAGTCACCGAATCAGCGACCATTCGTGAAAAACAGTGTCATGCATGCGACAACAGTGAGATAGCAATGAAAACTGAAACGGTGCTAGTACAAGCTAGTATTCATGTAAATAACAACAAGCATTCAAAGAAATCAAGTAAACAACACTCAAACAAGTGAAAACACAAAAAGCGACAAAAATGCTGAAAAAGACAAGTTAAGACCACTTAACCGTGAATAGCTGAGCCAGATGTGTCGAAGAGTCCTGGATGTGTTGTGGCATGTCAGATATTCAAGATCGATGTGAAGGAATGAGCTCTGATGTGTCGAATAAATAAGTTTGAAGCTCATGACGCGCATGCCACAATTCTAGGAAAAAGCGACACTTGGAGGGAAGATTCTAAAATGATCTTTGCATGTAACCTACGGTTGCTAATAATAGCTCCCTAAATCATGGGATTCTTTTTTTGTGCTGCCTTTTGCTATTCCAAGGAAAGCAAGCCATGCATGCAAGTCTATTTTCCTTGGTCCCAGGTGGAACTATTCAACCCAACTGCACATGCATGAGGCTACTCAACTGCTGGGAGAAAATGTGAATTTCTGGATGGGAGCTGGGTTGGCTGCCCAGGAGATTTGTGCAATTTCTAGGCAGATCAGCTGACTTTTGCCTAGGATTGCGCAAATTCTGGGCTGAGCAGCCCTGCTAGGGAAAATTGTGCAATTTTCCGTGTGAGGGTTAGCTAGCATAATTACGCAATTTTGGAGCCCAGCAGGCTGCTAGACAGAATTGTGAAAATTATGGAGGGAAGGTTGGTTTCCCTCTAGAATTGCGCAATTTCTTGAGGGAGCTGCTCAGCCTGCAACTGGACCAAGTTCGGGGAAAAAACCTGTGAGGGGAATGCATAAATCTTGATCGACAGGCTGTCTTTCTGCAGGAAAATCACTAAAGCTTGTGTACTTGATGAAGTAAGACATGGTGTTGTGAAAGGTTGGTAGGGAGGCTCCAAAATGAAGCTAAGAAAAAGTTTTGGAGGGTGGTTGTAGCTGCTACAACACTTGATGACACACTGGTAGAACTCCAGCTCTCTAAATGGACCTTGTTCGTGGAAAACAAGTCTAACACCTCCAAAAGTATTGTTCAGTTCTCAGCTCATCTTGGTTTCACACTATCTTGATTGTAAGATGTAGCATCCGCCAAGATCTTGGTTGATTGACACACATTCCAAGTCAAGGAAACACAGTTGTTTCGATTGGGGTTGAGGGGTATATTGGTGCACAAGCAATATAGTCGCCAGAGTCTTAGTTTCATCCCTGGTGTTTCTCTGCTACCAGCAGGCCTAGACAGTACCCTAACGGAGTCACATAGGAACATAAGCATGGCTCCGCTGCTAGTGAGCCTAGTTAGTACCTTAGCGGGGTTACTTGCATCACCTCTTTGTGCAGGAAGCCTTTGTCTTCTTTCGCCTTATTCATTTTTCATTTTTGAAATATTTCACTTTTCATTTTTTATCAACTATGCATAACACCTATTCATTTCAGAGGCAGAAGAGGGATCCCAACTTACTGAGAGTAGAAGAGGTTGTTTTGGCAGAGAAGTAGTTTATTATATCTCTGATGTGCCCATTAATATTTTCCCCCTCACCTTACTCTACTTCATTGAGCTTACAAGGGTTAACCAAAGTACAACTAACTAGAGTAGGTGACACTAGTTAGCGTGTAAGCATTGTGTTTTCACCAAGGTTCAATTTGAACAGTACGTATTTTCCATCGATGTATCCCAGACTAAAAGTAACAAGTTCTTCATACAGAGGCAAGATGACAGATAACCAAGTAGTGATAGATGTACAAGGCCTCTTGTACTTTACCCAGCTTGTTTCAAGAGTCATACATGGTTTCATGCAAAAATAACCCATGAACAAAACAAGAAAACAAACAAAAAAGAAAAGCAGAAGTAGAAGAAAATGTAGAAGAAAATCGAGTAAGAAAACAAGCAAGCAAACAAACAAACAAACAAAGCAAGTGAGCAAACAAGAATGCAAGAAAACAGACTGAAAGTAAACACTACTCCTACTCCTAAGCTAACAATGCATGGGCATGATCACGTGAAGTGATATTTCCAATGCAGCCACCGACACATTGGTTGACCCATGTTGGTGAAGGCTTGGTTTGCGAGAAACCCAGTTGTATGAACCAACAAGCAAGAAAGATATAAAAATGAAGACAATCACACTCTGTGTTTCAAAGTTCCCACAGGACATAAGTCAGTGCAATTGTATGACAAGCAGTTCTTGGACTTATAATGGTGATGTGTGAAACCGCGTGCAGCTTTGAAGCATATGCATACTCTTGAATATTACATTCAAGCAAACGAAAGAAAGAAAGAAAAATTGCATCATGAACACATGCTTGCGGTGTAAGATTCCTCCAATGCATGAGTGATAAGATTGTGTAGTTCAAGTGGAGGAAGCATGACCTGTGTGTGAGATTGATCTTCAATGCATACAAATGAGTGATGAGGAGCCTCGGGTGATTGAACAATTTCCTGATCGGAAGTGAAACTAACATTAGGACAACGAGGGCCTGACATAACCATCAGCTCGGGCTAAAGTGCTTCGATAGTCCTAGGTGTTTCAACTTCTTCGTCAGATGGATCATTATAAATCGGTGGCTTCGAAAAATCAACTGCAATAGAATCATGGTCATGATCAAATATGGAAGTAAATGGATCATGACAACCATGATCAGAAAAATCAATGATTTCATTGGAATCCTCATGATCTGTTGAATCAAATAGAGGGGTAGATGAGAAGTGAAGAAATTCATCCTCTGTGTTTTCGGAAAAGGCATATGAGAGATCAAGTTGATTTTCAATGAATAAAATATCCTCTCCATTGTCAGATGATGGACTAACATCTGGTGTATCCTGCGAGTGATCAACAATGGGTGCATCCGTGGATGAAGATACACATGAAAAATCATGGATGGCAGGTTCACCAAAGATGTGAGGAAAGGATGGAGGGGGCTCAGACGGAAGAGAGTCATCCTTCACCGAGTGTTGATTCTCAAGCTCCCACTCATACTCTTCATGAATGACAACGCATGTTGGTTGTGCAACACCAAATCCATCAATGTCTTTTTCCTCGTTCACAATAACTGTAGAGTCTGGAATGGAATAACACAAGACAGTATCATCCAAAGGAATAGTCGAGTGTGAAGACAAAAGTTGTGGAAAAAGATGCATATGACAACTTTATGGACTCACAACCAAATTTGCACAAAAATTAAGTGAAGTGATGTTGGGAGGATGTGATAGCTGAATAGGTGTGTGAGCATGATCCTCAACATCACTGTGTAATGGTGCAGCTGTTTGATAAGGGGATGGCGGACAATCACTTGTGACAGTGACCACATCCGTCTCAGATTGCGCAACTCCATCACTGAAGAATGTTGAGCAAGGATTTATTTCAAACTTCTTCTTGGGACGAGTATATTTCTTAACGCAATACTCGAATCGGTCCCAAAGATAGAAAAACTTCATCTAGATCTTCAAAGCTTGAAAATGAAAATCACGGAAGCACTGCCAAAAAGCCATAACCGATTCATGCAGAGCCTTCCATTGTTGTAACAGTTTTTGGTCAATATGGTCTGGATCAAAATGATAGAAAGTTTCTTCAATGGGATCACAGAAGTGCTCAAGCGAGTGCACGCTGTCAGTTGATAGGTTGCACAACCACCAATGTGGAGATTCACAAAGTGTATATGCAAGCATCAAGATGGCATGTTCATCAATACACCCATATTCCTCATGAAGCATGGAAAGAAAGTCTTGTAAGAATTCAAGCCAGTCCACTTCGCCTTCACCATCATACATGCAAGTGGACAAGTGATTGAAAATCTCCCTCATTATGGTGACATTTTCGTGATTGGAAAAACATTGTGGAGGGAGGAGAGCGCAAGAATACATGATTGATATGCAAAGGTTCAAAATAGGATGAGAGGACACAACTTGTCATCTGTCCCTCCTTCTAACACCAGAAATGTTGATGGTGTTGGACTCGCTAACATGTCAGGGGATCTCCCCGATAAGAAGTCCCAATTAGACCTCAAACTGTTTGGTGTAGGAGTCCCAGTAGTGGGTCATAGGGTAATGCCTTGACCATGATTTCACATAGAGGCAAGTACGATGACTCTGTTGGTATCAAGGTTGTGACAGCTGCAGTGAGTCAAGGAAGGTGCATGAGAGGTTCTAACATACGAGGGTTGAGATGAGTGCGCCCCTTGAAAACCTGTGATAACAAGCAGTTAAGAAGGGAACACATGAGTGAAGATGCATCACAACATGGAAGGAAAGTTAGCTAGCAATCCAAAGTGATGGTTAAACCAACAACACATTTCAGAAAGATTCATACATACATACACAGATAGCTATACATGCATGCGTAAGTAAATAGATACATATATCATTTAGAGTAAACCAGATAACATAGAATACAATAAAACATATGCATGAAAAGTGTTGGCTCTTGTTATATTAAGAAGTGTAAGTTCCAATCATACAATACATCCATGTCCAACCACTAGTTCCGACAATGGAACATTACATCCACAACCGCCTGCTCCTCCAAAGAGATGTACTAGCTCTGTGCAGTGGAAAATCCAAGGCTCATTACAATATTGTCCAAGCTCTCTCCAAGATAGTCTTATTAGAAGCTTGGCTGACCAAAAGCCTTTATAATGAGTTGTAAGGGACTATTTATAGCAAAGGGTGGGGTGACCCTTGACATTCCCCTTTGTGACAGTTCAACTACCCTCATGACTCTTCATCTACTCTATGACTGTTACATCCAACTATCGACACTTGACTTACACTTGACATGATGTTACATTACAATGCACATGTACCCATGTGAGACAAAATGGCTTGAGAAAGCCATGCTAGACATCACTATGAATTAGACAACCATGGAAGTCCAACTCTTCAACATCCTCACGATGATCCACCGTAACATACTGATGCCAAGATTAGTAGTCCTTGATGGTGTCCGTGTGCTCCAAGGTGACATCTTTCTGGAACCTGAATCTTGCCTCCATAGCATCCGGGTACACCGCTCGGGCTCCTCAATACAACTCATCTGAAAGCATGCACATCATTGTGTTCAATGCAACCAAACCAGTAACATACTTGTGCATGATGTCTACACTGATGGGCAAGTCTGGGCTGGTGGCAATGCGCATCCACTCGTCGAAGTATGAGTCAAGCTATATTCGGACCTGTGCCTTTATCTTTGCCTAGGTGAGAGTCCCAATAGATGGGATAGCATTTGCACGCACCAAAACATCCATACTCTTGAATACATGTGCATGGGAAGCCTGTATATTAGTGATGAGCTATGGGAGATCTTCCTAGTTCCGGATCTAACTTCGGATACGTGCCTTCAACTCCACCGCACTGGCCTTCATCATCTTAGGCAAGTGAAGTGGGGATCCATTGTATCTCATCATCTATTTTTGCATGTAATCAACAAGAACATGCAAATTTTCTAAGATACATGCTCTTCTAGCACATCGTTGCTGCCATCCGTTATGATGGATGATTGCCTTATGCATCGTACCGAACTTGGAGGACAACACTCGCATAACTGTGTCAAGGGACAATACTTCATCAAGTATTTGTTTCTTCAGTTCACCTAGCACGGACGTTGTCACCAACTCTCCTCCTTTCTTGGCTGTTTGTAGCTCCTTAACCATTCACTCATTTTCAGCTATCAAAAAGGGAACACTTGAGCTAGTGGCTTCGGTGTATGCTCTGGTAGCATCGACCAAGGTTGTTGGATGTTTGTGAACCTCAAGCACAATCACTCGATCCTCAACTTGCGCAAGAGATGTATGATCATCCAGATTCGAGATTCTGTGAGACTGCACAACTCTATGTTGAGAATCATCAAATGAGATGTTGTGCATCTCTCCTTTCGGCTAATCTCCAAGGATCTCAGTGCCTCCTTGGTCACTTGAGACTTGATCATCTTCTGGATGCAGTGAAGTGTGTAAGTCAACCTCTAGTGATGAGGCATGAGGTCGATGTCTTGTTCCAATTCTTGTTGCTCCATATCCGTATCTAAGTGTTCAAGTGCTTGCTCTATCTAATGAGAAAATTCCTACTCCTGTGATGGTTCACCCTGTTTGCCTAATGCCAACTGTTCTAGTGATTCCACTACCTATACGGGCATTTTTTCATCTATTTGCACATGTTGCACCCCCTATTGTACCTTTTGTTACTACGCTTCCCTCTCCTATTTGCACAACTATTGTTCCTTCTAGAGTTCCTCCTCCAACTCATGCAACTCCTTCTTTGATTCTTCTATCCTTCTCTTCTCCCTCTACCTTTTCGCAATTCGCTTGTCACGTTGTTTCCTATTTTCCTCTATAGCCATAGATGCTTTCTCCACTAGTGGATCTGCTTAGAACTTGCGACTTTTCTCTTCCTCAATGCGATCGACAATCTTCCTCTTGCCCTTGTCACACACTGGTATGCTTGCCTCTGCTGCTAATGTTGCTCTCTGAGATGCTGCTTCATGTTGCTTTGCTAAACACTCCACAGTGAAGCTGACCTGTTCATTGGGTCTGGAGAAACTATGGAAATATCTCCATGGGTCCCCCTTCACCCAATGAAATGCCCTATGGATCTAGATGTTGGGCATGGGATCCCCCTAAGGCAAGTTTTGGGGCTTAAATCCCACGTTTTGACTAAGTCAGATGTAAATACTCCGTGATTTGTGGGTGCGGAGTACGAAGATGGTAAATGATTCAAAGGGTTGTCCACCCACATTTTTGTAATGTAATGTCAGCTTTAGAGATCTACCCATGGTCTGCGGAACATGGGATTGTATAAATAGAGCGAGGGTCTAAGTGTAAAGAAAAAAAGGAGATAGAAGAATCAATCAATGGAAGATCTAATAAGGGAGCATTGAGTCTAATTGTAGAGTCGTGTCTTTGGGTCGTAGAGTAGGAGAAGGCTCTGTAGCTGAGTGCGCAGAGGCCTAGTAGTCCACAACTGAGTTCACGGACCCCTGCAGCTGAGTGCATAGGGCAGGTTAGGTCTGTAACCGATTAAATCATTAATAAAGAGAAGTTTTAAAATATTTTGGTGTATCTTTCCTATTTTATGCATTAAATTATATTGGGTATGATTTGCAAGTTTACTATTTATTTGTTGCGTGAACTTATATGAATGTGTTGAATAAGTGGATATAATATAAGGTATCTGTTTATGTGAAGATAACTAACTGTTATAAGAAGATAAGTAAGATTCGGGGTGTGACTGGGGGAAATAGCGCAAATCGCTGCTCTAGCAGTGTGAAAGCCCCATAGTCCCTAGTTAGGGTTGCGCGAAGACGAATATAACAAGGCCGCGAAGGCAGTGCACGAAGGTATTCACAGTTGGACTAAATCAACCCCTCAGACATCTCAAGGGTGTGGAAACCTGGTTCCCGCATCCTCCCATACTGCTTCGGGTGAGACCTCAGTCCACACTCCGCGACTATTGCTGAAAGGGTCAATGGTATAGGGATTTGTTTGGCTAATTAACTACGAACCTGGGTCAGGCCCCAACAAGCCAACACTAGATGAACTGTACTCTTGCGCTGTGATCTTTCACAAGACAATGTGGGTCATACAGATTGTAACTCCGGAGGTCGAATGGATACTTCTTCATCTGTTCTACTTTGACATCCACATGCTTGAAAGTTTGTATCTCATATAACGCGATGCACAACAGAAGAGCAGGCCAAGGTGCCTTCTTCTTCCAGTGCAGTCTAACTGTCAATCCCGCCAAGATGTGATATGCTACTTCTTGTATGATGAGTATTTCCAAGGAAAACTTCAGTAGAACATGCAGAGGCTTCTCTGTGTTGAACATTCATATGAAGGTGCCAGATGGTAATGCATACCAATCAGCATTGTCTATTTGTGCCTCCATTTTTTCCTTCAACATGCAAGGTGGATCCTATTTGAATATCATCTTTTAAACCAGGGTGACAAAATGATCGGACAACCGTGTGATAACTCCTTTGAAGCTGCATTTGGACAACAACTTAAAATACGTGTTCACAGCAGTCTCTGCCGATGACCATGCCCAGTCCAAGCCCGAGAACTCTTGTCGAGCACATATTGCATCTAAGATATAGGTGGACATGTAGATCTCTGCTTGCATACCTTTGGGTGACTATCAAGCCCTCGTAACCTATTCCTTTAGATGATGAGCCAGCATGTTGGACCAGTTACATGGTTTTCCTTCCCTGGACAATTGGTCCAGCGTGATCACCCAACTCTATGGGAAGGTTTCTGTGCTTTCTTGGCCATACAGTCAACATGAAAATACGACCAAGTATTGATATGCCTTCTATAGTATCTTTGTCTTTTAGATCTGGTTGGGTGTCAACCTGAATCTGACTGGCTCCTTCACCTAGTTCTTCAAGATTTCTCTAGAGTTGGCATTGCTGCTGGGTAAGCTGAAGGGAGTCTTCATGATAGTCATGGGCTTTGACATCTGATACATCTCATCATAATCCTATGCAGAGAAGGTTTCAATTTTCATCCCACTGACATTCCTCAGAGTCATCGTTTCAGGATCAGTTTGTTAGACGATCCAGTGTATCATGTCCGCGCATGGGAATGCAGGGTATCTGCATGCAATTTGATACAAGCCAGACTTGTGAATGTTCACATACACATGGAGGTCTTCAAGGTATTCCTCAAACGTGCCTATGAATTCTTCATTGACTTCTTGCCATTTCAGCTTGATGTCCTTGTCTAGAAACAACTTGGTATCTTCATAGATCAGTAGACATGTAGACACTCGCTCAACTGCTGCTCCAGCTGCACTTATATCAGTGTATTTTGATCCTGCTCTATGGGAGGCCATTGATCCTGTACTATCGAGAGGTGGATGCACACCTGAAAGATTTGGAGACAAAGTGACATGCATGGCAAGAAATCTGTCAGTGGAAACCAAAGAAAATTGAGGAATGACATAACACATACCTGGGGATTGATAGGCAAATATTGCATAATTTCCTTTGGTAGGCTGGGAGACTGGCTGCTAGACTTGTGCAAAAACCAGTCTACATTGTCTGGGGAGGCTAACTGGATATTGGATTTGTGCAACGCGCAATCCAGAGTGACTTCTTACTACTGGAATTGCACAATTCACAATCCCAACTGGAAATAATTGTAGGCTCAATGACTGGATTGCGCAATTTTCTAGGCTAGCAGTCAATGTCCCTCAGAATGCACAAAACATTCCTAAGGACAGTTCCTGGGTAGAAATGCGCATTTCTAGAGAGTAAGATACAACCTTGCTTCTCCAAATTGCGCAATGTTGTTTGGGTGAGGCAGAGTCTGGGTTAAGGCTACCCAGACCTACCGACGGGCAACTGAAAGAAAATCTGAAAGTGAATGCATGACGATACTGAGTGAAGGCATAAGTGATAGATCGTGCATCCAAACATTGGATGAAAGATTTAAAAAAGAAAACAACATGCATGTGGGTGAAGTGAGCTGCTGAATCAATGACCATTCGTGCAAAACAATTTCATGCATGCGACAGTAGTGAGATAGCAACAAAAATTAAAACGGTGCTAGTACAAGCTAGTATGCACGTAAATGACAGCAAGTGTTCCAATAAATCAAGAAAACAACACTCACACAAGCCAAAACACAAAAAGCGATAGAAATGTTGAAAAAGACAAGTTGAAACCACTTACCCGTGAATAGCTAAGCCGAATGTGTCGAAGAGTCTCGGATGTGACTTGGGATGTTAGAGCTCCAAGATCAATGTCAAAGAATGAGCTCTTATGCATTGAATAAATAAGTTTGAAGCTCATGACGTGCATGCCACAATTCTAGGAAAAAGCGACACTTTGAGGGAAGATTCTAAAATGATCTTTGCATGTAACCTCCCGCTACTAATAATAGCTCCCTGAATCATGGATGCCTTTTGCATGCTACCTTTTGCTATTCCAAAAAAAGCGAGCCATGCATGAAAGTCTAGTTTCTTTGATACTGGGTGGAACTGGTCAACCCAACTGTACATGCATGAGGCTGCTCAACTTCTAGGAGAAAATGCGCATTTCTAGATGGGAGCTAGGCTGGCTACCCAGGAGATTTATGCAATTTCTGGGAAGAGCAGATGATTGATGCCCAAGATTGCGCAAATTCTAGGCTAAGTAGCCCTGCTGGGGAAAATTGCACAATTTTCACTGTGAGGGTTGACTAGCAGAATTGTGCAATTCTGAAGCCTAAGAGGCTTCCAGACATAATTGCGTAATTTCTGGAGGAAAGGTTGGTTGACCTCCAGAATTGCACAATTTATTGAGGGAGATTCTCATCCTACAGCTGGACCAAGTCCGGGGAAACAACCTGTGAGGGGAATGCATCAAGCTTTGATCGACAGGTTGTCTTTCTACAAGAAAATCACTGAAGCTTGTGTACTTGACGAAGCAAGACATGGTGTTGTGAACGGTTGGTAGGGAAGCTCCAAAATGAAGCTAAGGAAAAATTTTGGAGGGTGGTGTAGCCGCTACAACAAGTACATAACTTAAACTTGTAAGGCCAAAAAATCTTTGTTAGGTTTTAGAGAAAATTGACAAAACAAAATACAAAAAAAAACACAAAAATGTAAAATAGTGAAACTACTTCAAACGTTTTAACCATAATTTTTTTTTTCAATTGCTTTATATGATATATACATAAATTCCTTTTCTAAACAATATATAATATATACATAGTGGACATTAAAATACACATAACATGTTTATTGAAACATTTTATATATGGACTACTTGTCCACATTAAAATGGTTTCTTTTGCTATTAATATATTTTTAATTATACATCAACATTACTTAATCCTCTATATTAAAACATTTTATTTATAACCCACATTGATTTTTTTATTATTATTATGAATATTTTTAAATGTCACATATTAATTTTATATTAAGAGTTGAACGAATTACATATCTCCCTCTTTATATTCCTATTAGAAAGTACTTGGTATTTTTTAATTTATTTTTTAACTTTCAATTACTTTTTTTTTCTCCGTGGACATTGAATATTTTATTCTATTCAACATTAACATATTTTATTTCAACATTTTATTTCTATATATAGATATAAATGAAATTGATATTGACACAAATTAGTTAACATAGATCTTCAAATAGTTTAGTTAAATCCCCTGTTGAAATAGTTTTGAAAATTATAAGATTTAAACATCTTAGTGACATTTTGTTTTTACTTCTAATTACTTTATCTCCATTTAAAGTTGATATAAAATTGTATTATGTCATATGGACATCAAAATATTTTATTTATGACTGAGAGTGAATGAAATATTTTTACCACATTGGGACGTAATACCAATAACAAATCCAGTGACCATAGTGAAGTTGGGAGTATTGATGTTTTATAGTGCTTTTAATTAAAACTAACTAAACATGCATATTCGTTTTTGCTTTATATTATAGTTGACATTGCTTTTTTGTATTGAGTTTTTTTTATTATAGGAGGGACACATGTCAAATCCACGTTGAGCATGGACATAATCACACATCTATTAATTTTTGGAATCTCAGTGACAAATTCCAATCAATGGACTAGATTCTTCTTTTTTAGAGGACCAATTTTGATTATTGAAGCGCTCAATTTGGACAAGGGAAAGTGTATTTTTAAATTAAAGCCCACATGTGCATATTTGATTAGGCCGACCCTATTGTAGCTTTTTATATCTCCTATCACACAATTTATTTAGAAGATATGGAAGCCTCCTAGAGACAATCCCCGGGTTGAAAGAAAGGGCCAGTGCCTAGGGCATCCAAGAGGAGTGCTTTTGAAGATTATTTGAGGGATTTCTGTTGCACTCCATATGCCACACAATTTGAAAAGGGATAATTCATAGCTTGGTTCAATAGCCCTTTGCCAAGGTAAATCCAAGCAAACACATAGATCAAAATATACACTAGTAGATATGGCTAATCTGAAAGAGAATGTGTTGGTTCTGGTGGATGACACACAAAAATACACAATTTAATATTATTTTTGTAGTATTTATGAATAGGAGGAAGGAAAGGAGGTAAATTGATGCAGAGGGCTAGACATAAAGCAAAATCCTAAGTAACAATATCTAATATAAATATGGAAGAGTGAGGAAGTGGAAAGGCAAAAAAAGTGGAGCGTGAATTAAGGTCTAAAGATCTATGCCTCAAGAATAAATTTGTCACCAATTAGCATAATTAAATATGTGTTTACATACAGGTATTGTAGGCTATCAAATAACCTAAATAAATTTGTGTTAACAAAGGTACCGTGAGCTATCAAATAACACGAGTAAATATGTGTTTACATAGGTACTTCTCACTACTTAGCAACATACATACAACCATGAGAGAGTGAAACCAACAGCTTCATTACACAATTTTAGAGGAGGAAAGACATACATGAAATGATATACAAAGGGAAAACATACTGCGCATTGCTCCAATTGGAATCAACAAAAATGCTTCATTAATTTTTGAAGATGGAGTCCAAATCACGAATCCATCACCGTTAACAATTTTATATCCCTGAGCACCTCATTAAGAAGAAAATTGAACCAAAGTGGAACCAATTTCTCTGCAAACAAAGCTTAGAACTTGCGAAAGCATAATTTGGGCCTCTAGAATGCAGAATTTGGGAACCTTTGTTAAGTGTTTCTTCCCTCTTTTTATAAGGAGAGGGAGAGATTGAAAAATAGTTACAGAATATCTCAGCCGAGCTCCAAATGTCTTGGCATGCGGAGGTTCTACTACCCAAATCATTACAAAGGAGTTAATTTCTTTCTTGAAAATGAAAAAATTACAAAATAATAGAAATAAGAAAAAATGAATGATGGTTAAGGAAAGTATCTCCATGCCATTCCATGTGATGGCCTTTTATCAAGCCATGTATTTTACCACAATGTTCATGTTTAGTTATTTAGTCGGTTCACCTATCACTTTCACATTAACTGCTTGAATTCCCCACTTTCTGGAGCTGGGAGCGATCACCTGTGGTGGCATTAGTGGTGTTCTGGAATCATAGCTGACAACTCAACTACATTTTAACTCTCTGTATTACACTATCAGAGCCCAATATGTTGGAGCTGCAACTCATCAGAACTCCATTTGCAAAAGCCTT